>JAODXP020000022.1:23090276-23145276 GCA_027497455.2 Sardinella longiceps | reverse complement strand
AATATTAGTGAGCGAAGAAAGACACAATCTCATTTTGGAAAAAAAAGAAATGTTTCAGGCCCTCTTTAATGTAAAGCTGAATGTGCAGTTGCAACCCACGGGCAATCGCTGTAACAGGCTCATAATTGGAATCCAAACACGTACAAATTGCCGGCACTCTGTTGCATACCAAGTGTAGAAATCTGAGCATGATGAAATTGTTTGAAACACGACAAAAAGGAACTGTAACAAGACCCTGCTGACACAGCAGCCGGCGAAACCCAGTGTAAGGAAATGATCTGCCGCATCGTTTGATAAAAATCTAACAGCGCAACATCTTATGGTCTTAGAGAGTCTGTGCAGAGCTTCCCCCAACTCTCTCAAACACACACACACACACACCCTACATACAGTTCTCTTTGCCAGCTTCAACACTTACACAAGCTTACACACACACACACACACCACTCTTCCCCTGCTCCCAGTCTCACACACATACACACACACAGGATCCACCCCCCTCACACACATACACACACACAGGGTCCACCCCCCTCACACACATACATACACACACACACACACACTGCCCTCACTGGTTCCTGAACACTGGTTCCCCACTGGTTCCTGAACACCGACTCAGTGGAGGCACACATCCCTGCAGAACAAACCCCACAGGAGGCCTGCATACTGGGCTGCATAGGGGACAAACACAGGGAAGGCACTTAGAGGGGTGGTGGTGGAGGGGTAAGTGTAATTATGATGGGGTACAGCTCGGACAAAGAGCTCCAACTCTGGGTGGATTCATTCGGCCCTGGTCTCACCCCCCCACCCTCCTTTTACATCCACCATCCTCAACCCCCACCCTACCCAATCCAACCCCAACCCAACCCCACCCCACCCAACTGTAACCCAGGGATCCGTTAAGCTGCTATGTGGCAGTAATTAGGGAGCACAAATTGAGGGTGCCGCTCTCACTGCCTGTGACAGCAGCCATTTGCTGGCTTATTTACTGCAGACAGGGACCTCCGGCGCCGCTGCTACGGAAACAGTGTCTCTGCTCCGCCACCTTTGGCCCTGATCTGTGAAGTGTGGGTAATTCCCTCTAAGTGTAGAGGTCCTGTGGATAAATCCATGACCATGCCCCCTCCACCACCACCACTAACACCACCACCACCACTCTCTCTCTCCCTCTGCTTCCCTTCTCCTGGCCTCAGCACTTAATACAAAGAGCTTTCCCGCCACCTCCTCTCTCCCTCTCCCTCTCTCTCTACTTCTTCCCCAAAAACTCTTTCTCCTCTCCTCTCTCTCACTTTGCCCCTCCCTCTCCTGAATCGCCTTTTCCTGGCATCACTCTCTCTCTCTCTCTCTCTCTCTACCTCTTCCCATCTTTCTGCCCCAGAGGAAGCCTGATCTAGTGTGATGAAAAAGCGTGAACTACCCCCTCGCCGTGGCATTTGCTTCGCCCTGCACCCCTCCCCACCACCACCACCACCCACCATCACCCACCCAATTCACCCCCAAAAAAGTGTGAGGTTGGCAGGAAGCGGCGCTGGAGCCAGGAAGCTTGGCTGGCTCTGGGGCTGCTGCCTATCGCCTCTCGCACTTCATTTTCACCCGGCGGAAAATGTCATCGGCGGAGGCTAGATTACCTGCTTACCTCATTTACTGCTGCCGAGGGCTGGAAGGGGGGGAAAAATTGTCGGCTTTTCCGACGCTTTAAGCCCAAATGCACATCATCAGCAGCCCGCCGACACAATGTGCTTATTAGCTGAATCCTTGCCAGCCGCCTGCCTGGCGTTTCTAGGCCCCCGTCTAGATTGGATATGAAGCATAATCAAAGTAGTCTCCGAGCAGTCCTTACCGCTCCTAATCACTCCCCCTTCGCCCAGTCCCCAAACTCCTATTTAGTCAGACGGAACCAGAAAAAAAAAAAAAACGAAAAAAGGAAACACCTTCGTCTGTTCTCAGAAACAGGGAACAGGGACCATCGCTGCCACTGCACTCTCAGTCATTGTTCCGACAACAATATTTTTCTCTGCCCCAGCCTAATTAGCTTGTAATGAGTCTTGTAATATAAGCAGTACTCTAGCGTAACCTGTAAACCTTAATTAAGTCGGGCACCTTTAAGCGAGCCCTACCTCCATCCCATGAGCTGAGCCTTTTTTACTGTGTGTCTGATAGTCATGGGGACCAAAGTGTGGATAAGTGTGGCTCTCTCGACCTCCACTTGTCCAGTGATGGCGGCACAACAGACTGCCTTGATTGATTCTCCTGCCAGCCTCCTATAGACTCACCTCTGGGAATGAGGAAAACAGATCTATAAGAGAACGCGGCTTCCGGGACAAATGGCCTGTGACGACCCAAAAGGTGGTTTCCACGTTGGCAATGATTCTGCTAAATGAGGTCGGGAAGGAAGCACACACACACACGTATCACGCGATAGGCTCGTCGCTGATGAGGATGACAAATGTGCTGAAGAATAATGACTCGATCAAAATTACAGTCGCTGGAATGATTATGCATGGTGCCTTTGAGGCTTCTATAGGTGGGAGTCTTTTCCAGCCGCCTACTCAGGCCTCAGTCGTGGATGATGACGCTGATGGAGAGGGTGGATCGGGTTGGGCTCTCTTCAGATTGGGGACGAGGGGAGAAAATATCTGTCCCCTGCCACTCCTTCACACGGATGCTTAAGGATTTATGTAAAAATCAATGCGAAGCTCACTTAGACAGCCATTAAGACACTGTAAGTAGGTCACTTTCTTTTCTCTCCACAGAAAGAAAGACGAATTACAAGAGCGATGAAACATGAACATATTGTTCTGTGTAACAGATAGTGATTTGTGATTTTTTTCCCCCAAATTCTTCTCTTTTTTTTTGGTGCAGTTCGTCATTAATTGGGCAAACAATATTCCCGACATGTCAAAGCACATTAGCCCCTATAAATATCCCACATCCTCCTCGTCTGGATAATCGGAGTAGTCAGTTAAGCTTGTACAATCAGTGAGTTCTCTAATTGGAGAAATGTGAGTAAAAGTCCATTTAAGAACACAGACTTCACAGCAGGGCCTTCAGCACTCTGCCGTGTCAGGCATGGAGGGAGAACAAAATTCCTTCCCTCTTTCCTTCTCCTCCTTTTTTTTTCTCCCACTTCTTTTTTCCATTCTTTTTCTTCCTCTTCCTTTTTCCCCCTCCCTCTCTCTCTCTCTCTCCATGTGCTGCCCAAATCTATGTGCGATAACGCATCTGCACTACTTACCAGCCAATCAGAATAGAAGGAGTGCACTGAAGCCTTATCGTGTGTGGAGAGGCGTCTAGTGGCTGACTTTGCGTTCCATAGGGCTGGCATGAACGAGAGGAAGAGCAAGAGGAAGAGCAAGAGGAGGAGGAAGATGAGGAGGAAGAACAAAAGGGGGGGGGGGGCGAAGGAGAATTTCCCACTGTGGGTGACAGCTGCTCGTGCCCTCCCTCCCTCCAGCTCCTCAGTGCGGGAGCGGTCTTTGGGAGGGGAGGAGTGGGTGTGTGTGGGTGTGTGTGTGTGTGGGGGGGGGGGGGGCTTGAGGGGCTGAAGGGAAGGGGAGGGGATGGAGAGGCTGGCAGGCAATCAGTGATGTCATGCCAACAGAGTAGCGATGGCAGCTTAACCTATTTTCGGAAATACCACAGATTTCTATTTATAACTGCGCTGAGCAGCGCACACTTCCTCGCATCCCTGATGGATCCCACACACACTCACTCCCATTTTTCTTCATCGCTTTTTTTCCCTCTCTCTCTCTCTCTCTCTCTCTCACCTCCTCATGTTTCCCCTGTCACAAAGCATCGTAATCATCACCATTAACGGACTCCACGTGAATATTACAGCGCCAGTGTGTGTGTGTCGGTGTGTGTGTGCACGTTGGAGACAGCAACATCGCATAAAAGAAGGGACGGTTTGGTAAGGTGCTGAGGTTTGGTAAGGTTTGTCAAGACGGAACTGCCTACTTCCTCAGCAAGCTTCTATTTCTTTCCTTTATGACTCTGTGGAGGTGATTATGTTATACATCTGCCAGACTTGCCCTCTTAGAAGCACCACCCCACACACACATTCTGTACTCTCTCACAAACACACACACACACACACACACCATCTCGCTGCACGTGAAATCCCTTTCCCTTTCCTCCTGTTCCTAAGATGTGGGGCACGTGGCTTTATGAAAAAAAGAAAGAAAGAAAAAAAAAAGAAATGAAAAAAAAAAAACTGTCAAGAAGACAAATCAAGAATGAGACGCAAGCCCTTCAAGCCTTCCTTCTTCGAGCACCTCCGGATTAAGGCGGCCATTTGTTTCAGCGGCACTGACAGTCTCACGTCATCCCTGGCGCTCTGCTCATCCACTGCACCCGCCTGCCTGCCCGCCTGCCTGCCTGCCTGCCTGGGTGTCTGTCTGTCATTTCTCTCCTGTCCACTCGGCTTGGGCTACACGCTTGGGAGACACCAAGTCCGCCGCTGACAAGCCCTCCTGGACTCGTACAATAGATGCGATGCACACATACCCACCCACACACACACATACACACGCGCACACACACACACACACACACACACACACACATGCACACAACACACACAAACACACACACACACACACACACACACACACAGACACACACACTCCCCAAGCTTCACTCTGCATCTGTCATGAAAGCTCGTCCGTCTTTCTGCATTTCTCTAATGAAAAAGAGAACAAAGCTCCACTGGCTTCCTGATTGTTTATTCAGCACAGTGGAAAGAGTGCCTTGTTTCCAAAAAAAAAAAAAAAAAAAGGTAGAACAACAACTCTGAGAACGACAAAATAACGGGGGTTATCTTATTATTTTCGTGCTGCTTTTATGATTGAGGCGTTGTTTTTTTTCTTTTTTTTTTTTTGTCATTCGAGTTCCCCTGGACCGTTTCAAAATAGAGAGGGATTACAACAAACATTACAATGAAATCTCCTCACTGGCGTTATTTCTTTGGCTCTCCTCAAAATGAATTTCTGCCCAGCCGACCTCAAACACAACATTAAGAAAGAGTATTTCTCAAAGCGTTGCTGAAATCCCTTCCAAGCCTTTATCTTCCTTTCTCGTCTTCTTGAGTACAGCGTCCCACCAGGTAAAAGCATTATCTCAACGCTCAGCTCATAAAATAAAAACGCTTGAATTCATGCAAGCACAACATCAGAGAGTAACTAGGATCATCCAAAAGAACTAGGACAACGATCAAAACCAAACTGAGCCATGCTAACATTTTATCCGTGCACAGTTTGCAACCCTGGGTAATTTTCTATCTTCACAAAACCAGTCAATAGAAATCGCAAGAACAAGAATAACAAACCATTTTGCAAAAACCTTTGACTGATTCTGTAATTATTCTATTCTATAATGATAGCTGAATATTCAGTAGTATATTCATTCTTTTTCTTTTGGCTTTCTCTGGAGGACATGTTTGCTGCACAGTACACAGGTTGTAATTCAGGACTGAGACCAGTGCAGTGGTCTGTGCTGCCTTAGTGTTGTAACCCTGTGTCCCTGACCATGGTGCTGGAAAAGCAATGGGACTGAAGCAGAGCACTTACATTTCAACCAACACAAACTGCAATGACTGCCCTACAATAATACACATTCTCTCTCTCTCTCTCTCTCTCTCTCTCTCTCTCTCTCTCTCTCTCTCTCTCTCTCACACACACACACACACACACACCAGCTAGCTACAAAAGAACATCCGTCAATTTTAATAAAGAGCTGGATTTTAACAAAAAAATGAAAAGATTTGACAACAGATGAGCCCTTCATCAAGAACATCTTAAAAGCCGAGCCTTTGGTTAAAGTTCTCAATCATTTCCACAATTAGAGAATAATTCTTTCTGATATATTAAAGTCATCCACACTGTCTCAGACCTGATGGTTGCACAGTAAGGAGATGTGAACAACACATGTATTTTGCATGCAGGAGCCTCCCAGCTGCATTAGGCCCAGTGGTGTCACAGTGTTAATATGAGCATGTAGACTCTCTTAGGCCATAATACTAAAAGGTTACTAACTAACCCTCTGTCTTAAGAGATAGCAAGAACACTGCTTAATGGATTTTGATGGCCTCAGAAAATCCATCAGTCCAAAGTGAAGCGAGAGGGAGAGGTTGGCGAGGGGGCATTTAAAGTCTTTAAAACCTCTATTTAGTGTGTTTTTGAGTTCGCCGTCAGAATTAAAACAGGTCCCCCCCACCACCACCACCACCAAAGCAAGGATACCCAGAGGAGGCGAAATGAGCTCATCTTGAAGTCCAGGCCCATAGCTCCTGTCAGGGGCTGGTGAAGTGTTGCATCTTTTATGAGGAAACCCCTGTTGCTTATTACAATATTTACAGACATTCTGCTGTTCGGCTGAACTGAGGTTTATTATTACATTCTTAGGGTCTGGTGGCCTAACAGTCCAGACAGGACATGGTATTACTTCATCTGCATAAATCATAGGTTGTGTTTGCAACAGCAGGGCCCTGTGAGAAAAAAAAAAGTGAAGGGAGATTTGTAGGAGATGAAGCTTCTGTCAGGCTAATATACTGATGATACTTTTTTATTTATTTATTTATTTTTTAATTTGCAAAAAGCTAATTTAACAATGTTTGAATGACAAGGCTGATCAAAGCAGAGGCTACCACACCGAAAGCATGGAAAGCATTTTCCATTTTGGCTTATTTAGGCTTCTCAGTCCGAATGTGAGTTTGTCTCACAGTGGTACTAAATGTTGAATGTCATTTGAAATGCATTCAGTGGCCTGTTCCTGGGGCTCTAGGTCTGGGCAAGCCGCGGTGGTGCTGCTGCTATCTGCACTGTATAAATGTGAACTTTGCATAATTTGCCAGATCTAAGGACGAGAAGGTCACAGATTAGTTTGGTCTTCACACTGTGCCCGTGCACGAGCCGCTTTGAACCTCATCTGGCAGCTTTGATTTCCATGGGCCTGTAGCCCACAGAAATGCCTGGCTCTTGTGTGTTCAAGATTCCCTATGAATGCACAGGCACCCCCAGTGCACGGCATAGGGTGTAAAAAAAATAAAATAAAATAAAACTGTGCATCAATATTTCATTAGATTATTCCTGTGATTTAATGTGTGTCTTCCTTTTGCCGGGTCTTTGGCAATATCTCTAGTCCACTTATAAATGCATTAACACAATGATTCCCCGGACATTGGCTCTCAATATCGATACAGGCGATGAGAGCTGTCATGGTTGTGCTGCTGACCCAACATGCTGAATCACAGCCAAATGTGTGTGAGTGTGTGTGTGTGTGTGTGTGTGTGTGTGTGTGTGTGTGTGGTGTTGGTGTGGGTGCGTGTTTGTGTTTGTGTGTGTGTTATGTGTGTGCATGCGTTTAACAGTAAAATTGTTGTGGATTCAAATGAAGTAGTAAATTGTTTATGAGTCTTAAGTTCTGACTACATAATTTAGTTATTTTCCTTTTATAAACAACCTAGCATCATGCAAGAATGCAGATTCCAGTCAACACGAAAATGAAATCCAAATAAGTCCATTTGAGGGGAAAAAATTGTGCAAAAAAGGGAAGAAATCAAGAGGGGAAAAATAGTTTGTATTTATGCCACTATAATTTTGCTTCACGTATTGAAATGGCAGACAACCTGAATCCTCTGTAGAAAAAGGTAGACAACAACAAACAGGGACCTAACAGAGGATTTTCCTTACTGAGCTCTCATCACTACAGACATCACCATCCGACAGAACTGATCATTCTCTGATCCATTTCAGCAAACAAACACTTGAAATGCCAGAAATGCAGTATTTCATCCATACTTCGGTAATATATTCTGCAGAGGTTGCTGACGAATAGATCAACTATTTAAGGCTATCCTTATTTCAGTCTCTGCAGCATACACAAATATAACAACACAATAACTTGTAAAAATGCACACGACAATGCAACAACTTTTGATTAACATCCAATCTGTCAGTAAATACTGTACAAATGTTCAGATAAACAAAAGGCAAAAAGAGTTGATTATTAAAAAAAAAGAATTTAAGAAATCAGAACCTGTTGAAATGACAAGAAAATCGCCTATCATAGAATTTGTATGATCAGTTTTTCCCACAAGAAGACATGGATGCTTCATTTCTGCATGGAACTTCATATGTTCACATTACACACATCTCTTCTGAAAATGCTTTTCTGTTTTTACCTTGTGTTTATTTCGTCACCAAATCATACCTACTCTATGACAAGAAGAACCGAAACAATATTCCAACATTTCTCCTGACTCACAGTTTGGTTAATATGCACACCACACATTTACCTAAGTAAATAGTTCCTGAATGATTGCATACAATAATAAATGCTACAACACTTCTTGATTTACTATTACACTCCCAATTCAAGAGTACGAGAGGAGGCCCCTTTCCCTAACAATGAACTAATCTCATATGGAAACAGGTGCTGGTGATTATACTGTGTGGGCTACCACTTGCATTGTTATGTTAGCCTGTATTATAATTGCATATATGTGCTGTGGACCAAATAGCCTGGCCTACTGGGTTATTGTGTAAAGGTGAAAGGCTATTCAACTTTATAGAATATTGTGTTGTCTACCACAGGGACTGAACAGCTGAGCAGAGTATAGAGTAACCTTAATCCTGTTTTTATTACAAGAAATAATATGCATTACAGTAAAACAACTCAGAGCACATTCTATGGTCATCAATTGACAAAACTAAATAGAGACGTATCTGTGTGTGTGTGTGTGTGTGTGTGTGTGTGTGTGTGTGTGTGTGTGTGTGTGTGTGTGTGAAACAGAGTGAAAGAGATAACTGGGGTCTAAATTTTCTCTTAAAGGCCCTGTTGCCATACACACTACGTACAGTATATTATAACCACCAGCAATATAATGGCTGACGGGAGGTATTTATTTATTTAGGCTGGTCAGTTACTTAGTTATTGCCAAATGTGACAGTGAATGAAAGTGTGCAGAATAAACAAGTCAAGTAATGCTCCATCTTAGTTGACAACAAAGGCCTACATCTAACTAGGACTGCCCCAAATAAATTGAGAATATCTAATTACCTAACCTTTTGTTTAAGGTCAAGAGTGTGTACTTTGCTCATAATACAAAAGTCAGAGGATTACATGGTTTGAAACTAGATTTTACAAATCCAAATGTTTGATGATCTTTTTATAAATGTGTTTGACAGAGAAACTGATGTTCCATGCAACAGCTAAGGTGTAATTTTGAAATAATTGCATTTTTTTCACATGCCTCTAATAATTGTGTAGTGTGTAGTGCCCTGTTGGTTAGCCTACAATCTGAAAAAACAGCGTGCGTAAAAAGCGTTCGTCTCACGGCTTCGCAGCCTCACATGCAGTGATGTTTCTGTGTAAAGAAAGCAACGGGATAAATAAATGATGCATCCCCCACGAAAAAGATGGGACGTTCGAGGGGGAGAATCTTTAAAAATGCATCTCCTCACCCGTCTTTTCCCCAGTTCTGGAACAGCGGGATAGAAATAGGCTAACCATAAATCGCATATTGTTACTTCGCACGCTTGTACAATGTAACACATCAAATCTTTCAAGTGTCAGAACACCCCTCATACGATGTTGCAGCCTATTCAAATACACTATATTTGTGCGGGGGGGAAATGCCCATTAAGCTAAGGAAGAGCAGAAAGAGACAAAGCTACCTGTTAATGTTTCATATCAAATCGGGCTACAAAGCAGCTTTAGCAAAGATTCAGCTTTAGCAAAGATTGGTGAAAATTTAAGCCACACTGGTCATTTGGACATGCCCGTCTTGTCAAATTGTGATGTATGCAACACAGACTTAACCCTTCTATTGCTATCACTTTTGTTGGAAAATCGTTCACATCTACCCTTTCGAAAGATAATCATAAATGCAGCCTGAATAATACACAACAAACTGGGTAAGTAAATAATAAGACTACGGGCTGCTATAAAGCTAATTAAACGAGGCCAGACTATTTAGCCATGAAGAGGGGTCCACTCGTTACCTTTATGCATGCCGGTGTAGCGGTCCTTCAGAACTGTCAGTTCGTGGATTTTCCCAAACTGTTCGAACAGAGGTTTCAGATCTTTTTCCTCTAGGTTCCGTGGAATTTGCCCGATAAACAGCTTTATGGCATCTTGGTCTTTCATGGTGCCGCTCTCCGGATGAATGGAGATGGATTCTGACCCGTTCATGGGTTTAGAAAATGGGGTGTGAGGGTACTGGTGCTGGTGCGGGATGAGTAGTAGTGGAGGTTGGGTCGGTGGTGCCCCCGGTCCGGTCAGAAACAGGCTGGTGTGAGCTGGATGGGGCTGTTGGGGATGCTGCTGCTGCTGCCTTCTGGTTTCAGTCGGAGTGAATCTGGCCATTCTGAGCTGCTGGGAGCAGACTGGATAATAATAATGACAACACACACACACACTGTGAGAGAGCAAGCACTCAGCTGGAAAGCTAGGCTCACTTTCTAGCCGACACTCACCATACTAGCACACACACACGCGCGAACACGCACACGCACACACAGACACAGACACACACGCGCACGCACACATACACACACAAACACACACATGCACGCACACCTACACACACACACACACACACACACACACACACACACACACACACACAGGGGGTGGGTTGGTGGGGGGGGGGGGGTGAAGGAAAGGAACAGACATTCCGTAAGCCGCTCTTGTGCGACACCAACTGGCGTGATGAAAGCATGAATTTTGTAGAGGGTAATCATAATAATAACAATAATAAGTTATTAATACTACTAATAATAATAATAATAATAATTGCAATAATAATAATGATGCTGCTGCTGATGATGATGATGATGATGATGATGATGGTTATAATATAATACTTTTGTTGATTATGGTAATACATTTTTGTGTTCTTTGGATTGTCTTCGGACTAATTTACTAACAAACTAGCTAACTAGCTAAATATCTAACTAACTGACTGACTGACTGACTCAGTGAGAGGCAAGTGAGAGGCTCTCTTGGTGACTTTACCTCACTGTTATGCTAATTGCCCTATGGAAAGATGAAACCTAACTCATGTACTGTATGAGACGCATACAGTACCTGAAATCTAACTCATGTACTGTATGAGACCACTGAAGTGGTGTCTGACTCTGTCAACATATATGTTATAACTGAAAATTATCATAGCTGGTTCCTATACATTGGTTTGTAAACAATCATATATTTGCAACCATTTAGGTCATTGTTAAGTTGGTAGCAGGGGTGGACTGGCAATATAGCACACAGGGCAATGCCCTGACATTCTCACTGTAACTGTAATCATAGGCTTATTTTCTAATGGTCTGACCAGTATGGTGGGCTGGTCTTGTTCGAAATGCCAGGGCCGATTTTTTGTCCCAGTCCGCCCCTGGTTGGTAGGCTAAATTGAAAAAAAGTGAGCCATTGCAGAGGAAGCTCCACAGTTTAATTATCTCAGATTTACAAAGGGTAGCTTGTAAAATGTATTCACATACACTGTACCACATTTCATAGGCCTACACAAAGGCAGTTCAATGTGCTCTACTACAGACATGAAAGCAAAGTAGGTCTACAATAAATGAAAAAGACATAAACATATAATATGTTTATGTAATTTTTTATTCAAATACATCACCTGAGGCCAACAGCACAGCCATTGGTTGTGTTGAACAAATTCCCAAACAGGTTTCCTCAGGTTCACCCAGGATAGAATTTGTAACTGGAAAAAAAGAATCTTCAGATAAATTCTTCAAGGAAGGCAAGAATTACAAAGGACATGAAATTCACACACTACAGTTCAGTAGCATAAAGAGCTGGCAAATTTGTTAGTTGTTTTACTGTGAATTCCTACACCAGCATTAGACCACTCTGCCCATTCCTCAATATAGGCAGGGGTTAAAGTGGGGGGGGGCACGGGGGTACGCAGTACCAGCACCTCAGATAAATGAACAATATCATCCTATTCGTCTCCTATACATTTTTCTTTGTTTGTGCAGGCACAAAATATATGAGAGTTCCCCCTCCTGCCAAATCCCACTTTAACCACTGATTAGGTGAATACAACTCCCCCAAACTAACTTCAGTGAAGGAATGGACTCGTAGCAGGGGTTCTCAGACTTTAATGGAGAAAAAACATCCGAGGGAGCCTTCATAATCGCAACACAAATTTAACCATAGAGTCTTATAGCCATTCGTTAGATTCTATTTTATTGCAAACTTTTTCACAGACACTCTGGAAAGGCATTGTACACCCTTGGGGTTCCTTGGACTGCATTTTGAGAAGCAATGTCTTATAGGATCCGCTGTGGACCAGGCATCATGATTGCTTCAGCATGAGGCATTATGGAATTGCGGTTCAGTTGAAACATGTTGTGTGTTTTGTAGACTTGTCTCGGCATGCTGTGGCATTGATGAAAATGGCCTACTTTTACTTGAGAGAGAGAGAGAGAGAGAGAGAGAGAGAGAGAGAGAGAGAGAGAGAGAGAATTATCACAGGATTTAGTGAGTCATTGCTTCTTGTGCAGATTTGGTTTGGTTCTTGTGTGTTTGTTTTGCCTTTTTACCATTGCTGAGCCACCTAAGACAGTGTAATAACACTCTTCTTATCTTCCAGCACTGTTTGAATTCAAATTTACCTTGTATGAGAATTGTGTTTTGATATATCAAGAACGTCCATCTAGTCTAGATATGCTAATTTGTCTTTGCTGATTAAATGACTGTGATAAACTATAGGCCAACATTCTACATGAACACAAACACACACAACATGAAAAGTAAATATTTAAGAAAAAATAGACGTATAGGCCATGACAAATATGCTGTATGACAACAGAATCAAAAATACTTTATTTGCATGCAGTCAACTCAAATTAGCTAAATCTATAATACCACATTTTACTCAGTGTGCCCATTGTACTGGAGGCTTTTAAGAAGGTGAAGGACACCTGTGTTCCAGACAAATTGAGAACTCAATTAAAACATCTCCTATAGAGAACCTTTGAATGTCTGTATCTTTTGGCTTCACAAGAGGGTTGTAGTTGATCACAGAGACTTAGGCATCGCACACATACAGTATACTATCTGGGATGACTCTGTTCTCTTGGCTTTATTTGTTTCACCCGCAACAGAGTTTAACAAACAGGCTTAATGTTTTAATGATGAACTTATTAAGTTCAGCTCCCTAAGTTCCTGCTGTGGGAACAAACAGAGAGAGAGAGAGAGAGAGAGAGAGAGAGAGAGAGAGAGACTGCCAGATAACCAAGGAAGGTAAAACATTAATTTCCGAGGCTGTGTAATGAACCAAACCATACAGTTCCAAGTGTAGTGTATGTGTAGGTCCACTATCTATCTACCTGATGATGAACAGTATTTGTTTTATGTTGGGGACATTTCGCAGACCTTTATTGAATTCTGAGGGTTCAGTATTTATTTTGATACCTCAACGAGAGAGCTGGCAACACAATGACAGGTGTGTCGATATTATCGGGGAGCTGTAATAGATTTGGCTGCAGCTTCGACACCTTGGCCCACGTGACGCATGGCAAAGAAACAAGTGGACAAATGGTGTTCTCCCATTAGACACAGCAGCAGCATAGTAGCCTCCTGTCACCGGTCTGGAGTGATGCCGCACGGCTATTTTTAGCGCCAGGCTTGATGGGGTGAGGACACAGCGAGAACTTCCAGTTCATGCTTTCTATTGACCATTGCCGTTAGTATTTCGCCAGGCTAAAGCAGGAGACAGGAAAATCAATATAGCCAGTACTATTAGTGTGACCATTTCAGAGGACTGTGGATTGGGGGTGGGGGGTGGGTGGTGGGCGAAAGTTACATACAGTTTAGTTTAGCATGCTAGCATTGATGGTGTTGCTTGTTAGCGGTGCAGCCAGCATAGGGTGGCAGCTGAGCTGGATCTTTATGGTCTGTGGTGACTAAGGCCCAAGAGGAATCTGGAAAGACCTGAGGGAGCCACTTAATGTCTTGCAATTGCTTCAAGACACACTCCAGTCAACGCTAGTTACAGAACACATGCAGCATAATGGCCTGATACACTCACTCACACACATGCACATACACACACACACACACACACACACACGCACGTACACACCCACGTGGAGACACGTGCAGACACGCACACGCACACACACACACACACACATACAGTAGACACACATGTGGTCATGCACACGCACGCACATTCATACACATAACTAAATTATGTCGTCAGAACTTATGACTCATAAACAATTTACAACTTCACTTGAATACACAACAATTTTACTGTTAAACGTGTTCACACACATAACACACACACAAACACACACCCACACCAACACCACACACACACACACACACATGTGGCATTTACTGTAAGCACTCTTTGATTGGGACCTTGGCGGCATACAGTATAGGTTCACTCAACTCAGGATAAATAAACAGGCTTTTCCTTCAAAAACAGTACAGTACTTTACTGTAAAGGCATGTAATTATCACATTGAGTGAAATACACTTGAAGTCCTCTGCCTGTCTGTCTTTTTTTTTTTTTTTTTTTTTTTTTTTTGCTGTGCACTTCAGAAAATACATTGATTGCACTCACTCCTAGCTGTGAAAATGGGATACACACATTGAGTGAGCTGAACCAAGCCGTAAACAATTTTTATAAAAATCTGCAGGGAAGGGGCTTTCTAAAAATACAAAGAATGCTTTTCATACCAAACCGAGCCCCTCTTTTTTTTTGCTTGTCAAAAAAATAAAGAAAAAACATAAAACTTGATAACAATCACATTTTTTTTTAAAGTCTTTCATTCTCTCAGTCTACAAACAAAACGAGAAAAGGTGTCAATTAGTGAATTTACTTCAAGATGAAACAACAAAGCTTTGCACTCAATCTCTAGATTTCCTTTGGGGGTAGAACAGCATGTGTTTTCTATCTTCAAGGACTCCCTTTTCGCACCCCTGTTGAGCCATAGCCTGGCTGTTAAAGGGCTGGAAGGTCAGTTGAGATTATGCCCCAATCCAAATGCTGCCCACATCCTTAAAGTGTCATTGCCGTATATATATTTCCCCTGACATCCATGAATGATTTAGCCTAGTTCTGCCAAACCTGCTTTGACTGTGGTCATTGTGAACCGGAGCTACTTTATTTTATTGGTTTCCAATTGGGCATAGATAATGACCATCTAACCACATTACATTGACAGCAGCTGAATCAGTTCTTGTCCCTGAACACTGAAATCGTGAAAGAATAAACTAAAACAAATATAATTAGTGTATCTGATGAACAGAAATCATTTTACAAAAATAAATGTGTTTTTGTTTTCATACGTGCTTTAAATGTGTTTTTTTTTTTTTCCTCTCAATAATATGCCATGATTGAATCGGCACGATTTTTCCATTTGAAAAGACATTCAATTAAAAAAAAAAAACAGGGAGGAGGAGGGGGCAAGAAAATGTCCTGAAAAGCAAAGTAGTTTGTTGAAATGTACACATAGTACAGTAATAAATATTTTTTCTTTTCAGAAAGAATTATCATGCATAGCAGCATTATCAAATTATGACAAGTGAATGATAAGATAATAACATTCATTATACATCACGGAGATTCATATGATAAAAGCATAGTATTAATAAAACATAGTCAATTGAATCATAGAGGTGGTTATACTTTGATAATGTAATTAATTCAAAGAAATTGTTTCTGAATCCTTACATTTTCTTACATGTAAAAAAATAAAATGTGGTGTAATACTGTGTGCTGTTGGCTGTTGATGCTGTTCTAAGGCAGTAGGGGCAGTACAGCCCCCTAGTGGACAGAAAGGAAAAGTACAAGTGAACTACACCAAAAGCAAATGCTTACCTTGTAAAGATTGAATAACTATTCCAGCCCGAAGGGAGAGGTAGAAGTTAGTCGAGCTGTGAGCCCACAGTACACATGATAGAGAGACTCTCTCTCTCTCTCTCTCTCTCTCTCTCTCTTTCAGCCTGCAGAAGATAGGCTGTAACAAATCTTTGACAGTCTGATAGAGCAGTTAAATGCTGCTTAAAGTTAATATCTCTGTATAGGCCTTTCAACTTGTGATAAAGTCTGACATTTGGTCATTTGGAGGCTGTCAGTGAGATGTCCATCAGGTGGACATGCAGGAGTGACAAGAGATATCCCCTGGAGGCCACTACCTACAGATTGAACTGTCCATATCACAGATTCAACTGTAATGTTAAAAACAAAAATAATGGAGATACAGCAAACAAAAATCAATCAGTTCATCACATAGATAGTGTTTTTCAAGCCGTCAAAGCTGACAATGCCCATCTGACATCTCTTACTTTCAGCTGTGAAATATTTCTGCCTTCTACACACGGTAGCCTAACAAAATGTATCGAAAAAAATGATTAAACTGTTGAAATCATTTGATAACATTAACACTTACACTTGGTCTACTTTGTTTATTGTAACAAAGAAAAATCTACTCTTGACGTGTGCCAGAATAAATCATTGGAGACTTTGGAGCCACCAGACTATCATCTGCTCTGTCTCATTCTTTACTGTCTGTCACTGTTGTTTGCTGCTGCCTGCATGCCTGCATCTATCTGTGCCATTATTGGACAGCCTATAGGTCTGTTTGTTATTCTGCACAGGGCCAGGGTTTTAGCCCCTGCATGTCTGTCTCTTACTCTTCAAAGAGCTCTCTCTCTCTCTCTCTCTCTCTCTCTCTCTCTCTCTCTCTCTCTCTCTCTCTCTCTCTCTCTCTCTTTCACTATCCACAGCTCGGCCTCTGGGATGCCTTTCATTATAGGCTGAGGTGAGATATACAGTATAGTGCTCTCTCTCTCTCTCTCTCTCTCTCTGAGAATAGTTTGCAAGATTTTCTTTAATATAGCCCTGCTCTCTGTAGTTTATGACATCTAGTTCTGTGTGAACTATTTAAATTGCACCCATAATCACATCCACTTTTTTCTCAAATCCCTTCTTTTTGAACTGCAGTCATGGAGTGTTCTTGTCACACACACATCACCATAATATTATATGAATAGCCTACTTCTGAAAATGGCCGACAAGCCATATCATGGCTTATATTGCATATTGGCAGATTGGCAATGTCCAATTTTCAATGGGAAATGAAATGGGAAATATAAAGGCTGATATGCAAGCGTTGTCAAGTGTTTTCATATGCAACATGCAGTGCCAGAGATGTAGACCCTGATAATCAGCAGCTTGCATTACTAAAATAACACCACTAGATGGCGTTTAAACACTGTTCTCATGGATATCTCAACTAGACGTACATTTTAGATGTACCATTTTAAGTGTCTTACTTCCAATGTCTATGAACTCATACGATGTATGACACACACACACACACACACACACACACACACACACACACACACACACACACACACAAATACACACATACACACATGGACACACACAGAGAGAGAGAGAGAGAGAGAGAGAGAGATACAGAGAGAGATCCCGTGATGTTAAGATATTTCCTGAAAACTGCTCTCCAAACATATTTTTGTTTTCCTAAGTTGATTATCATTTGTGCAATACCTTCATATTCTGCATTTACATAATTCTAGTCACATATGATGAAGCTATATGATGCAACCAATCAAGTGCCTCTAAGCCACTGATTCTTTGGAGTAATTTATCACGGCAGAGTGCAATGTATGACACTTGTTACCTTTTCTTTTCTTTTTTTTTTTTTTTTTTTGATGGATGGCGCCTAATTATTTGGACTCTGTTTGTCTGATGGATGAGGAATTCATTGCCGGCGTGATAGCTTGGAGATTGACTTGGGTTTTAGCGAGTCAAGTAGCTGTCCTGGCCTTCCAGACTGTCTCAGAATTAATATTTCATATCAGTTTCTGTCTGTCAGGATCTGTTGACCTTGAGCTGTTCGTGAGGTGCTGCAGGAGACAGCCTCTCTCTCTCTCTCTCTCTCTCTCTCTCTCTCTCTCTCTCTCTCTCTCTCTCTCTCTCTCTCTGCTATAATAAACACAGCAACACAACATGCATCACACACTAAATATCAGCAATATCTTAAATTGCCTCTAAATACCTCCAGTAAGTAATTGAGTGTTTTTGTGTAATTGAATGCTTCCGTGGTAGTACTTCCTTCCTTGGTACTACAGGCAAGGTTCCATCAGTGCAGCCTTGAAAAAATCTATGATAAAAGGACTCAGTTCACGATAGAACTAGAACAGTGCTTGGAGACATACATTGGTGTGGAATAAAAGCAACCTTCCAAGCATGGTTCCTCGACTATGGGAAACGCTCATCGTTTCTCAACAGACGAGGTTCCAGACCCTCGTACAAAGCGAAGCAGAGACGAAGGGGCTGGTTATGACCAGACTAACAGGTACCTGGTCAAGTCAAGTCATTTATTTCATAGATTTACTTACCTGTTCTGAGAGGCATGACCGGTTTTTGCCTTTTCGCTGCCCTAGGCTAGATTGGAGTTTTGCCCCCTCTTTTTTTAGAAATGCATATGAAAAACTGAAGAAAAAAATACTGTAAATGTATTGCGATACCCCCTTGATATTTGGTGACCTAAGCCATCGCCTAGTTTGTCTATGCCTAGATCTGGCCCTGCTGTGAGGTCTCACTTGTAAAAAGGCTCTGTGAAGGCTCATGGAGTAACATGAAGTGCATTGAAGGGTGAAGAACCAGATGCTGCATGAAGAATTTGCAGGGTGTAGGTTTAATTGTATTCTCCAGGGCCTACAGCTTTACTCAGGATCAAAGTGATCACATTTTGGAAATCCCATCTTTTACTGTCTGTGATCAGGGCCTCGTTGTTTCACTTTGATCCAGATCAAATTGTTTTGGGAAAAAAAACTGGACTCTGGTCCTCCAATTGACTACATCCCATAGGCAGATGGTATAATATTACTAATCATGGTTGTATACAATCTTTAATCATGTCCAGCAGTAAGGAATATGTTTACAGTAATTAGGACTTACTGTAAATGATGCAGTGTACTCTCCAGAAATAGCAACTATCTGTATTCAGTACTGTTGATGCATGTTTTTGGTTAAAATGCTTTGGTTAAAAAAGTCCATTTTATTTAGAAAAGCAATCCCTTTGTGCTCTCATCTTAAAGCAAATTGCACCCCTGCCTCTGACAAGCCAGCGAGGCTGAAACAGTCACAGCAAATTTCAAAAGGAATTATGAATTATGCTTCAAGTCCATAGTCATTAATGCATCTAAATCACCGTAGTGATACGCTTGAGTTGTATGCTCAAAAAAGTTTTACAGCCAAGCAATATTACTTCACCAAAGTTGCTGTCATCTATCATTTGTGTCAGGGAGTTACAAAGCTGAACGTGGCAGGTTCAATTTTGAAAATGAGATCTAAGGCCGAATATTAACCACAGTGGTCTTTTGAAAATACTTCATGTAAAACATTATGACAGGCGTGAGGAAGTAGCAAAACAGCAATTTTTATATTCATTTTCATGCACTTGCTTGTTTTACAGCAGCTGAGCTCACGAGACACTCACAGTTCAGAGGAGACTATTGCAGAGGGAACAAAACCATAAAAACTAGACTATACAAAACAATAAAACACCACATTCAATTCTGCACCACAGAATTGATCCTTCATCTATTATGTTTATATATGTTGTCGTTGATATAGCCGGAGTCGTTTTTGCCACCCTATCTGCTACAACAAACCTGTGGCATGGGAGTCGACCTCTCTAACCACTGAACTAAAAGCCCAGGCTTCTAACTCAGCAGTCAGAAGAGCCCATTAAGGAATTGAGTGGTGAGGATTTACACTTACCGGCATCAGTTACACTGACACTGATGGTCATGCAATTATATTGACCCTGATGGTCATGAGGTTTACTGTAAAACAAACAGCAGGTGCGGCACCAGCAGCACATACAGTAGGCTACTCTTCCTCACCAAGTCATTCCTGGCCTTGGTTTTACAATGTTTCAATCTTGAAAATCACACATGCCCGGAACATAGAGTATGAGGAGATTTTAATGGACTTTAGAATTAGATTAAGATGAATTGGTGAAGCATGAACATGAAGACGGGTACTCCAGTGTTGATCCCCCTCGTGTGTGTCACCTCGCCATGCATATGATCAGCATAATGGTCTCACATTTTCTGCATCTTATGCTGTTGTGCCCTTGGAAAATAAGCCTCTTCTTGGGAAATTTCCATGTCTGTCTCTTTCTCCCATCATAATCTGACCCCTCAGAACCTTAATTAAATCTAGCGAGTCCATAACCACACACATGCATTTAAGAACTGGTGAGTGTGAGGACTCCACATCTCCCAATAAGATCCCCTCCAGACTCACCCATGGGTTGTACGTTCCATTTCATTTATATGGAAATCCGGCTTTAGTTTAATTATTTTTTGGAAAGGATTTTACAGGATTGAAAAATTTAGCAAGCTGATTCTGCATTCATTGATCCAAATCAGCATTTACATCTTAATGAAATAACACAGGCTTGTTGCTCCTTTGTTTGGACTCCAGAATCTGGCATTGCCAATGCAACTCAGAGACCCAGGCTACTGGGAGGCATTATCATCTGGCTCATTTCGAATTAGTCATTTCACCTGGCTTTTTGCTGCTTTTTTTTTTTTTTTTTAATACTTGATTACTTGATTCGATTTCCAAACTTACTAGAGCTGTCTACTCTTCTGTCATTTACATGACATTTCAGAAGGCAGTGATTACCTGATACACATACGTAGGAAGGCATTACTTTTAAATATGGATTTTCTTGACATTTTTCATGGAGCTGATTGTATATCACGGCGTATTGTCCTATGAGGGGGTTCAATATATCTTTATTCAATGCCAGATTACGACTCTTAACACTGACAGTAGATGATGAGTGGTGGATGATTCTATAAAAGTTAGGCGGCCACTTTTCTGACAGAAGATCAATATGTATACCTGCTGGCCCAAGCTGGGAAAGTGATAAGAAGGCAAGTGCAGGCCTTTTGAGAGGAGTGAGTTGAGGAGATGCCTCAAATCACCCAGCAACAGAGGTGGTTTTATTGTCATGGTGTGCTGCAACCTTTCATCTTCTGTGACAACCAGAGCACACAACTTTATCTTCAGAGAGCACTTGTGCGTGTGCCCAGGACTTTGCATTTTCTGAGTCTGGGTGCTTACTTTTTTTTAGGGCGATGACGACAACCACTTTGTTTGTGTGTGTGTGTGTGTGTGTGTGTGTGTGTGTGTGTGTGTGTGTGTGTGTGTGTGTGTGTGTGTGTACGTACACATAGCCTACATGTACTGTATGCAAGCATCTGTGGACATGCTGGCTCTGTACCAGAGCACTTTTGATTCAACAAAAATGCTTCAGCTTGTCCTAGATGCTTCTGGTGACAGTGGAATTTTATGTCTGTTAAGCGTCGCCTTGTGTCTAACGGCATACACTCAGCAAGCATCAAGTCTGAATATAAACTGAATGGGGGCTGTCATGATGGACACCATGAGAAAGTTCATTTCAAGGGGAATATTTGATCTAAATTCCTATATTCACATCACCTGTGTGTACAAATCTGCCTTTCTGTCTTGGAGGACTGATGGAGGCGCACACTTTCAGACACCTGTCAGGTGCCGAGGTGTGATTTAGTTTTCATGACGTGAATGTCAGTGAGATTTATTCAAATCCTGCAATGCAGCACACAGCATTGTGGTTAAGATGTGCTACTTTACATCATCTATGATGCTCAAAAAATGTGTGGAAGGGAAAAGATTGACGTGACAACAGGTGTTTTATCAGAAAGTGCCAGATCTTGCCTGGAGACCAAACAACTGATAAATAACACTCCATTTACATCATGAAAAGGCATTTTGAACAATCCTGTAAATAGCTAGTTGCTGTACATGTTAGCTCAACAGTGATTGCTGCGATTCCTTATCAGGAAAGGGGAAAACAGACCCATAGCATGAGCATCATGCAGCGTGACAAATAAATTGGAGTATTGACCTAGATAAGTCCTCATAGTGTGTACAGAGTAAAAGGTGAGTTTTTAAGAAGGCCTACTCATGTTGTCCTCAATTTACCTTTGGGTTGAGAGACATTGCTAAAAGCTACCTGTAGTACCATAAGTGTCAGTTCATACTGGCATTCAAATCATGGCACAGGCGTAAGCAGTGAAGCGAGTGAAGTAAAAAGCATCTTAAGACTCAGTTTCTTCAATGCTATTACTATCGGTGACCTTGGATCTACTGAAGTCATGCCCACTTACGGTTTTCTTGTTCCACACTCCATTTATAACAGAGGCAGGCAGTGTGCTTTGTGGTTATTGCTGTAAAATCCTGTTGTCAAGACAACACTTTTTTGCAGACCTTAAAAAAATAAATAATACCTGACATGGCCTTGTTTTTCTCCCTGACACAGTTTTTATATATGTTATCTACTTTGTTAAGGTATTTCTGAGCAAGTTTGGTTTTTAATGAGAACATTTCTTTGTGTGTGTGTGTGTGTGTGTGTGTGTGTGTGTGTGTGTGTGCGTGCGCAAGTGAAAAGCCTGACCTGATTCAGTTGACACACTCAGAAAAGTCAAAGAAAAACAGAAGTGCTCTCAAGCAGTCACACTGTCATATTTTCTCTTAATGGTAAATCATTATGTGAAACCCTGCTGAGAACGGGACAGGAATGGGGGATGTGTGGGGTGTTGAGGAGAGGAGAGGAAAGGAGAGGGTGGGGGTTGGCAAAGAGTGTCTCAATCTAGGTCTCTCCGATGATCCAGCCAACAGATTCAATTTGCACTCTTTAAGTGGCGAGACACTCCAAGCTCCCACAGGGTCCTAGATGACCATTTTTTGTCTGGTGCTGAGAGGGACAAGAAAGATGAAAGATTCCAACGAATAGCAAACAATGGTTGCACTAACTATAGTCACATTCAATGACAATTGCCTCACACAAAACACACTAACACACACACTCTCTCTCTCTCTCACACACACACACACACACACACACACACACACACACACACACACACACACACACACACACAAAACCCTTACACTTTCAACAATCCCGCACAGGGGAGTCATCTGCTACTCACGCCATTGTTGGCAATAGATGTTTACCCTGCAGAAACGAACGACACATTGTGGACACACATTGTTCCACAGCGCCACTGGAATCTATTATCCATAATAACTGGCACATTTAGACAATTTCCTGAGTGGCCTGAGGAGGCCGGTCCTTGGGGATTTGACCCGCTGCTGCGCAGTGTCGGCCGCTGTTGATAAATTGCTAGGTCTTTGATCCGTCGGCCACTGTGACAGCCGCTGATTAAGTGGTGTGGCAGGAAAACGCAACAGGCAAACACTGTGACAGTCCAAAATTCAATTTAATCAGTTTTTAATTAACGCCTGGTATCTGTCTGCTTGTTACCCCCCAACCCAAACACACACACACACACACACACACACACACACACACACACACACACACACATCCCCATCTTCATTCCCATCCATCCTCTACTATAGCTATCTTCAAAGCAAACAGAGATGTGCTGCAGGCATGGGTAAGAGAAAGGTTAAGAGAGTGAGTGAGAGAGAGAGAGAGAGAGAGAGAGACCATCACACCATTAATCTGTCATTTCTAGTGACTGCTGTCTAGGCAACGGTGGCATCCTCTTTGAAAGGCTAGGGTGCCTAGAGAGAATGCAGAAGCCCTTATCCCCGTCTTGTTCCTTTCATGGACGCAGCCCTTTCCTCGAGGCTACCTTTGGGATTGACGACGAGCTCAAGTCTTAGTTAACCTCGCTTAACTTTGTGTTCACCTGCGCTCCACATCCTACCTCACTCCCCCCAACCACCTCCCCCTCCTCCACCCCCCCTCTTCACTCCCTCTCTACCCAGCTTCACGCCATTTCCCCTCAATCCAATTTGCAGACAAATCGGCGACAGGTATGACAGTTGAGGGGAAGGAGCAGAGAGTGAGAGGAGAGTATTTTTAGCCATGAAAGAGCATAGGCATCCTGCTTCGTGGGGGAGGACTTTGTCAGAGGTAAAGAGAAGTGCATACATAGGCAAACAACTTAAGAGGAAAATCATGTGATCAAATAGGCTGACAAAAAGATGAGATTGGTATTGAACATCCCAACCTCCTACACACAAGCGCACACACACACACACACACACACACACACACACACACACACACACACACACAAACATCTTATCTAATTCTACCTTCTACATCAACAATAACAAACGATATACCAAAAAAAATGCAGTGTTCACTTCTGACATATAAACACGTCAGACTGCAGAGGTGTATAATCTTCCCAAGTATATATGTGGAGTTTATGTAAATACAAGGTTTTGGACCAAGCTGGCTTTTCCCCATAATTGTACAAGTTGTACAAGGATCTTCCTTGCAGGACATATCAATTATAGGCACCACCAGAACAGGAAGGCAGACAAATTACATGCCAATTTGATTTTCCCATTGTTTTTGTCTACATTTTTCTGGTGTTGAGCTGAAAGTCAAATGCAATCTTCACTGCTATCAAGAGCAATATCTCAAATTACAGACCATGGTAATTCTCCCTTCAAATATTGGAATTTTTTTTTTCAATTATTATTTTTTTGCCAGCCACAAGACCTATATCTACACTAGCAGGGAAAGTGATTATTTCACAAAAGTGAAGATGTCACAAAATGAAACAAAAAAATAAATGAAGTGTACATTTGATAATTATATTAAACACTGAATCTTGTACTTTTAAAAAAGCTTCAGCAAGTCTTGGTTGAGCCATCTTTAGAGTTTGGCCTAAAACATAGCAAACACTAACACATGAATGAATGAATGAATGAATGAATGAATGAATGAATGTGAAGATAGCAGCCCACATTCATTCCCCACACTTCTACACTTATTGTTTTTACATTCACACATCATGGTACAATCTCCTCTAGGCTCTCAAAGATAATGATACTTGGGGCATCAATTCTACTAGGCAATTACATGATTGATTCCACGAATTCTGTCCAGGCAATCTCAACAGGTTGCCGGCTAATGATTGAAGTTCTCCAAAAAGTCCAATATCAAGAGTGAAGTATCAATTGGAAAGTAAGCATCACTCAGTAATGTTGCCTGGCAACATTGTTCAAAATGTTTTCTGTGTATAATATCACACCGTTTCCTTCATGGAATTTCATGTCTCCTGGCAACATACAGTATAGCATCTGAAAGTAATGTGGAAAAAAAGGGTCCTGTGCTTTGTTGTCAGTGAATCTCCCAATTTCTGCCTTAATATTGACATTTGAGGTTAGCCTAGAAATGTAGATGCCCATAGCAGCAGTAAATGTAATTCAATACCAGAAACATCTTGATGTGGGTCTGTGCGTGGCCAGGCTAATTTGAGGTGCATTCCTTTTTCTTTTGAAAAAAAAAAAGAATGAAAAGTTTGAAATGAATGAATGAATAAATTAATGAAAAGTTTGTCATTCATTTCATGCGTCCTATGCTTTTGCCCTTGCATCATGTGTTAATAATTGTGTCAGGAAATGTAACAACCTAAGGCAGCAGGTTTTGTACACATTTAATTTGTCATCATACCCTCAATTTGTGTGAAGTTTTGTAGCTTGTAGCTTTTTTTTCAACTTTGGAGCTTCCTGCCCTGGTGGACCACATAATTTCACACTTTGCGCAAATAAATGACATACATTTACTTAAAATTAAGGTAAGGCATTTAGATTACTGCTAATGAAATACTACAAGTCAGTAAGAATAATGTACAAAAATGTAGCAAAAAGGATAGACTTTTTGTACAGTTTGTATAGTTTGCATAAGTACAAAGTAAGAATCAAGCAAGTTGTAAGGAGGATGAGAGAATACTATGCTGCCCAAATAATGGCTGATGAGATTTTTTAGGAACTGAAACTGTGGGGAAATCACACATGAAACTACAGTATATTAAATGAATGGTAAAGCTGTTAATCAACTCATCAAAAATAATCCAACCTGTAGGCTCACTGCAGTATGTTGGTTAGTGTATTATGTTACTCTATAGGGGTACATTTAACACTGTTTATGTTTTCCCAAGTATATTGTAGTCCTAGGGGTATTCCAAGAAGGCAGTTCAGTGGGTAAGTTTTACTGCTTGGACTAGTGGTAAACCTCATAACAGAGGAGCCTGGACTCCTGACTTTGTTCATGGCATACAGGAGCCAACAGGCTCCTCTTTTAGCAGGTTTATGTCTGCCTCTATAGGTTCATTACTTAATCACCGTCCTACACCGGACTACCACCCTATACACTACCCAATTTGCTGTGACCGATTGGTTGGTGCAGGAGGATCTAACCACAGGGAAGCAATGTATGGCATAAAGGTTTAAGGAGATTTACATAATTTGCAACAATGTGACAGCCTTTGATAGCATTCTGGACAATTGCTTTAAATCATGGTAACATCCTGTTTCATGTTAGTTTTCAGTCTCAAAGACTTTGATTTGAAAAAGAGAAGAGTGGTCACATGACTGCTTAATTGAATGCCTGAGTGAATGAAGTGAATTTAAGAGGACAGCTTGTCTAAATGGATGACTCTTGGGGAATCTGAGTAGTGTGAACTTAATAAATATGTTTTGCAGATGCAGATTACAATCTGTGGTTTTCTTTTGACTGACCTAATTGTGAATCATGTGGAAGTTTGTGCGTTGCCAGTATGGGTAAAAGTTTGAAACACAACCCATCCCCTCCAAACAGTCTTTCTCATAAACTATTTGTGCACTTATTAGGTTCTCAATGCCTCATTTTAAATACTAAAACACTCATTATACTATACCCTACAATAAAGTGTGCGACCATAAAGCCTTTTTATGATTTAAAACAGCAATTAAGACAATAACACCTAGCTCGATGCCCCCCGTGTCATCGGCTTGCACAAACATTTGAAAAAAAAAAAAAAAGTTCTAACTTATTATGATGGTACAATATGGTTTTAGTTCATATCACACCCATGGCCTTTTTTGAGGTCAGTGATCACACCGGAGTTCTCCTTGAAGTGGAGTCTTTTTGTTAAGCAAAGGTGAAGGAGAAAGGTGCGCTGAGTATCATGGGATTGGGTGTAACACAAAGGGAATATAAAATGAAGAAAAACTGAACACACTCAAGCTTTATCTCTTAGGTTTGTTAAATGAAAGCATGGCCAAGACGGATGTGTTTTGGCAAATGTCGCCTTCAGCGTCAAGACCTTTTCATCATCTTTTTGCTAAGCAAAACACTATGTTCAACTCATAATTATGGATGCCAATAATAACCACTTTTAACAACCACAAATCTACTTCAATGGCACTGTTCTGTCCTAACTGTATACTGTAAGCTCACCCACAGACCCTCACATGATGTATACCACTATGCCCACATTTTGGATAGACACTCACTCCCATGTGAAGAAGATTTTAATTAACTTTTCAGGTTGCCTCATCACGAGTGAAAGACTAGTAAAAAGGCCACCAGCCCCACCTGCTGATGAGAAATGAAAAAAGACAACGGCACCTGAAGGTTTCGTGATGAGGCTACAGCTCCTCACCTGGCATTGCTCACTTTCAGGATTGTTACTGTATGCCACACTGGATGGCATCACAAGTCAAACCATCATCTGACTTGGACTCAAGTGTTTTAGATGCCAGCCACTAATTACCAACTCCAAATTCCTTTACCAACAACCAACAACAATGGAGAATTCATATATCATGTACAGTATCTTAATTTCCATAATAAAATGGCATAGTACAGGTCAGATCAGCTGTGCTATTGCCAATAGCAGGAGTGGCCAATTGCTGCCCTTTGCAATCTTTAATGAGGCCCGCCAATTATGTCAAAACAGTGAATGTGGCCAATTGTTACATTCATCTTAAAATTCATATGTAATGTAATTGTTGCGCTTTAGCATTGGCCTTTGGCAGCTAAGATTTCTCAACGGACGCTCCATAAGATAAAAAGTTTGGCCAACCAATGGCTTTAGCATGTGCCGTGGAGTTTGACTTTACTTGCTATGTTCTAGTCATACTTTATGTATCTTTGAGAACAAAACAGCTTAACAGAAGTGTTAAAAATGTGAAAGATGTTAGCTAAGACAGCATAACCACCATGAAATAAAAAAAAAAAACAGTCATTTGTATCTAGCCTAATTTGCATGTTCAGTGTATTTTTTATTTTTTTTTTCAAAAACCTCAGACACCTCATAATAACTTGCTCAAATCTCTATGTTATTTAATTAGGTTACGTCTTAATCACAGAGCATTCAATTAGTAATGAAGTGTGATTGTCTTGCTCTATTCTTTCTATTATATGTTGTATTAACATTGATTGTTCTTCACATTTTTTTTCTGCTCATTTTTTCAAGGAGCTTCTGCCCCTTTTCTCAGCAGGTAGGCTTAAAGGCTTGAATTGGGTATACTTATTATTTCTTTGGAACTAAAACTACTTAATGCGGTGACTGTGTCAAAGGGCCCTATGTTGAATTCTAACTTGTTGAATTTGAATAATGACACTGTCTTTTTTTCCTGTTTATTTAAAAAATGTAGGCTATCTTAAGGCTACATCTGATGTCACTGAAAGGCAACCGTAGTGAGCAGACTCAATACTGATCCTTCTAAACCCCACCACTACAGACACATTCTACTGCCATGGCATTTCATATTAACATCCCTTTGGGAAGATATTTTATTTATCATTCCATCACCGCCCTCCACCCACTTCCACCCCTCTCTCTTTCTGGTGTGTGAGCCACTGTGACTGTAGTTGAGTTTAGGCTGGCCTGCCTGCCTGACAGCAGGTTCCAGAATCTCATCAGGGGTTTCACAGAGTGGGCTGTCAGACACCACATCTCATTATTTTCATATAGTCTGCTTAGTAATGACTCCCTAAAAAATTCTCTTGCAGCTTTTCCAACATCGGCATGTTACACAACAGCATGTTACACAACAGTGGTGACAACAACCAGGCATAGAGAGTATCCTAAAGAACATGAAAATTCTTTGTATGTGTTATGAGACCAAACATTTTTCTTTGAGGTATGGTACCTGTGCCTTGGACATCTGGTACTATGTTGTTGTTGTTGTTTTAAATCATTATATAACACAACCCTCATCTAATAGTTTGGCATTTGAGCAAATACTCTGAAATTGAGAGATCACTGACTTGAACTTGTAAGGATATGTTAATTTGGATTTGGCACAATCTATAATTTACAACTTTAAATTCATTATTCATGAGGACAGAAACTCAAACCACAGATGTGTCACGGTCCACCACAAACAACCTGCTTATCTACTGTAATGAGAGAATTTGTAGATTCTTCTCTGACACGCTTCGGCTCTAACCCTCTCTACTGGCGAATCATATTTTTAATAACTATTCAATACTTTTAAAATATGATTCAATTTGCATGTCATTTACATGTATTTAATCAATTTCATGAAGGAAAATAGATACTTTATGCTGGCATTATCTTTTTGGCCTTTATTATAATGCTTTGGGATATTCTACATTATTGTTATACTATACAGTACAATATGACTATAATAATCTGTGCATGTGAAAAGATTGTGTAATGGTTCACGGATTCACTATTAACCACACTTTTGATGCAATTACATGGTAAAAATGTTTGTTGAGGTGCAAGACAACACTGTCTGGCCTCTGCTTTTTCGTGATGCAGGTGACTTATACAGGGACTTATTGCATTGTTACTGATAACATTGAAGTCTAGTTTGGTATTTCAGGACATGCTTTGTTCACCTTCTGGACATGATCAGTATCAGTGTCAAGGTCTACCAAGAAAGGTCACGACAAAAACACAACTGCAGGGTTGAAAACAGGCGAAAGCACTTCATAGAAACAGAACACTACCTGTCTGCCAAATCCTGTCACATGTAGGCGCAGGCAACTGATGTTCAGATAAATACATGCCAAGAGATGACACTGAAATCAGGTCGTCAGGTCCAAAATCAAGGGCAACGCAGACCCACCGTCAGCCTCTTCACAATTAGGGACCTTGTCCAAAGGAGACAGAAAGAGTAAGAAAGAATGTCCATCACAGAGTAATCGATCGATAAGTCTGCCCGTGTTCATTATTGGTGCACCAGTCTTAGTGCTCAGAATATTCAATTACCCCCCTTTTTTTCGGAGAGCAATGCAATATTGTTGAGCAATACCCCAGATCCCAAACTCAACCACTAGAATACAAAAGTAATGCCAAGGAAGAGTTGTGGAATCCACAGTGCCTATCAGGATCAGGTCTCTCCCATAATGCACTGCAACATTGCGCAAGTCTACAGGGAATGAGTTCACCAGAACAAAGCTGCAAAATGATCTTTTTTAGTTTTTTTTTTTTTTTGTCTTATCAAACAGAGAATGGGTTTGTCAGAGTTCAGCTTTCCTTCCTATCTACGTTTGATGAAATGAGAATATGATGGTGAGAAATGTCATCCTAAGTCTCCACATAGCCAGGTGAGGCTCCATTTTAAGTTAACATATATTTCATCAGTATCTGTGCACTGACAAGAGGAGTATGGATTAGATATGCAAGAAATTTGGGCCGAGTCTGGAGATATTAACTAGACTTATTGCCTCAGACTGTATCTTAATGCACAGGAGTATAAACACCTTCTGTTGCCTGGAACCACAGGTAAATTGAATTTCTTTATGGACTTCCAAATGTGCATTGGAAATGTGCCATTGGAATGCCTGGAAGAGGAGAACCCATGTGAGATGTATTCAAAATGTGGGGCTCTGCTGCAGCTCTTGGAGAAGTAATCACACGGGGCTAAATGGTGCCAGAGCAGGAATAGTCTGGGTCACCGCAGATAAAGTTTTACACCGACACCCAGGTGGAATATCAAAGCAATGGTGAGGCGGAAGGAGGATGTCTCATTTTTATTTTTTTGCAAATTCAGATTAATTTCAAGAACTGCCTGGTGATATTGCTCAGCTTACCTACTTTGGAGTGGCTAAGATCCTCTTGAGAAAGTAGCACTCCATTATTCAAGCTATTTGACACAAGTTTGAGTGGGGAATTGGTAGAGAATATCCCTGCAGCTGTGATCTGACTACAAAAATGCCACTTTACAGGCAGAAAGTCATAAATCATACAGTGCGGCCTAACGGTTGCATAATTATGATTGTTTGTTTGTTATGCAGTGCACATACACACACACACACACACACACACACACACACAAGGGTCATGATTGTGTTTGACTTGCTCCGTTCCACCATCCAACCGCTCACTAATGAGGAATAATTAACTATTTAAATGCTCACAGTGATTATTTGAACCCCCTAAAAGGTCACAGAGTGGGAGTCTCTTCAAGCTTCTTGCCGCCTGTCTGTTTGGTTGAATATATGCATCGATCAAATGCACACTAGGAGAAGAATGTAGGGGGTTAATATAACCTGGTCCTTTGAAACACTAGGCTCTTACTGTTTCATTCACACAGCAAAATGCCATTGCGGATGGGAACTGTCAGGAATCGATGTTTGTTGAGAGACTAATGCCTATTATGAGAATAGTTCATTTGACCTCTTCTGAGATGTTGTCAAAGAATCTAGGGCAATTGCAGCACTGTATAATGATCTATTTAAAAATTCTTGTATTAAACTAATGATCCGTGCACTGTTTTATGGATCAATCAACCACCTCTTTTAATAAACCTGCTGTAGTGCACCTTTGAAGCATTATCATGATTGGGCAAAGTTTCTATATGGTGTCTGTTTGATATAGTAGGTACAGAATGGTGAATCTGATATGCAAACTAGCTTTCATTAATATATTTCAGAAAAATATGATTAATCTGCATTATCAAGACTTTTTATTTGGTGTTTAACAAATTCTGACATTCATGTCTTCATGTTCATTTTTGCACTAGATGAAATGAAAGAATATCAGGAAACATCTTGACACTGGTACTTAGGATTACTTTTCTATCTCAAATCAAAATGTAGTTGTCCATGGCCATACATGACCTATAGTTTACATTTTTTTCAGCACCACACCACTTCATCTTAGCCAATGTACTTTGGGCAGTCTCCTGTTGTTTCACGGACAAGGTGCTTCATAAGCAAACGTCAACATCCACCCATTTAGCAAATGGGTATGCCAAGTGACCACTATAATCGCAATTCAAGGGTGTATAACGCTCCACAAGTCCTATCAGCACCATTCGGAATGGTGACCTTGGTGAACAGCATGTGAAAAAAAAATATTCCCTTTCATGAACTGGGAATGGGAACAGGGAGGGTGGACTAGTCGTGGAGCGGTGGTATTCTGCTTGTACTGGCTTTACAATGAATACGGAACACTGCTCAGCTGAAAATTTCCCAATATAAGGGGAAAGGAAAAATGTCATATTTTTTATAATATTTTGCATAGGCCTATTTATTCATTTATTTATTTTATTATTTAATTATTTATTTGTCAGAATCTAATTTCCAATAGCTTTTCACAGGAGTTGAATTGGATTTTTTTTTTCATAACTGAATGGAAATGCCATGAAATATGATGACAAAGAATTCCACACACACACACACGCAAGCACATTCATACAATGTTCTATTAGCATCAGCAGTCATATACACACATCATAGCGCTTGTATATGCCTTAAGGGTAATGTGTCCAGTAACATAATGTACACAGGACATACAGTACATACAGTAATGCACACAGGACGCCGATTTTTCCTCTATCCACTGATACACTTAACATCAGAAGACAATAAATAAGATTCCATCTATTGCACATCACTTCAACTCATTTTATAATGTGTGGTTTACATAACAATGGCAAACAAGTGTCGTTTCTATTTAACAAGGTCTATTCAAGGTCTGCTCTCTCCTGCTACCAAATGGACAGTTTCACAGATTACGACTCACTTCACCGATATATGTGTGTATATACATATTGCACATGTAATCACATTAGGAGAATGTTGATGAGCCGAGACAATCAGTGGTGATTAAACTGTTTACATGATAGTCAAACTTTGCTGCATTTAATTCCGCAATTAATTCTTGATAAACACAGACATCCTTCATAGTTACTGAGGGATATAGAGTATGCCCTGGCTGATGCTGTTTCAGATCCTGTGCTGTTCCACACAAAACCTTCAAAAGGTTTGGAAACAGATGCATAATTTATTGTTTCTCTTCAATGAGTTCTCTTTTTCTATCTGAAACTGAGAAATACCAGTGTGAGGTTAAGGGTCTTGAACTTCACAAAGGTCTCTCATTAGACCAACATAAGCATGCTTACTAAACAGTCTTTGCATACAAAAACAACATTACAGGCAGTGAGGTAGCCACAAATGTATGAGAACTGAAAAACATGAAAGGAGATTTCGAGTCAAGAAGCTGATGTAATACGACCCTGTGGGAATCACTACATTTCATATCCATCAAAGCAATCTCTTCGGACCCTGTTCTCCACCCCTATGTCTTCTCCACTGTCAGACATCCATCTGCACGAGGACCAGCACAGTCGGCGCCTCTGCCACTTTGGCCTTGCGTGGCAGCAGGTGGCTGAGGCTGCAGAATGAGGGCTTGGCCCGGAGCAAGAGGTCCTTGAGGCCGGCGCGGAACTCGCGTCGGATGAGGCAGTAGAGCACAGGGTTCAGACAGCTGTTGGTATGCGCCAGGCAGACGGTGAGGGGGAAGGCGTAGGCCTGGGCATTGTAGAAAGCGTTGCTGAAGGGCACCAGGTCGAATTTGATGAGCACGCTCCACAGGGTAAGCGCCTGGTTGGGCAGCCAGCAGAGGAAAAATGACAACACAACAATGACGACGGACTTGGTGACTTTGGAGCGGCGCTTGTGGCGGCCCTGCTCGCTGTCCGATACACCGCTGATGCGGCGACTCAGCACGAAGCGCAGCAACAGGAGGTAGCACACAGTGATCACCACAAGGGGGATGATGAAACCCAGCAGTACCTTCTGCATCTGGTACAAGCCTAGAAGAAGCTGGGGGTCCCAGCTTCCAGTTTCAGGGAAGCGCACTAGGCACAGTTCCTCACCTGGGAACTGGGCACTAGTTGAGTATATGGCATGGGGCAGAGTGGCAAGAAGCGAGATGAGCCAGATGCCAAGACATATCCACTTCGCTGTGGCTGCAGAGGCACGGTGGCTGTGCATCTTCAGAGATGAGATTACTGTGTAAAAGCGTGCCACACTCATGGCTGTCAGGAAGAAAACACTGGCATACATGTTCATGGTGGTTACAGAGCTTATGATTTTACACATCACCTTCCCAAAAGGCCAGCGAAAGTCAAGGGCAGTGTCTACAGCCCAGAAGGGCAGCGTAAGAACAAACTGTAAGTCTGTGAGTGCCAAAGCCATAACAAAACAGTTAATAGACGACTGTTTTTGTCTGTAACGTGAGTGTAACAAATACAAGGCAAGAGAGTTTCCCACCAGACCAAGTGCGCACACAACTGAGTAAATCAGAGCAATCATGACACGCACAGCAGCGCTGGAGCCGTCCCCATGCAGTTCTGAGCTAGATTCCTTTGTCAGGAGATTAAGCCAACATCGTAAAGAAAGATTATTCAAAATCCCCTCAGAACTGTTGCCGACTGACGAACTGTCTTCCAACACATTCTCACATTCTCCCGAGTCCAGAGTTTGGATGCTGTCGTTCCTTGACATGGCTCTTTTGGCTATTCACTTATCTGAATCTAAATGTACAGTCGTATCTTGTAAGAAGATGAGTATAACTGGAAAAAATAAAGACAAACATGATGTAACATACCGTTTGGTTTCATATGCCTTTCCGTTTTTTAAACTTTTTGTGCTTTGAATCAAGCGAGTTGTTTCGTTGCCGTCAGTTGCCTTTCTCGAGTGAGTTTGACCGCGCGCTTCCACTCTTTTATACTGATGGTACTCGTGCCCGCGCAAAGCTCTCACTTGTGCTGACTTCACCTGGATATCTCCACATGACATGACGATGTATAAACTTTCAATCAAGAGACGTTTAGTGTATGTACATAACCGATCTTTTTGCTAAAACCTATAGGAAGAAATGTTTTAAGCTATATCATGATGTTCCCGAGTTGGAATAAATGGTGTAATAATTGTTAATTGTTGTAGCCCATGTTTTTCCCACAGCTATGTTAACTTGTGGTTTTGTTCCATTCTATCATTTGTTCCATTTTATATCAAATGACAAATAATATACATTACTAATGATCCATTAAAAAATCTAGTCCCACCCAAATACATATTTTGGATTGCAAGTTTTCTGAATACTGAACTGTGCCTAAATGATCCAACATACTTACTGTGTGTTCGAATTTTAAAGAAATCTAAATCTAAACCATTGATGTTTTCACCCTAACCCATAGCCTACATTTAACCGATGTGTTAAATCACAAAATGCTGCACCTACTGTATGTCTTCCACTTCCACAAATATATAGTTGGTGGTTACTGTAAAGACATTGGAATTTAGATTTTGAAGTCATTAAAGTTGTCCCTGAAGTCATGGATTTGAAGAAATGAAAATAAGTATAGTTTAATAGTTGTTAATATTTTGAAAGTCAGTGTAGACCTTCTATGATTGCGTAGGCCTATGCACAATGCACAAATGCACTCAGAGAGTGCAGACCTTCGCTAAGACAATATGGTCACTGACGCCCCCAGCTGGATGTGATAATTGTCTGTAGTGTGGAGTCCATATCTGATCCGGATCATCCCCAAAATTGAATGGGTTTTCCCTTCAGCAGACAGGGAAAACCCATTTTTTGTACCTCTGGTAAAAAGAAATCTCATGTAAATCCATCCATAACTTTTGGCATAAAGTTGCTGACAGACAGACAAACGAAAACATAACCTCCTTGGCACTTTACATTGACAGCAGGCTCATGCAGGGCGCCGCTAGGGGGGGGAGTTAGGATGATTCCAAGGGCCTGGCACTGACAGGGGCCCCAGAGAAAATTTTAATATTAAAATTAATATTTGAGGGCCCAAAATTATTTTTGTCATTGGGCCCAAAATTTCTAGCAGTGCCCTGGGCTCATGCAACAGTACAATGCTTAAATGTCGCCGAACCATGCTTTAGGAACCTGGGAGAATACCTGCCCATGTGCCTTACTGCCCTAGATGACACTGAACATGGTTTTTCTATCTAGTTTCATAAACTGCATGTTAACAGTGACAGAACAATCAACTGGAAAACCCAAGGTAGTCCTGATTGGCCACCCATTGGGCCAAATCAAATTGTCATCAAAGTTAAAAGTGAGTCTGACTGGTAGAATGTACCGGTTATTCTTGAAAGAAGTGCCTGAAATGTGTTTCTTGTAGTGTCTCACAAATACACTGATTCTCTATCTGTGTCCCAAGTTAATGATGTTTACCAAAACTGTTCCACTGTATTTTCACAATGTACAAAATATCAGAATATAAATAAGGTAGCCTCTGGCAAAAGACTGTTATATACAATGTTCTGGCAGCCAATTAAAACAACTGCACAATTGTTTGGCCCTCAGGGTTTAAAAAGAAAAAAAGTGAATGCATTTAAATCTGGTCAATGGCCATTCAAAAACATCACACAAAATTCATGAATATTATGTTTATACTTCTCCTTCACCTTGCTTAAGCCACTTCACATTTTCAAAAGGAACGGAAGGGCAGCACAAGCTTATTTTCACCCAGCATAGCTCAGTGCATTAAAAAAAGAAAGACTCCATTTAAAGATTAAATGAGGGCACTGGCTCAACAGCGTCGGTCACCTTTCTCCTGTCACTGTCGCTCAAGAGGGGCCCTGAGCAGATTGAGGACTGTGCACCTGTGGGAGATTGAGAATCAAAGTGCTCAGTGACTTTGCTGATTAAAGATGCCGAGTCGGTCACTGAGGGTCTCTCTGGATGATTAAAGAGAGGAAGGCACTACCAGAGATAACACAGGTTACATGCCAATGGAGAATTCACCGGTCCAAAAACCCCTTGGGTCTAAATATGCCGAGATACTTGTCCTAATTTTGTTGCTGATGGATACTTTATCAAATGTTCATCAAGCAGATTTATTGAGACACAGTTAACACATTAATGATCTATTAAATCTTTATGTAATGACTTAGTCAAATATAATTCAGAGCTATTTATTTTTAAATGCATAGCATTTTCAACATATTTTTTTCTTCACTATAGTTAATTACATTTTTTTATTGCTTTGATTAAATAGGCTAGTGATTAATGCATAACAAATTTGTGTGTCAATACAGTCATTCTCATTATCTTGTATCCCTTCTTGAGAAACTTATAGTTTCAATCTCCAGCTTACATGAACATATTTTCCATTAAAATACATTTAATAAACATTTATTCTGAGCAAATTTGACCAGTTTAACTGAAAATAAAGTTAAGCAAAGAAGCAAATATATAACAAAAGAAACAACTTTAGTAAAGTATAGCTACAACAAGAATTCACTGTCTTTTCTTCCCTCTCTCTCCCACTGTGTCTGTCTTTTGATTCTCTTCACATGAAACATAATAAGCTGCAGTTGGTATGGTTTCCCCCCGTCTTCTTTTCACATGTCATCAGCATGCGGGCGCATTTTAGCCCCAGGCCTCAAGGTCACCGTCGCTGTATGACCACTTATTGGATCGTCATGGTGATGGTGGTGATCATGGAGACTCTCGTTATGAGGAATGGTGTCAAAATCAGGCAGCCTTTGTCCAAATGTGAGTTTCTCCAGGAATGACCTTACATCGTCCACCTTGTTTCCAAGAAGTGGTTTCAGTGTCGTAGGGTCCTCTGGCATAGGAGAGTGGTGGTTGTGAGCATGGATCACGCGAGATGAATGGATATTGTGCAAGGATCTTGATTGAACTGCAAATAAAAAAAGTGTGAAAACATTTGTGGATGTGAAAACATTTGCTTGACTAGCTGAATGAGTCATATATGACACCCCAATGAGGCAGTGCATTTCTCAATAGACTATAAAGTTCTTGAACATGTCTGTATGCACTCTGAAAAGAACTCAATACTCTCCTAACGACCGTCAAATTGCTTGAAATGTACTTCAACTGGAAACCAGATTAAAGACACTGTCACCTTGAAAGTAGCTGTTGACTCTTAAAAAAAGTACATATATGTCAAAGTAAAAAAGAATGTGGGCAATACAACATATTACAAATGTGTATAACATGCTTACATGATTGGTGGCTTTTAATGCCATTTTCCTGGTAAGAACCTTGAACACTCATAAAAACATTCCACACACATGCACTACTTCTCGCCCTCTCTCTCTCTCTCTCTCTCTCTCTCTCTCTCTCTCTATATTGCATGCTGTGTGAAAGCAGCCTACTGACTCACCTCTCACTGGGCTGAAGTCGCCCTCCGAGCTGACCTTGCTGTCGGAGAACGGCTTCAGGCTGGGGAACAGGATGAGTGAGAAGGACAGGAGAAGTACCTGGAAAAAGAGGAGAGGAAAGAAGAGAGAGAGAGAGAGAGAGAGAGAGAGAGAGAGAGAGAGAGAGAGAGAGAGAGAGCAGCATCATTTGCATGTTAGACCACCATTGCATTAGATTAGAAGGTCATGGATGACACAAAACATAAACATACCTATAAACATGGCACCTATCATTTGACAAGCACTGTGCATTGCCTTCTTCTGTGGTTAACTTTATCAACAATTCATTGCACTGGAAAAATGGATGGATTCCGGGTAGTCTTCAATATTCTTTATAGTCTGTGCTGTTTTTAGGTTCAGCTTTAACATTTATACCACAGAGGGTTGAAGGGTCAATATCAAAGATCTTTGTTTATACTGTTCTCCATACAGACATAAATAAGACACCATGGTGTACACATGAAGCAGAATTTGCCTCGCGGCCCATATTTGTGCAAGTGTGCATGTGTGAGTATTTGAGTTTTCATGTTCTCTGAATGTGTGTGTGTGTGTGTGTGTGTGTGTGTGTGTGTGTGTGTGTGTGTGTGTGTGTGTGCTGTGTACGTGTGTCTGAGCTTGTGCTTTTGTGTGTGTGTGTGTGTGTGTGTGTGTGTGTGTGTGTGTGTTTTAGCAGATACAGTAACTCACCAGCACACAAGTACTTGTCTGTGCAGTTTTATTAGATCCATTCAGCACCATTGCCTGAAGCCGTCGGAGCTGCTCCATCAAAGATCTGGGAGACAGAGGCTGTGTGTAAGCGCGAGGTTTGTTTCCAGGGGAATTAAACTGCACTCTAAAAGAATAGCTCATAGGAATATAAAATAAACAATTCCCTCACATGTTGCATTTCTCCAGCTGGAAGACTTTTCTCTGCAGTTCCTGATTGTGTGCAGTGCATGCAGCCATCCTAGGTAATAGAGACATTTCCTTCAAGTGCTTTGCACATACATTTCAACCTCAACCCCAACACTCAACCATTCCATAAGCTCAAAAGAAATCCCACACTTCTTTATGGAAGCACCATGAAATACGGTAGCCAATATTATCTATCCTCATAAGGTTACAGAGAGGTCTAGGATATAATTTCCCAAGGATGATTAGTGTGAATAGGCCCAGCTTCACTTTTCTCCTATTGGCTATAGACTATACTGTACCTCTCTCCAGCCAATCAATTAGCTTGACAGCCAGTACCTGCTCTCTAGCCCGTCGATATACTCTTTCTTCTTCTTCCGGCTCTCCTGGGCCGACTGTTTGTTGCGGATCTTCCTCCTGATTTTTTTCAGAATTCTCTCCTCATACTGGTAAATGACGAGAGACAGAAGAATGATTTTTTTTTTTTAAATTTTCAGACAGATAACCTGCTAAATGTGTGTGTAACCTGTATATATATGTGTGTGTGTGTGTGTGTGTGTGTGTGTGTGTGTGTGTGTGTGTGTGTGTTAAGGGGTGGCTTTGTACATACAGATGTTGTATTTATTATTATTCTTTAGATGCTTTTCATTCTATGTAAGTGTTGGTTTGCTCTCTGAAATGTTTGGCTCCTAATAGCAAGACAAATTCCCCTTGGAAGGTTTCATTCATTCATTCATTCTTAACACATACAAACAGGGCCAGCATCAATCTGATGTACCTTGGTCAAGGGAAGTTGGGCAGGCAGAGATACGCCCTCCTTGGCGAGCAGCTTTCTCTCATCCTCATTCAAAATCAGCTCTTGAACGGACTGCTGAGAGGCCTGTAGGGGCTAACAGCGAGTGCGGAATATCAATGCAGGAGAACTTAAGTTAAACAGCCATTTTGAAAAAAAATATTATGTCACCTGAGGCGCCAGGGACACATGCTGGTGTGCCACAGTTTCAAACATCGGCCAGCCAAGGCAGATCTGCCCTGCCATGTTTTTCACTCTGACCTCCATTGACTTTGCAGCCTAGAGACATTTAAAAAGCTATAAGCTACATGTAATGTAGCAATGCATACTTACAGCTTCAGACTTGCCGCAGAGGAGCAGGTCCTTCACAGTCATGGGGAGACCATTGGAAGCCTGGCTTCCCTGATCCAGGGACCCATACAGAATCTCATCCGTCTTGCCCTGGAACAAGCCTGGTTCCCAGCCAGCTGTGGAGATTGAACCGAGGGTTTATTTTCTTCAAATTGTAATGACAATGGCAGTTAATTAAGGAGGCAACAAGCAACAGAAGAAGGGCAAATTGTTGTTACATTATGCTTAATTACATAGTATGCACTATGCAGTTAGATGAAAGCATTTTTTTTTAATTTGTAGATTTTTCGTATAATATGCATTTGTGTGTGTGTGTGTGTGTGTGTGTGTGTGTGTGTGTGTGTGTGTGTGTGTGTGTGTGTGTATGTGTGTGTGTGTGTGTGTGTGTGTGTGTGTGTGTGTGTGTGTGTGTGTGTGTGTGTGTGCATTTTCTGGTGAAAAGTGTGTTATAGATGACTCACTCAGATCGATGGGAAGATGTGTCTCCACGGACTTGGTTGGAGCTATAGGGTTTGGGTAAACATACTGGTTCTCCATTGGGGGGCTGCGTGGGGGCAGGGGGCTGTCGACATGATCAGAGTGGAGGTCTTCACTGATCCCGCTATCACTTCGAGAGGGGGACCACTGGGGTGACCCTGACACTGAGTCAGTCCCACTTAGCAAAGCATTCAGGAAGTCCTCGTTGCTTTGTTGTGGCTGGATCAGTAGCTATTGAAGGTCGAAAAACAAATCATGTGTTAGTCATTACAGAGTGGCTAAAGGCATGATGCATAAATCAAGGGAGTTTCCCCTTGCATTATAATACAGGTGTGTGGGGACTGATGCTTACTCGATTGTCTACAACAGGCCATGGCTGCTGGTCACTGCGATCCATCTTCTCATCACGAAGGATTCCATCATTTTTATCAAACAGCAAATCCAACAAGTCCATGCCATCGCAATCCTAAAAACAAAATTAACATGTTTTCTATTACTGTAACTTCATCTCTCTTAAAGCAATTCTTAATAGTTAAAGGAAAAACTTGGTGTGATAACGACCCAACATAAGTTGGAGCGTTTACCGGGGAGCAGAATTTTGATACCTTCATGCATGAAAACCACTTGCTATAGTTTTAGTTCCTGGGGGCAAAAACGTATCGAAATTCTGCTCCAGGCAAGTGAGAGAGAGAGAGAGAGAGAGAGAGAGAGAGAGAGAGAGAGAGAGAGAGAGAGAGAGAGACTTTATTGATCCCCAGGGGGAAATGTTCCAACTTTTTATGATGCTACAATATACTTTGGGTCCTTATCACACCTAATTTCTCCTTTAAACCAGAGAGATACACATTGTTCCATTGAGATGTAACCAAAACTGACCTCAATGCAAGTTAATCCACAGAACATTTTATAGGATATTTAACTGAGATACACCATGAAGATCAACAAAATCACTTGGTTTAATGACTGTGATGGCATAACGTCCAGATGGTATTATGTGGAGTAATCATGAATAAATTCGACTTATAATGTTAAATGTCTTACAAGGAGAAATTCTAGACATTTTGTCATATTTAACATGTAAAGCTTCTTTGTCTTTTCATCAATGACATTTGTTCACTTTCATTTATAAAGATCTGTTCTGTAAGTAACATCTCAGAGGACAGACAGCAGAGGAAGAACACAGAGTAAGAACAGCTTTCGAACTTTGTTCAAGACTCATTTACTTCTCTGATAAGGACCAGACATAAGTTTAAAAAATCAGTAGGCTATTTTAAATAATAAGCCACATTAATGCATTACACTTACCGCCTCTGAGTACTGTTCCATTTGTTAATTTGAAAACAAATAAAAATCCTCACAAAACTTATCCTTAAAATGAGACAATTGTGCCGCAAAAAAACCCACTGTCCTGTGTTGGTATTATGAGCTCATCCTATGTAGTCTTTGAGCTAGGTCAAAGTTCAAACTCCAACATGACATATCAGCTACAGACTGACACACCACTGGCTGTTTCTTGTAAATTGTGTTTGATTGACAGGTACCATTAGCAAATTAGGGATTAAGCATGGCAACAAAAGACCTATTCAGACCAAGTTGCCAGTTAGTTTAGTGGGTCAAAAGTTATCCTTATCTCTCAATTACGACTGTGTACAAAATGATTGCATAATAGCCTAGACTATGTTTTTAGACATTTTACATATGATTTTGAATGCATTAAACCAGCACTAGTTATGTGTAAACGTTTACAGCTTGCAATTAGGTTTGGATAAATAATTCAACTTGGCTGGTTATGGTCTTCCACAGTAAGTTGGCAATTTCATTCCGTTCCTGTAGAGATGCCTTAATTATTTATATATGGAGAAATATTAGGGTTTTTTTGCAGTGCGCCATTGTTATGCATACATAGTTGCATCCTCTGTGACAGTTATTTGCTCTGGATTGCCAGGCTGGCACGAAGCACCATCACTATGCCCGGTCAGCCATCTCATATCAGCGTCATCCTGCAGAGTCCCTAAACTATTTGCTTGTTTTGATAGAGCAGCGGGTGGATTTTTTGATGATCTTCATGTGAAGCCATTCTGCCTTTCATTTATTCCGTTGGTGTAATACTGGAGTTTGGCCATTGTGAATAAACCTGTTCTGATTCCTGATTTGTCCTCACTTGACTGGGTCCTCAATTACTTCTGAAATTAAAGGATGAAGTATGACAGGACGACACTTACAGTACATAGTTAATTTTCAGAATAGGCATTCAGAAAAAGACCTATCCCCTTCCATTAGACCTCCCACGCTTGAATGCTTAATGCTTGTTTATATTTTGAAAAAGGTACCCAGAGTATCAACAACTACTTTATGGTGCTCTAACACAACATTTGTGTGAAATTGCATTTATCATCTCATCAATCAGCATGGCCCCTTTGAGAATATAATCACCAGTTCCTTCAGTTTTAAAACAAATCCACTCTCACTGGTGTTCAATGGGATGGGCACAAAAGCCAAGAGTTTGACAAAATGACTAGCCTGATCCGTCAATGGAGGAAGTCCATAGCAAAAAAGAAAGATGAAGTTAAAGGAGTTTGTTTAATGCAGTTATTCATTAATTTTCAATTGAATCACAGCTTTTCATTGTCTATCTGATGCCATCTGAACAGATTTTGGTTGGAGCACTGAGGGCTTTATGAAGACAAACAGAGGGGGTACAAAAGTGCTTCAGAAGTGAACAGAGGGGGACAAAATTCTCTGTTTGTCCTCCACTTATGCCAGCTGGTAGTGAAACTGGTTCCAGGGATTTTCTGTCATTTTGGAAAACACAAGTCTGCCATTTTAAATATGTACATACAGTATGTAAAAAGTCAATTCTATGAACATTTTTCCCCATTTAAAAAAAAAAAAATCTAACAAATCTAGATAGGAATTGTCATGGTAGCACTTTACTAAAGGGTGTTGACATTAGTGTCATAAAAGCAGGGGTGTAGTGGGCGTTGCACGCGGGGGTACGGAGTACCGCCACTTCTCTAAGCAGATCATTTATGTAGGCTATTTGTAACAATTTTATATTGAGCATTCCATTTTTAACATGATATTGCGTACCCCCACTTAAAAAATCCCCACAACACCTCTGCATAAAAGTGCCACACAATGGCATATGCAGCTACATACAACAACACATACAGCAAGGTCATATTATTTACTAGGTTACTGTGACACTGTGACATCCTGAAACAGTGAAGAGTGTCAGAATTAAACCCAATCTACAGATGTACAGTACAGACCAAAAGTTTGGACACACCCCCTCATTCAATGCGATTCATTTATTTCCAGCACAATTTATATTGTAGATTCTCACTAAAGGCATCAAAATTATGAATGAACACATATGAAATTATTTGCTTAACAAAAAAAGTGTGAGATTATGACAAACTTTTGGACCTGAACCCGATCAAGATGGTTTGGGGTGAGCTGGACCGCAGAGTGAAGGCAAAAGAGCCGACAAGTTCTTAGCATCTCTGGAAATGAATAACTCTTCAAGACAGTTGGAAAACCATTTCAGGTGACTACCTCTTGAGGCTCATCCAAAAACATAAAAGGAGGGCAAAGCAGTTATCAAAACAAAAAAAGGATACTTCAATGAAACAAGAATATAAAACATGTTTTCAGTCATCTCACGCTTTTTTTTATAAGTACATAATGCCACGTGTTCATTCATAAGTTTGTTTATTTTGTAGATTGTCACTGAAGGCAACAGTCATGAAAATAAAGTGAATAATTTAATGGGAAAGTTTGTCCAAATTTTGGTCTGTACTGTATGCCATTATACGTTGCATTTTAAGGTGTGTTCACTCTTTTGTCCACTACTCTGTTATGTTTAATGCCTCAAAAGACTATTGCCTTTAGTGTGTGTGTGTACATGTACATGTACATATGTGTGTGTGTGTGTGTGTGTGTGTGTGTGTGTGTGTGTGTGTGTGTGTGTGTGTGTGTACTGTACGTGTATGTTGTGTGTGTGTGTGTGTGTGTGTGTGTGTGTGTGTGTGTGTGTGTGTGTGTGTGTGTTCTCTAAAAAGTAATTGAAATAGCTCTTGAAAGTGTGTCAAAACCATGCCTGGCTGGCGATTTTCAAGTTTCCTTGGAGGCTACCCAAAGAATTTTCCATCCAGGCCCATCTTTTCAGTAACATGTTACATTTTCACCTCCTCGTCCAAAGATAATATCCATGGCTTTCTGCATGAAAGGGTATAGTGGCCATTATCTGGTCACAGTGCGGTTACATGGACATGAAGAATCCAATTATTTAACTGAATATTCCATTTCAGACAGAGTTCTGCATCTCCTTGGATACTGTTCTATAGGATGCACACGGAATCAGATTATTTATGTGCACTTTAAAAGTCTTGTTTTATACAGCGCCCTCCATAATAATTGGTACCCCTGGTGTAACGGATGCAAACTAGCATGGGTTAGCTGGCAGCAGTCAATGGTAAATCCTCACACCCCTAGCCTCAGGAATGCTCCTCAATGAGTTGGAGGTTTAGCTCAGTGGTTAGAGTGTTATCTCCCATGCTATGGGTGTGTTGTAGTTGACAAGGTGGCAGGTTCAGAACCTGTGACTGGTGCAACCGACCTCAGCTATCCTGGTAAAGATGAAAGTGGAAAAATATAATCTCACAATGAAAATGATAGAAAATGTTTCGGGGTCATTCAAGTATAGCCCTGTTGCAAGAGCCTGCCAACTGTACTACTGTATATAGCGACCCATGTTCCTTGTAGACCCCTGTGTTCATAATGGTGGTCTGTGATGAGTTATTGCCAACTCTTACTGTCCATGGTCTGCTGGTGAGAAAGTCTTGTAACCAATTGCAGAATGGGGTGCTGGTTAAGAGTTTCTTCAGGTGTTGTGGGATGACTGTGTTGAAGGCAGAGCCGAAGTCAATGAACAGCATCCGCACGCACACCGCTGTTTTTGTCCAGATGAGTCAGGCTGAGTTGAAGTGCTGCTGCTATGGCATTATCAGTGGAGTGTTTGGGACGGTATGCAAACTGTAATGGGTAAAAAGTGGTGGGTAGGTAGGATGTTATGTCAGCCTTGACAAGCCTTTCAAATCTGGATAGATACTGTGATAGATACGGCCTCAAATCAATCTATTGTTTTGTTCCACTTTGCGGGATGTCAAAGACGATGGCTAAATTATCTGCAAAAGCCAAATACAGGGTTGCCAATAATTGTGGCACATGTGTTTTTGTGAAAAACATTTATTTCTTTTTGACATAGCCTATTGTACTTTCTAAATTTCTTTGAGGTGGAATTAACACTACAATACCTTAAATTCCTTTATTTAACATTTTATCATGGTGGGTGCTGTTAAATGAAATTATTTTTCTCTAGCAGTTGCAAGTCCATAATCAACAACTTCTGTTCATCCTTCAATGGCTTTCCTCTAGTTGTAGTCTATATATGACAAAAGAACTGGTGTTTCCTTGATGCCATTTGCAACAGTGGTCTGAGACATACTGTTAGCACATGCTTCACGAGGAATCCAGTATTTGATGTTTTGTTGTTGTTGTTGTTGTTGTTTATTTGTTTGTTTTGTTTTTATCAGTGTAAGCAGTGGTTGTCAGGTAATGGTACACTCCTTGAGTTTCAAAACCCCAATAGAAAAGAACAGAATTGTAAGGCCTGCTCAATGGCAAAAATAATAAAATGATCTAATAATAAAAAAAACTGGTGTGTTGTTGCCACCTTCTGGCCAATGCTACTGTTGTTTCAGTAACCTAAACTTTAAATGTGGAAGGAAATGTTGCAACAATTCTTCACCCTGACCCAGATGGGCCTATTTAATACATTTATATTATTGTCATTCATCGTGGTCTTTTTTAACTTAAAACTAACAAAAAGTGAGTAGGGCCTAAGTGGCAATTACCATCATTCTAATAGAATCCAACAATTCCAATTGTTCATACAACTTAAGAATATAAATGGTTTTGGCCATTAACAGACATTAGGTCACTAAAATTTGGCTTGTCTACTTCAAATGGCCAAAAAGGTAACAGAGAATAAGCCTCAGACTCCTCCTGGGGGCCAAATTAAAAACAATAAACCCATAGTTTAGTACTATGAAGTACTGTAGGCTACGAGGTTCAAATATATCTTGGCACATTTGTCATGCACATGAGAGGTAGGCTAATTTTCAATATTTTAAGAAATCATTGTGGTAGGCTATACAGTTTACTTCCAACTAGCTGTGGTGACGAACTGAAGTAAAGCTTTTGGCCTACCTGCCAAGGTTAGTCTTGTTGTAGGCATAGCCTATTTGCCAGACAATCTACATGAATACTAAGCTACTGTAAAAAAAAATCTGAGTCAGCTTTTCCCCTTTGTTTGGAAATCGTGTATGGTATATGTCCATACACTGTATACTAATCCACTGCAGGGCAAAATTCACTTCACTTGACTACAAAGCAAGACTGAAAAGGGAGAGTCATGTGGGGGCCCACACAACTTCCTTGTTGTTAATGACGGTTTACGTATGCACGCAAACAACGCCAGACGCTCAGTATATAAACATACGCGTTTGACGTAAGCGGTCTCTTCCCTGCCTATGCCCAAGTGAGGTAGGCAGTGTAAAATTTGTGTCTGGTTCTCCTCGAAGCGAATCCAAAACCATCCGTCATCATGGTAAGTAAATATAGAGTTTTATATTTCTGATGAGGTGCTAATCTAATTTGTTTTAGCTGTAGTAGCTGTATTACTAGACGTTCTAAGATGATTGTCCTAAACATAGGACATTAGAGGTGCACGCAGTAATGTTACCTCAAAATGGCACCCTTTGTTTTGCGGATACCGCCCTGATTTCGGATTTCTTGTGAATTCAAGTAAAGTCATTACTATGACAAACGATTGATAATATGATTACCTTCATTTCCATAGTCCTTATCCTTTTGTATCTTAAAGCGAGACGCATTTGATCAAGCATCACGTTCAAATAAAATTGAGAGTAACTGCAGTTGTCATGCAGCTGATTGCAACTGGCTAAAGGTTGAGTCTAGATAGATGCATCAATGCTAGTTTGTATTTCTCGATTATACTCGTTCGTCATTTAATATACGGCATGTGTTGACAACTGGAATCTTCAGTCATGCCAGCGTAGTAACATTGGTGCCATCAGTTTACTTTAGACGGTAACACGATGCCGGTAAATAGGGTGGTGTCTGAATGCAGGTTAGCTAACGCTAGTGGTGACGCACCGACGTTAGCCAAGCCGCTAGCTAGCCTCATTACACGTGGCTTAAAATGCCGGGTTTGGTAACGGTAGTTAGTGTTGAGTTCAATTACGGAGAGGCCTATACCTTTACGTTGTCTGTAACAAATGTGATTACATTTACATACGTATAATGCCCTACTGTGTAGGTTGAATCCTAATACCAACATTATCATGGTTTTGGTAGCACGCTAACATTCAGTATGTATCTGGTTAAAGTTGATGGCCTGAGTAGGTAGGCCTCAGTGTCGACTCTTGCCGGCCTCGTTGAGACTAGCTGGGTTGTGTAATGGGAGGTTTTGGCCTGGCGCCGCGTAGTCGAAACGATGGTGTTTAAATTATGTATTTGCTTCATTGGAGTGTGTTAACATAAAATGCCGCTTGGCTGGCCTGCCGAAGTCGTCAGCTGACGCAGTGAGGAATACTGCTTATCTAGCCTCCACCGGTATAGATGCGTCAGCATTTCAATTCGTTGTGGCATGTACCACCCTGACGTCGTGGCATGGTGTTGCCACCATACAAGCTGTATTCCCGAGAAATGGCTGCCGTGATGGCTGGTGTTAATGATGTAACAGGTGTGGAATGGGATTTCATCCTTAGCTTAAATAAAAACATGGATGCAAGTCTTTTGAAGTAACTTTTTATTATGGCATTTCCTGTCCTTTTTAGTTTTTAAATGTAAAATTTTCTGTCCTTTTCTCAGGTGAACTTCACCGTCGACCAGATCCGTGCCATCATGGACAAAAAGTCCAACATTCGTAACATGTCTGTGATTGCGCACGTGGACCATGGGAAGTCAACTCTGACGGACTCGCTGGTGTCCAAGGCTGGTATCATCGCCTCAGCCCGCGCTGGAGAAACCCGTTTCACTGACACAAGAAAGGATGAGCAGGAGCGTTGCATCACCATCAAGTCAACGTGAGTAAATCAGCACCTGGCTCACCTCCATGTTTGAACCAGGAGGACATGACCAGGGAAAGTCTTGGCAAGTTGTGAAAGTAATCCCTAGGCAGTAGATTGTATTGGTATGAGTCAACATTAGAATAGACATTCTGAATTAATGGTCTTGGCTGTTTGGTGTAGTTTATTAGTAAACAATGGTGAGGGGAACAATTTTCTTCAGGATTATGTCTGGCCCTGAAGATGACTCGATTTTGTTTGCTTTGCAGTGCCATCTCCATGTTCTACGAGCTCGTTGAAAATGACATGGCCTTCATCAAGCAGTGCAAAGATGGCAATGGCTTTTTGATCAACTTGATTGATTCCCCTGGGCACGTCGACTTCTCCTCCGAAGTGACTGCTGCACTCCGTGTGACTGACGGCGCCCTGGTGGTGGTCGACTGTGTCTCTGGTAAGTTTTATTTATTTATCGTTATTATTGAGTGCCAGCTGTGTTGTCATAACATGGTGTGTACAAGCCTTGGAATCTGATTTGAATTCTACTCCCTCCACTTCAGGTGTGTGCGTGCAGACCGAGACCGTGCTCAGACAGGCCATTGCTGAGAGGATCAAGCCCGTGCTGATGATGAACAAGATGGACCGTGCCTTGCTTGAGCTGCAGCTGGACTCCGAGGAGCTGTACCAAACATTCCAGCGTATTGTTGAGAGCGTCAACGTAATCATCTGCACCTATGGTGACATGGAAAATGGACCAATGGGCAACATCACGGTTTGTATTTCATTTAGTTCTTCATTGACGATACAGTAATTTACTGAATAGAAGCTGCATCGTGTATAATCCACAGGCTTGTGTCTTATGCAAACAAAAAGCATATTGACATTAATCCTATAATGACCTTGGTTAACACTATCTATTGAATCTCAATTAGTGTCACCCATATGTTAACTTTATACATAATTACATTTTACAAAATGAATCTCATTTCATTAACTTGGTTAAGAAATGGGAGATTTCATTATTACTTGACTGCTTGTGAAATTTATGGGTCTCTAAGCCTTGAATTTGTTGGTTAATTGTTTTTACTTGTTTGACTAACATGCAAGTTCTGTTTCCTTCCAGGTGGATCCAGTCATTGGTACTGTTGGTTTCGGGTCTGGGCTCCACGGTTGGGCTTTCACCCTGAAACAGTTTGCCGAGATGTATGTGGCCAAGTTTGCAGCTAAGGGCGCAGACGCTGCGTTGGGACCAGCAGAACGTTGCAAGAAGGTGGAGGACATGATGAAGAAACTGTGGGGAGACAAGTGAGCTGCTTTTCCCTTTTTTAATTTTTTTTATCATTTTTTTTGTTCTGTAAGGTGTAATAAAGCAGTAGTCTTGTCTGTAATGGTAAATATTTCCTCAAACTATAGCTTTGTAAAATTCAGAATTACTGGTAAAGCTTTGATGAAGTTTCTTAAGTACCGGATGAATGTTTGTTAAATGCTTTTACCATCTGTTTTACCTCAGGTACTTTGACCCAGCTGCTGGCAAGTTCAGCAAGTCTGGCACTAGTCCTGATGGCAAGAAGCTTCCCCGTACCTTTGTCCAGCTCGTCCTGGACCCCATCTACAAGGTGAAGTTTTGTTAGTTAATCCCATCTGTTAAACTGACTGAATAATAGGTTGGCAAACATGTGATGACTTAAAAATTCTTCACTTTGACCTGACTGTCCAGTGATGAAAGTACTCTGTCTGATTACTGCTGTTAAAGTATACTAATGGTTAGCTCTAATGTAAAAAAAAATTTGGCTACAGGACTTAACATCGGTATTTTTACATTTTTTTTTAATGCGGATTTATTATTTTTTTGCAGGTGTTTGCAGCCATCATGAACTTCAACAAGGAGGAAACTGCCAAGCTGATTGAGAAGCTGGACATCAAGCTTGACAATGAGGACAAGGAGAAGGAGGGCAAGCCCCTGCTGAAGGCTGTGATGCGTCGCTGGCTGCCAGCTGGTGAAGCCCTGCTTCAGATGATCACCATCCACCTGCCCTCTCCCGTCACGGCCCAGAAGTACCGTTGCGAGCTGCTCTACGAAGGACCTGGTGATGATGATGCCGCCATGGGTAAGAGCACTTCAGATATTATGGAGATCCTCAAGATATCGAGCAGCAATTTTCTGATGTGTGTTATGTATACAAATGTTGACCATCTATAACTTCCATCACTTTAGGAATCAAGAACTGCGACCCCAAAGCTCCTCTTATGATGTACATTTCCAAGATGGTGCCCACTACTGACAAGGGTCGTTTCTACGCCTTCGGTCGTGTGTTCTCTGGCATTGTGTCAACTGGCCAGAAGGTGCGCATCATGGGACCAAACTTCACCCCTGGCAAGAAAGAGGACCTTTACCTGAAGCCGATTCAGAGGTAAGGCCTTTGGTAGATTTAAAGGCAAGTTGTAAGTTTACCAGAATGCAAAATGTTTTGGCAATTTGTCGTAATTAAACCTGTGATGGGAGGGGGTGGGGGCTCTGACATGGGGAAAAAAAAGTCTTGCCTGGAATGCCTATTTTAGGTAACCCGATTTGACTAAATTTCATGAATTTGTATAGTTGCCTCACTGACTTGTTTGGCTTCTCTTTCAAGGACCATTCTGATGATGGGTCGTTATGTGGAGCCCATTGAAGACGTACCCTGCGGGAACATTGTTGGTCTGGTAGGCGTGGACCAGTTCTTGGTGAAGACCGGGACCATTACCACTTTCGAGCAGGCCCACAACATGAGGGTGATGAAGTTCAGCGTCAGCCCTGTCGTGAGAGTGGCTGTCGAGGCCAAGAACCCTGCTGATCTGCCCAAGCTGGTGGAAGGCCTGAAACGTCTGGCCAAGTCTGATCCTATGGTGCAGTGTATCATTGAGGAGTCTGGTGAGCATATCATTGCTGGAGCTGGTGAGCTGCATCTTGAGATCTGCCTGAAGGATCTGGAGGAGGACCATGCCTGCATTCCACTCAAGGTAAAGTCCAAAATTGCCAAGTCACTGTTATATTCTATAACGATATGGTAACATAGTTGATCTCAAATGCCCAAATGAATATCCTGCTAATATTTTATTTATTTCGCCTTTGCAGAAATCTGACCCAGTGGTGTCCTACAGAGAGACAGTCTCAGAGGAGTCTGATGTGATGTGCCTGTCCAAGTCCCCCAACAAGCACAACCGTCTGTACATGAAGGCTCGTCCCTTCCAAGACGGTCTGGCTGAAGACATCGACAAGGGTGACGTCACCTCTAGGCAGGAGCTCAAGGCCCGTGCCCGTTACCTGGCCGAGAAGTACGAGTGGGACGTCGGCGAGGCCCGTAAGATCTGGTGCTTTGGCCCTGACGGAACTGGACCCAATCTTCTGGTGGACGTGACCAAGGGAGTGCAGTACCTTAACGAGATCAAGGACAGTGTGGTTGCTGGTTTCCAGTGGGCATCCAAGGAGGTATGAATGCTTTTGTTACGGCACCCCCCCCCCCCCAGTCAGATTTGACAGAGCCTGAATGGACATTTCTATTTGTTTTTCCACACGCATTGATGTCTGTTGTGCGGTATTTCTTTTAGGGTGTGTTGTGTGAAGAGAACATGCGTGCCATCCGCTTCGACGTCCATGATGTGACCCTGCATGCTGACGCCATCCACCGTGGTGGTGGCCAGATCATTCCCACAGCCCGCAGAGTGCTGTACGCTGCCCAGCTCACAGCTGCGCCCAGGCTTATGGAACCCGTCTACTTGGTGGAGATCCAGGTACTTTTTCTTTTCTCTTTTTCACCCTCTTGATTTTTCTGGTATGCTTCTGTAGCTCGTGGTATAAGCTTTTGTAGGTCTGTTTATAGGTCTAACCAGTTAGCAGTTTAGTTAATTGGCGATTGCATTGAACATACTTGCTGACTTGACCAACTATGCCTTTGGGAAACGGACCCCTGATTTGTACTGCCTGTTGAAGGGAACAGACCTAACTCAATGTTAAGGACTTCATTTTGACTTTTTTTTTTTTTTTTTTCCTTTGCAGTGCCCTGAGCAGGTGGTTGGTGGCATCTATGGTGTGCTGAATAGGAAACGTGGTCATGTGTTTGACGAGTCCCAGGTCCCTGGAACACCCATGTTTGTGGTTAAGGCTTACCTGCCTGTAAACGAGTCTTTCGGTAAGCTCAGAATTCCCACTTGGCTGGTAATCTCATCCATTCTTTATTCAGCTGTTGTTGCAGTATGTTTCTTTGCGTAACATTAATGAGAATTTGTCCCCCTCCAAGGTTTCACGGCTGATCTGCGCTCCAACACTGGTGGTCAGGCCTTCCCTCAGTGCGTGTTCGACCATTGGCAGCAACTCCCCGGAGATCCCTTCGAGGCTTCTTCCAAGCCCTCACAGGTTGTTGCAGAAACACGTAAACGTAAGGGTCTCAAGGAGGGTATCCCTGCCCTGGACAACTACCTGGACAAATTGTAGAAGATCGGACCCCTTGTTTCCCCACACGCCCTGCCCCTTCCCCCTCTCCTCTGAGGGACTGGACTGTACAGATTACCACGCAATCACTAAGATTTTGCCAAAACTATGGTCAAATGATTTAAGTATCTCCACAACAATGTTAAAACATAAATAAAGGAAAATAAAAAATTGACTGACTGCGGTGTTATTATGAAATTGCAGGTTTAGGATTAGTACATCTAGATTAGAATGTCTACTACAGCATGCTGAGTAACCAAAAGCTGCAACAGCTGGGAATATAAATTGGTTAAACAAAGTGTTTGGAAGCGCTTGCAACCAGACTAGTAGGTGCAATTTCAAGATGGTTTCAAGTGAAATCTGTTAATGGTGTACCAGTGGGTCTAAAAGAATTTGGATTAAAGCAACAAATTAAAAAAAAGTCTAACTTAACACAATGTTACATTTAACCATTATTGATCAGAATACAACAATGCTAGCATATCTTACTTCAATGTGCAGTAAACGCTGTGGAACTCCATGTCAATTACTGAATCAGTGTGGCATAGCTTGCGGTACAATTCCCTTCAAGTTGCTTAAAAGCTGCTTTCAGATCATAAATTTTATCTCATCCTGACAACAGAACCCCTGTAGCTTTCAGGTTAGGCAAGTTTCCCTGTCTTGAGTTATTAGTTTAGCATGATAATTTGCTTGCTATAGGCCTCCACAAATGTAGAGGCCCTACAGTCAACCATGAACTTTGAGGGGGAGGGGGAAACAAGGTGGTGTTTGAAATTGCAAAGCTGTTGAACACCATATTATCTTTGGCTGTATTAGTATCCTGTAACATCTGTGCTGTGTGAAGGAGAGATGAAAGCAAATCTGTGCCCAGACTATATATTTAAAACCCCAAGGTGTTCTGCCACCTTATGCTAGCCATAGTGGTCTGAATGTCATTCCATGCTCAATTTCTGCCTTCAGAGCAGTTCATTCCATGCTCATTTCTATGGTGCTCCCCTTCAGCCAAAGAACTATGTATGGTGTTGATATATCTTTATGATGACGGAGTTTGTGGGCCACATGTAAGTCACGTTAGAATTTTCTGTAGAGATCATCTTTTAATACAGTGATGTCATGAAAGGTATATTCACAACTGGTTGTAGGTATTTAGTCTGTCTGGCTTGGTCATAGCCCTGTGTTATCCAATGATTTTATAGTGCTGGGAAGCATCATCCATGTTTCATCCAAGACATCCATGTTTCTATTTGTTATCTGTGACAGAGTAACTAAAAATCATAGAGGCTGTCAAACAATTAACTTAGGCCAGTGCAACTGTTGTTATATTCAACTGTTGTCAATCCTGTTGTGAGTGGCTGCCAGAGGTGTTTGGCAATCTACATAAGCTGTTGGTGGGCCTAAGTGTCTGGCCAAGTCTGATTGCTGATAAAGCTGGAGCTAGCATTTTTGCTCGGCTGACGAAACAAATTAACAAGAGATTAACTGGTCACTGGTAATGTTA
>JAODXP020000022.1:23064260-23090176 GCA_027497455.2 Sardinella longiceps | reverse complement strand
GCTATTGACACATTCATATACCGGTAGTTACTGAGTGTAAGAAATGGACTGTATAAGCATGACTTTTCAATTGGATAGGGGCACAGTACCTTGAGGGTGGCACAGGCAATATAGTTGACACTAGGAAGGATTTCCACAGGTTCCTTGAACATGACTCTGAAAGTACTTGCAGATCCATCACAGCTGAAACCAGTGTCATTTTGACCAAGCACTGTGTTGCTGTCTGTGTGAATGATCTACATGGAAACAGAACTTTGCTATAATTCAGTCAAATTAATGGATAATGATGGTGAATGCAGCAAAAGCGTTGCTGTAAATGTAAAGCATTGCTTTAAATGACCATACCTGAATGTTCACTTGATAATCGGTAGGTCCATGTATAGACCCGTAGAGGCCAAATCCCACCACAAATATTCTACGATTCACTGAGAACCTACAGGATTATAAAGATTTGTACATTAGTCCATTATGCCACAGTTTGCGGGTATTTCAAGTCAAGAGAAACAATGATTCATCCATTCTGTCTCTCTTCAAAAAGCGTAAATGGCTAGTTGTATGATTCCACCAAAATAACATTTAAAAAAAATATATTTATTCTCTCTGATAAAGTTTGAGAGAAACTTTTTACAAAAACCTGATTAAGAATTGGTATATCATCCATGTTTATTTATAAGCAAAAAATCTTAATTTCATTTCATTATTAAAATATATACAGCCTTCATATCTCTCCTATGTGAAATTAAAATTACGGCCATGCCTATAACACCGACCTGATCCGGTCACTGGTTCCACTGTATCCCCAGCGACTCTCGACTTGCCCGAAGCGTGTGATGCTGCATTCTTTGCCTCTCAAGCAGCAGCGGGGTCGGTCGATGAAGTCCACGTGAGGCTTGGGATTCACGGTGAAGTGCAGGAACAGACTGACCACTTCCCGATCTGTAAGGATTCCTGACTGAGCTGGACCTAATTAGAAACCGGGCAGCAGAGCACTTCAGCGAGGTACTTCAAATTTATCAATGTCTCATAACAATTTATAAACACAGAAAATTCAGGCTTTTTAGAACATAATTAATATAAGATAAGATGGAAATATACAGATGGAGAAGCAATAAAAATACAAAAACAGAAGGGGAAAAAAAAGGAACCTAAAAAGTAGCTCATCTACCTGATAAAGTGCATTAGGACGGAGGTTAAAAGTCATTTTGTAGTGTATCGGCAGTGGGATGTATGTGAACAGAAGCATTGAAATTACCTGCAGCAAACTCCTCAATGGTCATGAGAGGGAAGCGAATGAGGGACAGGGCCTTGCCGAGGACCCGCCGCTTGTTTTCCGGGGTGGGCTGGAACTGTTGGCGCTGGGCCTCGGCATCCGCCCAGCGTACAGCCGCTGCAAACAGACGCACCTCCCGCACCCCCAATGTGTCCCGCTCCAGAACTGCTACAAGAGTGTCTAGAAAAATGATGACAACATTCTTATAAGTTTCTTTCATCTCAATTCTGTTTTACACATACCTTTTGCGGATCAAAGACTCAAAAGCCCTTGTAAAGAACTACTAAGCTGATTTGTGGAACTGAATTCATTCAAACTAAACTATATCTTGCAGATTGGCATGAGAGACAGTCCTGGAACAATGTCTGTTACCAGAACAGCTTACAGTACATTTATTGATTTAAAATGATCCTGACAAGCCATCACAGATAAAGAACACCAGAATCAAAACAACAGGAAAACCATACGTTGAAAAACAGTTTTGTCAACAACCTACATTCCAATGAGGGAAAACAACTTGGAATAAAAAGGAAAGATGTTTTTTAAAATACTGAAGGCTGTATGGTATGTACCAAGGTCAATGTCAGTAAAGCCCTCAGCAGCAAGGGCATCTGCAGTGTTCTTGTCGATGTTCTCCAGGCACAAGCTGGCCAGCTGGGGCTCATCAAACAGTCTTGCCTAAAAATAGATGTTTATATTTACAACACTGACATCTCCCCTTAACAAACGCAACACAGTGACTTTCTATAAGGACATTTATCAGAGATAAAGTGATTGATTACACAGCTGTTTTCTAATAGCCCACCTGCGTTAGTAACATGAATGCGTTGTCTGCTCGTAGATTCTTCTTGAGAAACTCTACACAGTGCGCCTCCAGTGCAGGCACAGCATATTTCTTGGCCGTATACAGAGTTGTCATCACGGTCTCCGGGCCTATTTGTACTTCATCCGAATACAGGAACCTGGGACGTGAATGTTATGACGTTAGAGCTATATCAATTGACGGTAAAATGAAAAAGCAGCATGTCAATTTTTTCATGGGTTTCCACCCCATGACACCCACACGCCAGATTGTCCCAGACACTGCAACAGCAATTAAGCGAAGTGTGTTGTAAACTCTGCTGCACCGCAGGGGCACATAATGATATTGAGGACGCATGAAGGACATTCCTTACAGGACTCTGCAAAGGGCTTCTCATTATGGTTTTTCAAACACCATGACATTTCCATATTAACATGACACCTTCATCCCCTTACTTAAGAAGGGCGAGAAATGCAGCTGGTTCTACATCGGGTAGCTCGATCTCCGTCGAGGTGGTGGCCATGCCTCCGTTGAACATAGCATCAAATACTGCACTTCCCACGGCGAGAGCAAATCTGTCGAGACATTAGATGACACTAATCAGGGTCAAAGACTGACCAGGCTAATCACTCGTTCCTTCCGCGACTAGCATGTTGCTGACCTAAATCCTCAATACATAAAAATGTGAGCCCTGCCATAATGTTTTAACGCCCAAATTAAGAAGAATTCCTTAAATGCCGAAGAATGCATAATGGAGAGTCCACGTTCAGTGAACTAACGTTACAGATGTTCATTTGCAAAAAGACCTGACATCTGCTACGTACAATGCTAAATGGCCAACACTGTGACAACAGATGTGATACATCAAAATTACAATGCAACAATGTTACATGACATTTCGTTAGAATAAATTACACGGTGCTTACCTGTGCGCTGGTATTCGCTGCACTCCCATTCCTTTCCCAACCAAAAAATGGACGTCACTCAGGACCTCGTTGTTGAACAAGAAAGCAAACCTCTCCTTGACCGTACTTTTTGTGGCCTGCCAATTGTAAACTGGCTCACGGTAAACCAACACCGACGCAGAGGATGCTGTGCTGTTGAGAACCGATGACAAACTTGCAGACGTATCTACTGAGGATAAGGTGGCGGCTGATGAAGCCGTCATATTTGATGCAGAGGCTGGTGTTCCTCCAGCGGCTGTTGGTGCAAGTGCAGCCATGGCGTTTTGATTTGACGACTGCCGCCGCGAGTTCTGTGTATTCGGCGAAGCTCGTACTGCAACATCGGCGCCTCCACTCGCGTCAGGGCCTGATTGGGTGTTTGCGTTCCCCGCTGCCCTAGACGCACCCTCGGTGGATCCCATCGAACCCCCATTGCTTGTGGGTGATGAGTGGGCACTGTTGCTCGGCTGAGCATTACCCAACGGTCCGCAGTTCGGGAAATTTAGGCATGGCGCTCTGTTACTGTTTTCACCCGCAGCCATCTTGGATGGAGAACACTGCAGGCTTTGCTTGAATAAACACACACAACAGCGCATACCCTGGAACACACGGTAAATGAAAGCCTTTCCATGACCGCAAACAGAGGGCAGCATGAAGGTTTTTTTTTTTTTTACACAATAAAAAAGTTTGAAATATAATTTAATGTTTCTAAAATTAATGCATTTTCAAATAGTAAATTTTCCAATGTACTTAATTTAATTCTAAGACTTTGGATTAAGTCCATCTAAGGCCATTATGTACAAGATGAATTCCAAACATTCCAGGATACTTTCTAACACTAGGTCTAAATGGAAATAATAGTTTAGTCAGGCATATTTTAGGTCTGGTAGTGCTCAAATGCATAAATATGCCTGTTTGTGTTAATCGACCCTTTTGTTTATGTAGGCTACTGAATCTAAGCATGACTCATGATTTAGTATTCAAAACATTTGATTAAAATTAGATATTTATTAATTCCTAAAATAATAATGGCCAGACTGGAAATCGTTAACAGAGTCCAGGCGTATCTCATTCTCTCTCGCTCACATTCACACAAATACACATTTTTGGTTCTACCAGAGAATGTTTACCACTTCTTTCGAGTTGTTCTGCGCACAAGAAATTGTTATTCCCCTTCCAAAACCATAGGTGGCAGTACAGATCTCTACGTTTTGCAAGACACTTTGCTCGAAATTACTCATAAAAGAAGAAGATGAGCTATATGTTAATAATTACAATCAGTAAAAGTTTCCTCACTAATAGAAGATAACTTCGGTACAGGAAGAAATATTTTGAGGAAAAATACGGTAGGTAAATAAGCATGTCATAGTCATACCTTTTCTCATTTCCTGGAATTAAGTCCGAAAATTGTAACGTTATGTCTTTGTTTCAGAGTCGGAAGCTAGCCAGAAACACAGGCATCTAACGTTAACGTTAATATTAGCTTAAATGCAAGTGAGATGTTTTGTTGCCTGGCTGAAGATAGCTTGTTTATTTGCAGAATTCGAAGAAAAAGCACTGTCGAGCCTAGCTGAGTTTTCTCCGTGACTGTAACGTTACAAGCAGATGTGCTATGCAAAATATTATGAATCCAGACTTCAAAATGCTGGCTAACGTCGATAGTCATGATTTCTCTATTGTGCGGTTTTGTTGAAAAATAGGAAAAGTAAAATAATTCCTTATCAAAATTGTTTTTCCTTAGGCTATCCTGTGCGTGAGTCGGAGATGTCACTGAATGCAAAACATCACCAACATGAGTGAGTAGATGATGATGATGCATCCCTGAAATAGAAACTTGCAAGTCATAACAATTGATTGCCTCCCCCTCACGTTTCGTGTTTTATTTTTATTTACTCGATCCAGCACGGGGAGATTCAGTGCCATGGGTGTGAAGCAGGAGGTAAATGATCATATGGCCAGTCACAGAGGTGCCCATCATGCTTCAGAATTAACACATGAGGAGGTAACTAATGGTCTTTGATATAAACAGTCCTTTCCTTTGAACAATATGCTAAACTCTTTCTTGGTGTGTACACTGTACAGGTCAATTTGGGAATAGGAATGACCATGATATTCCTATGTTGCATATATGTAATATTGAAACTGGACAGATAGGATGCTTTTATTGAAAGCTAATTGTAAACCATTCTTCATACAATAACCTCTTGTGCAGAATTCAGTCACAATGTCATCAGTGCAACCTGTCAAAAAGCGTGGCTGGCCAAAGGGAAAAAAGAGAAAGAAGGTGCTTCCCAATGGCCCCAAGGCACCCGTGACGGGATATGTGCGCTTCCTGAATGAACGACGGGAACAGATCCGTGCTTTGCATCCTGATCTGCCCTTCCCAGAGATCACCAAGAGACTTGGCGCAGAGTGGAGCCGACTAGCCCCTCATGACAAGCAGGTACAGAACTTCAAGCGCTCCACATGCATACTTCAGACAGAGAGAGAGAGAGAGAGAGAGAGAGAGAGAGAGAGAGAGAGAGAGAAAAAACATTGTGGCCACGCACAGAATTTGTCAGGAGCAAATGAAACAGGAGGAAAGCATGTCTTGGGGAGAACCAAAATGTTGAAAATGGAAAAAAAAAATGGAGAACGGTGTATATACAATAGTTTCTTCCTTTTTGTCTTTACATATTTGAAAATAGACCTGGTCTCATTCAGTGGATACTATATTGTCATATTATCAGCTGTACATACATGTGCACAGCCCCTAAATGAGGTTTATACTGTATATAGCACATCACTGAAACAGTGGGTGAAGGGAATTGTGTTCTATCGTTTTCTAGAGATACCTGGATGAAGCGGAGCGTGAGAAAGTGCAGTATGCCCGAGAACTACGTGAATACCAGCAAAGCGAAGCTTACCAGATAACCACTGCTAAAGTCCAGGACAAAAAGATAAAGAGAGGTCTGGAGCTTTCGATGCACTGAACATCTGTAACAAGCAGGCTTGTTCAAAATTTAAGAAATAGCTATCATTCATTTCTGGAATTCTAAGTACCGGTACACTAAAAATAACATTGCTTTTGCTTATTAGATGACTTTGGATTATAAGTTAAGTTGTCCTTATGTGTGTGTTTTATTTTTGTTATTTTTTCCATAGAAAATCCACATATTTGTTATGGTTTATTATGGATTGATCTGGGCTTTATGAGTGTAGACAATTTTATGTAACATCCCTTTCTACTAAACACATATGTCAGCTGTCAAATTGTGACATTTCTGAAGCTGAATAGAAGGGACATTCTCTCTGATCGGAAACTGCCACTGACATACATTGGTTTCGGTTTGTTTACAGAGGAGTTATCATCAGTAATAATCAACAGCTCTGGACAAACAGGGTTAAAGGTATCCATATCATTCATATCTGTTTACTTCATGTTTTCCCTCCAGAACATGATATTGTAGCATTTCAATATGACTCTTTTGTGTAGTCAGCTTGCCCACATTCATTTAATAACATCCTCTCTCATCCAGTCTTCAGATTTTTCAAATGGATTTGATATACCCATCTTCACAGAGGAGTTTTTAGATCAAAATAAGGGTAAGTGGAGACCGCACACAACATTTTGTCTTCTCTTTCTGACTTTAGACAATAAGATCAATCTCTTGTCACTTGGCCATCTCTCTCCCTTCCACTCTTGCTCTCTTGCTGCAATCTCTCTCTCTCTCTCTCTCTCTCTCTCTCTCTCTCTCTCTCTCTCTCTCTCTCTCTCTCTCTCTTTCCTTGTCTGCAGCTCGTGAGGCAGAGCTGCGGCGGCTACGCAAAGCCAATGTGGAGTTCGAGGAGCAGAACGCTGTGCTGCAGAAGCACATTGCCAACATGTACAGTGCCAAGGAGCGCCTGGAGGCAGAGCTGGGCCAGGACGAGCAGCGCACACAGGCTCTGCAAAGGCACCTGCTGGCCCTTAAACAGACCCTCGTGAGCAACCTCTCTGGCGTGCCCCTCCCAGGTCTGTGACTTACACCAGGGTCCTGTCTCTCCTCTCTTTCTTATCATTTGTTGTGGGCATGAAGCAGCACTTGGTTCTGTTACATGACTGAGATTCCACTGACCCGGGTTTGATTCATTAACGCCACATTATGATACATTTTGGATAAAAGTATCTGCTGAATATTTCATTTCAGCATTACTCAAACTATTTTTTATTTTAGTAGACTAGAAGATGAGAGAGTTTACATTGTACAAATAAGATACACATTGGAAGGTGCTTGATTTGTTGTGTTTTATTGTTTACACTTGCAACGAACTGGAAATCACACATAGTTCTACTGCATTCACATTCTCACAGGTACAGGGGAGACGCCTTCGATCAACACCCTGGACTCCTACTTGAGTCGCTTGAGTAATGTGCTGGAGAACAGCCCCAATGAGCATCGTACCCTATTGGTCAAGCTACAGGAAGTCCTCGCTCACTTAGATAGGTAAGCGCTTCTATACTGTTATGCATAAATGCAAAATGCATAAATGGGAACACTAAAAACATCTACATTCATCCATGTTTAGATGTAGACAAATAAGAATAGGAACACAACAAACAGCTACATCCATCCATGTTTACATGTTTGTCAACAAATAAAATAAGATGATTAAGAGTATGCTTTAATGTGTCCTGATTAAATTGCAGTTGCGTTTCATGATCCTGAGGAAATGTTATGCAATGGATATTGTTGTTGATAATACTCATATTACCGGTTTGTGTAGACAGGCATAACATGTAATTTATAATATTTTGTCTGATTATTGTTTCCACAGTGAGAAGATATGAAATGACTTGGCAGGTTAGTTGATGGTCTCTGGGTCAAATGGATTTGATTCAACATGATAAATAATTATAATAACCATGGTAAAATACTTGGAGGGGATTCTAAGCTGTTTGTATCGTATCCATGGCAAAGTTCTTGAAGGGGTTTATAAGTTGTTTGTATCATATTTCAGGCTGTCTTTACTGTCTCCACTAAAAGAAATGAAATGATTCTTGTAAACAAATTATGTCCTACTGCTGATTATTTGTTATGTATATGCAAGATTAATTTTTGATTTCAATAATAAAAAAAATCTTCCTCTCAAGCTTCTTGAATTCTGCCATAGACAATGTATTGTAAAATACCAACAGGGCAAACAGAATCGTTTTTAGAAGAGGCCCTAATTTCAATGGCAAGCGAAGTCTAACTCTGCTAATGAGGCTAAATCTTCCATGTATGCTAATGTAATACCAAGAGCAAGAAGCAAAAAATCATTGGTGGTCTGCTTGAAGCATTAGCTTATTGGTCCACTGTCACTGTAGACTTAGTCCGTCATAGAAATAAGTGCTTTGTGTGTAAAGGTGGTTACAGACCAAAAATCCACGACGAGACGGGCTGCTACATTCTAAAAATCTGCAACGTTCTAAAACAATGAAACTGTGATTTGACATGTTAAATCTTTTGTGACAGCTTGCAACTGCTTGCAACAACCTGCTACTATTGATTCCAACCGCTGCAACTACTCTCTAAAACCGTCTCATCTCGTCGCAGATCTTCAGTCTGAATTGGGCTTTAGAATACTCTGTTTACAGCACATCATGGCCAAGAGAATCATGGACATTCATGTACTTGGGCATTTTTTGTCTCTTCAAATAGTTTAGCACTGTGTGCACCCTTTGTTGGATTTTACGGTAGACCTTCCATTTTGGCACACTTCCACTTTGGCACATTTCATATCATACAATCATACAATTCCTTCAAAAAGTGCCCTTTAAAAAGTAAACAAAAAACCTGAAAGACCTAAGGACTAAACGAATGTGAAGATAATGGTGTGGGATGATGGGGAACTTTTTGTGGTAACATAGGTACTGATATTATTACATTGTCCACAACAGTGACGAGGCTATCACAATATACAACATTGATTCTGTGACCCTTTGATGCTCTGTTACCTTTCACTGACTACAACTGTGTAACTAAATAGGAAGAAAGGACATGCAAGAAGCAAGAGGCAAGCCAAAATGAATGTACTGTAAATGCATTGCAGTGTAGAGGCTTACAGACCCCATATTATAGATTTGGTTCCATATTAATATTTTGCTTTCTACATTTTTATTCACAAGTTTGTTCATTTTCACCCCCACAGTCAAATGTACTCACAAGCACAATCTATGTTCCTAATTGTTGAGTGACATCTGTGTAATTAAACAGGGGGCTAATTAAACTTAGGATTTACCAAGTAAAACCTTTCCAAAATAAGTAAATAAACAAATAAACAAACATCATTAGTTATTCCAATAACCATAGTATTATATTTCATCAGTTTATTTGTTTTTTGTTTGTTGTTAAGATGGTACCAAAGAGGGATTATCCTGCATCTTCATGTCATTATGAACAGTCAGTAGATTGTTAATTGTACTTGAAAGAAGGAACTCCGTCCCAGTGCTCTTTTAAATGTTTGTGTTGACTTTGATGTTGAAGAATCATTCTGGTCTGTTGCATGACAACACACAGTAAGACAGTTTCCCACTAGAGGGTAGTAGTGGAGTTCCAATAAATGTAAAAGAGCTGTCTGTGTCCATTTTGCCTCATGAAATGTCTTCTTTATGACTAATAAAGCTGTGCAGTGAAGCCCTTGGTTAAGCCCAAACGTTTGAAACCGAAATCTTTAGACTGATATGACCCAAGATGCTGTGACATGTTCTGTGGTTGAAAGAAAATATGTTGTTAACAAATCATATTGCCTAATCTAAGAATGCTGTGTTGTTTCACTCTAGAATACAACAGACTGCATCATGCCTAGCAGAATGTAAGCTAATCAAATGCATTTAATAATAGGTCTACCACAGCATAGTCTCAATAAGCAATATGTCAAAATATTCAGTCATTTTTATGTTAGTTGTTCACTCCCTTTCATTCACTTTTCTTTCATGCTGTTTTGGTAACCTTTACAAAAAGATTTCAATTATAGCCTAGACTCTACAGGTGCGTTTTCGGGGGTACCCAACCGGGGTTGAAGGCCACGCAGGGAGAGGCTCTCTCCACAGTCAGCTGTTTCAAGCAGAGCTCCACTGTTCATCCTTAACGTGACGTCACGTTTGTAACTGTCCTCACATCGGCGGTGCTGAACAAGATGGCTGAGGTTCGGGTCGCGGCGAGCTGAAAAGGGAGCAAATCATCAAATGTTCGTCCAAATATTAGAGCCAGGGAGAGCGAAGAGTAAGAAAAAGACACTGCCTATTAGAGAAGCATTCATATATTTCTCATTTTGTGTTTTCTTTTCGCTCAGTCTTGCCAAGAACAGCACAACCAGTGGCAACCCCCAACTGCTCCACGGTAAATCTTACAAGCAAAATATTGCGCTCACCGTAAATATCTAAACACAATTTGGACATCGGTTTGGCGGCAGTGAACAACCTTCAGAATTCGTTGTCATTGAAAGAGATGTCACTGCTGTGTGTTGGCGGTAAGTGAACCATATGCTTTTACTATCGAAAGAGGGTGTGTGTGACTGCTTGTGGGGTCTTCTGATAGCCTATCAATTTGCAATTTTACTACTATGCTGTCTCTGGTTGTTTAAACTAATATAGTCTGCCCATGTTATTATGAAGAATGTTATGACATTCTGTTTCAGCTTCTTGATTCCTTATTTCCTTCTTGACTATTCAAATGCCAGTTTGTGTCAATTTGCTGCGACGGCCATTAGTGTTCTTACTACAGTTATTTTCAATCTCACGTGAAAACAACTTATACAGATAATATAACATAGCCTAATTATTATCAATCTATTGCAAGCAGAGATGTCACTCTATTTAGCAAACAGAGGTTTTGCGGCGAGCGTGAGCTGTAGCTTTGACAGTTGAGGGGTGGATGCAGTTTAGCTCTCTCACGCTTCGCCTCCAAAGAAAACTGCTTGTAGGAACTGAGACAGTTAGCACAAAGAGGTCTCTATTTTGATTCTTGGCTACTGTAGAGTTTTACCTTTGAGGAATGGAAATATCAGGCAGTCAGTTGAACTCCAAAGGTGTTTGAATAATCTACAGGCTATTTTATTGGGTTTACTGGATAGACTCCCTAATGAATAGCCTACTACATCAAGGGTAGGGCAGTTTGTGAATTTCTTTCTGATGATATTTTCCATGAGATAGGCTACACATGAAGTTCTTCCATAATACATTCAAAAGCAGATGTCATGGGGAGTTAAGCTGTGTAATTCCTGCTGTTTTTAATATGCCTTCTAATGCCTCACATAATTGCAAAGGGCGGTGAAGTTCATTCCCTCCCTATTGTCACCAAGTAGAAATTTGTGCTGAGAGAGAGAGAGAGAGAGAGAGAGAGAGAGAGAGAGAGAGAGAGAGAGAGAGCACTTTGCTTCACGAGTGATTGACAAAAAAAAAAAAAAAAAGTTTTCTGGTTCAGGCTTTTGATACCATGACCCATCACCATGCACGCACCCACACACATTCACCCTACGCCCCATGGCATGGCGTCTGCTGCCACGCTGTAATTAAATGTGCTTTTTTCCCTTTCTCCCTGCCTGGCACCCGAAACAGTGACAGTGGGTGTGTGGGTGTGTGTCAAGTCAGAGACGGATCCTCGCGGGCGCACATATAGCCCAGCCTGCACAGATGTAACGGCTTGTTGCTGTGTATGGGCTGTATCCCACATTACCAGGATATGTCCAGACATTTGGCCACGCTCTCTGTCGAGCCACACAGGCCTGTAATTGTGTTTATCCTGCTCCTGTGCCAACCAGTGTTGCATGTGGGCTGCTGGTTAGATAATATTACAGAAGTAGGAGTTACAGCTGTGTGCACAGAGCACAGTTCATCTTAATTCCAGGCTACGGTATATCACTACATGTAACACCTAATATTTCAGGATTTAGAGAATGCAGAAGCTATATTTTTCACATGTTCGCCTCACTATAGTCTACAGGTGGTGATAAAGCAATATCTTCATCCATAAGGACATGATCTTATTGTCATTGTCAAAATGTTTGCGGATGAACATACCCAAACATTCTAGAGGAAACAATCAATCTATCAATCAAATATTCCATATTAATATTTCCTGTTGGACGTTCTCCTTAGGCTTAATGCATTAAATAGATTTCATATTGCTGTGCTTTATTGTAATCTGTTTATTACAGCATGTTGTAGGAACAGTGACTACTTAAACATATACTTTATTGTACTCTTGGTTTCTTGCTTGTCAAACAGAAACAAGATGTTAAGCTGATGCTAATATTAAATGGACTGCATTAGGATATCAGGGAAAACATCGAATGAAATTGGTCATATTCAGCCAGAAGTTTGTTTTTTGTTTTTGTAAGACAACAGTGGCAATGCAAAATGAAGCAGTGGCTTTGACTCAGTTGTTCTTTTCCTTGTTAATTCAATGACAGGTATGAAAACAACAGAGATGCAACAGCACTTTTACTTTCAGCGGTTTTCATAATGATGTTTTTGCATGCAGGCTGTGAGATTTGTGGTCTATCAGATATAATGATATCAGTTATTGAATTACATTAATTTACATTTTGTTGTGCAATACACTTTCCTGAAGCCTTTTTCCACTAAATAATTGAAAAGTCCTGCAATACCTTCTTTGAACGGATGTTTTGTTTGTTGTGTATGGGTGAATTATTCAGGTAGTGTGCTATTGAATTTCTGTCATAATTTATTGTGTTTGCTAAACGAAATGACATTGATCGCACTTCCATGTTTAGGCTGTACATTGGTTGGATTTCAGTTTTATTGGGATATAGAACATTACGATTTATGAACCACCCACTACAAACAAAAAAAAATTAGTCTTTTTCAGCATTCCATCCGCTGCGATATCGGTCTAATGACTAAAAAAATGCATCGGGGAGTGCAGAGTGTCTCCTTGGCTGTGGTTTCCTGTTCTGTTCTGATCTGTGGGTGCTTTGAAATGTGATGTGAGAGTTCGAGGGAGATTTTTGTGAAAATAAGGCCCTAAACAGTAGCCTACCTCTGTGTTAGCCAGTTTATATTGCACACGTTGACCCTAAAGCTAATTAATTTGTAGACTTTGATCATACCAGAGGTTTTGGGCTGCAATCTGGATGTGTTTGACTGTGTGTGTGTGTGTGTGTGTGTGTGTGTGTGTGTGTGTGTGTGTGTGTCTGTGTCTGTGTGTGTGTACATCTGTGTGGGTTTTAACGTTTTACTCATGCATTTTATAATGAGCTGTCATCAGTCAGGAGCTGTTTTAATAGTGTCCCCTAGTGCTGTCAGTAGTCCTCTTTGTATATACTCAGAATACATTTTCTGTGCTCACAGAAAGGCAGACACACACACACACACACACACACACACACACACACACACACACACACACACACACACACACACACACACACACACACACACACACACAAAACATACTATCCAATATGCCTTCATAGTATGCCTATGCCAGCCCAGCCTGCACTCAGATACAAATCACAGATAGAGATACAGTTGCATGCCAGACTGAGACTTGTCAATGTGAGCAGATCTTTCCTCTCTTTGCCCATAGCATCACATGCAAAGAGAAGCCCTCAGAAATCCACATATTGACCCCTTTTTATTACCACACAGATGTGCAGAGCCCTCAATGCATTCCTCATACACACACACAGATATACAGAATACCCCTTTCTTCCCTGCTTCATACAGTACGCACATCATGCATACACAGAATCCCTCCCTTTCCCTACACACACACACACACACACACACACACACACACACACACACACACACACACAGAACCGCCCCTCTCCCCTTTCCGTCTTCCCCCCAGACTCCTCTGTCACAGTGAAGTGGTTATTTTTAGCGTGGGGGGAATGCAGTGCGCTCTGCCTTCGCTCGGCTGCACAGTGAGATTAATGGAGCGGGAGGGAAAGAGATAGAAAGCCAGCACACGTGCACACTAGCCACATGGCAGGAGGAGCGTGGGGTGGAGAGAGGGATGAGAGAGCCAGAAGGATAAATGGAGAGAGAGAGAGAAAGAGAGAAAGAAGGGGAATCCAGGCAGAGGTGGGCAGGGGTAGTGGTAAATATGATAGAGAGAAAAAGAGCCACGTGGCAGGAGGAGTGTGTGGAGGAGAGAGGGATGAGAGAGCCAGAAGGATTGATGGAGAGAGAGAGAGAAAGAGAAAGAGGGGGAATCCAGGCAGAGGTGGGCAGGGGTAGTGGTAAGAATGATGGAGAGAAAAAGAGCCACTTGGCAGGAGGAACGTGGGGCGGAGAGAGCCAGAAGGATGGAGAGAGAGAGAGAGAGAGAAAGAGGGGAGGGGGGCGGATCCAGGCAAGGGTGGGTAGGGGTAGTGGTGAAAAAGAAAAGATGGAGTGTGTGGAGGATAGATGAGGAAATAGATGGTGTGTAGATGTGAGTGGGGGGTAGGGGGGTGAGAAAATCCAGGCAGTGGCAGGCAAGCATAGTGGCAAAAGAAAGAGAGGGATAGAGGGAGGACAAAAAGGGTGAGAGTGTAGTACCTGGGGTAGTACCGAGAGAGAGAGAGAGAGAGAGAGAGAAGTGAATCCCTGTGAACAAATAGGAGCTGTGTGTTTTTTTCTATCTCGGCAGTTTCTATGCCATGGCGTGCGCCCATCTGAAAGCGGGCCTCGGGGAATGGCAGTGTTGTGAGAGTGTCAGGCAAATCGGGCCTCTCCCATCTCCAGTTTTCACTCAGATGCTCAAACGCTTCATGTGCCAGTCTAAGGCATTCCACAGATGCACACACAGAACCATGCATTCTCCTCCCATTCCTTTTAGCATCACTCTACTAGTTACTCTTGCATGTCAACACACATTCACTTCACTCCAGTGGCATGATGGCATGAAGGCTGATGGACCGATCCATAGACTAGCCAGCTAGCCTTGGCACTTTCACAAGCAACCTGCCAGCGTTAGCAGATTTTAAAGGCTTGTTTGTTTTTGCGGTGGCCAAGAAAAGAGCTTGTGTGTGTGTTTATGTCTCTCTCTCTCTCTCTCTCTCTCTCTCTCTCTCTCTCTCTCTCTCTCTCTCTCTCTCTCTCTCTCTCTCTCTCTCTGTGTGTGTGTGTGTGTGTGTGTGTGTGTTTGTGTGTATGTATAGGCCTCATTATAGCGTAAAGAAAAGATGATCAACGTTGCTGCCTGTGCATCCAACACCAGCAGCTTGTGTTGAAGCCAGAGGAGGCGTTGGAAGGGATTAAGACAGGGGCTTTGAATTTTAATGGGCCCTTAACAGGGGGATGCTGCTCGCTTTCGACTGAACCCCTGTGCTCATGAATTATGAAAGGCCCCGGCAACGTCAGATAGGCTTTAAAAAAGTCACCGTGGCAAAGCGAGCACCGGGAGATATCTCCGAAAGTAATAGCCACCAAACTCCAAGGATTGGTTTGTTTATGAATACCATTGTGTTGTTCTCAGGTACTTAATGCAGACATAGCTATGGTGGAGGAACCCAATTGGTATTAGTCAATGAAGTTATTTAGCAAAAGATACAGTGGGTATTCATTAGAAATAGACGGTTTCCTGCATGAATCATGGCCCTTTTGGTACCCTTTTGAAGGCCTCAATAAACAAGACTGTTTGTCTTTTATTATTTTCATGTATTGTCTTAATTTCTGGCTTTTATCTTGGATTCTGTGAATGTTTGGGAGCTCTGAATCCCATTTGCAGACTCCAAAGAAGATTGTCTGTTTATTTGTTTGATTTGTTCTTTTTTTTGGTCAAATCTTCTCTATTGAACGAGCATTATACCATCAGATGTGTTTTGTTTCATAGGCACAGCATGGGTGTCCTTGCTGACTGCCTGTCACGCTGTCTTACTTCTGACGGTTGTCATAATTGGAGTAGGTTTCATGCGACAGGAAATGAAAGGCATTACATTTATTGAGGAACATGTGGGGTATAGTGTACTCTTTTGATTCTGTTAATTGAAAATTTGAGCTTTGCATTTGTATCCCAATGGTGAATTAGTACAAAACACACACAACACAGAGAGAGAGAGAGAGTGCTGAAACACACTTACCCAGCGGCACTCAGGGAGGATATGAGAGGTCAGGTGCCTTGCTCAATTTTAGCTGTGGACATGAGGATGGGAGAGCAGTGCTCAACCATTTTCCCTGTCCATGTTTTTTCTACTGGTAGGGGATCGAAACGGCGACCCTTCGGTTTTAAGTTCGAAGCCGATGAATATTTGCCTTAGTTGTTATAGAGCTGCAGTCTTACAGCTCTACAGAGTATGCCATGGGCAGACTGGACACATTCAACACATCTTAAATGCTGCACCTATGTTGACTGTAGAATTATTTTATTAAATGCAGCCTAATTCACAGTTCTGCTAAATGTCATCTCTCTCTCTCTCTCTCTCTCTCTCTCTCTCTCTCTCTCTCTCTCTCTCTCTCTCTCTCTCTCTCTCCTCCACATTTCAGTGAAGAAAGCCAAGCTTGATGGACCTCAAGGTAAGGAACAGTGTCTTCTTATCTTCCAGCTTCATAAGCATAATAAAAGCATGTACTGTATCTCATTAATTTACTCATTGCTGACCTCTCATGGCCTATACCCCCTCCTCCTCCTTTCTCACCACCACTTGTTTGTGTTTTTGTTGATTCTACAGAAAAATTCAACACCTACGTGACTCTGAAGGTGCAAAATGTCAAGAGCACCACCATTGCCGTGCGTGGCAGCCAGCCATGCTGGGAACAGGACTTCATGTTGTGAGTTGTCTTCTTCCTCCTCCTCCTCCTCCTCCTCTTCCCTCCCTCTCTTCCTGTTCCTGACACATGGCCGTGCCCCTCTGCCTCCCCTCCCCCTGCTGTGTCATCCAGAGGGGTATTTATCAGTGGAGAGGAGAGGAGATGCACAGTCATTCTGGTTGGCCCAGCCTTTGGGCTTCCTTAAAGGGGGATGTGTGTCAGGCTCTCCCAAATGGCTCTGCTCTCCAGAGGGCACTCAGCTCTCTCTCACTCCCTCATGCACGCACACACACACACACACAGTCACACACACACACACACACACACACACACACACACACACACACACACACACACACACACACACACAGTTACACACACGGACGTACAGTACATGTACACACACAGTCTCTTTTTCTCTCTGTCTCTTACTCTCTCTCAAACACACACAAATACACACACTCTCTCTGTCTATGTCTCAATCATTCACACACACACACTCTCTCACACACACTCATGCAAACACACACACACACTTTTTCTCTCTTTCTCTCTCAAACAGACAGACAGACAGACAGACACACACACACACACACACACACACACACACACACACACACACACACACACACACACACACACACACACCTATCTGTCATCTGACTCTCTCATGTTACTGTAAGAACCTAGCCAAGGCCAAAGTGAATTTTGAGCCAGTGATGTTTTGATCTCATACCCTCTTGAGTCCACAGTCTCAGGTGGGGAATCCCAGACACAGCCTCACCAGGGCTCCTCAGAGAGCATGCAATGTTAAGGGTGGTTCATACCAAGAACCATAACTATATACTACCTCACTATCGCCCTTTCCGAAACCAGTCCCTAGAGCCTCCCCTACACACTTTCCCTTCGTTTGCGCGTCCACGTGAAGGGTGAGTGCCAACCGAAAGCAATTTACCGAAGTGGAAGTGGGTTATAAGACCCTTCAGCGTGGAGTCAGCACCGATGCCGACTTTTCGAGGGTGTGTTCTGTTATTTACCGCTCGTGATGGAGCAGTTCATTCAAATGTTAGTTCCGCACGTCTGGTGGATGAAAACAACGAGATCCATGTTGCGTCAGTTCCTTTCACGCCTACTGTAGGGAAGTTCGTCCGAAAGCATCTTGCCCTAATTATACCCTTCCCACTATGAAGGGAACTCGTTTAAGCCGCGGAGGGGACTTCCACCGAAGTCCACTTCATGACCAAGTGGTAGTGATAAGGGACTTGTTTCGGAAAGGGCGTATATGTCCACACTAACCAATGCTAATGAGTGTCTCTCTTCTGAGTATCAATGAATGGAATGTTTAAAATACAATGGTTTCTGATTGGCTGCTAGCAAAATCACTGTGAAAATAATCACTATTACATGTTACACTATTACACATGTTGTTGACGTTAGAGTCAGCAGTGTAGATGTTTTCATTTATAATAACTAACTAAATATTTATTATGTTATAGAGTTATCAACAGGCCTTTAACTTGTTCTTAATCTCTGCAATATTGAACATTTACTGAGAATCCTCCAGCTCTGTGCTGTTACCCTATTTGTTATTAAATGGTTACCATATGCCTGTGTGCCTATTGTTGACACTCATAAATGTGTTCATATCTATTGTAAACACAGCCTCTGCTGAGACCGATCTAGACTTCTCGTCTGCAGTAGTCTGCAGTGTTATTAGAGAGGCCCACAATGGGAAGATGTTATTGACTTTTTTATCTGTATTTTATTCTATTTCTTTTATATTTGTATATCAAATCTCTACAGACATCATGCCGCCCAGTCATGCGTGTCCTTGCATTCAGTGACTGTCTGAGTAACCTTACCCTGCAGGGCAGTGGGATATATTTGACCATTGCACTAAACTATCCCTCATGTCTGAGACATGACTGATGTCATATTCCAACAAATAAATCTTCTCTCTATCTCTTTTTTTCTAAATAATTTATGTATTTTTTGTTGATTTGTCGATTTTGTGCTGCGCTTGAGGCTTACATTCTTGATCCTTTGCTTGCTCTGTCTTTTTCCTCAGTGAGATCAACCGGCTGGACTTAGGGCTGACTGTTGAAGTGTGGAATAAAGGGCTGATCTGGGACACCATGGTGGGCACCCTGTGGATTCCCCTCGGCAGCATTCGCCAGTCCAACGAGGTACAGATGGCTCCTCTGACCGCAGCCTTCTGACTGGACTGTGCACTCGCATAGACCCCCATAGACAGCCAAACAGCTAATCTAATCTAGTCTAGTCTATACCGGTATTGTTGATGTGTGTGTGTGTGTGTGTGTGTGTGTGTGTGTGTGTGTGTGTGTGTGTGAGAGAGAGAGAGTGAGTGTACTGTATGTGCATGTATGTGTCAAAAAAGTGGCATGAAAAGAATGTCCGTTTGCTCTGTCCTTGAGGGTGTCTTACAAAACATTGTGCTTTGACATAAGAATGTGGGCTAAATGTAGAGATAATATGTAGGCAATTTAATAGTCAACCCCTCAAATGTGGAAAGGAATGTGTGCTAGACCATCAGACTTTCTCGCCTTCACCGTTTCTGTCTATCCTTCATCCTCTGGGTCTGTTGTGTGTTGTTTTGATGGTCCTGTGAAAGTGAGACATGGCAGATCCACAAAAGCACTGCCGGTGCTAGTGAGAAAGCTCTCTGTGTGTTATGATATTGATGCTAGGCCTCCCATGGGATCATCACCACTGTGGCAGCTCTCTATTTCTATCTCTGTGATGTGATCTCTGAGTCCTCTTTGTCCTGCTCTCTCTCTCTCTCTCTCTCTCTCTCTCTCTCTCTCTCTCTCTCTCTCTCTCTCTCACACACACTCTCTCTCTGTTTTCGACTCTCTGTCCATCAGGATGGCCCGGGGCAGTGGCTGACCTTGGATTCCCAGGTGATCATGGCAGAAAATGAGATCTGCGGCACCAAAGACCCCACATTCCACCGTGTTCTCCTGGACACTCGTTTCGAACTGCCACTAGGTGAGACTGCTGTGATATATTTTATAGCACATTCATTCCGCTAAAGCCGAAACAACAAACAACAAAGGGCCAGAGAAACTAAAGCATCACACTTTTTTCAATCTTCACCTTCTCTGTTCCTCAACCTCTAATCCTATTATGAATTCATAAAGTTGCACTGCCTGGGTGAAAAAGAATGAATGTATATTAAATAATTGATAACTTGAAATAGTTGTTGTGCTGGTATAAAATATATTGCCAAATATGAAAACCTGAATGGATGAATGTGAAATTTAAATTAGTGTTAAACATTGTAAAATGTAAGTGTAAAATTACAAAAATAACTGTGCGTATCCCTCTGTAAATAACTGTGTGTGTGTGTGTGTGTGTGTGTGTGTGTGTGTGTGTGTGTGTGTGTGTGTATGCGTGTGTGTATGCGTGTGTGTATGCGTGTGTGTGCGTCTCAGACATTCCAGAGGATGAGGCACGGTACTGGGCCAAGAAACTGGAGCAGCTCAATGCCATGAGGGACCAGGATGTAAGCCAGCTTCCCTTCCCTAGCCTTTCCCATCACTGCACTACCCCCTTCTTTCTTGTGTTTAAACCTTACCACACTGCCAGAAGGCACACACTTGTCTTTAATTGGAGGAAGCCATTTTCTCATTGCAGACTAACTAATTGAGAGATAGGCCTTCTTCTTGGATTTGCAGTCAAAACGAAGGTTGTATTCTGATGTTCTTGTATTCTGTGTGTGTGTGTGTGTGTGTGTGTGTGTGTGTGTGTGTGTGTGTGTGTGTGTGTGTGTGTGTGTGTGTGTGTGTCTGGGTGTGGGGGTTTTTCAGTACACTTACCAGGAGACAAATGAGCGACCACTGCCAGTGCCATCGACTCAATGCTGTGAGTAGCTTTAACTTTTGTACTTTCCTGAACTGCTCAAACTTCCATATCACCATCAGAGAGTATGGAAGCCCATATCCACCTCATAGAAAAAAACATCTGGATCATATATCTTGCAATTCTGAGATAAATGATCCAGTGGCAGATATGGGCTTCCATAAGAGACTAACTTGGGAAAAAAAGTAAAAAATGAGAGGCAGTCCTAATGAACTCAGTGGGTCAGAGCGGCTCCTGTTTTGAGCGCTCCAGCAGTACAGTATTTATGGATGGGATAGATGGGGCAGCGGGCCACGTTGTTCCTGGCACAGTGAAAGATGGGGCTGAGCTGGCCGTTGACTTGGCACAGCGGTGGGCATTGAGACTACACTGGCAGCTCCCAGGCCTGTCAAGCAAGACTTACTGCTGCTGCCCAGCGCAGACGAGGAAACGCACTAATCACTCCATACTGAATTAGAAGGTCATTCCACACACTTGCACACACACACACACACACACACACACCCACACAAACACCCCAATCTCCAGTTTCGGACACATGACTCACAAGATTTACTTCTATTTGGGGTGGTTTTCAGCGCTGTTATTTATGGCAACTCATTCCATCATGGGTGGACTGGAAGCTTGCTGCTACTGAATGCATATATTTTACTCCTGCTCTATTTTTCCTGACTGCCACTGCCTTTGTCGTTGCAGGCAATTGGAGCCTCTGGGGGGACCAACAGAGTGAGTAGTTGTCTGCCATTGCTTGTCCCAAGCACATAAAACAGACAAACATGTCCCTGACCTGTCGCTCATGCTTGTTGAATGGTGGCACAGTGACCACTGACATATGGCGTGCCTCAACCTCACCCTCTGAGGTTGACAACTAAAGAGTTACAGCGCCATAAAAGTTTCCCAAATTAAATATGACCACAACACTAAGAGACCCTGGCCGCATTTCCCAAAGCCTTCTTAACACTAAGTAGTTCTTAACTAATAGCTATCACCATATACTAAGAACTACTTAGTGTTACGAAGGCTTTGGGAAACGCAAGCCTAGTCTGCCTAGTCTGAACTTGGCCCTGATATTCATTGTCCCCCCTCCTTCTACACAGATGATGACCCAGACAGCGCGGTAGACGACAGAGACAGCGACTACCGCAGCGAGACGAGTAACAGCATCCCGCCACCCTATTACACAACGTCCCAACCCAACGCCTCCATGCACCAGTACCCCATCCGACCCTCCTACCGAGACTCACGCTACAACGACGCGCAGGACTTTGAGTACGACAATCAGAGAGCCATGAGGTAACAACCCCCCACCCCAACCCCAACCACCAGTCTTGCCCAATATTCAGTTTCACATTTACCATGTTACAGGGTTTACTTACTGCATCAATCATAATAAAGTAAGATGTGCTCTCTGACAAGAACACACACTTCTGTGTACTCATACCATACAACACTCACACATTTACTGATTTTGATTTTTTTGGTGTCATGTTTGTGTCTACTATGCATTTACTAAAAAAAGCCTTGTGAAATCTTCTCAGAGAGAGATCTCCCCCCATCCCTGTATACAAGTCTGCTGGAGCCGTTGTATACAAGCCAGGTGTGGAGAGTTCCAGGTGTCACTCAAAAGTCATGTTGGAGCGAACATGACTTGTTTTGAAACACCCCACCTCTTTCCCCACCTCTCGATAAGATTGGCCCTTACATGTAGCCTGTCTTCAGTGTTTCTGTTGAAAAAACAAAACTCATTTCTTTAATGGTTTAACATCTCTACCCTTTATCCATGAGGTGAAGTTCAAAGACTGACTTATGCATTTGCATTCTGAAGATGCATTGTTGCATAAAGACTTGACTCTGTGCCTCACTTACTCAGCCTTTCCATGAGAGAGAGAGAGAGAGAGAGAGAGAGAGAGAGAGAGAGAGAGAGAGAGAGAGAGATGAGCCCTCACACAAACGGATATGAAAATCATTTGTGTAGAGAGAAAGAGAGACATTGAGTGACAAAGACAGAGTGAGAGAGAGAGCCTTCAACCATAGACGGATATGAAAACCAGGTCTTTATAGAAAGACATTGAGTGTCAAAGAGAGACAGACGGCATAGACAGATATGAGATCTAGCTATCCAGGGAGAAATAGACAGGCTGAGTGGGAGAGAGAGAGAGAGAGAGAGAGAGAGAGAGAGAGAGAGAGAGAGAGAGAGAGCCATCACACAAATACCTATTAAAACTAGGCAAGTACAGAAAACAACAAATTGACTAAGAACATGAAAGAGAGAATGAGAGAGAAAGAGAGAGAGAGAGAGAGATTAGTGCTGCAGCCTCTCCAGGTGTGTGAGGCTTATCCGACAGCACCATACCAGGCTGTCGGAGTTTCGCAAAAGTCTTTATGCGAAGGGGTTTGCCCATTCCTCCTATGAAGATGGAGGTGTGGGGGGCTCCACCCCCTCCCCACCTCATCACACAGCACCACACCGCACCACACCACACCAGTCCCGTGTGGCTCGGCTGTGGCGTCTGTTACTCACGCTCCTCCTCTTCCTACTCCCCTCCTCCTCCCCTCCCCCCTCCCTTCTGCCCAGACGCTATGATAGTTTAGACTCCGCCACCAACGGCCGCAGCGATCTGGACTCGGCCTCTGGCTCGAGCCGGCCGACCAGCCGCCAGTACTCTCTAGACAGTAGGCACTCCCTCTCTGATAGGTGGGTCTCTGCACCTCCTTCCGCCCCAAACCCCGCCTTCCCCTCAAGCCCCTCCTCCTTCCTCCTGCTCCAGCCTGTGGTTGCGTCTCGCTGTGATGTCGTTCGGTGGGCGTGTCCTGTGATCCTCGCTCTGTGTGTGTTTGCATGCGCACGACCCTTCTGGTGTACGTGTATGTATGTATTGTACATATATACTGTATTCGGTATGTATATCTTTGCGTATCTTGTGCATACATCCTGTATCTTCAGTGGTATTTGCCCTTAAATTAAGATGAAGAGCATTGCTAGTAGTTGTAAAAGAAGCGTTTGTTGTTGTGGACGTTGTGGTTTACTTTTACTTTTACTTTTTATTCAAGTGGTATTTTCTGAAAGCCCTTGTTTGCTGTTGTTTAGTTTTTTTGTCTAAGTTGGACAAATCTCTGTGTCACAGCGTGGGTATCCAACATTGGTAACTTGGATGTTGTCTAGTAGTGCTGTTTTGTAGTTCAGCATCTCAAGCTCTGCTCTGCTCTGCGTGGCTCCACATCCAAGACCATGTTAATTATGCAGTCAGTCTGTCACTCAGTCGACAGTACACACACACACACACACACACACACACACACACACACACACACACACACACAACCCGCCCCACCTCGTCCCTGAGCCGGCAGCGGCAGTGGCAGAGGCATCAGCGGAGCTCAGTGTGCCTCATCTGAGCCGGGATAATTGCACCGTGGCAGAGAGCGGAGGAGGACACACTTTATTAGTGTTTGCCCCCCCCCTTTCATACACACACATTCACACACACACAAACACACACACATATCCTCTCCCACCCTCAGGGCTGAGGCACTGGATGCTGGACGATGTTTTTGTTTTTGTACTGTGGTGGCATACAGAGAATGGAAGTGGGTCTGTGTGTGTGTGTGTGTGTGTGTGTGTGTGTGTGTGTGTGTGTGTGTGTGTGTGTGTGTGTGTGTGTGTGTGTGTGTGTGTGTGTGTGTGTGTGTGTGTGTGTGTGTGGAAGGAGGGGGAGTATAGAGTAGGCTTCTGTGACTCAGTACTAGTGATACACTAGTAGTGAGTGAGTAAGTGAGAGAGTGAGTGAGTGAGTGAAGTTATTTTTGCATATGGAGGGTGACAGTGTGTGTATGTGCTTTGCATATATGAGGGTGACACGTGCCCGTGTGTGTGTGTGTGTGTGTGTGTGTGTGTGTGTGTGTGTGTGTGTGTCTGCAGTGTCTTTGTGTGGGGAAGAGCAGGTAGTTTGTCCACATACATTATGCATCTGAAAGGTGACTGTGTGTGTGTGTGTGTGTGTGTGTGTGTGTGTGTCTAGAATACTACTCAGGTGCTATTCATCCTGCTTTCTGTATTCAAGCCAATGTCTGTGTCTGGCTCACAGTTCATTGAGCTGTTTAACACCTTTGAGTTTTACTTGTCTCCACTACCTCATGCATTATTGAACTTGATGTGCTGTAATCAGTAGAATGGAAATTTGTGTGGCATGTGATGTGTGTGTGTGTGTGTGTGTGTGTGTGTGTGTGTGTGTGTGTGTGTGTGTGTGTGTGTGTTTGCTCCCATTTGTTTGTGATGGTGCCTGTGTCTGTGTGGGTTGATGTGTATCGCGAGGGTATGTGCGAGGGAGAATGAGAAAGAGAGAGAATGTTTGTGTGTGTGCGCACACGTGTTTGTGTGTGTATGTTTGTGTGTGTGTGTGTGTGTGTGTGTGTGTGTGTGTGTGTGTGTGTGTGTGTGTGTGTGTGTGTGTGTGTGTGTGTGTGTGTGTGTGTACGTGTGCGTGTAAGTCTGTGCGGGTGCAGCTAGCAAGTCTGTGTGTGTGTGTGTGTGTGTGTGTGTGTGTGTGTGTGTGTGGCAGCGTTTTTTGACTCAGTTCTTTCTTCTGTCTCCTTTCCTCCTTCCTAATTGCCTCATTCATCAGTGGGGATAAATGTCCCTTTTTTATTGCCGTCTGATCCCGCCTCTGCTTCTCTTCTCTCCCGTCACCTCTGTGAGAGCAGCGCTCTGTCTTTGATTTCCTTTGCCTTTTCTCTCTGGCTCCTCTATGCTCCTTCACCTGGATGGATTTGTTATGCCTGGGGCGCTTATGCCTCCCTTTGTCACAATGCACTTCTGTTTCAGATTGTAAAGCACCTTCGCAAAGCGTTCGCCTCTTAGCACACACACACACACACACACACACACACACACACACAGACACACACACACACACACACACACACACACACACACACACACACACACACACACACACACACACACACACACACACACACACACACACTAAAATGCACAAGTACCTCATCAAGGGATGAGGGTTGTTTTTTTCTCTGTCAATGAATTTGACAATGTTCAGCATATTTTATTTTATTTTTTTTGTAGCGTCTCATCATTTCACCTGCACAAATTGCAGTGGCTCTTAAGAATGACAAATCCACCCTGAGTCTCTTTATAAATCCTCCTCTCAGCTTTGCCGACTTCCCCCTTTTCTCTCTCTCTCTCTCCTGTGAGCTGTGAGTTGTTTGTTGTAACTCCGTCTGCTGTTCCTATTAGCCGTAGTGATGGTGGTGGTGGTGGTACTTGCTGGTGATAGTGATGGTGTGTTTCTCTCT
>JAODXP020000022.1:23027885-23059160 GCA_027497455.2 Sardinella longiceps | reverse complement strand
AGTTCGGGAAATTTAGGCATGGCGCTCTGTTACTGTTTTCACCCGCAGCCATCTTGGATGGAGAACACTGCAGGCTTTGCTTGAATAAACACACACAACAGCGCATACCCTGGAACACACGGTAAATGAAAGCCTTTCCATGACCGCAAACAGAGGGCAGCATGAAGGTTTTTTTTTTTTTTACACAATAAAAAAGTTTGAAATATAATTTAATGTTTCTAAAATTAATGCATTTTCAAATAGTAAATTTTCCAATGTACTTAATTTAATTCTAAGACTTTGGATTAAGTCCATCTAAGGCCATTATGTACAAGATGAATTCCAAACATTCCAGGATACTTTCTAACACTAGGTCTAAATGGAAATAATAGTTTAGTCAGGCATATTTTAGGTCTGGTAGTGCTCAAATGCATAAATATGCCTGTTTGTGTTAATCGACCCTTTTGTTTATGTAGGCTACTGAATCTAAGCATGACTCATGATTTAGTATTCAAAACATTTGATTAAAATTAGATATTTATTAATTCCTAAAATAATAATGGCCAGACTGGGAATCGTTAACAGAGTCCAGGCGTATCTCATTCTCTCTCGCTCACATTCACACAAATACACATTTTTGGTTCTACCAGAGAATGTTTACCACTTCTTTCGAGTTGTTCTGCGCACAAGAAATTGTTATTCCCCTTCCAAAACCATAGGTGGCAGTACAGATCTCTACGTTTTGCAAGACACTTTGCTCGAAATTACTCATAAAAGAAGAAGATGAGCTATATGTTAATAATTACAATCAGTAAAAGTTTCCTCACTAATAGAAGATAACTTCGGTACAGGAAGAAATATTTTGAGGAAAAAATACGGTAGGTAAATAAGCATGTCATAGTCATACCTTTTCTCATTTCCTGGAATTAAGTCCGAAAATTGTAACGTTATGTCTTTGTTTCAGAGTCGGAAGCTAGCCAGAAACACAGGCATCTAACGTTAACGTTAATATTAGCTTAAATGCAAGTGAGATGTTTTGTTGCCTGGCTGAAGATAGCTTGTTTATTTGCAGAATTCGAAGAAAAAGCACTGTCGAGCCTAGCTGAGTTTTCTCCGTGACTGTAACGTTACAAGCAGATGTGCTATGCAAAATATTATGAATCCAGACTTCAAAATGCTGGCTAACGTCGATAGTCATGATTTCCCTATTGTGCGGTTTTGTTGAAAAATAGGAAAAGTAAAATAATTCCTTATCAAAATTGTTTTTCCTTAGGCTATCCTGTGCGTGAGTCGGAGATGTCACTGAATGCAAAACATCACCAACATGAGTGAGTAGATGATGATGATGCATCCCTGAAATAGAAACTTGCAAGTCATAACAATTGATTGCCTCCCCCTCACGTTTCGTGTTTTATTTTTATTTACTCGATCCAGCACGGGGAGATTCAGTGCCATGGGTGTGAAGCAGGAGGTAAATGATCATATGGCCAGTCACAGAGGTGCCCATCATGCTTCAGAATTAACACATGAGGAGGTAACTAATGGTCTTTGATATAAACAGTCCTTTCCTTTGAACAATATGCTAAACTCTTTCTTGGTGTGTACACTGTACAGGTCAATTTGGGAATAGGAATGACCATGATATTCCTATGTTGCATATATGTAATATTGAAACTGGACAGATAGGATGCTTTTATTGAAAGCTAATTGTAAACCATTCTTCATACAATAACCTCTTGTGCAGAATTCAGTCACAATGTCATCAGTGCAACCTGTCAAAAAGCGTGGCTGGCCAAAGGGAAAAAAGAGAAAGAAGGTGCTTCCCAATGGCCCCAAGGCACCCGTGACGGGATATGTGCGCTTCCTGAATGAACGACGGGAACAGATCCGTGCTTTGCATCCTGATCTGCCCTTCCCAGAGATCACCAAGAGACTTGGCGCAGAGTGGAGCCGACTAGCCCCTCATGACAAGCAGGTACAGAACTTCAAGCGCTCCACATGCATACTTCAGACAGAGAGAGAGAGAGAGAGAGAGAGAGAGAGAGAGAGAGAGAGAGAGAAAACATTGTGGCCACGCACAGAATTTGTCAGGAGCAAATGAAACAGGAGGAAAGCATGTCTTGGGGAGAACCAAAATGTTTAAAATGGAAAAAAAAAATGGAGAACGGTGTATATACAATAGTTTCTTCCTTTTTGTCTTTACATATTTGAAAATAGACCTGGTCTCATTCAGTGGATACTATATTGTCATATTATCAGCTGTACATACATGTGCACAGCCCCTAAATGAGGTTTATACTGTATATAGCACATCACTGAAACAGTGGGTGAAGGGAATTGTGTTCTATCGTTTTCTAGAGATACCTGGATGAAGCGGAGCGTGAGAAAGTGCAGTATGCCCGAGAACTACGTGAATACCAGCAAAGCGAAGCTTACCAGATAACCACTGCTAAAGTCCAGGACAAAAAGATAAAGAGAGGTCTGGAGCTTTCGATGCACTGAACATCTGTAACAAGCAGGCTTGTTCAAAATTTAAGAAATAGCTATCATTCATTTCTGGAATTCTAAGTACCGGTACACTAAAAATAACATTGCTTTTGCTTATTAGATGACTTTGGATTATAAGTTAAGTTGTCCTTATGTGTGTGTTTTATTTTTGTTATTTTTTCCATAGAAAATCCACATATTTGTTATGGTTTATTATGGATTGATCTGGGCTTTATGAGTGTAGACAATTTTATGTAACATCCCTTTCTACTAAACACATATGTCAGCTGTCAAATTGTGACATTTCTGAAGCTGAATAGAAGGGACATTCTCTCTGATCGGAAACTGCCACTGACATACATTGGTTTCGGTTTGTTTACAGAGGAGTTATCATCAGTAATAATCAACAGCTCTGGACAAACAGGGTTAAAGGTATCCATATCATTCATATCTGTTTACTTCATGTTTTCCCTCCAGAACATGATATTGTAGCATTTCAATATGACTCTTTTGTGTAGTCAGCTTGCCCACATTCATTTAATAACATCCTCTCTCATCCAGTCTTCAGATTTTTCAAATGGATTTGATATACCCATCTTCACAGAGGAGTTTTTAGATCAAAATAAGGGTAAGTGGAGACCGCACACAACATTTTGTCTTCTCTTTCTGACTTTAGACAATAAGATCAATCTCTTGTCACTTGGCCATCTCTCTCCCTTCCACTCTTGCTCTCTTGCTGCAACTCTCTCTCTCTCTCTCTCTCTCTCTCTCTCTCTCTCTCTCTCTCTCTCTCTCTCTCTCTCTCTTTCCTTGTCTGCAGCTCGTGAGGCAGAGCTGCGGCGGCTACGCAAAGCCAATGTGGAGTTCGAGGAGCAGAACGCTGTGCTGCAGAAGCACATTGCCAACATGTACAGTGCCAAGGAGCGCCTGGAGGCAGAGCTGGGCCAGGACGAGCAGCGCACACAGGCTCTGCAAAGGCACCTGCTGGCCCTTAAACAGACCCTCGTGAGCAACCTCTCTGGCGTGCCCCTCCCAGGTCTGTGACTTACACCAGGGTCCTGTCTCTCCTCTCTTTCTTATCATTTGTTGTGGGCATGAAGCAGCACTTGGTTCTGTTACATGACTGAGATTCCACTGACCCGGGTTTGATTCATTAACGCCACATTATGATACATTTTGGATAAAAGTATCTGCTGAATATTTCATTTCAGCATTACTCAAACTATTTTTTATTTTAGTAGACTAGAAGATGAGAGAGTTTACATTGTACAAATAAGATACACATTGGAAGGTGCTTGATTTGTTGTGTTTTATTGTTTACACTTGCAACGAACTGGAAATCACACATAGTTCTACTGCATTCACATTCTCACAGGTACAGGGGAGACGCCTTCGATCAACACCCTGGACTCCTACTTGAGTCGCTTGAGTAATGTGCTGGAGAACAGCCCCAATGAGCATCGTACCCTATTGGTCAAGCTACAGGAAGTCCTCGCTCACTTAGATAGGTAAGCGCTTCTATACTGTTATGCATAAATGCAAAATGCATAAATGGGAACACTAAAAACATCTACATTCATCCATGTTTAGATGTAGACAAATAAGAATAGGAACACAACAAACAGCTACATCCATCCATGTTTGTCAACAAATAAAATAAGATGATTAAGAGTATGCTTTAATGTATCCTGATTAAATTGCAGTTGCGTTTCATGATCCTGAGGGAATGTTATGCAATGGATATTGTTGTTGATAATACTCATATTACCGGTTTGTGTAGACAGGCATAACATGTAATTTATAATATTTTGTCTGATTATTGTTTCCACAGTGAGAAGATATGAAATGACTTGGCAGGTTAGTTGATGGTCTCTGGGTCAAATGGATTTGATTCAACATGATAAATAATTATAATAACCATGGTAAAATACTTGGAGGGGATTCTAAGCTGTTTGTATCGTATCCATGGCAAAGTTCTTGAAGGGGTTTATAAGTTGTTTGTATCATATTTCAGGCTGTCTTTACTGTCTCCACTAAAAGAAATGAAATGATTCTTGTAAACAAATTATGTCCTACTGCTGATTATTTGTTATGTATATGCAAGATTAATTTTTGATTTCAATAATAAAAAAAATCTTCCTCTCAAGCTTCTTGAATTCTGCCATAGACAATGTATTGTAAAATACCAACAGGGCAAACAGAATCGTTTTTAGAAGAGGCCCTAATTTCAATGGCAAGCGAAGTCTAACTCTGCTAATGAGGCTAAATCTTCCATGTATGCTAATGTAATACCAAGAGCAAGAAGCAAAAAATCATTGGTGGTCAGCTCGAAGCATTAGCTTATTGGTCCACTGTCACTGTAGACTTAGTCTGTCATAGAAATAAGTGCTTTGTGTGTAAAGGTGGTTACAGACCAAAAATCCTTGACGAGACGGGCTGCTACATTCTAAAAATCTGCAACGTTCTAAAACAATGAAACTGTGATTTGACATGTTAAATCTTTTGTGACGGCTTGCAACAACCTGCTACTATTGATTCCAACCGCTGCAACTACTCTCTAAAACCGTCTCATCTCGTCGCAGATCTTCAGTCTGAATTGGGCTTTAGAATACTCTGTTTACAGCACATCATGGCCAAGAGAATCATGGACATTCATGTACTTGGGCATTTTTTGTCTCTTCAAATAGTTTTGCACTGTCTGCACCCTTTGTTGGATTTTACGGTAGACCTTCCATTTTGGCACACTTCCACTTTGGCACATTTCATATCATACAATCATACAATTCCTTCAAAAAGTGCCCTTTAAAAAGTAAACAAAAAACCTGAAAGACCTAAGGACTAAACGAATGTGAAGATAATGGTGTGGGATGATGGGGAACTTTTTGTGGTAACATAGGTACTGATATTATTACATTGTCCACAACAGTAACAAGGCTATCACAATATACAACATTGATTCTGTGACCCTTTGATGCTCTGTTACCTTTCACTGACTACAACTGTGTAACTAAATAGGAAGAAAGGACATGCAAGAAGCAAGAGGCAAGCCAAAATGAATGTACTGTAAATGCATTGCAGTGTAGAGGCTTACAGACCCCATATTATAGATTTGGTTCCATATTAATATTTTGCTTTCTACATTTTTATTCACAAGTTTGTTCATTTTCACCCCCACAGTCAAATGTACTCACAAGCACAATCTATGTTCCTAATTGTTGAGTGACATCTGTGTAATTAAACAGGGGGCTAATTAAACTTAGGATTTACCAAGTAAAACCTTTCCAAAATAAGTAAATAAACAAATAAACAAACATCATTAGTTATTCCAATAACCATAGTATTATATTTCATCAGTTTATTTGTTTTTTGTTTGTTGTTAAGATGGTACCAAAGAGGGATTATCCTGCATCTTCATGTCATTATGACCAGTCAGTAGATTGTTAATTGTACTTGAAAGAAGGAACTCCGTCCCAGTGCTCTTTTAAATGTTTGTGTTGGCTTTGATGTTTTTGAAGAATCATTCTGTTGCATGACAACACACAGTAAGACAGTTTCCCACTAGAGGGTAGTAGTGGAGTTCCAATAAATGTAAAAGAGCTGTCTGTGTCCATTTTGCCTCATGAAATGTCTTCTTTATGACTAATAAAGCTGTGCAGTGAAGCCCTTGGTTAAGCCCAAACGTTTGAAACCGAAATCTTTAGACTGATATGACCCAAGATGCTGTGACATGTTCTGTGGTTGGAAGAAAATATGTTGTTAACAAATCATATTGCCTAATCTAAGAATGCTGTGTTGTTTCACTCTAGAATACAACAGACTGCATCATGCCTAGCAGAATGTAAGCTAATCAAATGCATTTAATAATAGGTCTACCACAGCATAGTCTCAATAAGCAATATGTCAAAATATTCAGTCATTTTTATGTTAGTTGTTCACTCCCTTTCATTCACTTTTCTTTCATGCTGTTTTGGTAACCTTTACAAAAAGATTTCAATTATAGCCTAGACTCTACAGGTGCGTTTTCGGGGGTACCCAACCGGGGTTGAAGGCCACGCAGGGAGAGGCTCTCTCCACAGTCAGCTGTTTCAAGCAGAGCTCCACTGTTCATCCTTAACGTGACGTCACGTTTGTAACTGTCCTCACATCGGCGGTGCTGAACAAGATGGCTGAGGTTCGGGTCGCGGCGAGCTGAAAAGGGAGCAAATCATCAAATGTTCGTCCAAATATTAGAGCCAGGGAGAGCGAAAAGTAAGAAAAAGACACTGCCTATTAGAGAAGCATTCATATATTTCTCATTTTGTGTTTTCTTTTCGCTCAGTCTTGCCAAGAACAGCACAACCAGTGGCAACCCCCAACTGCTCCACGGTAAATCTTACAAGCAAAATATTGCGCTCACCGTAAATATCTAAACACAATTTGGACATCGGTTTGGCGGCAGTGAACAACCTTCAGAATTCGTTGTCATTGAAAGAGATGTCACTGCTGTGTGTTGGCGGTAAGTGAACCATATGCTTTTACTATCGAAAGAGGGTGTGTGTGACTGTTTGTGGGGTCTTCTGATAGCCTATCAATTTGCAATTTTACTACTATGCTGTCTCTGGTTGTTTAAACTAATATAGTCTGCCCATGTTATTATGAAGAATGTTATGACATTCTGTTTCAGCTTCTTGATTCCTTATTTCCTTCTTGACTATTCAAATGCCAGTTTGTGTCAATTTGCTGCGACGGCCATTAGTGTTCTTACTACAGTTATTTTCAATCTCACGTGAAAACAACTTATACAGATAATATAACATAGCCTAATTATTATCAATCTATTGCAAGCAGAGATGTCACTCTATTTAGCAAACAGAGGTTTTGCGGCGAGCGTGAGCTGTAGCTTTGACAGTTGAGGGGTGGATGCAGTTTAGCTCTCTCACGCTTCGCCTCCAAAGAAAACTGCTTGTAGGAACTGAGACAGTTAGCACAAAGAGGTCTCTATTTTGATTCTTGGCTACTGTAGAGTTTTACCTTTGAGGAATGGAAATATCAGGCAGTCAGTTGAACTCCAAAGGTGTTTGAATAATCTACAGGCTATTTTATTGGGTTTACTGGATAGACTCCCTAATGAATAGCCTACTACATCAAGGGTAGGGCAGTTTGTGAATTTCTTTCTGATGATATTTTCCATGAGATAGGCTACACATGAAGTTCTTCCATAATACATTCAAAAGCAGATGTCATGGGGAGTTAAGCTGTGTAATTCCTGCTGTTTTTAATATGCCTTCTAATGCCTCACATAATTGCAAAGGGCGGTGAAGTTCATTCCCTCCCTATTGTCACCAAGTAGAAATTTGTGCTGAGAGAGAGAGAGAGAGAGAGAGAGAGAGAGAGAGAGAGAGAGAGAGAGCACTTTGCTTCACGAGTGATTGACAAAAAAAAAAAAAAAAAGTTTTCTGGTTCAGGCTTTTGATACCATGACCCATCACCATGCACGCACCCACACACATTCACCCTACGCCCCATGGCATGGCGTCTGCTGCCACGCTGTAATTAAATGTGCTTTTTTCCCTTTCTCCCTGCCTGGCACCCGAAACAGTGACAGTGGGTGTGTGGGTGTGTGTCAAGTCAGAGACGGATCCTCGCGGGCGCACATATAGCCCAGCCTGCACAGATGTAACGGCTTGTTGCTGTGTATGGGCTGTATCCCACATTACCAGGATATGTCCAGACATTTGGCCACGCTCTCTGTCGAGCCACACAGGCCTGTAATTGTGTTTATCCTGCTCCTGTGCCAACCAGTGTTGCATGTGGGCTGCTGGTTAGATAATATTACAGAAGTAGGAGTTACAGCTGTGTGCACAGAGCACAGTTCATCTTAATTCCAGGCTACGGTATATCACTACATGTAACACCTAATATTTCAGGATTTAGAGAATGCAGAAGCTATATTTTTCACATGTTCGCTTCACTATAGTCTACAGGTGGTGATAAAGCAATATCTTCATCCATAAGGACATGATCTTATTGTCATTGTCAAAATGTTTGCGGATGAACATACCCAAACATTCTAGAGGAAACAATCAATCTATCAATCAAATATTCCATATTAATATTTCCTGTTGGACGTTCTCCTTAGGCTTAATGCATTAAATAGATTTCATATTGCTGTGCTTTATTGTAATCTGTTTATTACAGCATGTTGTAGGAACAGTGACTACTTAAACAAAATATACTTTATTGTACTCTTGGTTTCTTGCTTGTCAAACAGAAACAAGATGTATAGCTGATGCTAATATTAAATGGACTGCATTAGGATATCAGGGAAAACAGCGAATGAAATTGGTCATATTCAGCCAGAAGTTTGTTGGCAATGCAAAATGAAGCAGTGGCTTTGACTCAGTTGTTCTTTTCCTTGTTAATTCAATGACAGGTATGAAAACAACAGAGATGCAACAGCACTTTTACTTTCAGCGGTTTTCATAATGATGTTTTTGCATGCAGGCTGTGAGATTTGTGGTCTATCAGATATAATGATATCAGTTATTGAATTACATTAATTTACATTTTGTTGTGCAATACACTTTCCTGAAGCCTTTTTCCACTAAATAATTGAAAAGTCCTGCAATACCTTCTTTGAACGGATGTTTTGTTTGTTGTGTATGGGTGAATTATTCAGGTAGTGTGCTATTGAATTTCTGTCATAATTTATTGTGTTTGCTAAACGAAATGACATTGATCGCACTTCCATGTTTAGGCTGTACATTGGTTGGATTTCAGTTTTATTGGGATATAGAACATTACGATTTATGAACCACCCACTACAAACAAAAAAAATTAGTCTTTTTCAGCATTCCATCCGCTGCGATATCGGTCTAATGACTAAAAAAATGCATCGGGGAGTGCAGAGTGTCTCCTTGGCTGTGGTTTCCTGTTCTGTTCTGATCTGTGGGTGCTTTGAAATGTGATGTGAGAGTTCGAGGGAGATTTTTGTGAAAATAAGGCCCTAAACAGTAGCCTACCTCTGTGTTTGTAGCCAGTTTATATTGCACACGTTGACCCTAAAGCTAATTAATTTGTAGACTTTGATCATACCAGAGGTTTTGGGCTGCAATCTGGATGTGTTTGACGTGTGTGAGTGTGTGTGTGTGTGTGTGTGTGTGTGTCTGTGTTGTGTCTGTGTCTGTGTGTGTGTACATCTGTGTGGGTTTTAACGTTTTACTCATGCATTTTATAATGAGCTGTCATCAGTCAGGAGCTGTTTTAATAGTGTCCCCTAGTGCTGTCAGTAGTCCTCTTTGTATATACTCAGAATACATTTTCTGTGCTCACAGAAAGACACACACACACACACACACACACACACACACAAAACATACTATCCAATATGCCTTCATAGTATGCCTATGCCAGCCCAGCCTGCACTCAGATACAAATCACAGATAGAGATACAGTTGCATGCCAGACTGAGACTTGTCAATGTGAGCAGATCTTTCCTCCCTTTGCCCATAGCATCACATGCAAAGAGAAGCCCTCAGAAATCCACATATTGACCCCTTTTTATTACCACACAGATGTGCAGAGCCCTCAATGCATTCCTCATCCACACACTCAGATATACAGAATACCCCTTTCTTCCCTTCTTCATACAGTACGCACATCATGCATACACAGAATCCCTCCCTTTCCCTACACACACACACACACACACACACACACACACACACACACACACACACAGAGAGAGAGAGAACCGCCCCTCTCCCCTTTCCGTCTTCCCCCCAGACTCCTCTGTCACAGTGAAGTGGTTATTTTTAGCGTGGGGGGGAATGCAGTGCGCTCTGCCTTCGCTCGGCTGCACAGTGAGATTAATGGAGCGGGAGGGAAAGAGATAGAAAGCCAGCACACGTGCACACTAGCCACATGGCAGGAGGAGCGTGGGGTGGAGAGAGGGATGAGAGAGCCAGAAGGATAAATGGAGAGAGAGAGAGAAAGAGAGAAAGAAGGGGAATCCAGGCAGAGGTGGGCAGGGGTAGTGGTAAATATGATAGAGAGAAAAAGAGCCACGTGGCAGGAGGAGTGTGTGGAGGAGAGAGGGATGAGAGAGCCAGAAGGATTGATGGAGAGAGAGAGAGAGAAAGAGAAAGAGGGGGAATCCAGGCAGAGGTGGGCAGGGGTAGTGGTAAGAATGATGGAGAGAAAAAGAGCCACTTGGCAGGAGGAACGTGGGGCGGAGAGAGCCAGAAGGATGGAGAGAGAGAGAGAGAGAGAAAGAGGGGAGGGGGGCGGATCCAGGCAAGGGTGGGTAGGGGTAGTGGTGAAAAAGAAAGATGGAGTGTGTGGAGGATAGATGAGGAAATAGATGGTGTGTAGATGTGAGTGGGGGGTAGGGGGGTGAGAAAATCCAGGCAGTGGCAGGCAAGCATAGTGGCAAAAGAAAGAGAGGGATAGAGGGAGGACAAAAAGGGTGAGAGTGTAGTACCTGGGGTAGTACCGAGAGAGAGAGAGAGAGAGAGAGAGAGAGAGAGAGAGAGAGTAGAATCCCTGTGAACAAATAGGAGCTGTGTGTTTTTTTCTATCTCGGCAGTTTCTATGCCATGGCGTGCGCCCATCTGAAAGCGGGCCTCGGGGAATGGCAGTGTTGTGAGAGTGTCAGGCAAATCGGGCCTCTCCCATCTCCAGTTTTCACTCAGATGCTCAAACGCTTCATGTGCCAGTCTAAGGCATTCCACAGATGCACACACAGAGCCATGCATTCTCCTCCCATTCCTTTTAGCATCACTCTACTAGTTACTCTTGCATGTCAACACACATTCACTTCACTCCAGTGGCATGATGGCATGAAGGCTGATGGACCGATCCATAGACTAGCCAGCTAGCCTTGGCACTTTCACAAGCAACCTGCCAGCGTTAGCAGATTTTAAAGGCTTGTTTGTTTTTGCGGTGGCCAAGAAAAGAGCTTGTGTGTGTGTTTATGTCTCTCTCTCTCTCTCTCTCTCTCTCTCTCTCTCTCTCTCTCTCTCTCTCTCTCTCTCTCTCTCTCTCTCTCTCTCTCTCTCTCTCTCTCTGTGTGTGTGTGTGTGTGTGTGTGTGTGTTTGTGTGTATGTATAGGCCTCATTATAGCGTAAAGAAAAGATGATCAACGTTGCTGCCTGTGCATCCAACACCAGCAGCTTGTGTTGAAGCCAGAGGAGGCGTTGGAAGGGATTAAGACAGGGGCTTTGAATTTTAATGGGCCCTTAACAGGGGGATGCTGCTCGCTTTCGACTGAACCCCTGTGCTCATGAATTATGAAAGGCCCCGGCAACGTCAGATAGGCTTTAAAAAAGTCACCGTGGCAAAGCGAGCACCGGGAGATATCTCCGAAAGTAATAGCCACCAAACTCCAAGGATTGGTTTGTTTATGAATACCATTGTGTTGTTCTCAGGTACTTAATGCAGACATAGCTATGGTGGAGGAACCCAATTGGTATTAGTCAATGAAGTTATTTAGCAAAAGATACAGTGGGTATTCATTAGAAATAGACGGTTTCCTGCATGAATCATGGCCCTTTTGGTACCCTTTTGAAGGCCTCAATAAACAAGACTGTTTGTCTTTTATTATTTTCATGTATTGTCTTAATTTCTGGCTTTTATCTTGGATTCTGTGAATGTTTGGGAGCTCTGAATCCCATTTGCAGACTCCAAAGAAGATTGTCTGTTTATTTGTTTGATTTGTTCTTTTTTTTGGTCAAATCTTCTCTATTGAACGAGCATTATACCATCAGATGTGTTTTGTTTCATAGGCACAGCATGGGTGTCCTTGCTGACTGCCTGTCACGCTGTCTTACTTCTGACGGTTGTCATAATTGGAGTAGGTTTCATGCGACAGGAAATGAAAGGCATTACATTTATTGAGGAACATGTGGGGTATAGTGTACTCTTTTGATTCTGTTAATTGAAAATTTGAGCTTTGCATTAGTATCCCAATGGTGAATCAGTACGAAACACACACAGACACAGAGAGAGAGAGAGAGAGAGAGTGCTGAAACACACTTACCCAGCGGCACTCAGGGAGGATATGAGAGGTCAGGTGCCTTGCTCAATTTTAGCTGTGGACATGAGGATGGGAGAGCAGTGCTCAACCATTTTCCCTGTCCATGTTTTTTCTACTGGTAGGGGATCGAAACGGCGACCCTTCGGTTTTAAGTTCGAAGCCGATGAATATTTGCCTTAGTTGTTATAGAGCTGCAGTCTTACAGCTCTACAGAGTATGCCATGGGCAGACTGGACACATTCAACACATCTTAAATGCTGCACCTATGTTGACTGTAGAATTATTTTATTAAATGCAGCCTAATTCACAGTTCTGCTAAATGTCATCTCTCTCTCTCTCTCTCTCTCTCTCTCTCTCTCTCTCTCTCTCTCTCTCTCTCTCTCTCTCTCTCCTCCACATTTCAGTGAAGAAAGCCAAGCTTGATGGACCTCAAGGTAAGGAACAGTGTCTTCTTATCTTCCAGCTTCATAAGCATAATAAAAGCATGTACTGTATCTCATTAATTTACTCATTGCTGACCTCTCATGGCCTATACCCCCTCCTCCTCCTTTCTCACCACCACTTGTTTGTGTTTTTGTTGATTCTACAGAAAAATTCAACACCTACGTGACTCTGAAGGTGCAAAATGTCAAGAGCACCACCATTGCCGTGCGTGGCAGCCAGCCATGCTGGGAACAGGACTTCATGTTGTGAGTTGTCTTCTTCCTCCTCCTCCTCCTCCTCCTCTTCCCTCCCTCTCTTCCTGTTCCTGACACATGGCCGTGCCCCTCTGCCTCCCCTCCCCCTGCTGTGTCATCCAGAGGGGTATTTATCAGTGGAGAGGAGAGGAGATGCACAGTCATTCTGGTTGGCCCAGCCTTTGGGCTTCCTTAAAGGGGGATGTGTGTCAGGCTCTCCCAAATGGCTCTGCTCTCCAGAGGGCACTCAGCTCTCTCTCACTCCCTCATGCACGCACACACACACACACACACCACACACACACACACACACACACACACACACACACACACACACACACACACACACACACACACAGTTACACACACGGACGTACAGTACATGTACACACACAGTCTCTTTTTCTCTCTGTCTCTTACTCTCTCTCAAACACACACAAATACACACACTCTCTCTGTCTATGTCTCAATCATTCACACACACACACTCTCTCACACACACTCATGCAAACACACACACACACTTTTTTCTCTCTTTCTCTCTCAAACAGACAGACAGACAGACACACACACACACACACACACACACACACACACACACACACACACACACACACACACACACACACACACACCTATCTGTCATCTGACTCTCTCATGTTACTGTAAGAACCTAGCCAAGGCCAAAGTGAATTTTGAGCCAGTGATGTTTTGATCTCATACCCTCTTGAGTCCACAGTCTCAGGTGGGGAATCCCAGACACAGCCTCACCAGGGCTCCTCAGAGAGCATGCAATGTTAAGGGTGGTTCATACCAAGAACCATAACTATATACTACCTCACTATCGCCCTTTCCGAAACCAGTCCCTAGAGCCTCCCCTACACACTTTCCCTTCGTTTGCGCGTCCACGTGAAGGGTGAGTGCCAACCGAAAGCAATTTACCGAAGTGGAAGTGGGTTATAAGACCCTTCAGCGTGGAGTCACTTCCACCGAAGTCCACTTCATGACCAAGTGGTAGTGATAAGGGACTTGTTTCGGAAAGGGCGTATATGTCCACACTAACCAATGCTAATGAGTGTCTCTCTTCTGAGTATCAATGAATGGAATGTTTAAAATACAAAGGTTTCTGATTGGCTGCTAGCTTTTTATCCTTCTCAAAATCACTGTGAAAATAATCACTATTACATGTTACACTATTACACATGTTGTTGACGTTAGAGTCAGCAGTGTAGATGTTTTCATTTATAATAACTAACTAAATATTTATTATGTTATAGAGTTATCAACAGGCCTTTAACTTGTTCTTAATCTCTGCAATATTGAACATTTACTGAGAATCCTCCAGCTCTGTGCTGTTACCCTATTTGTTATTAAATGGTTACCATATGCCTGTGTGCCTATTGTTGACACTCATAAATGTGTTCATATCTATTGTAAACACAGCCTCTGCTGAGACCGATCTAGACTTCTCGTCTGCAGTAGTCTGCAGTGTTATTAGAGAGGCCCACAATGGGAAGATGTTATTGACTTTTTTATCTGTATTTTATTCTATTTCTTTTATATTTGTATATCAAATCTCTACAGACATCATGCCGCCCAGTCATGCGTGTCCTTGCATTCAGTGACTGTCTGAGTAACCTTACCCTGCAGGGCAGTGGGATATATTTGACCATTGCACTAAACTATCCCTCATGTCTGAGACATGACTGATGTCATATTCCAACAAATAAATCTTCTCTCTATCTCTTTTTTTCTAAATAATTTATGTATTTTTTGTTGATTTGTCGATTTTGTGCTGCGCTTGAGGCTTACATTCTTGATCCTTTGCTTGCTCTGTCTTTTTCCTCAGTGAGATCAACCGGCTGGACTTAGGGCTGACTGTTGAAGTGTGGAATAAAGGGCTGATCTGGGACACCATGGTGGGCACCCTGTGGATTCCCCTCGGCAGCATTCGCCAGTCCAACGAGGTACAGATGGCTCCTCTGACCGCAGCCTTCTGACTGGACTGTGCACTCGCATAGACCCCCATAGACAGCCAAACAGCTAATCTAATCTAGTCTAGTCTATACCGGTATTGTTGATGTGTGTGTGTGTGTGTCCATGTGTGTGTGTGTGTGTGTGTGTGTGTGTGTGAGAGAGAGAGAGTGAGTGTACTGTATGTGCATGTATGTGTCAAAAAAGTGGCATGAAAAGAATGTCCGTTTGCTCTGTCCTTGAGGGTGTCTTACAAAACATTGTGCTTTGACATAAGAATGTGGGCTAAATGTAGAGATAATATGTAGGCAATTTAATAGTCAACCCCTCAAATGTGGAAAGGAATGTGTGCTAGACCATCAGACTTTCTCGCCTTCACCGTTTCTGTCTATCCTTCATCCTCTGGGTCTGTTGTGTGTTGTTTTGATGGTCCTGTGAAAGTGAGACATGGCAGATCCACAAAAGCACTGCCGGTGCTAGTGAGAAAGCTCTCTGTGTGTTATGATATTGATGCTAGGCCTCCCATGGGATCATCACCACTGTGGCAGCTCTCTATTTCTATCTCTGTGATGTGATCTCTGAGTCCTCTTTGTCCTGCTCTCTCTCTCTCTCTCTCTCTCTCTCTCTCTCTCTCTCTCTCTCTCTCTCTCTCTCACACACTCTCTCTCTGTTTTCGACTCTCTGTCCATCAGGACGGCCCGGGGCAGTGGCTGACCTTGGATTCCCAGGTGATCATGGCAGAAAATGAGATCTGCGGCACCAAAGACCCCACATTCCACCGTGTTCTCCTGGACACTCGTTTTGAACTGCCACTAGGTGAGACTGCTGTGATATATTTTATAGCACATTCATTCCGCTAAAGCCGAAAACAACAAACAACAAAGGGCCAGAGAAACTAAAGCATCACACTTTTTTCAATCTTCACCTTCTCTGTTCCTCAACCTCTAATCCTATTATGAATTCATAAAGTTGCACTGCCTGGGTGAAAAAGAATGAATGTATATTAAATAATTGATAACTTGAAATAGTTGTTGTGCTGGTATAAAATATATTGCCAAATATGAAAACCTGAATGGATGAATGTGAAATTTAAATTAGTGTTAAACATTGTAAAATGTAAGTGTAAAATTACAAAAATAACTGTGCGTATCCCTCTGTAAATAACTGTGTGTGTGTGTGTGTGTGTGTGTGTGTGTGTGTGTGTGTGTGTGTGTGTGTGTGTGTATGCGTGTGTGTATGCGTGTGTGCGCTTCTCAGACATTCCAGAGGATGAGGCACGGTACTGGGCCAAGAAACTGGAGCAGCTCAATGCCATGAGGGACCAGGATGTAAGCCAGCTTCCCTTCCCTAGCCTTTCCCATCACTGCACTACCCCCTGCTTTCTTGTGTTTAAACCTTACCACACTGCCAGAAGGCACACACTTGTCTTTAATTGGAGGAAGCCATTTTCTCATTGCAGACTAACAAATTGATAGATAGGCCTTCTTCTTGGATTTGCAGTCAAAAAGAAGGTGGTATTCTGATGTTCTTGTATTCGTGCTGTGTGTGTGTGTGTGTGTGTGTGTGTGTGTGTGTGTGTGTGTGTGTGTGTGTGTGTGTGTGTGTGTGTGTGTGTGTGTCTGGGTGTGGGGGGGTTTTCAGTACACTTACCAGGAGACAAATGAGCGACCACTGCCAGTGCCATCGACTCAATGCTGTGAGTAGCTTTAACTTTTGTACTTTCCTGAACTGCTCAAACTTCCATATCACCATCAGAGAGTATGGAAGCCCATATCCACCTCATAGAAAAAAACATCTGGATCATATATCTTGCAATTCTGAGATAAATGATCCAGTGGCAGATATGGGCTTCCATAAGAGACTAACTTGGGAAAAAAAGTAAAAAATGAGAGGCAGTCCTAATGAACTCAGTGGGTCAGAGCAGCTCCTGGTTTGAGTGCTGTACAGCAGTACAGTATTTATGGATGGGATAGATGGGGCAGCGGGCCACACTGTTCCTGGCACAGTGAAAGATGGGGCTGAGCTGGCCGTTGACTTGGCACAGCGGTGGGCATTGAGACTACACTGGCAGCTCCCAGGCCTGTCAAGCAAGACTTACTGCTGCTGCCCAGCGCAGACGAGGAAACGCACTAATCACTCCATACTGAATTAGAAGGTCATTCCACACACTTGCACACACACACACACACACACACACACACACACACACACACACACACAAACACCCCAATCTCCAGTTTCGGACACATGACTCACAAGATTTACTTCTATTTGGGGTGGTTTTCAGCGCTGTTATTTATGGCAACTCATTCCATCATGGGTGGACTGGAAGCTTGCTGCTACTGAATGCATATATTTTACTCCTGCTCTATTTTTCCTGACTGCCACTGCCTTTGTCGTTGCAGGCAATTGGAGCCTCTGGGGGGACCAACAGAGTGAGTAGTTGTCTGCCATTGCTTGTCCCAAGCACATAAAACAGACAAACATGTCCCTGACCTGTCGCTCATGCTTGTTGAATGGTGGCCCAGTGACCACTGACATATGGCGTGCCTCAACCTCACCCTCTGAGGTTGACAACTAAAGAGTTACAGCGCCATAAAAGTTTCCCAAATTAAATATGACCACAACACTAAGAGACCCTGGCCGCATTTCCCAAAGCCTTCTTAACACTAAGTAGTTCTTAACTAATAGCTATCACCATATACTAAGAACTACTTAGTGTTACGAAGGCTTTGGGAAACGCAAGCCTAGTCTGCCTAGTCTGAACTTGGCCCTGATATTCATTGTCCCCCCTCCTTCTACACAGATGATGACCCAGACAGCGCGGTAGACGACAGAGACAGCGACTACCGCAGCGAGACGAGTAACAGCATCCCGCCACCCTATTACACAACGTCCCAACCCAACGCCTCCATGCACCAGTACCCCATCCGACCCTCCTACCGAGACTCACGCTACAACGACGCGCAGGACTTTGAGTACGACAATCAGAGAGCCATGAGGTAACAACCCCCCACCCCAACCCCAACCACCAGTCTTGCCCAATATTCAGTTTCACATTTACCATGTTACAGGGTTTACTTACTGCATCAATCATAATAAAGTAAGATGTGCTCTCTGACAAGAACACACACTTCTGTGTACTCATACCATACAACACTCACACATTTACTGATTTTGATTTTTTTGGTGTCATGTTTGTGTCTACTATGCATTTACTAAAAAAGCCTTGTGAAATCTTCTCAGAGAGAGATCTCCCCCCATCCCTGTATACAAGTCTGCTGGAGCCGTTGTATACAAGCCAGGTGTGGAGAGTTACAGGTGTCACTCAAAAGTCATGTTGGAGCGAACATGACTTGTTTTGAAACACCCCACCTCTTTCCCCACCTCTCGATAAGATATTGGCCCTTACATGTAGCCTGTCTTCAGTGTTTCTGTTTAAAAAACAAAACTCATTTCTTTAATGGTTTAATATCTCTACCCTTTATCCATGAGGTGAAGTTCAAAGACTGACTTATGCATTTGCATTCTGAAGATGCATTGTTGCATAAAGACTTGACTCTGTGCCTCACTTACTCAGCCTTTCCATGAGAGAGAGAGAGAGAGAGAGAGAGAGAGAGAGAGAGAGAGAGAGAGAGAGATGAGCCCTCACACAAACGGATATGAAAATCATTTGTGTAGAGAGAAAGAGAGACATTGAGTGACAAAGACAGAGTGAGAGAGAGAGAGCCTTCACACATAGACGGATATGAAAACCAGGTCTTTATAGAAAGACATTGAGTGTCAAAGAGAGACAGACGGCATAGACAGATATGAGATCTAGCTATCTAGGGAGAAATAGACAGGCTGACTGGGAGAGAGAGAGAGAGAGAGAGAGAGAGAGAGAGAGAGAGAGAGAGAGAGAGTCATCACACAAATAACTATTAAAACTAGGCAAGTACAGAAAACAACAAACTGACTAAGAAAATGAAAGAGAGAATGAGAGAGAAAAAGAGAGAGAGAGAGAGAGAGAGAGATTAGTGCTGCAGCCTCTCCAGGTGTGTGAGGCTTATCCGACAGCACCATACCAGGCTGTCGGAGTTTCGCAAAAGTCTTTATGCGAAGGGGTTTGCCCATTCCTCCTATGAAGATGGAGGTGTGGGGGGCTCCACCCCCTCCCCACCTCATCACACAGCACCACACCGCACCACACCACACCAGTCCCGTGTGGCTCGGCTGTGGCGTCTGTTACTCACGCTCCTCCTCTTCCTACTCCCCTCCTCCTCCCCTCCCCCCTCCCTTCTGCCCAGACGCTATGATAGTTTAGACTCCGCCACCAACGGCCGCAGCGATCTGGACTCGGCCTCTGGCTCGAGCCGGCCGACCAGCCGCCAGTACTCTCTAGACAGTAGGCACTCCCTCTCTGATAGGTGGGTCTCTGCACCTCCTTCCGCCCCAAACCCCGCCTTCCCCTCAAGCCCCTCCTCCTTCCTCCTGCTCCAGCCTGTGGTTGCGTCTCGCTGTGATGTCGTTCGGTGGGCGTGTCCTGTGATCCTCGCTCTGTGTGTGTTTGCATGCGCACGACCCTTCTGGTGTACGTGTATGTATGTATTGTACATATATACTGTATTCGGTATGTATATATTTGCGTATCTTGTGCATACATCCTGTATCTTCAGTGGTATTTGCCCTTAAATTAAGATGAAGAGCATTGCTAGTAGTTGTAAAAGAAGCGTTTGTTGTTGTGGACGTTGTGGTTTACTTTTACTTTTACTTTTTATTCAAGTGGTATTTTCTGAAAGCCCTTGTTTGCTGTTGTTTAGTTTTTTTGTCTAAGTTGGACAAATCTCTGTGTCACAGCGTGGGTATCCAACAGTGGCAACTTGGATGTTGTCTAGTAGTGCTGTTTTGTAGTTCAGCATCTCAAGCTCTGCTCTGCGTGGCTCCACATCCAAGACCATGTTAATTATGCAGTCAGTCTGTCACTCAGTCGACAGTACACACACACACACACACACACACACACACACACACACACACACACCCGCCCCACCTCGTCCCTGGGCCGGCAGCGGCAGCGGCAGTGGCATCAGCGGAGCTCAGTGTGCCTCATCTGAGCCGGGATAATTGCACCGTGGCAGAGAGCGGAGGAGGACACACTTTATTAGTGTTTGCCCCCCCCCTTTCATACACACACATTCACACACACACAAACACACACACATATCCTCTCCCACCCTCAGGGCTGAGGCACTGGATGCTGGACGATGTTTTTGTTTTTGTACTGTGGTGGCATACAGAGAATGGAAGTGGGTCGTGTGTGTGTGTGTGTGTGTGTGTGTGTGTGTGTGTGTGTGTGTGTGTGTGTGTGTGTGTGTGTGTGTGTGTGTGTGTGTGTGTGTGATGGCAGAGCAGTGAAGGAGGGGAGTATAGAGTAGGCTTCTGTGACTCAGTACTAGTGATACACTAGTAGTGAGTGAGTAAGTGAGAGAGTGAGTGAGTGAGTGAAGTTATTTTTGCATATGGAGGGTGACAGTGTGTGTATGTGCTTTGCATATATGAGGGTGACACGTGCCCGTGTGTGTGTGTGTGTGTGTGTGTGTGTGTGTGTGTGTGTGTGTGTGTCTGCAGTGTCTTTGTGTGGGGAAGAGCAGGTAGTTTGTCCACATACATTATGCATCTGAAAGGTGACTGTGTGTGTGTGTGTGTGTGTGTGTGTGTGTGTGTGTGTCTAGAATACTACTCAGGTGCTATTCATCCTGCTTTCTGTATTCAAGCCAATGTCTGTGTCTGGCTCACAGTTCATTGAGCTGTTTAACACCTTTGAGTTTTACTTGTCTCCACTACCTCATGCATTATTGAACTTGATGTGCTGTAATCAGTAGAATGGAAATTTGTGTGGCATGTGAGTTTGTGTGTGTGTGTGTGTGTGTGTGTGTGTGTGTGTGTGTGTGTGTGTGTGTGTGTGTGTGTGTTTGCTCCCATTTGTTTGTGATGGTGCCTGTGTCTGTGTGGGTTGATGTGTATCGCGAGGGTATGTGCGAGGGAGAATGAGAAAGAGAGAGAATGTTTGTGTGTGTGCACACACGTGTTTGTGTGTGTATGTTTGTGTGTGTGTGTGTGTGTGTGTGTGTGTGTGTGTGTGTGTGTGTGTGTGTGTGTGTGTGTGTGTGTGTGTGTGTGTGTGTGTGTACGTGTGCGTGTAAGTCTGTGCGGGTGCAGCTAGCAAGTCTGTGTGTGTGTGTGTGTGTGTGTGTGTGTGGCAGCCTTTTCTGACTCAGTTCTTTCTTCTGTCTCCTTTCCTCCTTCCTAATTGCCTCATTCATCAGTGGGGATAAATGTCCCTTTTTTATTGCCGTCTGATCCCGCCTCTGCTTCTCTTCTCTCCCGTCACCTCTGTGAGAGCAGCGCTCTGTCTTTGATTTCCTTTGCCTTTTCTCTCTGGCTCCTCTATGCTCCTTCACCTGGATGGATTTGTTATGCCTGGGGCGCTTATGCCTCCCTTTGTCACAATGCACTTCTGTTTCAGATTGTAAAGCACCTTCGCAAAGCGTTCGCCTCTTAGCACACACACACACACACACACACACACACACACACACAGACACACACACACACACACACACACACACACACACACACACACACACACACACACACACACACACACACACACACACACACACACACTAAAATGCACAAGTACCTCATCAAGGGATGAGGGTTGTTTTTTTCTCTGTCAATGAATTTGACAATGTTCAGCATATTTTATTTTATTTTTTTTGTAGCGTCTCATCATTTCACCTGCACAAATTGCAGTGGCTCTTAAGAATGACAAATCCACCCTGAGTCTCTTTATAAATCCTCCTCTCAGCTTTGCCGACTTCCCCCTTTTCTCTCTCTCTCTCTCCTGTGAGCTGTGAGTTGTTTGTTGTAACTCCGTCTGCTGTTCCTATCAGCCGTAGTGATGGTGGTGGTGGTGGTACTTGCTGGTGATAGTGATGGTGTGTTTCTCTCTCCTGCTTTTTGGTCCTGCTTCTGTGGCTTCTATTCCAGTGTCATCTTTACTGTTCTAGAACTTTCTCTGTATGTGTGTATATCAACTAATTCACAATATCCCCCCCCCAACCCCACCACCACCCCCACCCCTCCCATAACAGCCCCACGGGAAGCAGTCGCTACGCCTCTTCGGGGGAGCTTAGTCGCGGCAGCTCCCAGCTGAGTGAGGAGTTTGGGCCCGAAGACGGCGAGAGCTTCCGTGGTTCCGAGTTCTATGACGAGAATGACTCGTACCACTCGTGCCACTCGTCCGTCAGCTACGGCAAGGAGTCGCCTGGCTGGGAGGAGGAGGAGGAAGGGGTGCAGCGGGACGAGGCGTACAGTGACGAAGGCAGCTATGTGAAGGATGGTGGCGAGGAGGGGGCACTGTATGATGGGGAAGAGCCGGAGGGCGGCGACTATCACTACGACGACCAGGCTGAGGATGACTATCGCTATGAGGATGAGGAGGAGATGCCCTACGAGGAGGAAGAAGAGATGTACCCGCTGGACGGCACGCTCAGTGAGGACCAGGAGCCGCCCTACACGCCCACCCCAACCAGTGCCGCGCCCACGCTGACCCCAGCCGACTCCCTCGCTCCCTCATCCAGACCCCCGCTGGAGAAACAGGCCTCGCTCCTCCACGACCAGCCGCCACAGGCCCAGCAGCCCCCCTTCCAGCCCCCCGTCAGCCAGAGCCAGTCGCCGCCGCTGGAGCCCTACCAGGACACCTTCGCCAAAGCGCCTGTGTCCTCCGTGTCCGCCTCGCTTCAGCCGCCTTCAGAGGCTGAGGCCCAGCCTTTTGCCCCGGCTTCCAGCCTACCCTCGGAGCCAGCAGCCAAGCCTTCGCCCATGGATGAGCTCCTCGCCATGGACGAGCCCCTGCCCTCCACTGAGATTCCCCCTACGGTCCCACCTGAAGAGACCAGCGTCCCACCTGAAAGTACAGAAGCCCTGGCCGACAGGTGAACATTCCCTTTCCTCATCTGCCCTCGCTATTTCTGCCAAACTTGTTGGCATCTCTTAGGCCTACATAAGGCTTGTTATTTAGTGGGCCTCATGTGCATGGATTAGCATGGATTTTATACAGAACAGTACAAGTACAGTAGAAACACACAAGTGCAAGTAAATTGAGATTGAGAAATTTGTCCATTTTTTATCAGTACATCACATACACATCAGATTCTTCATGAAGCATGAAATAGCCTTATCTGAATAAGATGTTTGTGGAAAATAAACTATGTTCCAACAAACAAGCAGACAAATAAACTACATGGCAGACATATGGGGTAGTAGCCCATATTATTACACTCAGTTAGCTCTTTTCAGGGCACCCAAAGTGCTTTACAGTGAACATGGAGCGCCTGAAACTGTAGGCACACCTAGTCTGATATAACAGATCTGATATAACTGTGTGGTAAATGCAGAGAGAGTGAAGTTAGTAATCAAAGATCTTTTGTGCTCCTCTGTGTCTGTGTCCCTGCTCTTCCAGTAAGAGTTAGCTCTAATTCTGTCTTCTCCTCCTCAGTGCCCCAGTGGAGCCTCTGCCCCCCATGCCCAAGCGCAGCCCCAAAGAGAACTGGCTCCGGCTCTTCAGTAAGGTCCGCCTACAGCTCCAGCAGGTGAGTGTACTGACCAAAGGTTCTAGAAGGCTCCTCTCTGCTTCAGAATCTTTGGTACTGACCTTCCAATCAGCAGGTTCTGTAGGTCACATCTGTAGCTGCAGGCTCTGCTGTTTGCTGTCTACACGCAAACTTCACACAGCCCACCACCCACAACCTCTCAGCTCTCGCTAACTTAATTCAGTCTTCTAGGTTTATTTTAAGTTGAGGGTTCCTTTTCTCTTTCAGTTCAGTAGAAGAGCTTGAGTCGTTTTCATGTCCTCATGTTTTTTGTTGTTCATTTGTTTCATGTTGTGTCACTTAAGTTCCCCTTTCTCCCTTATGTTGTTGTGATGTTGTTGTAACGAACTATCTCAGCATTGTGTGGGTTCTTGTAGTTATTGTTGTTGTGTTGTATTGTTGAGTTGTATGTTATTTATTTTTTTGGTTTGTTTAAGTTGAATTTTCTTCACGTTCAATTTTCTTTGTGTGTGTCCTCCACCTCATGTTGTTTTCTCTTTAGTTGTGTGTCATTCTCATGGCGGCAGCTGCAATGTTGCCCCATGACTGGCCACTGCCGGAACCCTCTGAAAGGTGTGGTGTGTGTGTGTGTATGTGTGTGTGTGTGTGTGTGTGTGTGTGTGTGTGCGAGTGGTAGGCATACAGTTTCTCACTAGAGTGATGTGTCATACTTTGTGTGTGTGTGTGTGTGTGTGTGGTTGTGGGTGTGCAACGTTTCTCCCAGCTCTCGGAGAAGACTTAGCAATCCGGAGACACAGAAGATAGAATTAGAGGTCTGATAATAACGATAAGATCACTGACAAATCTGGTTTCATTATGTGGCCCGAGACGCCAATGCCTGCCTCTGACGTCAAAGAGAATGATCCAGCAAGCGGGTGCCGAGGCCCTGCTCTGACGTCCGCACCCAGCCGCTCCGTGCCTGCCTACCGTACGGTCTCATCTGATCTAATGTAATGGCTCAGGCATTAACACCCACAGGAAGTAGCGAGGCTGACGGATGTTAATGCACACACAGCTGCTTAGCTGTCTAGTTTCCCCGGTGCCAAATGTGTGTGTGTGTGTGTGTGTGTGTGTGTGTGTGTGTGTGTGTGTGTGTGTGTGTGTGTGTGTGTGTGTGTGTGTGTGTGTGCATGTGTGTGTGTGTGTGTGCGTGTGTGTGTGCGTGCGTGTGTGTGTGTGTGTGCATGTGCGTGTGTGTGTGTGTGTGTGAGCGCTTTGCCCCTCTGTTGCCACCATCTCTTACACATCTTTTTCCCCTGTTCCTCTTTTATCCCACCCTTCCATCCCCACCCCACTACCCCCACAGGCCCGAGGGGAAACCACAGGAATCCAGTCTCTATGTATACAGGCTGGGTAAGTGATTATAGGCTGGATGCCATCAATCATATCTCTACTATTGTAATATCATAACTTATTTTGTTGCTGTGTTCAAATATTTGGTTTTAGTTTTCAAAATGCATACTGTACACAAGTTTATATTTCTCAACTGGAGATATTGTGGAGATATAGAGGCATAGCATTCTGTGTTTGTAACGTATACTTCAGGTTGTGCTCATAATAACACTTAACTGGTGCATTTTCCAGGCTTGGCGGCGCTCTGTACAGCATAGACAGTATGCCAGATCTTCGCAAGAGGAAAGCCATGCCCCTCGTCAGAGATCTGGTGAGCCCAGTCCCCCGTACACACCTCACACACACACTCAGACTGTGTGTGTTTCTGAAATCCTCCTTCCATCGTCAGCAGCCTCATCCTTTAGCAGTGTTATTATCACAAAATCTGTGCCTGCTCTACAGTACATGGTGCTGCTCCATTAATGCACTTGTCTGTGGTTGTGGTTGCTGCCTCTCCTCAGTTCATTACCGAGAGAGAGAGAGAGAGAGAGAGAGAGAGAGAGAGAGGAGGGAGGGAGGGTTGGTGTGCGCCGGTTAAATTTCCTCTTGCCGAGCTTTAGTCTGATTGTTTCAGACCAGCTCAGTTCCCCGCACTGAGAGACATCTCCCCACACACACACACACACACACACACACACACACACACACACACACACACAAACACACTCACTCAAACACGCACACACACTCATTATATTGATTCCTCCTCTGCATTCCACTTGCACTCCTGTTTCTTTCTTGTTTTTTTCTCTCTTTTTTTTTTGGTGTGTGTCTAGAATTTCTGTGATCATCAAGACCAACTTGTCTACTCCCCCCCCCCCCCTCCCCCCTATTTCTCAGGTTATGCTTATTGATTTCCTCAGAGGTCTAGCAGTTAACCAAGTTCAGCGCAGCTGGATGTTTTCTTCTTTTTTTCTCTCCTTTTTTTTCCACCAAATCGAATCGGATAAAGCTTTGCCTCCATCATTTTTTTATTTTTATTTTTTTTTGAACAAACATTACAGACAAACAGTCAGTTTTCTGCCCAGGCAAGTTAAGATGTACCCCCATGGGTACCAGTATTCAGTGTTCTGTGTTATCGATGTTGTCAAACAACACACAGCTCCTACTGTGAGAACACAGCAATCAATAAGATAAATCACAACTTTGAAAGAAAGAAAGTAGGCCAAGGTTTCCGGAAAGGAACAGGAATGGGAACACACTGGCCTGTTCTTTGGCCTCTAGAAAGCTCAGCTTCCACTTTGGTAAACATGAAGCGGTGTGGGGATGTGTCACATGAGTGCCAAGGCCAGTAAAGTGGGTCATCCGTCACTGTCTCTGGGCTGCTGTGAGCCCCCAACCCAACTGCCCCCCGCCCACCCTCACGTCTGCCCCCCGCCCACCCTCACGTCTGACCACTGCCCCCCTCCCACTCTCACGTCTGACCACTGCCCCCCTCCCACTCTCACGTCTGACCATCTCCCCATGGTGGGTGGGGGGGTCCATGGCCTGCTGAAATGAGTGGTTGCCATAGCGAGTGACTCAGAGCCAGCCTCAGTGACTGGCACCCAGGCAGAATGAAGGGGAGGAGGGAAAGTGTGTGTGTGTGTGTGTTGGGGGGGGGGGGGGGAGAGAGAGAGAGAGCGAGAGAAATATTAGATGAGGGAGGAAAGGGCGAGGGAGCAGACGAGCTGTCACAAGGAAGACTTCGCTCCCATCCAAGGGCAAATCACTCTCTCTCTCTCTCTCTCTCTCTCTCTCTCTCTCTCTCTCTCTCTCTCTCTCTCGCTCTCTCTCTCTTCCTTTCTTACTCTTTCTATTTTCCTCCCTGGGAAATCTGATGTTTTACAGCATCAGCACAGCATAACTCACCAGACCCCTTCATCTCAACGCATCTCCTCTCCTATCACACTGTCAGGATCTTTACGTCCCCCTACTTATAGTCTTTGTCACACACACACACACACACACACACACACACACACACACACACACACACACACACACACACACACGCACGCACACACACACACACCAGCTCATCAACACACAGACACAAATATACTGACACACAAACATACAGTATATTGACACACACACACGCACACACTCATCAAGACACACACACGCACACACACACACACACACACACACACACACACACACACACACACACACACACACACACACATACACTCTTCATCATTTCCTCTTCAGTAGCATCACGGCTGCTCTGGAGAAGCAAACATAAATTCGCATCTGCTGGAGTAAAATTCATTTTGGCAAGCATGGCCAGCGCAGTAATGAGTTTGCGGTGGCGAGCTGCCGCTCCGGAAGATGCTAGAATACACAGCACACTGAGAATGTGGCGGGCGGATGGGCACATTTCTGCCCGGTGATAGCATCTCGACTTCCTCTAGCGCTGGCCGGTCTCCTCTGAGCCCTCACGACTCCAACTCCAACTTCATCTCTTGGGGGCCTGTGTGTGTGTGAGAGAGAGGCCTATCAGATACACACACACACACACACACACACACACACACACACACACACACACACACACACATCACATACACATAACGCAGATACATATGCAAACACAGCACACACAGACTATGCACAAATTCTCATTTACGACACAGACATACACGCACAGTTGCACACACTTATAGCACATTAATCACATACATGCACACACAGATTCACATACAGTACATGTACATGTACATCACATATACATAAGTGTACACACATACACACACACACACACACACACACACACACACACACACACACACACACACACACAGAAGTAATACCCAACAGTAGTGATCTACACCTCTAACTTCCTATCTCTACTCTTCCTATCTCTCCTCTTCCCCAAGTGCATGCTAGCTGTCAGAATGTGTAGGGTGAGGGGAGATGAGAAATCACCATACTGCTCCAAACCCCTTGCTGCTGCTTTCTTTGGGTTAATCCAGCTTAGTGCAGCACGCTCCTGGGCTGGCAAACTCACTCCAGTCTCCAGTCTCCAGTCTGACTCACCTTGCTAATATGCTGACTGGATTTGAATTTAAATGCGTGCCAAACACAATTCATCTTGCAAGACAAAAGGTTTGCAGGATACACCCCCCACCCATACACAAACACACAGATACACACTCTCTCTCTCTCTCTCTCACACACACACACACACACACACACCGTACACAAACACACACACACACATGTGCACACAAACTGCACACACACACACAATACATGCAGAACGCATACGTGTGTATACACAGACACACACACGCACACACCCTTCACTTCTTGTTCACCATCTCCTCGATCTCTCGGCCCCTCCCGTTGCTGTCTTTCTCTGGCTTCTTCCTCCAGGCTGTGGCTGTTTCTGGGAAAAGCATCTCTGAGAAAGTCCTTGAGCATTTCATCTCATCGCTGGCCAACATCAGTGACTTATTATGTTGTCATTTACAGTAATCAGAGGACATTTCCCCTTAGTGACCGCACGACACCAGACATGCTTAATGCCGTCAAGTGTCACAAATATGCACACAAGGTTATATATCTTAGAAATTATATTCTGAAATATGGAATGAAATTTCCAATTTCTCAATTTTATTAAGTTCATTTTCCCTTGATAAACAGTTTGAACAGTGTGCTCTGTCAGTATAAAAACATAACTTTTTTTCTAACATATTTTTCTCTGTTATCTTCCTCATGCTTGGTTCTCGTTGTGACCACACAGGCTATGGTGAGTATTGGGACCATATCTGATTGTGATACTGCACTGTACATATTCTGGCTGCCCCCCTTCAGATAAATCATGCAAGCCATTCACTTGTTTCTCATTCATGTTTTATAAATGGTCAAGAAAGCCCACACACAAAACAGCAAATACTTCTGTTGTTGATGTTTGCCAGAACAGACACAATTGTATTTCAGTAATAAATGATCTATGCAGCTAGTTGTGAGCCATTTTTCCAATGAAATGAATCATCTTGTCCACTCAAACATCATGTTTTTCTCCCTCTGCTTTAGTCCCTGGTTCAGAACTCCCGCAAGGCTGGGATAACATCAGCCATGGCCTCCAGCACACTGAACAATGAGGAACTTGTGAGTTATTGTTGCTCTTCCCACACATACAAATACACACTTTCTCTCTCTCTCCTCTCTCTTTCTCTCTCTCACACACACACTACCTCTTTCTCAACACTCTCAATCACACATGCACACACACAAACTTAACTTAACAACTTAAACACAAACACACATATTTTAGTGTGTTTTAGTGCAAAGTGAGTTATTTTCTGACCTGTCCCCTACCCCACCTCTGCAGAAAAGCCACGTCTACAAGAAGACCCTCCAGGCTCTGATCTACCCCATCTCCTGCACCACGCCACACAACTTTGAGGTGTGGACGGCCACCACGCCCACCTACTGCTATGAGTGTGAGGGCCTACTGTGGGGCATTGCCCGCCAGGGCATGCGCTGCACAGAGTGTGGCGTCAAATGCCACGAGAAGTGCCAGGACCTGCTCAACGCAGACTGTCTGCAGAGTAAGGCTGTCCTCTTCTAACTTTGCTTAACCTTGATACAACTTTCTGTAACCTTCAAACAACTTTGATCCAGAAACACTAATTAGTTGGTGATCACATGTTGCGTTTTGACCAACCTCCCAGTCAAGAGGTTATTTTCCTCAATTTTTTAAAACGTATTCCCACATAAAAATAAAAACACACAAAGGTTGGCTATGATTTTACAATTTATATAATGGGGACGTGCATGGGTCCTTATTTTACAGTTTTTCTCGATTGCTAAAACACTAAACCCTATTCCTTGAATTAGATTCTCAAATGCCTGAACACACTTATTGAATGAATCTCCCTTTTGCCTAAACCATAGACTACTTTCACTTGGCAAAGCTCATTTGGCAAAACTCTTTCACTCTTTTTGCAAAACTCTTAACACATTTTCATACTATAAAGCACATTTTGCATAATAATGCAATTCTTAGTTGTATTACTAACAAGACAGAAGATGAACACAATTAAAGCACAGATATCACTCTATAAACACTACAATTCAAAACACCATTCCATCTATGTCACAATCAATCTAAGCCAGTTGAGAGTTGAAACAGGTTGATTGCCACAGAGAAGTGTTTTTCTAGAAATAATGTATGGAAAGCAGAATTGGAGTGTGTAAAAGGTGATCAAATAGAGTAATTATACAGTACAGAAATGCCACAATGAAAATCAAACAAATGTGATTGTCACTAAGTTGTTACTGTATGAAGTGGCTTTCAGTACAGTATTTCTCTATGTGAAGTCATATTTGGATCAAGAATTTATATAAAGGCATTCATTTTGAATATTTCTTTGTCAAATTTTGCATTTACTGCTTTACAAATAATGAGTATTCCCTCTTTGGAGTTACATATCCTGAGTGTTGTGTTATTTATTTTGAGTGGCCTGACAACACTTTTGAGGTGATTATTTAGTTTTGAGCACAGTTTGAACAGTTTTGAGGTGTTCGAGTTGATTTAGCAAGAAAAATCAAGGGTTTTGTGAATGTTGTTTGAAAATTAGGAGTTATATTTAGAGTTTTGAGAAAATGAGAGGAGGTTTCAGGAAATGTGTTTTTGCAATCGTGAAAAGCTATAATCTATGAGTTCAGTACATAAATAATTAATTTTTCAATATTTCTCAATAAGGGTTCCTTTGATGTGGGCCTTCACTCTTGAGTTGATGTATTTTTCACAGTGCTGTGATGTGCTTAAAGGAGAAGTTCACTTTTTAGCATGTTTAGTCCCTTTTCTGGAGTGTCAAGGATGAAATAGAATCATCAACACCAAAATTTTGAAGATTGGTCCTGTCTCTAATATTTGGCTCATTTAGAATCCCCCCGTTTCTACTTCAGAATGGTTTGCTTTGTGCATGTCCGATAATGTCCTTAAAGCAACCTTTAATCCTTATTTTAAAGCATGTGCTGTTCACTAAGTGGTGTCCATTGATGTTCTAAAACAATTATTGTTGCGAAATACAGTTTCTTTCACATTTAATGTGGTACTTTAAACATTCTGTAACATTTTTTTCGGCGTAGTAATACCAACTAGCACAACAA
>JAODXP020000022.1:23010385-23017885 GCA_027497455.2 Sardinella longiceps | reverse complement strand
CATGTGTGTGTGTGCGTTTGTGTGTGTGTGTGTGTGTTTTGTTCTTGTCTGTGTTGAGCAGCCACTCTAACACCTTCCTATACCTTCTCCTCACCCCCACAGTTTCAGCAGACATCTGAGCACGCTCTGTTCTCCTGTTCCGTGGTGGACGTGTTCTCACAGCTCAACCAGAGCTTTGAGATCATCAGGAAGCTTGAGTGTCCAGACCCACAGATTGTGGGCTCCTACATGAAACGCTTTGCAAAGGTGACCCTCACTGGTACCATTCAACATCTAGATAAGACAACCTGTGGAGTGCTCTACTCAACAGCTACCTTAGCCTAATTACTGTGGAAACATCAAGATATCATCAAAGTTTAATACCCCATTTTAGCAAAACAAATGAGAAGCTTAAAAAAAGTCAGACTTTTCAGCCACCAAATTAAAAATCACAGAGGTCTTTGAAATTTTAACACTTTGAAATCTTTGCCCATGCTGGGAACTAGCTAAAAGTCCCTTGCAAAACTTGTGGTGATTTAGAAATGATTTTCTGTTCCTCCACAGACCATTAGTAATGTGCTGCTCTCCTATGCGGACTACATCTCAAGGGTCTTCCCTGAAAACTGCAGCAAAGAGAAAGTCGTGAGTGTCTGTGGTCTCTAATCAGTCCTGCTTTCGTCTATCTATCTATCTATCTATCTATCTATCTATCTATCTATCTATCTGGCTGTGTCTATCTACAGTATCTATCTGTTGTTCTGTGTATATCTATCTATCTATCTATCTATCTATTTCTCTGTCTGTCTGTCTGTGTATGTCTCTCTGTCTGTCTGTTTGCCTTTGAATGTCAGTGTCCTGCTGGTGTGATTTGATCGTCTCTTCTCTTCCTCCAGCCATGCATCTTGATCAACAACATTCAGCAGCTGCGTGTCCAGCTGGAGAAGATGTTTGAAGCCATGGGTGGCAAAGATGTAAGGAAACTCCTATCTGTTAGATGTACACATACACATACATTTCTTACTTCTGCACCATGTCTGTCATCCTGTCATCATTCCAGGCCGGCAGCAGAAGGCCGTACGGCTCTGATGATCCATGTTTGTGTGTGTGTGTGTGTGGGTGTGTGTGTGTGTGTGTGTGTGTGTGTGTGTGCGTGCGTGCGTGCGTGCGTGTGTGCGTGCGTGCGTGTCTGTGTGTGTGTTTTCTTAGTTGATGGTCACAATTCTGTTGTGTGTTTTTAGTTGTGTGTGGAGGCCAGTGACATTCTGAAGGAGCTGCAAGTGAAACTCAATAACGTCATGGATGACCTGAGCAGGATCTTCGCCACTGGGTGAGCACTGTCCCGTGTCCTTCCTGAATGTCCTTGTGTTTGGAAAATACACATATCCTAGGGACCCTAGGGATGAACTGAAAAAAAAGAATAAATACATTTTCCTCACTGAAAAACTAAAACAATGATCCAATAGCTAGAACAACCACACAGTGAAAAGTGATATGATAGAGATTATAACCATCTAATATTGTTATGTATTTTTTATTACCTTACACACAGCAAAAATAAGAATACAAAAAGCACAAAAATATTGGCTCTGGACAATTGGCTCTACTATCCACCAGTGTTATATTGTACTCTCTGTGCCTGCAAGTGATTGTCATAGTTGAGAGCAAAGATTGTGGAGTGGAGCACTAAAATGGTTGTACGGTGTATTGGTTGAGAGCATCTCTGCAGTGCAGCTGATAAACAGTGTTTTTACTGTCTGGGAGGCCATTGTGATTTCATGGCTGCTGTAAAAGTAAAGCGTGTGTGCAGTGGACTCTCTGACTGGCGCTGAAGTAGGTGACCTTCTTTCCTGCTCTACTGTCTCCCTCACGCTGCTCCACTCCGCTCTGCTCTGCTCTACTGTAGGTTCCAGCCCCACATCGAGGAGTGCGTGCGGCAGATGGGCGATATCCTGGGCCAGGTGAAGGGGACGGGCAACGTGCCAGCCAGCGCCTGCAGCAGCGTGGCCCAGGATGCCGACAACGTGCTGCAGCCTATCATGGAGTTCCTGGACAGCAAGTGAGCACGCCAGCCAACTAACCAGGCGCACATAAACACACAAACAGCTTGTGTGCCGCTGAGCCCACCAGCCTTTCTGTTTGTTTGTCTTGGCATACGAGAAAGAAAAAGAGAAAAGAAGGAAAAACATTTTAAACTATTTTAACCATAATGTGTTTACATCTGATTTCCAAGGATTAGGAAAGGCAAAAAAAAAAAAATCATATTATCTAATTTTAGATTAATTGTTTATCCAAATCCATTTTATTTCACATTATTTAGTACCAAATATATACAGATGTCAGATATGTGGTTTTGTAGTAAATTCGTAGTCGAAAAAATTGCTGGTATGGTAGAAAAGGAACTAAAAGGTCTCATGCTCCTGAAGTCGCACTGTCAGAGTAGCACATACCCCTTAAATGAATCATGCCAGTCGTACAATACTTTATCAATGGGTTTGACAACATCACTGTGTGTGTGTGTGTGTGTGTGTGTGTGTGTGTGTCTGTGTGTGTGTGTGTGTGTGTGTGTGTGTGTGTGTGTGTGTGTGTGTGTGTGTGTGTGTGTGTGTGTGTGTGTGTGTGTGTGTGTGTGTGTGTGTGTGTGTGTGTTTCTCCCTCTTAGCTTGTCGTTATTTGCTAAGATCTGTGAGAAGACAGTCCTGAAGCGTGTGCTGAAAGAACTGTGGAAGCTTGTCATGAACACCATGGAGAAGACCATCGTGCTGCCGCCACTGACCGACCAGACGGTGAGACAGCGGCTGTGTTCTAAATGCAGCCCACTCAGAATCACTTATTTATAATATATATATTTATTTATTTATTTATTTATTTATTATGTCACGACACTCAAAAGCTCTTGAAATATGCCAGTCAAATTTTTTGGTGGGAGCTTGAAAGAGGCATTTCAAGCTATGATTTTTTTTAAGTGGTTCAGTTAAGTCATACAAAGCTAGTTATGAATCCACCTTTAATTTATATGTCCGACATGTAATTGTGTTCTATGAATTGTTTTGTTTATACGATTTGGAATTGTTTTGTTTATACCATGGAAACTCATATGTCTAGTTGTATGGTATGAATTGGGCTTGCTCTGGCAAATGAATTGAATAATTTGAATACAAAAGTGTCGAGGCAACATGCTTATGACCCTAAACCCCCCTTCAAGCGCGTCCCCGTACATCCCCAAATTCCAAATGGAGCCCCAAAGCAAACAAAAGGGAGTGCACCATATCATCCTAACCCTCTGCAGCTCAAGGCTGTTCTCCAGACATGGACTCTCAGACTTGCACCTCCTTAGTCCAAATGAGCTTTGAAATGCAATTCTCCCTACATGTCTCACCTACATGTACTGTGTCAGTATATCCCTGAATGCAATGCGGAGGTGTGGTCAGAGACCTGTCTGGATTACAGACCTGCCTAATATTTCTGTTGTTTTTCTTATATATAACTGTTTTCATTTCTTTATTTCTTTTCATTTTACAACAAAAAAGAGCCCCAAATCGTTTTGCTGTAACTCTCAAAATTCTTTAAGAAAAATATCACAGCTGGGCACAGGGAACTATTTTTTACCAACCTAATGTCATACATTCCCTAACTATGATCCATCTCTTATCTAACTCAATGAGAGACTACAGGCTAGTTTTATCCCTAATCTGGCCTTGTCGGCTGGGCTCCACTAAGGGGCCCAGTGGCCTCTCTAGCTACCTCCCTATTTGCCTGCCCACCTGATCTATCTATCTAGCTGCCTGTGTGCCTGATGTGTGTGTTGATGCTGCTGTGACTGATCTGGGGCTCTTTAAGGCTTCACTGACCCTTCTCTCCGATATCACATCCTGCTCCCACTGCTCTTCCACCACAGATGATTGTAAGTACGACACTCCTGCGTGTGTGTCTGTCTGTCCGCAGTTCGTTAGTGCCAGGTGGTCGACCCCCCTGTCCCCCTCCCTGTCCCCCTTCCTGTCCTCTTCTGCTGTATGTGGCTGCAAAATACCCCCTCCCCTCCCCTCCACTCTCTCTCTCTCTCTCTCTCTCTCTCTCTCTCTCTCTCTCTCTCTCTCTCTCTCTCTCTCTCTCTCTCTCTCTCTCTCTCTCAGCACCCTACAGCTCCAGTTGATTCAGATGATTAGGATAGTTGATTTCAGCATCAGAATGACTAACCGAGATAAAAGGAAACATACATTTACTTTAATTAATAATCAAGGAATAGGTTGTGCACCTTTAATCAATAAACAACAATAATAAGTAAGCCCTTACATCTCAATGATAAACAACCAAACAAAGAACCAGCAGTGCTGCAATAATAAAAGGGAAATTAGAGAAGTGAACTAGAGATGACAAGACATCAAAAAGCAAACAAAGGAAAAAGGTTGCTTTTAACTGAAATGAGCGAAACTGGTGCTTGGAAAGTTTTTTTTCCCCCTGTGCATGCATCAAACCTGCTGGATCTTAATTACACCTGCTTTCAAAAGAAGGGAAAATATTTAATCAACAGAATATTAATTAGCTTCAATGTTCAATACACAGCACATTTCCTCCCATGTCTTTTCCCCTCAAACTCACCATTATTTCCTAGAATCATTCAGTTAGTGAATAAGTATAAGTAGGGAAATCTTTAGAAATTTAGTAGGATTTTCAGAAAACTTCAGTCAGATTTTTATATACTAAACCACATTTTTAGGACAACGGATAACTAAATTGGATGATATTTTACATCTGCCTGTCTTTTTTAACTTTATCTATCTATCTATCTATCTACTTTATCTATCTTTTTCTGTCCTTTTCATTCCCCTCTCCCCTTCCTCCTGGTCTTTTACTTGTCCATTGCTTCTCTCCTCTCTCCTCTGCTCTGTCCATCTTTGTTTCAGTCTGAAGCAAATGGCAGCATGGTGCATTCCTGACAGATTCAGACCAGGCCCTCTTCCTTCTCTTCCTCCTCCTCTCCCTTTGCCCAGAACACTCAATCTGGTGCCACTCGTCCACCCCTTTTCTCTCTCTCTCTCTCCTCTATACCTCACACTTCCTGTTTCCTGGAAGTGGCACTTTCGCTCCCACTGTTGCCTTGTTTACATATATACCTCTATATATTAACTCTCTTGCATCGTGCGCTGGGATTCTTCCTTTCTTGGGTGATTCTGGTGATCAGGCACTCTTGGTGCCCCTGCACTCTCCCCCACCCTGTTGTTCCGTTTGAATTGTACCCCACCTCCCCCTCCCCCCCTTTTCCTCCCCAAAAACCTCTCAGTCCCCCTCCGTGTGGATCGTTGCTTGCCTCTGAACTACTGCACTGTACTTGGGCTCGACCCCCACCCCCACCCCTTCTCCCCACCCACCCACCCTTCCTCCCCCCTCCAGTGCGTGTTTCTGCAGGTCTCCCCTGTCAATCTGTCCTGGTTTAGTGGGATGTGTTTCTTTTCTTTTTGTTTCAAACTGGTGATGGTAAAGGTCTTATGTTTGTCTGGTCAGTGGCCAAATATTGTACTGTACTGTATGTGTGGGGTAGGTTTTGTATGATGGCTGTTTTAAAATGGTTTATGACCACTCATTCAGGTACAGGTAAACTGGTATTCATTGTAAAGCAATATTATGTATTTTTTCAGTTTACTTTTAATTTATTGATTAATTACTTTTTTGAGATGTAGTTTGTCTACTTTAAAATGATGTGCAACTGCATTTGTCCATCTGTTGAAAAGTATTCTTTAAAACCCCTGAAACCTTAACAAGATGTACAGTGCTTGCACAAGAAAGCTTCAGCAATCTTATTGAATTATTTAGCAGCATCATTTACACATTATCATCGACAATTCAAGATTTTGCACATTTGGACACACATTACAAATTCCCAATCTGTTAACATTCCAATAATTACTCCAAATTTAGTCTATTTAGTCTCCTGACTTCATTTAACTTCTGTTATCACACAACCTCAGATATCATAGAGATTTCAGTACAGATTCCAAACTAACTTATCATGATAATAATGAATGCTTCCCTAAAAAATCAGCATGAAAGTGTGAGAGACATGCATTTGTATATTTATAGCCAACAGCACGTTTGGTTGGCTTGGAAAGATTATGACTAGCCTATGAGACAGGTGCCAATAAGGCAAGGATCCAACCAATGGCAGTCTTTTGCAGGACCACCCCCCTGAAACATTAACACCTGTCATCTCTTCACAGGGCAAAATGAAGCAGGCTTGTCACACAGATGTAAGATTTCAAACACTTGAAACGCTCAGTGTGTCCTGTCGTCTTTCTTCGCTCTCTACCTCCTCTTCCTTCTCGTTCTCGATCTATCGATCTATCTCTCCACGTCATATGTGCCTCCCACCCAACCACCCCCCCACCCCTTTCTGTGTGAGTCAGGTCCACCCTCCTCCCCCCTTTTCACGGGGAAACAAATTGGTGGAAGCGTCTGTTTCTCACCTTTGTTTTCATTCTCTTTTTTTAACACAAATAGTGCTAATGTTAGCGCTGTCGTGCGTGGACGACCCCTCCCCCTCTCAACCCAATCAATGTAGCTGCTTGCCTCCTCTCCTGTCCCCAATCCACACACACACACACACAAAGACACATACACACGTTGACATGGTTTGAATTACGGCGGTACTGTAAAACCCCCCTTTAGATGAGACTTGGAACCTCTCAAAAGAGCAGAGAATAATAATTTGGGTGCTACTAAAAAAATATTCCATAAAATATAATGCTATCCAAAATAATTTTAAGTATTAAAACATAGTATTGTTATCACACAACAATACAACGTACAATTTCTGTTACGTTCTAGCCTGTTCTTTCATAGCCTATACCCTCTTGTTTCAATGGCTTTGTTACACCGGTTAAACTGTATTTGCCATATTGTTTCAGTGTACTAAAGACGAATGTATTTTGAATCAGGCAACATACTTAACTGTACTAAATGGAAGTTACTTAATAATAGGGAAACATGAATGCTATTTTATAAATTAGGATTACATCAAAATGATCTGCTTGGTGCAACCATTTATGTTCCAGTAGTGTGTAAAGTCAAAGGCAGGGGCCAATAGCATCCACCATAGTCTTTTTAAAGCTTATGTAAGATGGAACTCACTTTAAGTTCTGCTGGGGCAACTGGCAGCAGCATGGTAAATTTAAGCCATTGTTTTGTCATTTCTGTAGTCTGTGCTACTGGTCTGTATGCATTTCCATTTTGCACTGCACTGCTATAGCAAAAAATATTTTTTGACTTACACACAATTTTATGCATGGGGTGCAGCTTGAAAAAGTGTTTACACCTGCCCAAATTTCCCCTTTCCTATAATGTGTAAGGCACTTTGTGCTTGCCAGTACTGTATGATTAGTTCCTTTACCCTGTCGGCCAGCCAGGCATGGTCACATGACCTATATTTTGAAGGAAGCTAGAAGAAGCGTGAGATCGTGTGACGCGTGGAAGCTTATATTAACTTAAGAGTGATGTCATCGCTGTATCACCCCCCCACCCCAAAAAATA
>JAODXP020000022.1:22990385-23005385 GCA_027497455.2 Sardinella longiceps | reverse complement strand
AGCAGTAGCGTGAATAGTAAAGTAAGTTCTGCACTTGATTACATGTCTTTCTCTCTGTTCCTCTCTCACCATCTCTCGCTCAGTCTCCCTCTCTTTTTCTCTCTCTCACTCATAGACACTCACACACATGCACACACATACACACACACACACACACACACACACACACACACACACACACACACACACACACACACACACACACACAAAGACCTTCCTATAATAATGTGAGCATTAGTTTGGTCTCCCTCTCTCCCCATACTCCTCTGCCTCTGACAGCAGCCCTCTCAGTGGTAGGCTTGTGAGAATAGCCAGCCAGCCGTTCAAAACGCCCCGTCAGCCTGTTCTGCTGACAAACACGCATACACACACACACACACACACACACACACGAGTGATCAACCCCCCTTCTGTGCGCCAGCGAGAAAATGCAGCCGCATCTGCTAGCCAGTGACACCGGCTATAAGTTAAACCCACACAGCTATAAATCCACTTAAACATGAGCACCCCGGCATCCTTGACAGCTAAGAGATATCAAAGGATGACTTTACTTATTCAAGTGTGTGTGTGTGTGTGTGTGTGGTTGTGTGCGTGCATGGTTTAATATATGATGGTGTATGGTAGAACAGTGTGACCGATAAAAAAGTGTGTGTGAGATAAAATAAGAATAGGGCTGTGTGTGTTTGTGTGTGTTTGCGCGTGCGTTTGTGCGTGCGTGTGTGTGAGTCATCTCCCAGGCTAGGCGTGACAGTGCTGACAGACGCAGTCCCAGTGTGTGCATGTGTGTGTGTGTGTGTGTGTGAGTGGGTGAGAAAGTGTGTGTGTACTGAGAGAGAGAGAGAGAGAGAGAGAGAGAGAGAGTGGATGAGAGAGTGTGTGGGGCCCTTTCTGAAGGTTTGCATGCCTCCTCCTGTGCCACCCAGAACCAGCAGCATGGAGCCCAGACTGAAACATGGCATCCTGGCATGAGGGTCACACACACACACACACACACACACACACACACACACACACACACACACACACACACACACGCACACACACACACACACACACACACACACACATACATCGCTATGCAATAGTCACACCTTTCCCATGTATAGTAACTGCATAACGCCACATTCTGTGCTGTAAAACCACCCTTACTCCCAGTATAATGTGACACGTGACGCTGTGTAAAAGACCCTCATGCAGGATGCCTGTTGTGGTGATTCTAATCCTCTCTGATTGTGGAGCTGGGCTGGACTGCCTGCTCCATTGCCATGCTTGCTCCGGATGCAGGGTTCAACAGAAAGGGTGTGACGGGATGCAAGACAGCATGATGGCACCTGTTCAGATACAGTAGATGGAGGATTGGGGGGGGGGGCAACGATCATGGAAGAGCCTGTCTGTTGCCCTGCTCTCCTGTGGCTTCTCTATGTTTACCCCCCCTGGTGTTCCAGTGCCCCTCCTCCAGCTCCCCCAAACAGGGATACTAATATCTCCCATTGCTATGGCAACTAGACTGAAGTGCATGCTGCGGACAGGTGCAATGACGTCCTAATTTCTACTACCTCAACCTCATTGCTCTCTACAGTTCTACCAATGGAGCATGAGTGCATCATTTTCATATGATATGCTATGTTTTATTTTTTTGTTGTCATTTTGTTTTCATTAATGAATTATGATTTCTTAAGCGTATGACTCACGTATTTTCTGGATTCCAACAGCCCAGAAAATAGACACTCACACATTAACCTCATGACTGCAGTCGTACTTGACCTTCAAGCAGGTCATTTACGTCACTCCAATGTCACTTGGCCTCAAGATGTGCCCTGTGCTTTGAGCATGTAATCTTTAATGGTAGAGATGGAGATACAGACACTTTAATTCATGGAGCAGGAAATGAATCTAGCAGCATTAAAACATCAAACATACACCTACAGTCACACATTATTCAGACAGTTACACATAGATGAATACATACATTACCACAAGAAATGAATGGGGATACTACTAATTTTGCTCCATTATAGGAACATTAGGGTTGTAACTGCACTGGGGTAGTGTGGGAAAAATGCAGAGGGGTGTAAAGGTATTCAGACAGCAAGAAATTGTAAATACCGTACATTTGCCAGTGCAAAATCAATAATTTATTGAAGTGCAAGTACCACATTATTGCAGAAAGACAGTTTAGATTGGGTAATAATGGACCATTGAAAAAGGCAGTGTGTAGACAGCTTGAGGCCAAGTGTCCAGCGGGGTTGGCATGTCTCGCTTGCATTAGCTGTTAGAGCTAGTATAGCTTATGCTCTGATGCTGTGTGTGTAACTTCAGGCTCTGGAGTGGAGGACGCTGTGGGAGAAGTCTCTGTCGGAGTCGAGGTCTTCACCCATCCCAGCACTGGAGAGCATAAAGTCACAGTTAAAAGTAAGTCTGCATCAGCTGTTGAAAAATACATGGCTTTCCCTGAGGGGCGTTCATATTGTGTTGATGGCACTTCAGTGTGAGATGGTAAAATACGCTTTCCAAGAAGTACAGTACATGCAGTGTTAAATATGTATGCTTCTACTACTATCACTAGAAGGAAAGTGTCTGCTGAAAGCAAATCATTCCAAACTACAGTAGCCTAAAGGTTATGTCCTATTATGGCCTACTGTTCTAGTCTCGATGCAGTTTCAGGTTTTTATGTATTTATGCACAGTATATAACTGAGCCTGATTATAGCCATAGGCTAATGTCCATCAATAGTCCTTGCTCTGCCCACTCATGCAGGAGCGTATTACTACTTAATATTACTACTCATTAATATGGTGAAGTAGTTATTAATAATTAATTTAGAATTATTAGAATTAATAGTGATATATCGCCAAAGATTATTATGGTGTATCTATTTCTGCATTCTGCATCCCAGTCTTAATTGTATTTGTTTAACTTTGTTACCTTTTAGTCGTGGCTGCCAATGACCTGCGGTGGCAGACCTCCGGAATCTTCCGGCCTTTTGTTGAGGTCTACATCATTGGTCCTCTCCTCAGTGACAAGAAAAGGAAATACGCCACCAAGTCCAAGAACAACAGCTGGGCTCCCAAATATAATGAAACTTTCACTTTGTGAGTCAAATATACTCTTACCTTTATTTCTGTGGATACTATTTCACATGGCTTATGCAAAGTGGGTTCATAGCAGCCGACAAAATACAGTATGCAACTCGGATAAATAAAAATGAATAAATGAACTATTTACTCTAATTTTGTCTAAAATATAGTATGCCAACAAAATGAAATTACTACTGTTGATAAATAATAAAATACATCATTTAGTAATGCTGTTGTCTAGCAATGTCCCATTGATTTCTGTTAAAGTTGATAACATTGTCTATATTTATGAGTAAGTGTCTTGCCCAGTACTGTCTCTGTGAGCTGTCAGTGATTCTTAGTTATTGTTTGCGGACTGGCTGAAAAGCACTCTAGTGCAGACCTCCGCCAAGATAATGTGGTCACAGACACACTCAATTTCAGGTTGTGTTCTGGATCACAGATCACCACCAAAATTGAATACACACGTTCTCTGAAAATTTCATCCAAATCCATGCAGTACTTTTTGAGTTATGTTGTACACAGACAGACAGACACACACACACACACACACAGAGACACAGACACACACACGCAGTCCGACACCAGCAAAAACTCAACCTCCTTGGCGGAGGTAATGAGACTGCATAGATGTGTTTTGTTATTGTTTATTGTTTATAGAAAGTGTTTGCAAAACATATAAAATCACTGACTGTGCCTTTAACTCTCCATCTGTGTGTGTAGTACCCTGAGTAGTGAGGCGGGCCCCGAGTGTTACGAGCTGCACTTCTGCGTGAAGGACTACTGCTTTGCACGCGAGGACCGGACGGTGGGCATGTCCGTGCTGCAGCTGAAGGACGTGGCCACACGGGGCAGCGTGACCTGCTGGCTGCCGCTGGGCAAACGTGTCAGCATGGATGAGACGGGACTGACCGTGCTGCGCATCCTCTCCCAGCGGAACAACGACGACGTGGCCAAGGAGTTCGTCAAGCTCAAGTCTGACCAGCGCTCGGCCGAGGAGGGACGTGGCAGTTAAGAGTGTGGAGAGGAGAATGGAAAGAATGGGGAAGAGGAGAGATTCACACGTGATGTCTCCTGGCTTGCTCTGTAAGCATGGAGCTACGGACACTACACTATTTTTCACTGCCCTCTGGTTCTCTGATATTGTACTAATGTCGGATAATGTGCATACACACACACACACACACACACACACACAGACACACACACAGAATTGCAATTACATTTACATCTACTCACAGAGCACGTGTGCACACAGTTGATTACAGATACACACCAACAACAAGCTTTCAACCACCAAAACCCACACACACGCACGCACGCACACACACACACACACACACACACACACACACACACACACACACACACACACACACACACACACACATAATATAATGAACAACTCATTCACTGTTTTTGTACTGTGTAATCTGGACTACTGTTGTGACTAATTCAATAAGCACCGGCCAGAAGTTACACAGATGGATACATAACAATAATAACTGCCATAATGAACTGCCCTTTCTACTGCCCAAGCTCTTAGAGTCTCAGTGAACATAGAGGAATATTCTTATGACTTCATATAATAGCATTATCTACATATTGAGTTTTTCTAAAGGATGACAGAGAGGCAACATCAAATATAAAAGAGTTTAATCAAATCATATGGAGATATACATTTATAAATATATACAAAGCAAAACAAACTATATATATAATAATTTAAAAGTGTATAAGACATAATGTTTATCTTTTCTCTGTAATATTACAAATTGTTCTTCAGGTGTTTTTTTATTTATTTATTTATTTGTTTGTTTTTATTTTACTATTGAGAATCTGCCGTCAAAAGCAAAGATGTGCAATTCATGGAGGGTTGAGATGCAGCATGTAGTGCCATTAGACTCCCCCGACTCCTGAACCCCCTGACGTCTGTCTCAGAGTGTCCTCATGTGTCCTCCGTCCCGTGTGTCCCCTCAACCCTGCCAGGGACCAGGGACCTCCCACCCCACCCCACCCCTCAGTGTGATATCTATATTTTTATTAACTATTTTTGATAGTGTCCATAAGTTTCCCCATATTATACAAGTTCTCTAATCTTGCCTCCAACATTCCACCGCACAGTCTGTCTATCTGTCCTTGGGACCAGACCCTGACTGAGATTTAGCAAAGGTTTGTGGGCAAACAGTGTGAAGATATTGTCCAAGCCACTTTGGGCACTGGGCCGGTAAAGCTGTTTCTGTCAAAAGAACACAGTTGCTCAGTGCATAGGACACTGCAACATACAGAGAAATATCACAGACAATATCATTGTGGAAAACACAGAGATATTCTGGACATGTGGCTTACGTATTTATGCACACAGAAACCTTTAGCAAATTGGGGTCTTAATTTTCTTTTTTTCTTTCTTTCTTTTTTGTTATGCAAAGTCTTAGATTAAGCACAAGTGGACCAACAAATTGTAAAGCTGATAGCTGCCAGTCTAAAACGGCTTAGACCAAATATCTAGGGGAAGCTAGGGAGGATTTCATGCATATGCATTCTCAAGAACTCCCTGCCCTTCTTAATGGAAGATGTTCAATTAGAAGGGACTAGAATAAGAGGCTGTTGTAATTTAAAGAAGCAGTTTTCTTGTGTCAGACGACTCCCCTTAGAGTCACACGTTTGTGCTGGCCTTTTGTGAGCTTCATTAGAGATTTAGTTCAAAGTCAACCAAGAATACCTTCTTTAAACCTCCTGTGAAAGCACACTGCCTACCTACCTGACATCCCTGTCTGAGTGTGTGTGTGTGCGTGTGTGTGTGTGTGTGTGTGTGTGTGTGTGTGTGTGTACATGTTTGTGTACTGTATGTCGGTTCCAAATTCCTCCTGCATGATGTTGGGCGGTGCTTGCATAGCACCGTAGTCTGGAAAGGAGATCTGGTCAACCATGTGGACCAGAGCTTCGCTCTTTTTTATACACCAGTGTTGCCTGTTTGTGAAGAAAAAAAAACGGAAAAAAAAAAACAAAAAACAGCTATGGTTGATGAGGCAGAATGCAACCAGAAGGGAATGCTTTGGACTCTTTGGTCTATTTTTGTGTGTTAGTTTTCTTTTTTAAAATAGTTTCAAAAAGTGTCTTTTACTCTGTTGAATGGTAGTGTGGTTGAGAGTAGTGATTTGTTTGTGTGCTTGACTTAACATTCCACTATATGCCCCTAACAAGGGTGTTTTTGTAGAATAAAAAAGTACATATATATATATATAATATATATAATGGTTTCTGAAGCAAGAGTGCTTTCTGTGAGCTCGTGGTTCTGAGCTCTCATCAGATTTGCAGAATGTTCATAGGCAAGCAACAGACGCCAGGAAGAATTGCATTTTTATTGCGTTGCCATAGTGACCTCAGATGGATGGATTTCTTTGCGATATGTTTCTCGGAAATCCTTCCCTGTGCCCTGCGAGGGGCCATTTCTGCCGGCGCCTCCAGCATCCATCTGCACTATCTCCAACAGAAAAAAAAAGAAAAAAAAAAAAACAATGAAAAACACAGACAGTTCAGCATCAGACATGACCATCTCTACATCAAAAATCTATGTGTGGCCTAATCTTTCCCATTAGGTCAGTACTAGTTTGTTGCCCCCCTTTACGCCCCCGATACACACATACAAACACACACACACACACACACACAGACTCGGAAGTCACACATTGTGCCATTCACACACTAGCCCGATCAGAGTGTGTGTGTGTGTGTGTGTGTGTGTGTGTGTGTGAATAATTCTAATCTGTAGTAACAGCTCATCACTCCTGCAGTAGCCATCTGCTGGGCTCCAAAGGAGGCTGCCTCAGTCCCAAATCTCTTCATCCCCGTTCCCAGAGTGTCTTGCAGTGGTGAGAGCTCCAGGATACGTGCCTGCTTTTACGTGGTGGTGCCAGTGGTATTTACCCCGTGGTGTGACTGTCTGGGTGGGGGGTGAAGATGGCACGTCAGTGGGGATGAGGTGGTGAATGTCTTTGTGGGGTTTGTTTTCTGTGAAAAGAAGAAAAGGCAGTTTTGTGTGCGCAGGGAGTTGAGTGTGACCTGGTGCCAGAGCGTGGTTAAAATAAGCCTGTCGCCGCGGGGACCAAGCGACCCGTCACTGAGTGCATCATCTCCCCCCATGGCTTCCTCCCTTTTGAGCCAAGATGGCGTCAGTGCAGTGCGGCGGTCACAGGTCACTGCTGCCCTTCCCTTCATTGGTGTTTTCTTGTGGTAGCTGCCACAAATGATTCATCACAAGTCTGCAGAAGTTTGGCACATAGCCCTTCCTTCAAAAGTAGACTTACTTCTTTCATCTAGCCATTTCTCTGCTTATATGTGGCCATCTTAACTACATAGCTATCTCAAGTCTATGCATCTACTCAATGAAATTTAGATATGTGTAGAAGTAAAGGAATTGAATGGAATGTTTACAGTGTGAAATGTTATCAGCACAAACCATTTGTTGTCTTGTAACTGCCGTTTGGAACAAAAAAAATCTAAGCTATATATGTAGCTGCTCTTTTTATTGTATAGGCTATGTCGGGTTTGGAAGGGTCATAACTTGCGGTGATTAGTGGTTTGGGGGATTTTGTGTGGTTTGGTAGTTTTTACCTGACATGTACACAAGCTAGCTGAACAGGTGTTTCACATTCCTTTGTTGACTTGAATATTTTCCATGGCTCACAGCACAGTCGTGACATTTTTACTTCTTTACAACAAATCTGAACAGATGAGGGCTTTTGAGTTTGAAGATGCAACTATGGTTGGTTCCCAACGCTTGGCCCAAAATAGACCAGACTGGGCTTAGATTTGTGTCAGTTTACAGCCATTTTAGGACGAGCCTAGGGTCATTGTTGGGATGAATCAGATTCCATATCCAATTGAGGATGAACAGCCCAAACTGATTTAGTGTCATGGAGTGGAGCTAGCAGCCAAGAGACTGTAGCGGGAAGCTGTAAGGTGCGATGTTGCTGTTGACAATGAATCACCGGTGGCACAGGTCAGACCTTGCGTGGTCTGAGCGTGATGTGACGGGTGAGCACTGACACAGATTATTGCCCTTAGGGATTCAGAAGCACAACTAAAAGCACATGGTAAAAGAAGGGTAAAACAAAACTTGCATGTGCAAGAAATGTACCTGGGTAAGTGTACATGCAAATACACAGATATTGATTACAACCCTGTACATACAGAAGTGCATGATGGGAACAAAAAAATCTCTCTCTTGTGCCAGCATGTGTCTTTGTTGTTATTTCCAATTGTTGTATTTGTTGATTTGTAATATTGTTCTGATTTATTTGATCTTGGGGTATTATTTTGTATTTTTCAAAGGCTTGTGAATATATACATATGTATTACGGATGTGTAGTGGTACAGAGTATCGCATGAGAGAGTTTTTATACAAAGATGTTTATAATTTTTTTTTTTTTTAAATGATTGCTCTTATTAGGGATGGAGTTGAGATGGACTACTGCATCTCTGTGTCTCTACTTCCAATAAACAATGTTTCAAAAGACAAAACTTCTATCCGTCATTTTCATGCAGCCATTTCAATGAGACATTAGGCCTACCTGCATACTTCATACACATTACACACATGATGCAAAAAGGAAGTGGTAAACTTTCCAACTGGCATAGTTTAGGACTACAGGCTTTTAGTCTATTTGCCAGAAGGGTCAACCTGGAAATGTTGAGTACACCAAAGTTTTACTACTACATTTACTACAAATCCTATAACCTAAACCTGATTGACTGACACTATACTGGGCTATTAATGCATGTTTAGGCCATGAGTTATTATGGGGCTGGGTGGTTCTCCAGGTAAGAACAAAGATGTTGGTGTGCAAGGTCACCGGTTCCTGGGTGATGCATGTCCTTATGGCCTTATGGCCAGGGGGAGCCAAGACGGCCGCAGTGGACGGGGGGATTCATTTACACCCCCCACCACGGCTCACTCAACACTTAAGCATATACAATAATTGTAAATAATTAAACTCTTATATTAATTTTAAATAAATTGTAACTAATTATATTAAACTCGCATTTCTTCTGTAATAGATGTCATCTGACGTGAGGATTGAACCTGTGAGCTCACAGTGACAGCAACCTTGGACCATGAGTCCAACTTCCTAACCAGTCAACTAAGATTATCAGACTCCCTCTTAACTGGCCAGGAGGGTCTTGAATGGCAGAGAGAGAATTACAGACTAAAAACAAGTTTACACAAGCTCTGCTTGTTGCACAAAATTTGGGCTGAACGGGGATAGAAGACGCAACCTTGGCGATATTAGCAGCATGCTCTAACCAACTGAGCTAACCAGTACTGCACTCAGTCTTCAGGCAATGCCCAACGTGGGGCTCAAACCCACGATCTTGAGATTAAGTGTAATAAAACTTTGGTGTACTCAACATTTCCGGGTTCACTATGGGCCCAGTTTCTTTATCTCTTGAAAGGTTTGTCTCATAATTTGATAAGCAGTACTCATATACTAACCAAAGTTAAATTAACTCCTATGTTGATTGCAAGTAATATTTTTAACATTGTTTACACTGTCAAAAGAAAAAAAAAGTTATAGTATAGGTATCCTGGTCAAGTCTTGGTCATAGTCCTGGCTCCAAACCTCCTGATTTTCTCTTTGTTCTACATGGAGGGTAACATGGAGTATTTTCTTCAAAATAAGAGTGTGCCTGCATGCTGGCCACACTAAGTTTCCTGACACTTCAAATCAGCGGGCCAAGAGGGTTTTTCTTCAGCAGTCAACAGTCTGAAGGGCTGTAGGATACGACACAACGCCACAGCATTCAGGCCTTGCGGAGGAAGGAGACCTTGAGGGACTCTGGGATGGCCAGCTGCTCTGCATTCTGGGGCGTGGGTGGCTGGTATGGGAAGGTGACAGGGAAGACCCTGCGCACGTCCATCAGCAGCTGTGGGGGCTGACCGTCAGAGCGTCCCTTCAGCTGACCCTATGGGACACACACACGCAGACAGACAGACAGACAGCAGCGAGTTTTTACATCCACACAGAACATACGGGCCTCAGAAACCTCTACCACCCTTTAAAAATACATTTGACTCTTATTGATTACTTAAGATAAACAGTCAGATAATGAGATTGCACAACATCACCCCAATTGCCCCAGAGGCAATGTGTTGATGGCTAGAACAGTTCACAACTCAGTCTGAATCTAAGTCTCTTTAATATTTCAAAAACAGGATTGTGCATCACTAGTACACTAATACACTAGTATTAAAACAAATGATCAATGAAATTAATTCTATATATTTGAATATAATATTTTGTGCACAATTATGGGGAATTATCAAATTTGATATTCATTCAATAGTAGTCATTGACCCATTTGATAAACAGAATGACATCTTGTACTACGTATGTAATAGTGTTACCTGTACAATACGAATGAAATTAAGAGTGACTCTCTCCTCTGCATCACTTTGTGGTGTGTATAGGGTTAAAATCTTGACAATCTGTGAGATGAAGGGGTAAAAAAAACAACACGAAACATGAGACGTGTGTGGGTGTTTCATTTACACATTCCAGAAATGAACTCTGGAATAGATTGGATCAGAATCGTGTTCGGCCCAAAGCTGCCCACCTGTTGAGCCGACAGCACATGGCATGTCTGGACCAGTGCCGCCGCGTCAGCCTCAGACTTCTTGCTCATTTGCAAGAGCTGGGCTGCCTGGATCAGCGGCTCCAGTGTAGCCACAGCGCCCCCTGCCTGTAGCCCGCGGCCCCGCAGCCACTCCTCCAGCAGGCTCACGTTGTACCTGGTGAGAATGAAAACACTCAAACACTTAAGAGTTTCAAGGTGGTTCAGTTCAATTACATTCCACAAAAAGGACTATAAAGATTTATGAGAAGCTTTAACTGTGATGGGAGTAGAGTTTAAAGAGTAGCTTTAAATGTTGCTGCAATTATTTAGACCCTTGTAAAACCAAACGTAATAATACCAGCCATACTAAAGCCTTCATTCTCTTGTGAGCCCTTTCTAATAGACTGCTAGAGAGCTAAATGGCAGCCCTGATGGAGGACAGGCTTTAACATTTGTCTTTTCATAAGTACATCATGTACAATTTATTTACTGACTGGTCATTGGAGTTAAAGGTTTAGTCTACAACTCTGGTGCATGTTTGTTGATAATGGAGGAGGTCATATTACACGCAAACAGCAAAGCAACAAAAGCCATCTGGATATGACTTTTCAAAATCTCTCTCTCTCTCTCTCTCTCTCTCTCTCTCTCTGTACATATATTAACACAGCACGTGTGTGTGTGTGTGTGTGTGTGTGTGTGTGTGTGTGTGTGTGTGTGTGTGTGTGTGTGTGTGTGTGTCAGACCTCATCTGCATGCCGCGGTTCCAGCAGCACATGTCCTTTCTGAGCAGCAGGCTGTTGAGGGCGGTGGCCACCAGCAGGTGGCTGAGCTGGCGAAGGGCCTGTTCCAGCAGCGCCAGGGGCAACTCCTGTCGGGTCAGCGCCGCGTGCAGCGCGCCCAGCTCACGCAGAACCTGGGCCATGGTGGGAACCTCGGAGCCTGGCACACGCGGGTCCGAGCCGGACCGCTTCCGGGAACTGACGGCTTTAGCGGCCGCGGCCGAGAGACCAGGGATGGTCTCACTCTCAAGCATGGCAGGAACTGCAAGACAAGACAACCCAATGCCTTGACTAGACTGCTGTTTTATAAATGTTTTATTTATATCTTTTATTATTATGCTATATTTATATATTATTATTATTTTTTAACTAGTTGATAAGAGCATAAAATCGCAAATACAGGGAAGTTATCCCATCACAAATGTAGCATAATCAATGCAATGAATACAAATGAATGACAGCATAGGATTAGTGGGATGCGGGAAAATGAATCCATCTCCAGCTAAGAGAGACAAAGTCAGTGGGGTGTCATGGAAACTAGCTGAAGGCAGAGCTTGGAATTCTGGGAAAGGCAGCCTTTCCACTGTGGAGTCGACAGCATAGAGGTGTGACCAACACACACACCAGGAGAGGAGACAGATAGGAGAGGTTGACCAAAGAAAGAGAGAGAGAGAGAGAGAGAGAGAGAGAGAGAGAGAGAGAGAGAGAGAGAGAGAGAGTGAAGGAGAGAGGATATGAGAGAGATCGAGAAAAAGAGACTGACAGAGGAAGGGGAAAGAAAAAAAGAGAAAGCGATAGTGAGGTATTGTCAGACCGATAATGGGCTGTAGCCGGCTCTCGCAGATGGACAGCAGCTGCTGGTAGGCCTGGATACGCAGGTCACTCAGCGCCCGGCTCGTCTCGCTCACATCAAATGCCAGAGGCAGGACGTCCTCACAGGCACCCTGTCAGTTCAACACAGAACACAGAATATAGAACATAGAATACATAGAACACATAGAACGCCAGGGGCTGAGTTGCTGTAGCATCATAAAAATAATACATACACACTGTACAAACACATACTGCACAGTACTCCACATGCCAGACATACATGTAAATAACTCTATACATCACAGGTCAGCCTAGCCTGGCCATAGCCTTCCTACGCAATTCCACTTGATTCTCATCTCACTTCAGTACTCTGTCTGGGATTCCATCAGCCAACTTTGAGAATGCAACGCAAGAATATGATAGGCTAGGAGTCAAGGGCTGATCCAAGATTTCTAATTGAAACACCTCCAGAAAGTGATTGTTTCTAAATAGCCGGAATCCAAGCCCATCATACGAAGCAAAGACTGAGGGGATGCAGGTTATATCCAGGCTAATGTGAGCCATATCACCACTGAATTCAATGTTGCTGACTGTGTACTGTCAATGTTAGTGATAGATTAGATAGAAATGCCCCTAAAGCATTAGACAAAGACCATAGCAGCATCCATCCATTCAGATGACTGAATGATTGAAGCACACATAAGTTTGAATGATGATACTGAAGGAGAGGGCCCAATGCTAATGCTATGCTAAGCCTATAGTACACACTAAGACTCAAAGCGGGGAGTGTGAAGGACATGTTCACCTGCTTGGATGAATGCAGAGTGAGGAGGTCTGCAAGCAGGCAGGTGTTTTTCAGCCACAGCGCAGTTATGTCCAGATCAGTACAATGCTTCTGTTAAGTGGAGAGAAAAAAGTACTGAGAAACATGACACTCTGCACCACCTAACACACACACACACACACACACACACACACACACACACACACACACACACACACACACACACACACACACACACACACACACACACACGTATACACACAGCACACGTACACACACACACACACACACACACACACACACACATACAGATAAAGTATACACAAGCAGTCACACAGATGCTCAGTGATGCCAAAACAAGCGCACAACAAAACCCAAAATATCCAAATTCTTGAGGAAATCAGGAAATCAAAGAGTCTCTGAGAGGAAAATAACAAATCTGTTTGAGTTGCCAAACAGTGTGTCATCACGACTATCAGTCCCGACGGCGGACAGAGGAACACCCTTATCAGAGGCATCTATTGTCTCTGTGTTACGCAACAGAAGCAGTCGTGATGTCCAGTCAATGCAGCAGTGACAATACATCAGTGTGTAGCGAGGCTACAGTAATCATAGACACAAGAGCAGTCGGAGCGCGCCGGTCACTTGGATGAAGAGGGAGCTCTCTGATAATTGACCGATAGATGGGACATATTTGATTACATCATCCACTCATTACATCATCTGGAGGATACTGCTGTTGCTATTGTTTATTCAGCCCAACACTTTTTGAATGACTCCAAACATGAAGCCTATTTACAGTGGTTAAAGTGGGATTTGGCAGGAGGGGGAACTCTCATATTTTGTGTCGACACAAACAAAGAAAAATGAATAGGAGAAGAATGGGGTGATATTCTTCATTCAGAGAAGTCAGGTCAGATTTGTTTGAACGTTTGTCCTCACTCTCTGTTTCCTGATTTAGAATCGATTCTGTGTGTCTTTGCTCAGTTACTTACAAGTACAGTATGTCTGCTTCTGCAATAGTTGTGTCCTTATTTAGCCAGTCCTTATTTATTTGTGTCATTATTTGTTGTTTTCAGTCTGTCTTATCCATGTCATTTGGACTATTGCAATGAAACAATGCATTTTGTCTTGTGTGTGTACTTCTAGTCTGTGGTAAATGTGCAGGCAAGTGATGTTCAGTGTTGAATGTTGACCTTGAGTGCAGTCTTGATGCCAGCGACGGCAGCGGTGCAGAGGGAACGTGCCCGAGTCTGGTCTCCGCTGCAGTCGGCCTGCTGCACGCACAGGAAGAGCACCCGCGCAGGCAGACCCAGGGGCAGAGACAGGGCACTGTCCACACGCACATCTGAAACACACACACACACACACACACATACATACAGGGAGTAATGGTTAAGGTGCTGCTACCAGGCTTACCATTGCCTGCCATATAGGGCTCCCACACTACATGTATACACACCTGTGATGAGGTTCTTGATGAGCTTGGCCTCGTCCTTCTTCCTGCACTCCAGCAGGCCTGCAGTGCTGCCCCCTCTCCTCTGGGGGGTGCTGGGGGCCTGGGGGGCTAATGAGCTCAGAGTAGGGCCTGAGAAGAAGAGGAGAGAGAGAGAGAGAGAGAGAGAGAAAGAGAGTTGGTTGGTTTAATTATGTGAGGTTACATCAAACAGATAGAGACACAGAAGACAGACTATTAACAGAGGTACTGTACATACAGGTATACAGTTCATACAGGTGTACACTAACTGATTGATTTGTAACATTTCTTCTGCTATGAGGTCTGTGCGTGTTGTGTGTTCTCTTTTTCTTCATTCTACTCTCTTATTACTGTGAATCACTGATTCTTTCTGAGTTTAAAACACCACCCATAATACACACATGTGAAGTCAGCCTTTTTCATTTTCCAAAACTACTGTGCTGTAGAATGTAG
>JAODXP020000022.1:22915385-22985385 GCA_027497455.2 Sardinella longiceps | reverse complement strand
TCAACACTACTACAGGCAATGCTACTGTAATAGAACGTCTCTGTTACCTGTGTGAGGTGGAGGATATCGTTTGTGGCTTTCTCCTCAATCTTCCTCCTCTCCTCCTCCTCTCTCTCGGAGATCTTGCGTGTCCTCTGGGGCTGCTCCTGCAGCTGGACCTCCAGGCGACGCAGGGCCCCACGCAGCTGCTCCAGCTCAGACGAGTGGGCCTCACGCTCCGCTCGCAGAGTCTCCCTCAGACTGCCGCTCTCCCTGGCCTATACACACACACACACACACACACACACACACACACACACACACACACACACACACACACACACACACACACACAGTCAAAAAGAGACACATGACACATACATACAGTACATACCTTGTAGACAAGGTCGATTTGCACAGCACTCTGGTCTCAGTGGTTAGAACCATTCTTAAGGCTAGGGTTATGAGGATTTAGACATAATGCCACCAGCTAGCCCAGGATAGTTGGCATCCATTACACATACAAACACACACACACACAGAAACACACACACTCAGATGGAGACGCACATACACACAGATCCAAATGCAGTGATATAGATACTAGATATGCATTTACTCCATCCACTCACCTGCTGATCGGCGCGGAGCTGCAGCTGCATCAGTTTGACCTCCATGCCCTTGTTGAGCTCGCGGAACTTTTCCACGGAGCGCGCCTCTGCCCGCAGCTTCTGCAGCTCCTTACGGGCCAGACGCCTGCGCACGCAGCACTGCATTAGCACCACAGCAGCCCGAATGCGCCCGTAGGCCCGCCGCTGCAGCCAACCACGCACGGCAGACTGCAGGCACACGGCAGCACGCTCCTCCAGCAACTGAGGGGAAAGACACAGAGAGACAAATGTTTTTATGAGTTTGCAAAATTCTTCAAACTATGCCATTGGCAAAATATACTATAAAAAGAAGCAAGTAATATACTATGAATCTTTACTGGCTCTTATCTAGAGCCAAAACAGAAAAAAAATTCCAAAAAGTTCAAAAATGCTCTTTGCTACAAGCCAATCAATAAAACCTAAAGGTATCTTTGAGAGTTAGATATCATCATGTTAGGGACAACAGAGGTACTGTTCATTTATGATACTGTTTTAATGAAAGATCTGATAAGTTATTTTGTGATTTTTATCTTTCTTGAGGAGACACCATAAGTAAGCAGTGCCGTTCTTGAAGACACCTCATACCTTGCGGTAATTCTTGCGCACCAGCATGCCCCTGGCGAAGGCCTGGATGGTGATGGTGGCGGCACGGATCATCCAATAGAGCTGCCGCACCATCACCATACGGTACGTCTTCTGGATGACCAATGCTGCGCGTGTGTAGCGGAGAGTTTGAGCTAGCCTGGGGGACAGAGGGACACCAGAGGGCACACACATAAACACACACACACATACAAACACACGCAAAGACACACACACACAGAGGAAGACATACACATACAAACAGACACACAAACACACACACACACAAAGACATACACATACACACACACACACACACACACACACACACACACACACACACACACACACACACACACACACACACACACACACACACACACACACACACACACACACACACACACACAAACATAGATGAACTCTACCCAGGGGCTAACAGCTACTGACACAAGCAGGCCAGGCACATGACAAACTGCCCCACAGATAAATAGTGCTGTCAGCAAACAGTATGGCTGTAAATAAGAGGTGATGTTTGGAACACAGGCTATTTAGGTCATATAATAGCATCAGAAAGGATGTAATACACAGACAATCTAGTATAGGCCATAGTCTAAATAAGAATGATGCTTACAGTAATACATAGCCTATTACGTAAGATCATCTGAAAGGTAGTACACCAGCAGTAGACATAGGTCATCTTATCCTATATTCGAGGATGTTGTTTAATAAATAGCTTATTTAGGTCAGAGCATTGGTGCTGATGTTTAGTACAAGGCCGGTTTAGTCACAGCATGATATAGGTCACTTGTGAAGACGTGTGACTCGTGTATTGCAACTTTAGAGTTCAGTTTTATTGTATGTGGAAACACTGCTACCGGTTAGTTGTTTAAAAGTTGCCATATTTAGCTTTACTTGGAGAAATAAACTTCATTTGAAATGATGCAGTGATAATCCTCATCAGCCTTACCTCCTGGCCAGCCCCCCGCGGGTGTACCTCTGCAGGGTGAGGGTGGCCCAGCGGAGGCGGATGAACCGCCGGCGGCCCAGCCAACCCCGTACCCAGCTCTGGATGATGACCCCGGCCACATGCAGCCGCTCCGCCCGCAGCTTCTCCAGCACAGCCACCTGGCCCGCCCGGAAGAACACCTTGGTCTTGCCGAAGCAGTACTGCTCTGGGTCCGGGATGAGTTCTGACAGGGCCTGCTGGCAGCCGGCCCGGACCTCCCCTGGACTGAGAGAACCCCTCAGCAGAACCCGGTACCGGCTGAAGAACTCCTCATAGGTCCATCTAGCAGAAACAGGGAAAGAGTTTACCTTTATCCTATTGCTGTAAATTACTCATTCACTGCATGCTTTATTTGATCCCAAGTGCAACAGCATCTGACTGTCTTCACACACTGTTTTGTTCATATGTGTAAGAAACCCTACAAAACTAGAGGTTTAAGCAGGGAGAATGCAAGAGAATGCAGGAAAAAACATCTACTGTAACTATTCCAAAATTTCCATGGGGAGGGGGAGTACCCCCACACCCCCCGGTAGGCTAAGTCTACCCTACATATCAAATAATAGAACGCCTTTGATTCACAACTGCTGGGTAGACCTAATCTGTGACATTAGCAATATGATGTCCATGAAAAGCCCAATTCCTCATCCACCAGTATGACTAGCATTTATAAAAAACCTCTAACACATTTTAGGCTAATCGCTGAGAAAATTTGGCAATACTACTTTAAAACATGTGATGGCACCTCTGGGTTTAAGATCTTAACTCTAAGCCTGACAGGGAGGATATACTGGATGTCAAAGACTGGTCAATGGAACTGGCTACACCAGGGATGGCAGCACAGTCAACATTGCTAAAAAAAATCTCTATTCATTTCAATGCATTTTCAACAGAACTTGACTTAACACTTCCTTAATGCATCCAGTGCAGAGAGGCCTTCAATAACTGAAGTGATTAATACTGATACAGAAAGCCACAATTACGTAAATGTTTTAGGTATTATTAATAATCTATTAGCAAATTCTGTGTCAGTTAATATTCAACATCTATTCTCCACCTGTGCTCCTAACTCTGTTCTGCGAGACAATAGTTTCTCTGACCTTGATGGGTATCCAGCGGCGCTGATCCGTATGGTCTCCAGAACTCCGCAGGCTCGCAGCTGTTGGACCGCCCTCTTAGGGTCAAAGCTGATGAGGTTAAATTGGTAATTTAGCCCAGAATTCAAACATTCACAATCTGGCCATATACAACAAACGATCCACTAACACCTGTTACATAGCCCTGCAGCTTAACCAAGGATAAAGGTATGAAGTCAGAAGTTTTCAAAGTTTTGATGGGTGAGGGCCAAGTTAGGAAGCTAACATTAAGCTGAGGGCTGCCAGAGGACCGAGGGGAGAAAAAGAAGAAAAAAAAACCCACAAAAAATGAATGCCTATAAATGCAGCTAAACACAACTACTGTAAGTGGAGATTCTTTCATTCAAAGTAATGTATAGTTTTAACATTTTATGATATTGCGGCAGGCCACCATAAATGTTTCCTCGGGTTGCCATTGGCCCTACTATGTGCCTATGTATGAAGTGCTTTCATACAAAACACCGTGATGTGTGTGTGTGTGTGTGTGTGTGTGTGTGTGTGTGTGTGTGTGTGTGTGTGTGTGTGTGTCAGACTGTATGCAGAAGGCCGTGTCCCAGGCTCATAGGCCTATATATATACCCTACTTACAAGCCATACCTTGAAAAGTAAACACAAGGTTTAATCAGCAAAGCTTTGGCAGAATGAATGTGCAAGTAAGGATAACTAAGGTAAATAAGGTAGAGACTGGCAGTAGGGTCTACTCACACAAATGGCTCTTTGAGGTCATTGGGCTTTATACAGCGGACATAGTGGGGGGTGGTGCTGTTCAGAGTGTCCATCAGAAGCTGCAGTGACTGGCGAAACTGTCACAGCAATACAAACAAAATAGTCTTCACTTCACTGTACTGTGTAAACAACAGTGATGATCATTTTGCCCTAGATACAGTACAACAACGTGTGTGTACCTGAAAGCCCACTGTTAGCTTGTGCTCCCGGTGCGCTCTCTTGCCAGAGCGAATACTCCCATTGGGCACAGACAGCTTCACAGCGCCCCCTGCTGAGTCCTGCTGGAACAGCTCAGCAACTAGCTCTGACTGAAGATTAAGGGAGGGAAAAATGAAAAGACATACACTATTAAAACAATTTGTGAATATGCTAAAAAAAAGAAATTTGAGTATTTATTGAGTATTTTAATTGATTATACCTGGCTTGCTTTCATGATATTGATTGGCTCTTCAAATATAGTGTCACGGTTCTTGTCTAAAAATCCATCACATTCGTATTGGACCTGGTAAACAGATGAAAAAATGTAATTGTATCCAATGACAGGTCTCTCTTCAGTATATTGTTTACTACAAAGTGTACTCGACTCGCTTTTCCCTCTGCTGAGGAACTTGCACGTGGTGTGTGTGTGTGTGTGTGTGTGTGTGTGTGTGTGTGTGTGTGTGTGTGTGTGTGTGTGTCCATGTGATCTCACCGTATCGGCAAAGTGCAGGATGATGAAGGCCATGTTTGACATGCGGGGCTTGCGGAAGTGGGCGCTGCGGGTGGTGTGCTGGTCGTACAGCTTCCTCGCCCAGTTCTCATCTGAGCCCTTGGGCATCTACACAAACAACAGCGGGGAGTCAGACGCCCTAGGGCTAAGTCGAAAACAGCACATAACAAACGCAACGATCACAAACAAGACAAACGTGTCTATCAAGTGAGTGAGAGTGACAGTTCAGAGGTGACAGTGACGAGCTTGAGTTTGTGGAAGAGGATTCTCTGATGTCAGAGCACGAGGATCAATTGGTTTTTTTTTTACCTCAGTTACAGAGGAGAATTTTTAAAAGTCTCAGAGTGGGAAACTATTATATAATTCATAAAAAATTCATTCTTACAAAAGAAAGTCACAAGGGCTCTGTCTTTGCAGTCCTGCGTGTCCTTGAGTAGAGAATCTGAATTAAGTCTGTAAGTCTAGCAGAGCTAAGGTGTCTTTGGTCTTTTTTGCCCTCAACGTCACCTAAGGTTAGTCAGCGCTGCCTTCAAAGCACTGCCCCCCTAAATCTGGGGTTAGGATGAGGGTTAGGGTTAGGATTAGGGTTAAGGTAGTGCTTTGCAGACAGTGTTGCCTGGAAGGTGCCATTGAGGGCAAGCTAAAATACCATTGAGCAAGCTAAGGCTTAACCTGGAATAACAATGCCCCTCACATCCCCCTATTGACTATTCGACTCAATCCTGCTGGCCGATCTCTGACCTTTGCATCTGGCCCTTAAGGACCAGACACTGGTGTCTGACTGCCTCAATCTCCCCCTGGCCATAGATTACCCTGCACTCCTCATCCAGCAGGTCCAGCAGGCCCAGCGAGCCCTCGATCAGGTCAATACACGGCTGGTTGTCGCTGAACTCAATGCGGTTCCATGGCAGCTCCTCTCTCACGTACTCTTCTTGCTCTAGGTGGAACACATGCTGTAGAGGAAGAGAGAGAGAGAGAGAGAGAGAGAGAGAGAGAGAGAGAGAGAGAGAGAAAAAGACTGTGTCTGAAACACTTCAAACACTTTGTTTTAGTGCATAGTGCATTCACACTGACAAAAACTGCAAGACTACAGTCATCAATCTGAATGTTTGTTTCAGTTGCCAATTTAAGCAGCGCACACATCCATCACCTCTGCCTAGTGTTACAAAGCATTTGGAATAACACCCAACGTCGAAAATGCACACTATGGCAGCAAGTTCTCAGTGCAGTACACTGTGGACTACACTGCAGTTCACTGATAGAGGTGCACGATTTGAGACACGGCCAGAGAGATAGGCTTCTTATCAGCAGGCCCAAACAGATGCTGAGTATTATATATGGTGCAGAAGAAGAGGGACTTACTCTGTTAAACTGCTGCTGCAGTTTCTCATTAGCGTAGTTAATGCAGAACTGCTCAAAGCTGTTCCTGTCAAAGGTTTCAAACCTGGAAAAGGCAATTAGAACCAAAGAGGTTCATTGAACAACCTTAGCAGCTAAAATATGTTCAAGCCTGAGGACTCCATCAATGAATACTGAGAGAAACTACAGAAATATCTGTGAGGACGGAAGAATGTGACTCCGTATTACATATCATTGAGAACTGAGTATGTCACTCAATTACAGACCATAGTATTCTTATTAATTCTCATTCATTCTATTATTATACATTTAAACACATTATTTTTTACTTCAAATGGGTACTTTGGTTTGCTTTATCTTTTTTGCTTCTTTTATGTTTGAAATAATTTCAGCAAGTGCCAAGCCAACTGACAATAAGCATAGCATGTTATAGCGATGCCACAGTATACTGTACTACCCACCCAATGACCATGTTGTGTCACCCACCCATAAATGTCCAGAACTCCGATAAAGGACTTTGGCTGCTCCCTCTGAGCACGCAGGGCTGCGTTGAGCCGCTGCACGGTCCAGCTGAAGAGCTGGCCGTAGATGTGTTTAGCGAGGGCGTCCCGTGCCTCCATCGCCTGCTGGCCGGGCATGGGTTTGACCAGCATCTCGCCGCCCACCGCCAGCCGTCGGTGGCACAGCCAGTGGGCCATCTGTGCCCCCTCCACACCCAGCAGCTTGGCAAACAGCGCCAGTGAGCGGTCGTCTGCCTGCCAAGACACACACACACACACACACACACATGGACATCGGTGGGTGGCAAACATATATATACACACACACACACATAAACACACACACAGAGAAAGAGAGAGAAAGAGAATTAGAGTCGTGAGCTGGATAAATGTGTTCTGTGAGGCCTCTTAGAACAATGTAAAATATTAATGGCGCTGTATTGACCATTAGACCATGGTTAATGGTGACACTCCACTATAAATGTCTACATAAATAAAGCAAATTGCATTGCATTGGACTGTTCCCCATAAGCACACTGGCATAGAGGAGGGTACAGGGCAGATTCTCAGAGAGCTACACAACTAAACTAATGACTATGGGAGGCATTTACTACGGTAGGTTTATTGGGAGAGTTTAGGGTGATGAGAGGGCATCAAGAGGTACATCTTTCTCAGTATCTGCGAGAGAGAGAGAGAGAGAGAGAGAGAGAGAGAGAGAGAGAGAGAGAGAGAGAGAGAGAGAGAGAGAGAGAGACATAAGAGCCATACGTCAATGTAACTGCGGTCTCCTCCTCGTCCGCTGGCCTGAATGTTGATGTTCCCGAGGTGTAGGACGGATGCCAGGATTCGGAACAGTTCCATCTGCTGGTCTGACTGCACACCTGGGAGGCAAAAAACATAAAAATATCTATTTTAAAATAAAATACATTTCACTTGAATTCTCCCCTGGGATACTCCCTGGGTTCCTCTTTGGAAAATGACACTCATCAGTGTTTGGAAAAGTAATAAATGGGTCATAATATATTACTAAGAAGCATATTATGATATCAAGGAGATTGACACATCCCACACACTCAGACCAGGCCTATCAAGTCAGTCATTACATCATTAAAAAGAATCCTACATCCATCATCAACAATCTTACTGTATGTGCGAGAATGTCAAGCATTCAGGATAATTCTGAGTATATGCTTGCAATGGCAAACACTTGGTCCATGTAGCTTCATAGTGAAATTGAAGCTTTTATTTAAAGGTAAAAAAGTAAAACAAAAACAAACAAAAAAACCTTTAAATCATAAGTTGACATGGTGTTCTATTTCACATACAACTGCAATAAAGGAACTATCTGCACAAACATGTTAGCCTATGGATTGTTTACCCAGTATGGTGAAGGCATTACGGGTGCGCTCTAGTTCAACAACATCATCTGTGTCAGGAATCTGGGTCTCCTCCCCTTGGTTGGTATATCTAAAGTGCTCAGCAGCCTCTGTTGAGAGAAATGTGTTTCTCAGTGTCAAATTAAACACATATTTCACAGTGATATATTTGTTTTGAACAATAGAGAGGGAAATGTTTGTAGGTAGACAGATAAAAGTGATTTTAGAGTCAAATTAAAGTCATATTTTACGGTGTCATCATGTTGTCATGGCATACAGAGGGAGACTGGTTTGTAGTAGGTAGATAGATTAATTGGTTTTAATGATTCCAATGATGGCTCATGGAAAAATAAGAAAAAAATCCTGATCTCAATTCCATGAAAACATCTTTCATGGAACTGAGACCAGCATTTTGTCTTATTTTTTTTAACTTACAAGGCATCAGTATTGTAAAGTAAGTGTTCAGTATGTAAAGTAAGTGAATAACTGATGGTCATTGGTCACCTTAACCACATTTATCCTCTAATCTATTCCAATCCTCTGTATAGTCTGTGAGCAGATTAGCCATATAAAGTGTGACTGCAACTTCACTTTGTTTGAGCGTTTGAGGGTATCTGAAGTGATGAGTCTTACCCAGTTTGAGTTCCCTCATCTCAGGCAAGTCTTTAGAGGCACACAGCTGGTAGAAGATATGATAGTTCCTCTCCATTGGTGCCTTAAAGCAAAAAATCATCATTAAAGCCAAAGCTCATTAAACACTGACAATTTAATAGAGCTTTCTATATTAAGAAACTAAATTATTATTTATATTAGGAAATATTTGTTAGAGGCTGGGCACCTGAAAAACTACTCGAGATTTCTCTAATAAATACGTTCTCATATTGGCTCCGATGATGTCACCCTTCCGTCCAAATCCGATCTCTATGTACTTCCCAAACCGGCTGCTGTTGTCATTCCGAGTGGTCTTGGCATTACCAATAGCCTGCACATGGGGACACAACATCATCTTGTAACAAAACAATTTAGACTTTCTATACCTATTGAACAAGGTATATAATTATTGTGCTTTAATAGAAAATGGGCCATCTTGCAGGAGTTTTGTACGCATACTGTAGGCCTATTACAATGCAATGCAATAAACATGTACTTAATAAGATAGAGCACTTTGTTTTATCCAGAGGGAAATGAGATATTAAGTAAATATACAATGCAATATACAATGCTATGAGCTCTACATCATTACTTTTACATTATCCTCAGATATCAAGATAATCATTGGCCATTATTTGAAGGACACGGGAGAGGAAGGACATCCCTGCATTTAATCATGTGTACAGTACCTCCATTATGGGGTTTGATGCCAGAACTTTCTCCTCCACGCTGGTCTGCCGAGATGCACCCCCTACCACAGCAAAGAAGCGCATGGTGAACTTGGCAGACACTGTCTTCCCTGAGCCAGACTCCCCACTAATGATAATGGACTGGTTCTTTTCCTCCCTGTAAAAAATGACAATTAGCCATTCTGACAAATCAACTATAAGCCGAGCCCAACGTGTCACATGTCACATGACAACACCCTATAGATTTTTAATACATACAGTACTTATACAGATTCATTGCTAAGATTTTCAACCGCCTTTTATGTATCATATTACATCATACAATACAATACATTATATGATGACACATACAGTAGTTTGCATTCAGCATGCATTCAGACAGCAGACTGATTGAATATATGCTGTATGCTGTGAGCATGGAGGTGGTAGTGTGGCACAGGAGGTAGAGGCTCTTTTTGTCCCTGTCACCTTCCTCCACCACTTGTGTAGGCTATAAATGTGAGGCAATTACAGTCTTTTGAGTGCTTGGAGCAGAGGAAAAGCTTCTCATTTATCCAGTAGGCTACTGTATATCTATGTATGCTGTTCACAGCTATGTTATATCATGTTATCATTTTCTGTTCTTGTTATGTCCTTCATGTTCTTGGTTTATGTTTGTTGGTTGCTGTCGTCACCTCACCTGGTCATGGTGCGGTAGGCATCTTCAGCCACAGAGAATATATGGGGCTCCATGTCAGCCATGTCTTGCCCACTGTAGGCATCAATCACCTCCTCTCCGTATATGGGCAACTGTTCATATGGGTTTATGGCCACCAGTACAATACCTGAAAACGAGCCAGGCCACGCACAATCAGACACCACATCAATATTGCTTGGAAGCAGCTTTATGATTATGAGATGGCAAAGTATTTTATGCATCTAGACAATATGTATAAAGTTTGCATAACACAAAGTCTGTATACCCCACTTTGAAGAGACTAAATTGTATTTTTTTTGAGTGTTTGGACATGTGTAAGTCATTCATAAAGAGCGTGTTAGCATTGTAGTAAGGTTAATTTTTATTCAGGACCGTCCATTAAACAGCACATTTACTCTACCCAGGAACCACGGCTGCCTGAACTTTACTCTTTACACCCAGTAAAGAAATGACATTATAAGCTCATAAATATAAAACACATATTTCCCTCGGCTACCAGCTACTGGATTCCTAACATTACATCAGAGAGACACTCCTTAGTCCCCCCCCCCTTCACCACCACCACTCTGCCTGCCTCGCTGCCTGCCTGGCATACCGTACCACAGTAGGTGTAGATGCTGCTGTAGTCCAGAAAACGGACCCGCAAGTTGTGCAGGACGGCGGGCTCGTGCAGGAAACTTAACGCTGTCAGGTCGTTCTCCCCCTCCAGAATGTCAGGATTGCCCAGTGGAGGGAGTTCAGCAGAGGCTGTGACTGGGTAGGACACCTCCTAAAGTGTGTCAGAAGTAGGGGAGGACAACTCTTCAGAGGGGACATTTGCTTGTTTTGTGAACATTTGCTTCTTTATTGTTCCTTCTGAAGCAACTTGTGGTTTATATTGCAAATGCATTGCCACTAAGACAAATACAGTACTGTCCTCCCAAAGACCTCTTAGTGCTATTTAATTAGGCCATTATGTGCAAATACCAAGCTCATTTATGCAATGACACTTTAGAAAAAAACTGAATTGCTTGGCAGACTGCAGTATTAAGTAATGTGGCTGTTTGACAGGCAGAGCAGAGCAGGATGACAAATGCTGGTCACACAGAAGCTGTCAGCAGCAGTCTGCTGTTATCAGTGGTGGTGTTAGATGTGTGATAAGAGGGATAGGCTCGTCTCACCCTGCCATCGCTGAGCTGGAGCTGAAGCTGGGCATCTCCTGGACTGAAGTCCCGTACCAGCCGAGCGGACACCCACACACTCTCAGGGTCGGGCACCCACACACACGCACCCTAGGCCCACAGAAGCACACACATGCATATGCACATGGACATGCACACGCACGCACGCGCACACACACACACACACACACACACACACACACACACACACACACACACAAATACTGTATAAGATATAATGGACTTCAAAGCAATAAGAATCATGTGTTGCTTGATGGATGAAAGTGAAACATTCCCATCAATGTCCATTTCAGAGAGCAGCTAAGAACAAAACAAAGTGATCATTACACCACTGAGCGCATCTTGTTTGGAAGAAGAAAAACATGGTATGACAACAGCACTGCCCATGATCACAAAACTTTTATAAAGACTGAGTTCATTTCTCCAGGACTTTAACATGCAGCGCTAGAGGAGAAAGGCAAAGCGTGCATCTCTGACCCCATCCATGCCAGACACAGTATCTTCTGCCTCCTACCAAAAGCATGCAAACCTGACCTGTACCACCAGATTCAGAGACAGCTCCTACCCTCAAGCCATCAGGCTACATTGAACTGTGCTAACAACATAACACTCCCAGTCTGATCCATCCATCTTCCCTCCTTCCCTACCTCTCTTATTCCTTATTGATTTAAAGAAGAATTATAATAATCATTTATTATAGGAGTGCAAGAAATGTCATTACTGATAACAGATTATTTATATACAACAATAAACCTGAAACTTTAACTTGAACTTTACAGTAGCCTACAATCACACATTATGTGTCATCAGCTGTTTTATGTACACTGCTCTTGTTCCTGTGGGCCCAACCCAAGCACAACTCCTCCAGCATCAGCATAAAACCTGAACTGTCATGTTAAAAATTAACATTGGTCATCCCTACATCCCATTCCTTGGCTATGCAGTAGCCGTAACAATGCTAACATTTCTACACTTTTTGCATTCAGTGGGGGTTATGAGAACCAATATTGCTTACTTGGTGGTTGTTACTTGTGCCAATGTTGCTTGTGATCAACATAATCAACATCAACATCTAGTTGTACTGTTCTCACACTGACAATTCCTGGAATTCCTGGAAGTGGAGTCTTTTGTGACAGTCCACATAGAGACTTTCCAGGCAATATAGTATGTAGACATTCATGTTCAGCCTTTAAACATGTTCTTGAACAACCACTAAATGGCATCTTGACAAAACCAACCCCTAAGACTAACCATAATATGAAGTTAACAGAAAGTCATCAGCTACTATCTTGTAATCTAATAATCTAGACAATCTAAAAGAGAGAAAGGAGGACAAGTCTGACCAATTATAATGCATTTAACTCACTACAAAATTATAAGCACTGATAGAATAGTTTGGACAAACAATGTCCAAATTTCTCTGGTTAACAGATACTAGTTGCAAGAACAGGTACTTTACCTTGGTGTATAACTCTGTTGTCGCCATGCCGGCCTGCTTGATGGAGCAGATATATATAAAAGATGGCCTTTTAGGTCAGCTAACTCCACGCATTGACACCAAGGGAACAGAAGGTCCTCTAAGAGGATGTTGTCCACTTCCCTTGTTACCCTCTAAGGGAGAATGACTGTGTCAATGCACTTTGCTCCATCCAGGATGGAACACTTGCTGTGTCTACAACCATAGCTAGTTAACAGTTAATCTCCTCAAGACAGGAGGCTCACCTCAGATGGTGGGATGAGACTGTATAGTGGACTGTATTCCACTAGATGGCTCCACATTCAAAATATACTGTCCAGAGCACTGTGCTCCCAACAACTGGGATGTTCTAGTAGATTTTAAGCAGACATGTACAAGTATTGTTTGCATTTGTACACAAATGAATATGCTTACACGAGTCTTGTCGTGTAAGTTATGATAGAAACTGTGTGCACAGACAATAATGGTGTATACCAGAGGAAGATTTACATAGGCTAATTTCTCATCCTTAAAAAATAATAATAATACAAAGATAATGAGAAAATGGATGGAGCCAAAGTACTGAACTCTGTCAGCATCTGGGGTTTTATATCTCCATAGCCTTCTAAATTTTCTAAATATTCTCCAATGTTCTAAACTGGCTTCTAATGCATATTTGGCCAATTGGGGGTGGGGGTGGGGGGTGCATACTGTGTTCAAGCTCCACGCAATTTGAGCAAAATATACTGTGACTGCAAACAAAAAACAAACTCACACAGACACACACCACATAATGAACTCAACAATACACTGCTTTACATACAGCTGAATTTTAATCTGTAAACCATGTATTCAAATCAACAGTCAGTCTGTTAAAGACAAAAAAAAAACAAAAACAAATACCCCTTTCACATAGTAAGAAACCAGAGTGTTCTACGGGAGTGGGGTGCTGATCACCACTGATGCTCTGAGCATCCCCACTCACATGAGAACTCGTCACCCAGCTCTGGGGTTTTTGTCTAGCATACATTATGGTTCAGTGAAGGTAGGTGGAAAGAGGAGGCAGCACCATAGACAATTCCAATAGAATTTTCTAAAAAAGAAACAATAAAGATGGCACTACATGTCGAATTTACTCAGAATTCTTAAGAAAGGGTAGAAAAACAAACATTTTTTATTTAAACCGTCATTTCTATGGGTGTTCATAAGGAGTAATGGAAACCTTAAGAGTACTTCACAGACAAGAGCTGGTTAAAAGAGAGAAAGAGAGAGAGAAAAAGAAAAATAAAACTCTGTAACACATCGCAGAATAACCAGCTCGGCGCGGCGTTCTGGGAAAGTTCACATGACCCTAGAGGCGGTGTAGCATGAGTTGAGAATTTCCTGTGAAATTTTCTTGGCCCCTCTTTGGTCATCACCAGGAGAAAAGATGAAGGACAAATTTTACATTACAAAAAAAAAAAAAAAAAAAAAGTCTCAATGCTCTCTAAAAACAGACAAATAACGACAACAACAACAAAAGCAACAACGCTTTAAAAGTCACAAATCAAACAATCTTGTCTTTTTCAAAAAAACAATCTATGAAATTTCGAGTGCAGGAGTCTCATAGTCTTGATCCCTCTAAAATCACTCTTAGTGCATTGAGAAACAGCACCAAAAAACAAATCAGTCCCTCCCATAATACCATCTCCCTAGACCCAACAACACATCTCGCGTCTTTAGCAAAATAACACTTGTGCATCCTTCCTTGAGCAAACAAGGCTGCGATATCTCTCAGGTCAATTTTGTACGTAGTGACACAGCTTTGACATGATTGTCACAACACTAATGTCTACTGAGAGGATTCTCAAATCTTTTCAAGAATCCCGACTTAAAAATACTGTATTTAGCTGACTTTATAGTGTTATTTTTCCTGCTACAAGCCATTGTTGAAACTGTTCATTTTGTTCAGGGGTGGGGTGGGGTAGAGGGGGGGGGCATTGATTACAAATATGCTAATCGATGATTCCGAGCAGAGACAGCTGCCATCCGTGGAGCTTCAGGGACCCCAGGTACAGGTGTGATAGGGAGGCTTCCTCCTCTTGTCAACGGTAGCAGGTGGGAGGTGGTGATGGTCCAGGTTTGTTAGAGAAGGTGGTGGGAATCTGGTTATGGTCCTAAGAATGAATACTGCAATCCACAGTCAAACTGTCCACGTATCCTGTCAAGCCAAAGCAGCTGAATTAATGACCACAGGAAAAAAAAACAGAAGAAAAATGAAGCAACTGTAAAAATGTGAATATACAGTACAGACCAAAAGTTTGGACACACCCCCTCATTCAATGGGATTCATTTATTTCCAGGACAATTTCTATTGTAGATCCTCACTAAAGGCATCAAAATTATGAATGAACACATATGAAATTATGTGCTTAACAAAAAAAGTGTGATATTATGACAAACTTTTGGACCTGAACCTGATCAACATGGTTTGGGGTGAGCTGGACCGCAGAGTGAAGGCAAAAGAGCCGACAAGTTCTTAGCATCTCTGGGAATGAATAACTCTTCAAGACAGTTGGAAAACCATTTCAGGTGACTACCTCTTGAAGCTCATCCAAAAAAATAAAAAGAGGACAAAGCAGTTATCAAAACAAAAAAAGGATACTTTGATGAAACAAGTATATAAAACATGTTTTCAGTTATCTCACACTGTTTTTTTTATTAAGTACATAATGCCACGTGTTCATTCATAAGTTTGTTTATTTTGTAGATTATCACTGAAGGCAACAGTCATGAAAATAAAGTAAATAATTTAATGGGAAAGTGTGTCCAATTTTTGGTCTGTACTGTAACTATATAAAATGTGAATATACTGTATGTTAGATTAATCACTTGAGTCAAAGCATTATTGTAATATTGACAGCACTAACACTGTGTCTGTCTGGTTGTCTCATAACATTAACTGTTCTCTGGCTACTGAGTCTGTCAAATATGGTGTTTTATTCTGTTAGATTTTCCATTCAATCTACCCAAGCAATGCAACTTGAGGGACAAAAACAGAAACGGACAGCACATAATAAGTGCATAAATAAAATAAATGAGGAATTCCTTCATTTCTAAAATGTCACTGCCACCTTTCAAACGTTGCCTGAATCTCAAAGCATAAACCCAGAACCCTCTGAGACTCTTGACTGAGAGTTAGGAATCAGTCATAATGACGTAGGCCTAGTTTATGACTTCTAAGCTCAGAATCTCCTCAAAATGCTCACTACAGTAGCAATGTGAGTTTTTTTCTGGGCAATTACAGTCAACAAAATATCTATGAGCTTTGCCCGTTGTGCTGTACCTCTGCTATACAGCCTCTGCGTCATCATCTCCGTTCCCGTCCTCCTTCAGAGCGTCTCCTTCGCTGGCGGCCTCCTCCACGTGAGCCAGCATGTCGGCCATCAGCGCCTCCTCCAGCCTCTTCCGTACACTATACACCAGCTCCTCCTGCTTCCTGCACACGCACAGCAACAACACAACTGCTTTTTTACAAAGTTACCCAACTTCTTTTTCTTCTCTTCTTCACTTATGAATAAATATAGCAATTGCATTTCAGTCTGTTCACACAGATCAGTTGTTCTACAGGTACTTGTAAAAAGAGCAGCTGAATGAAAACTAGTGCATCACAAGGTCCTGCTATTTCAGTTACAGTTACAAGTGAGTGTCTTTTTTTTATTATTTCACTTGATATGTTTCTTTACCTGGTCAGTATTTTCTAGTTGTTCATACAAGTCATCCAACTCCATCTGTCTGTCTAATTTCGGTTAGTATTTCACTTGACCTCTACAATAAGGACAGAAATACTATGGAAATAAAGACGCACTGATCCAGCTCTTTTCAGTCCGATACCGATATCTACGCTAAGTCTGTCCAACTCAGTCTGTCTGTCTAACTTTCTGACCTCTAGAAATTTCTGGAAGTCATGCCAAATTGTGTTCTTTAATAGTGATTAATAAATGTTGAATGGCGTATGGGCATACCTGATGTCTTCGTCTGTGACTATGAAGGCTTTGCAGAGGGGCTGCGACGTGTTGAGCCACACTCCAGGGTTCTTCTCCACGGCGGCCGACAGCTGGCCGGTGATGGGGGCCGTGCTTGTGTGCAGGGCACTGGCGATCGCTGACAGGAGGGTCTTGTCTGTGCATCCGGGTCCAACTCCTAAAATTATGTTAAGCACAGCTAATTGGTCTTTGGTCTTAATTTGCCTTCAACGGCACCCTCCAAGCCACGCTACCACTACGCCTCTAAATCTAGGGTTAAGCCAAGTTCACACTACACGATTTTAGCCACGACACGACAAAACAAGACACGTCTGTGAGCTCTCGAGGGTTCACATTTAACGACTACCAGTTTTAGTATCGGGAGTCTCATGGTCGGGCGCGATACTGAACTGCGACCTCTGTGTTCATACTACAAGACCTGGCCCAGACAGAGCCTAGGGTGCGCTGGTTGTGTCAACGTTCGTATAATCAACACCATAATGTTAACGTTAGCATACAGACTGTAGCAGATCCAGTTTACGGTTAAAATGTTTCTGACTATAGGCTACAGGCAATGACTGCCACTTGTTAGTTTGCCACTGATCTCATGTTGTCTGTAGCTACTGTTTAGTTTTTGTTATTGCCGCAAAAATATTTTAGAATTATTGACGAGGTTATCTGGATGGCCAATTGTATCCGTTTTCGCAAGTAAACTTCACATGACACATGTTTTCAAAGTGCAACTTCAAATACGGTTTTGGAGTTTGGAAATTTTAAAGATAACAACGTGAGTCATGTTGCTTGATTGGCTGTTGCTTGGAAAATCGCTTGCGACTTCTCCAAATATCTAACATGCTAGATGTCCCCCGACAACTTGCGTCGAGCCCACGACTGCCCTAAATCGTGTCGGAGAGTTGTTCACACATGACGACTTGGACTCGCAGATCCACTGCCGAGTTTCCCCACGACCACCTGTGATTTCTAATCGACCCTGCGACCTCAGAATCGGCTCTAAAATCGTGTAGTGTGAACTTGCCATTAGGGTGAGGGTTAAGGGGGTTAGGGTTAGGGTTAAGGTCGGGCTTTGCTGGCAGAGCTGCATGGATGGTGCCGTTAAGGGTCAAAAACACCATTGAGTCATAAAATTAGTCACTTTTGTGTGGTGTAGCTTTAAATGGCATTACAATATACATATTCATATACTGTTTCCATGTCCAAACCAAAACATCTATAAGTTCATGTTCGAATGAAAACATCTATAAGTTCAAGTTTTGTTGGTACAGCACTATTCATAAAAGGTACAATTATCATTTTTGTGTTTGTTGAAAGATACAGGGGTCATTCCACGTCAATTCAACAAGAGCCCGCACACTTAGGTCTCAAAAAAATCTGAATGAATTCAAGTGAATTCAAGCATAGCCCTGCTGCACGAGCCTTCCAACAGCAATATATTTCACGTGAAATGAAAATATTTCGAACAACATAGACCTAACACGAACGTCAGCGTAAAATTTGCCTTTGGTTATGCTTTCTTTACATTAATGTTACAGAAAACATATTGCTCTCAATGTGCATTTTGCCCATGTTCAGGGTGAAAATTAAAAAAGAAAACCTCACATAAGACAAGTCAAATTGGCATTTAAAAAAAGAAGAATTCATGGAGAATAAAGAAAAAAATACTTAAAAAATCTGTGGACAATCCCACAAGGTGTTCTGGTGCTCTGAAAATGACACCCAAAATGATTTGTCAGACTTGTGAGGTCTTCTGTTCAAATACTGTTACTTTCCTTTCTATTTATTGCTTTTTATGAGAATGTTTCTACTTATTTCTACAAGGGGGAAAAATCAAGAGCCTATGTTGGGTACAAATATGTCTTCTGAAGGCCTAAACAGAGCACAGCCAAAAACTCCAATAATAATTTTATCATCTTTGAGGGAATGCTATGACAATGCAGGATCATCCAGAACAAAACTGTCAGTTTTGCTACAAACTATTCATATCTATGTAACAGCATGCAAAATTTGAGCTTCCTACATGGTTTAGTTCTTGAGCTATGGGCTTGTGAACTTTGACAAAAAAAAGAGTGTGAACAAAACGGACACCTCCCTCCCCCAGTAAAAGTGGCTGTAACATGGAAAGTATACATCTTACATTCAAATAAATTTACAGTGTTTCTCTTAAGTACCATGGGTACATTTGGTGATTTTTTCAGATTTTTTTGAGACTTAAGTGTGCGGGCTCTTGATGAATTGACGTGGAATGACCCACAGTTTTGTCATTGCACATCTTTTCTCTAGTACCTTGCAAGCCTTTGGGAAGCTCCATTGTTTTGACAAGCTCCTCTGCGATATCAAATGCATTGAGACCACTAAGCTTTTTCTCCCAGAAAAGCTGTTGAAAAGAGTATGCATTTCACAATCATCAGCAAGCAGGGAATAAAACTAAATCTGCAACATTGGGAAAAGCTCACCACATTCTTGGGTTATACTGGACAAATATCTTCTAGGTTCAGTCATTACCCTTACATAACATGCATACTATCACTTATCAATCATACATGTAAATCAACAACATAGCTGTTAACTGGTTATAACCTATTTCTGAGTGCCATGACCAGGTCAATTATCTGACATACCGTAGATGCTTACCTGTCTAGGTTGGTCAATGGCCTTCTGAGGATCTGTCTTGACCTTATTACTGGGATGGTTGGTCACCTTGGTGACAGGTTGTTTAAAGATGGAGGCTGTCTGTCTGACTGGCAGTGACGTATTGAGATCAGGCTTGCCCTTCAAAATGTAAACAATGGTTGTGTCAATACAAAAATCCACTGGATTAATGTCAACATTTAACACATTATTGACCTAGAATTGCTAAGAAAAAACCCTTTGTAATGTTTATATCTGCTGATATATCTTTGTTGATAACCTGTTCACACACCTTTGTTTGGGTGTTGTTGTCATAGCGAAGTCTCTGGCGGTTTTTATTCAGTTTGCTCATGAGCATTTTACCAGTGCGGAAATCAAAGGAGCTGAGGTCCATTGAGTTTCCGAGGTATCGGGCCAGCTGCGGCTTGCTCCGAAACTTCTTGCCAGTTGGACTGGGAGAAAGGGAATGATACACCATGTTGTGAAGTGTTGCAAAACAGATAATACAGCAAAAAAAAACACAAACTGGACCACATTTGCACCAGTACACATAACATGACACCATACCATACCATAAAACAGAAACTGCATGCACACAACTATGGCCAGTCAGCAAAGCAATAGCACATTTTAACATACACAGATAGCACAGCCACTGATGGTAATGGTAATGAATGAATTGGCAGGAACGAAATCATTGCTGAATTTCAATGCGTCTAACTGAAGTTTGGGTCAAGATGTGAATAATGTTTACAGTTGCAAGCCTACGTTCTGGAGAGTGGAATGTCTATTGACTATTCTTGTGTGTAATCAAGAAGTCATTGGTCACATTTTAATGAATGGGACCAATTCTTCAAATGCGTACCAGTGGTCAAATTCAAACCCCAACAATAGCAACATTGTTTCACATTATGCAGCTGTCGCCGTCCACAAAACGGAACTAGCAACGTGCGTCATAACCTGGGTTGCGATGGCGAGCGGTCGGATTTGCTACCCCCCTCCCAAATGAATGTCTTTCTTTCAAAGACAACCTGCGTACGTCGTATCCATGCATCATCCTTTAGCTGATTAGACTATCAGGTATTATCAGGTATATGAGCTTGCGGTTAGTGCATTTGCAGTTAATGTGATGCAATGAACATTTTAAGGAACAAATTAAATACATGAGTTAAAACATGTATCGTGCTTTCCGCCGGTAATGCATGCAAATTCCAGCGACTTAAACCGGGCAATAGAAAAAGCAACAACAGCTTCGCGTACGTGCACCATTACAGGATGAAGTTTAAGAAGTAAAATTATACGGTACCACAAACTATACAAACGACCCGCCTCCCCCCTTTCTCGCCTCTGTTCCTCCTCCTCTTCCTCACCTCTGCTAAAAAAAGAACAACCATCTATTTCTGAGCATGGTCATCTAATGTTATATTCGCAAAATTGATGACATTTCAGACACTCCTCAGTTGCGATTACATGTAATTCAGCGGTTCGTCAGGTCATTAGATCATCTAGGTAACACATCATCTTTGTAATTGACTTTGAAAGTCTTGTAGACTATAGCTTTGTCTTGCAATTAACATGGTGGGCTACTGGCCTCGTTGTTTTGATGCCGCATTAAGCCTACATCATCCCCGCCCCAACTTTCTCTGAGTCACCCTTGCAAATGCAACCTAAACCACAACCAGGCCCCCATCCCTTCGCAGGAGCACCCCGTACTTCGGCATGATGCACCCATGTCCTCCTCTCTCAGTACCTAAAGTAATAGACATCGCTTTTCCCCGCAGACAAACCCGACTTTCTGGTCACTTCTTCCCTTTTCCAGCCCTTTGGGAGAGCCGAGCACTCCCACCTTTTCCTCTCCATGTTTCTCCCAGTTTAGATCCAATGGTGATGGCAACGAGCAGGGCTAGGTGTTTCACCTTTGTGGCACGGAATGCAAATCATTCGCATTAAATGCTTCTGTCAACTACAACACGGCCATTTTCCAATGCTGCAACAGACTCCAACAATAACTGCATCTCTTTGTCACCGATATCGCTCCGCCGTAACTCAAAGCCTCATCACCACTCGCTTGTCTCGCGAGGGCAATGGGAGATACGTCCGCATAGGAAATAGCTTGCCTACTGTACTCTAACTTTAGTGTTTTTCCGGCCCTACCTTTCCAGAACTGATCCAGACTTTTGTGCCATGTATAGGACTTACATTGACTGACTTCTGTGCATAGCCACGAACCGATGTGACGTGACAGATGAATTTCTATTCAAAGCATATCATACTCTTAGTCGATTATAACAATTATCAAATGAATAAGCTGACAACTCTTTCAATTCAAAAGCTGAAAAACTGCGAGACCCATGATATTATTGCAAAATGGAACGTCATTGTACGCGAAGTTCGAAGGCACCGGTGAAAATATTCACTTGCTAGCGGGAGCTTCATCTCACCGTCTACCTTATTCAATCAATTACTTATGCGACCTTTATTAAGGAGAAAATATTTTATTCACCATCGTTTAACATCGAGATTCACAATAAAAACAAAACGATATGAATTTTGCACAGCACATATTTGCAGGTAGGCAACCTCAACATTTCGGTGACTATGCCGCCGCAGTTTGTGCATACGAGCCGTTGCATATGAGCAGGTTATTGACACTATTAGATTGATTAGCTGAAAAAAAGCGAAGCTCAAATGCATTCACATTGGCAATAATGGAAACAATAAAAGCTCGTCGTGAATATCGAATAGAATCAGCTGATTACTTACTCGTTTTTCTCCATATCGCATACTATCTTGATTTCTCCCGTTTTGGTGCTGGTTAAATCCCCTCTCCGCTCCTCTTTCATTCCCCTCCCCCTTCGACGAGACAAATGAAAGACATTATCCGCGAAACCAGGGAAACCATAGACTAGATTCAAGTCTATTAGTAAGAGTCTGGTAATATCTTATTTTAAAAATGACAACATAATTAGGAAAACTCGGGCCGTTGACTACAATATTTATCCTACAAACTTTTGAATATAGGTCCTATTCAATATGAAACGATTCGGGTAATATCAATCATGTCAAAGTAAACAAATTGCCTGTAAGAGGCGACACCCTCCCCCTCTCAGCGTGGACAATAGCTGTTGAAACACTCATCATAGACTTTAAAACTATAACTGTGGACAGGTTCATTCATGCCAGAGGGGGCTACTTTCACAAAACATCACAGGCTTTTACATTTTACTATTGACATTGAAATTGTAGGAAAGAAAGATAATTTGACACAATGACATAAAAATGTATCTTTGTCCCTATCAAGACCCCTTATTTTTGAATTCTTAGGTCCTTTTCCTGCAAAAAGAAAAAGAACAAAATGCCCGTTTGTGACAGGTAGGCTATATCTTTGGCATTACTATACTATCCTAAAGGCTCTGCTTATTTTGTGGATATTGCGCCATCTTCTGTCTATTCAATAAAGCTACAATTACAAAAGGTCACTAATGTCAGAGAGGAAATATTGGGTCAACAGAAGAAATACAACTACGAATTTTCATTGCTTGAAAGAGCTATTCACCACTTCTGAATTTACCATTTATGTAGGGTGCATAGTCCTGAATCAGCCTCTTGTCTGTGAAGTGAACTTAGGCCACTCCACTCCACCAACTGCACCCCAACCAACCAATGTGGGAATCTTGGACAAAGGAAATTACAGCCAATAAATTACGCTTTGTGTGAATGATGAAAAAAAATGTATTTTTGCAAATCACCACTGTAGGCACAACCAGGTCAGTACAGTGCTTTAGAAGTTTGTTTTGTTACAGTGGCCCCAGGTTGACTGTTATTAAAAGTCTTACCAGATAGTTGAGCTTGTTGTAACATTACCTACTAACTTTAAAAAGCGTCTGTTTTGATAGGTTAGTGGTAATGCATCTTGGACCCCCCATGCAGGGGCGCTGCTAGAAATTTTGGGCCCTATGACAAAAAATAATTTTGGGCCCCTCAAATATTGATTTTAATTAGTGCTGGCAAAATTAACTGATTAATCACGGGATTAATCCAAAATATTTAACTCATATTAACTCAGATCAATCCTGATAGATATGGTTCCACTTTCATGGCATGTATTATGCTCAATTTCAGACAGAAAATGGCTCGGCTATCAAGTCAAACTATATATAAGATTATGGCCTAGCTCCTGACTGTCACTGTTTGGTGTATCCTTGGGTGTAGGGGATAGGTGTGAATTGCCCCATTTGAGACGAACAAAGCCAACTATTCAGTATCAGGGCCTTTATAGGGCAAAATAAGGATCCAACATACCCTAGCATCCAAATTCTTAGTGGAGGAAATGGGTTGCGATTAAAAGTGATTTATCACGATTAATCATTGCAAAATTTTGTGATTAATCAGATACATTTTTTTAATCGTTTAACAGCACTAATTTCAATATTGAAAATTGCTCTAGGCCCCCGTAAGTGCCAGGCCCTTAGAATAATCCTAAGGCCCAGGGTAGGCCTGGGGTCTCCAACAGGTAGCTCAGGAGCTTGCAACCTGCTTCTGAGTAGCTCTCCAAAGGATCAAAGGAAATGTAAATGAATTTCATAACAGTCACAAAATCTATTAAACCTGTTGAAATCTATATGAAAGTAGACTAAAATATTCTGCCCAGCTTTGCTACTCTCTGATGAGAATTTATATTGGTAGACTGCACCAGATTTGGCTATAACTACACAAAATAATGATATCACAAATTTAGATAATACCTCAGCTGTTAGTTTGCACTGTGCTGTAAGTGGGTCGAAGGATGTCAACATCTTTTCTCAATGCCTGTAATAGCCTACTGAAATCAAAAAGTAGAGTAGCTCTTGGCCACACTGATTTTTGTCAAAGTAGCTCTCAGAGGAAAAAAGAGTGGAGAATCCTAGGGTAGGCTAGTCCTTGTCCCAGACCCTCAAATTTGGCTCATCGTTACCATTCAAGAGATTGTTGTTGTTTTTTTTGGCAAGGTGTGCATTGGCAATATGTGATGGTCTGTACTGTAAGGGTAAACAAGTTAAGCAACCTATCTTTTATATTTTCTAGAAGCCTACAGTACATCCTGTGTGATTGGGTTTAGGCCTAATGACAAGAGGCAAACTTCTTCCCCACCGTGGGCCAGGTCCTCCTGCTTTCTATTGAGATGCATTGATTCTCAATTTACACCCATGGGGCTTTCATAGGTAGGCAGGCTAGTGCATTCCAAATCTATCCATGTTAACATTCAATTTCGTATTCAGCAAAAAAAGAAAGTTTGGTAGAGGTGCACTGCGCCATCTGTCCATATGGCCTTCTATGCATTAATGAATATTTCAGTGGATAATGGCTCCTCCATGTACAAGTATGGGGTATGCTGATTAATAGTTTTAACTTGCATTAAAATTGGATACTCTGTCCGTCCATATTCTAGGCTCATGGTAGGCATAACTACGGTGCCTGACACAAATATGTAGGCTAGCCTACCACCAATGAAATGGCATCATTTATTCAAGGATTAGTATTTCAGGACTACTGAGATTTATAGCCTATTCCATACGATTTCTAAGGTAGACTACCCCATAGATATTAAAGCCTATATAAATTCTATATCTTACATCTATGGACTCACAGAATTATAAAGAGGTTCTATATCTACAGTAGGCCGATGTATGGACTACCCTACCAATAGCTACAGATCATTCTGCAGATCAGGAGCTTTCCTTTTCAGATAGGCTGTTTGCCAAGTAGACCGTTCTTAATCGGTGCAAGTTGCTAAGTTGACTCACCAACTTCTCGCAATAGAAATTTACTTTGCACCAATGAATTTGTTAAAAATTTAGCATTTTGTCTTGATCTTCAATTAAGTTGTTCAATGTTTGTGCAATGAAGCTTTGAAGGACCCGGAGGTGCCCGTTCTAGGGCCTGCCTGAAATAGGATCGGTCGCCGTCTACGTTGCTACATTTTATCAATGTGTACCAACCTGGAAGGCTACTATGTAGCCGATTATAAAAGTCATGTCATTCATTTCAAAAATGGAAAGGCTTCATGTCTAACCTGTGAAATGACTGATGCTGTAGGCTATAAGCGATCGTGTTATTTTTCACTTTAAGTAAGTATGCAGAGGCAATGAATGCTATAAAGCTATGATAAAACTTTTATTACAACGTTTGAATTGATTTTATTCTTTTTTTGAAGTATACAAGATTCAAAGCCGGACATTGAAAAAAGGTATATTTCTGTCATTAAAAATGGCACATTTATTGCTACATTACTGTTATATACACGACAGTTCTCAATACCTACTTTATATATATATTTATATATAAAACAAAATGATAACAAAAAAGACCTAAACTGGAGGCACTCTGAAGACACAACAGCAGTATTGTTCATGTCTGTACTGCAGATGTAAGATGCATGGTTCTGAAAGATACATCTGAACTGTGATGAAGATGGCAAGACCACTCTTGCTCCAACCCAGGACCATAGCATTCTTACTCATAGTACATTTTTTTTTAATCATTCAACTTCTGTGAATATGAATCAGTCCATTTATAGGGACAAATGATCTGCAATCACCCTCAATATCACCTCTGAAGAACAAATCTTTAAAGTGAACTGCAAAACATTGCCTCATACAATCGGATACCATCAACACCACTCGAAGCTCAGACCGACAGATGCTGTAAATGTGGACAGTATTAAAGCGGACATCATAGGATAATTCAAACAAGAGGGGTGAGGGGTCATTGCAGACTTAGAAGGCTATTCTACAGATTTAAAGCAGGAATTTTGCAGACAGTATAGTATAAAAGAGCTCCAGTTCACATGATTCTTTTAAAGAAAGAGGCCCCTTCTACCATCAAAGTTTTACATTTTGAGGTGTTTCACAGAACACAGAGCTATAAAGACTGAAACTTCAGGTCTTGCAGCCCAGTAGTGTCAAGAGGCATAGAAATGACAGAAGTAGAAAAAACAAAAGGGGGATGGGGAAAAGAAAAGTGGGGTTAAAACAAACAAACAAAAAAAAACTTAACCAGAAGAAAATTCCCCACAGCATTGACACAAGTAAAAGATCATACCAAACTTAAAAAAAGACATTTACACATTAATGTTTTATCTGATACATTGAAAAATGTAAATTATTCCATTTCATATTTCCCCCCCAAAAGAATGTAATGGGGGAAAAAAACAAAAAACATTGGGATGTACCTCTTATGACAGCAACACATACAATGTTATGCTCTTAAAAATAGAGGGAAAATGTTTTACAAATGAAAGAAAACTTTAAGTTTAGGCACTGGTAAATCTTCACTCTCCAAATACGACCAGCTTCGTCTTGAGAATGAAAAGGCCACTCTTTATATTGAAAGATTTCCCCTCTTTCACCCTCCCTTCCCACTTTGAAAATGGTGATGATATGTTTTGTTTGCAACACAAAGGCTGTAGCACAAGTCTGTGGTGTATTATAAGGATCATAACAACTGCCACAGATAACACTGTTGTACCACCTAATTTCCACAGAAGTCTCACCAACTTTAACTTTACTGGATGCCAAAGTTCTCCATTTGGTGTTCTCTCCTTAGAAATGCTGCAGACAAAACAACAACTACTATTGAAATAAATAAAAACAATGAAACAAAAGAAAATGAGGGCAATCTATATTTGAATGGTACATTCAAAACCAGTTGCATAATTGTATCAGCAAGGCAAAGTCCAGAGGGCAAGCATTGCCTTTTAGTAGCTACACCACCCTTCCATAAGAACACTTTGATCTCCAATGGATTTATTTGCAGACAGTGGCATTAGTTTTTGTTTCGACATTTCCCACGCCAGAGAAATTGAAACGTGATGTTGCGTCAACAAACTCTGCAGCTCAGTTCTTTGCATGGCTCTTCAGCTCCCTTGGACAGTTTTGACCGTCCCACTTGGTGGTTGAGCCAATGTGCTTGCTTAAACGACATCTCTTTCTCTCTCCCTCATCAAAAAAGAAGACTTGACTGACTGACTGACTGACTGGTTTGATTTGATTTGCAGCCTTTCGGGTACGTAATTTAATTTTCTTTGTGATACACTCTTCTTTCTTGCCTCTATGATATATTCTTCATTTTCAAACTAATATTGTCATTTATGTAAAAATCTACAATGTATAGTCTAACAAAAATATACTTTTTTATATATATTCATATAGGCCTATATATTCAATCTTGCTTACTGAATGTTGAACCAACATCCACAGCGTTATGTAAGCATTATGTGGACTTGAACCCAGAAAAAAGCAACACATTTCCAATGAAGCCTCCTCCTCCAATCTTAAGCCTAAGGACCTTCCAATTAATTCAGAATTTTGCAAAAGTAAGGGTCATGGTGAAATGTTCTGTGCCTGTTCCATCTTCCTGAAATTTATATCAACAGAAATATAGGGCCTACTGAATCCAGTACACACGGAGGAATGCTGAGAATTCAGCTTTTTGCGCCGGGACCTAACCTCACTAGCCAAGCAGCTATACAAACCAACCATATCAGGCAAGAATTGACACGACTCATACAAAACATGGTCATATGGGAGAGTGAGAGAATGAGAAACAGGGGGAGAGAGAGAGGGAGAGAGAAAAAGAGAGAGACAGAGAATGTGTGAGAGAGAGGATAAGACAACTGAGAGGCAACTTCTCCACCAGGTGGCAGCCAGTGAGAAGGCACACAAACAACAACAACAACAACAACAACAACAACAGCTCAGTCTGACGGACGGATGGACGCGGGTTGATCCAATGCCAAAGACAAAAGCGCTATGATGTCTGGTCACTGACCAAACCAATGCTCTACATAGAGGGAGTGCATGAGTACAGGATGGGGTTACTGGAAGGAACTATGGAAAAACCCTGCACTGCCATCACAGGCAAATAGTGTGTGTGCGGACTTCAGGTTAATGGATGCATTTGTCGCACTCCATTTCCTGTTTTAACTGTGGATGGGCGCTTCAAATCTTCTACTTTAGACAGCTTCTGAGCAAGCTAGCTGATTTCTCCCCTCATCTCTGTGCTTGTTAACCTTGGCATGACCCTCTCCATAGCCACGTACTGCAGCTCGGGTCGCTTTCTGAGCCGATCACGGCCTCCAGCACAAGTGAGGTCCCCCTCGTGTCATATGCTTTTGGTTACACAACACAAGTAAGACTGTACCATCAGGTTGGGAATGACGCACTACATAAACTTTGCTCATCACACGAGCAATCGCTAAACAAAATTTTTGTTCCACGCATGAAAGCAATTTGCTTCAATGTATCATATATATATATATAAAACATAAGTAGGCACAAATCCTTGATTAAATTTTGACTTTTTTTTTTTTGTTAGGCGTCTCTCATTCAGAGTACCTCTCGGCAGTGAAAATATTGTCCTTTGCGGAAAAAGGACAACTACTCCAGTGCTCCATCCTAATGTGGAAGCCAAAAAAACACATGAGCGTACAAAATAAAAGAAAAGAAATGAGTATACAAGAGAAATGTTCTTCACATTTGCGCTGGTAGTGATGGTAAGGAGTGTGGCAAATAGGCTGTGTCAGTTTTGGCAGTACGTGTGTGTGTAGACGAAATATGCATGTGTGGATATGCATGTATGTGTGTGTATGTGCGTGTGAATGTGTGTTTTTGTGTGTACACATGCACCTTGAAAATTTCATGGGCAATTCACATTCACCCCAGTATTTCTATACAAGCACGCAGACACACACACATACACACACAAACACACACACACACGTGTACACACACATACACGCACGCATGTACACAATGATGGGGCCAATGGAAGGATAGAGAAAGGCCACGTCTTCTGAGCCATGGAAATTCCATCAAATCTGTGGAGAGACAGAGACAAAACCAAATTACTGATGTTAAAAGCAGAGCATCAAAGCAGAGCACATTCAATTAAAAACAAAACTACGCCTCTGTCCTTGTTTCAAACAAAACAAAACCGTGTAAAAGACTTTTTATACTTCCTATAAATTCTGTGTGTGGGGGAGGTTGGGGCGTGGAAAGCCAGCAAAGCTGGAGGCTACCTGTGAAGGGGCACTCACCTGAGTTCTCTACATGTGGCTAACGGGATTGTGTCCGTCGCCGCTCAGGCCAGGGTGAGCTCCCGAGAGCTGCATGGGAGAATCCCCCACCACGCCCGACACTTTCTCCTCCTCCCGCCGCTTCAGGCACGCGGCTTTGGGGTTCAGATTGCGCTCTGGGAGGGGGAAAAAAGATGGGATGACGGTGATTAAGACCAGGGATTATCGCTGTGCCTGTGTTGACAATGAGAGCTTATTTGTCAGGCCACATATGAAGAATATAAATTAAGGAGTATAAAGGGGGTACTTGCTGTTATTGCTTCCAAATTTACCTCTACCTACAGGACAAAGAGACTTTTGTCGGTACCTATACAATGACATTGCTAACACCCATGTTCCCCTGCATGTCCAACAGTAATTCATAGCAAACTATTTTTGGATACAGGCATGTGCCAAAGACATTATCGTTAAGATGCATATCTCATAAAGGCATGAGGTAGTAAAGGAGCCTGACTTCACATTTAAAATGAGCTATTTCTATAACAAAGCAGCTAGTGAAAAATAGGCTAGTGCGTCTGGTGCTTGTGTTGAATGTACCTCGAACTTGCTGCTCCAGGTTGAGAATGACGTTGACGGCCTGGTGGAGTATGAGCAGTTTGGTCTGAGGTTTGTCATTGTTGAGGTGCAACTGGCACATGCGGCCTAGCTCCTTGAAGGCCTCATTGATGTCGCGCACGCGCAGACGCTCTCGGGCGTTGTTGGCCACTCGCCGCTCCTTCTCACGTTCCATTTTCACCTCGGCCGGAAGGTCTTCGTCGTCTTCGTCGTCTTTGTCTAGACTGTGAAAGGAGCAAAGACAATACAGGGCCTTGAACAAATGGACGGCTGAATCATCTGTATGTTTAATAATTCTTTTAAATATTTGATGATGAGCAATCTTTGCACCACAAAATAGACAGTGGCACACAAAATAAATGGCATTTTCTGTGAGACTATGCGTGGGTGTTGCAGCAATTCCAAATGCACCCACTTTGATGCTGCAATGCATTTTTCTTGTACACACATTTTGCAAAACACAAAAAATACTATTGATCCTATCAAAATGAAAACAGGAGAAATCCTGACAAGATAAGCTTGTTTCCGGTAGATACTAAACTCAAATCGCTTCATGCGGTTTTCTGTTTACATTCGGTGTCTTTCAGTTCAGTTCACTTTGAAGAGGTTAAATAAATCAATCAATCAATCAATCAATCAATCAATCAATCATGGTCAGTGACTATGTGCTCAGTATTTATTGGTTGATTTTTTTTTGTTCAATTATTATTTTTTGAATGGAGGGCCTCCCCAGGTAATGACATGTGTAGGTGAGCTTTCCTGAGGGGGGAACGGTTAGGACATGAGCACATTCTGGGGTATTTGTGGGGTAACTTACTCATCTCCCGGGTCTGAAACACCTGAGAGCATCTGGAGGGTAAACGCCTCCTTTCTGAAAATAAGTTGGGCAGAGGGGGAGGGGGCAACAACATGGTGAGAGCCAGGGAGGACAGGGTGCCTGGGATGCCAAGATCGGTGTTGGCTGCCTGGCTTCAGTTTATGCCAACTCACACATTACAGGATACAGGAGAGTTTTTTTTGACTAAATCTCATATACACACTATAAGAATGAACTCAATTCAATCAATTGCTGGGATGCATTCAGAAATTCAGTCTTAGTAATATCTAGCAGACATTTTTTTTACATTCTCCCATTCAAAAAAATGACATACTCCCTTAGGCCGGATTCCAACTCATGAAGTGAAATAAGTAGATAACTTACCTTGTTCGGTTGCGGGAAGCTTTGCCGTCTTTCTTGCCCTCATCCTCAGACTTGTCTGCTATGGAGGAGTTCTCATCATCCTCCTTGTCCTCTCTCTTGATGTCTGAGCTGCTGGAGGAATGGGTGGAACGGGCTACACCTCCTGGCAGACCTACAGAGTGAAAGAGAAAGAAAGTGATGGAGAGAGGGGGAAAGAGTGCAAGAGAGACAGATAGAGAAGGGGTAAAAGATGGGTTTTTTTTTTTTTACAGAAATTTAAAACATACACATACAAAATCATATGCCAAAAAAAATAAAATAAAGACGATTTATTCAGTCTTGTGAAAAAAAACTGCACTGTGGTGATCATAGCTATGTTGACAGCTAGCAGAGAGTGCTAGAATTGAAATAAACAGAGGTAAGGGGAGAGGGAGACTCACTGGTAAAGCCCTCTGGTTGTCCTCCAGGCTGTGTGGTCCCGGGGGCATGGTGGCCGTGCAGTAGAGAGTTGCTGGGAGGCAGGCCCGTGGGCTCTTCATGGTGCCCTCCAGTCTGACAGGAAAGGAGGACGGAGGAGTGTGTTACAACACAAAGCACCACACTGGACTGTGTCATTTCAATACCTACATGCTATCAGCAACTACTGTTGGAAGCAAACAGTAGTCAGATCATTGGGCAATTCCAAGGAAAGGGGACTTGTCGTCACGTCAATATAATGGTAGGACCAAATGTCATAAATAAATTCTAACAGCAATAAAAAGCTTAGCCATTTGTATGATGTGAATATTTATATGGCATTTAAGGATTAACTATGGAGCTTCAGCCTAGAACTCTAAATGTACTCTAGCGGTAAGAAATTTAATTTGCTCAGTCAGTACGTCTAGCTATGAGCCATAGGTTGTACTCAGACATCAGTGATGTCAAAGCTGTCTATCCATCCACAAAGCTTTAGGTTGTGTTCAGACCAGGGGGTCAGGATTTGGCTGATTAGCTTTGCCAATTAGCATTGCACTTCCTCGTTGCCATTTTCCAGAAATTACATCATATCCGACTCCATTTGACATATCCTGATTGGTTAATGCTACACTTTCAGCTCATGTGAACGAGCTCCCTGTGCACATCAGGTGTGTGCCGCCCTCATCTCCATTAGTAACATGGGCCCTCATTGGCCTAATGAAATGGAGTCGGAAGTGAGCTCCATGAGACGGCATCTTGACAACTGAAAATTTTGTTCAATTTTGGATGAATTCACTAGCCTAGCATTCCACATTGGAATGAATGGGAGGCGGGACTTAGTATGTTTCTCCAGGTTTATTAATACCTCCATGGTTCAGAAATCGTGGTGTTTAGCCAATCACAATGTTCTATCTGGACAGGGAGTCATTGAGCGGGCTTAGCGCTGTTGGAATCAGCTTTTTAGTGGCTCTGATTGGCTTTAGCTGTCTTACCCGAGGGTCTATCACTCATGGTCAGACTATACATTTTATGCAATAGTCCGGCTTGTCAGACTGATGGAGCTTATACTTGGTTTGCAAATGTACTATCACATGTATTAGATGTATTTGAAATTGCCCAATAACATGATTTGACAAACAAAGCTTTTGTACAAAACACTTTCAACTGATATGTGGCCACATGCTCCTCAACATCTTCCATGTGTAATGTCAACAATGTGCTTATTATTATGACAACTTTTCTTTCACTTGTGCTTGCCAGTTTACTTTTTCATCAGGGTCCAAATAAACAAAACTTCAACACATTCATGCACTCAAGTCAACACAAGCTTACTGAGTGGAACAAGGAGGAATCCTACACCATCTGTCTCTCTTTCATTCAGTTTCCTTCCAGGACATTGTGAGTATATGTAGTCATTGTTTAAACGAACATTTTGCTGTGCCAATTCTAAGAAACTGCTGTTAAATGTAAAGTGGAATTACAATAACGATCAAACAGTGATCGTAGATTGAGTCTCTATGAGAGTTTGCAGTTTAGGATGTGCAATAAAAATGTAAATACACACTTTAGGGCTAAACTGAATTGGTGACGCAAGTTGTGCACACATTTGTGAAATCCCTCAGCTGCCAAATCTACTTAAGCTAACAGTGGATAGAGGTATGGAGACCCTCCAAGGCTCACCATGGCAGGGTGTCTGTTCCCGAGTCCCAGGCCAGCGCCGGAGAAGGCTTGAGCTAGCCCTCCCAGAGCGCCATTGTGCAGCGCACTGACCACACTACTGGCCAGGCTGTGCATGTCTGAGTGACCTCCGGGGCCTCCTGGGCCCTGGCCCACTGCGTGGCTGCGAAGCACGTGGATGGCCTCATCCAGACGGTCCTCCATTTTGTTCTGCTGCAGAGTGGACAGAGACAGAGACAGAGAGAGAGGAAGAAAGAGGGAGGGAGGGAGAGGCCATATGAGCTATGATGGTTCAGAGGGAAAAAAAAAAAAAAAAAAAACACAACACACTACGTAGAAGGAGTTGTCAAATTGTCGTGAGACGACAGAAAAAGGGGAGGTGGTGAGGTTGGAAGCATTTTAGGAATTCTACCACAGAAGTCAAGAGGAAATGAAAGTGCATGCGGAAAGAGTACCAGGGCGTGCAGTCCTCCTTCATAGTTCGGTGACAGAGCAGTCTGGCCGCTGGGCCTTGGCCACTGTGATGCACCTGTAAAAGAGCGAGGGGAGGGAAAAAATGATGAGCCTTTCAAAGTGAGCTTTGTTGCTAGCCTATCCAAAGTTGAGCATGTTGGAGCTCATCCACAACAGTAGGTGGTGCTCTGGAGCCTTCTTGTGCATTCCACAAGACTCACAATAACTAGGCTTTCACATGAAATGCCACCAATCTTTTCAGCGGAACGCTTCATTTAAAAATTAAGCATACATAATCTAGCACATCTTGTGGCATGTCTGCACCCACACAACAGCAATTAGTTGCTAAAGCCCTTGTCTCTCAGGAATAGATAAGGGGGCTGTACCGGTGATGCCTTGTGGAGAGCCAACAGGGGTGGAAGGCGTCGAAGGGAAGTTGTTGCTGTTGTGATCTGATGGGTAAATCTGCAGGAAGACAAATTTAAAGACAAAAATATTAAGGCGTTAAGATATTAAGGGTATAACATGCATATACCTTTGATATAACTCAGTTTGTATTTTTGGACTACAAGTCACATTTTTCTTTTTGACTGTCTGCATTCAAGAGATGGCTAAGTATACACTGAAATGCAACTTACACACCAAAGCAACTTAGAGACGTTTTTTTTTCTCTTAACAATAATTGTTTTTTAAAGGAACGAGTAGTTCTCAGGGGTAACTTATAATCGTGAAAATACGGTACTCACTGAGGCAACATGCATACAGCTCATATATACTCACTGAGGCAAGAGCTTTCCCAATTTCATCCCCTGAGCTGTTTGTTGTGGTGCTTCGACTGGCTGTGGTGGGAGAGACAAAAAAATATATCATCTACAGTACGCGACCTTTATACACAGAAACAGGCTGAATCTCAGCGTCCCTCTTAAGTCAGAGACATAAAAGGCAGAAATCAAATTCATGATTAGTCAATTCATGGCAGTCAAGTCTTGTGTGAGTGACTATGATACCAATGACAGCAACAGTGATTTATCCTAATTCTAATTCATGCATTAGTAGCTGGTACACATTCACATTTTGAAGAGTTAAGTTAAACTGTGAGCCCTGGGCGTTCTCGTACCCATGATGTTGTCGGTGGAGCCGTTGTTAGAGGCAGTGTGGCTGAAACCCCCGGAGGTGGAGTGGAAGCCGGAGGACAGGCTGCCGTTGACGTCTGTGCCATGGAGAGGGTAGTTCTGCGGGGACAATGGCAGAGGCTGCCGCTTCTGTGTAGGAACAAGGTGGAGGATACAGGAAGGGTGGAGAGGAGGATGACACAGGAGAGCCAAAGAAAGAGAGAAAGAGAAGGGTTGAGGGGAGAACAACAGTACGACCACAAGTTGGTGAGTTCAAAAACACTCTAAACCACACACAAACACAAACACACACACATACACAAACACACACAGGTTAGACCTCTTCACGTCAGCAACCTGATTCAGATTACACAACCTGTGCGTCATATCTCTACTCAAAGCTATAATTAGCGCAGCTGTATGACTGTATGGTAACCAAAACCCCACCGAAGCTGGCCGAGGCATGATTGAGGGGGAAAAAGGGGGGAGAGGGAAGGGAAGGCGAAGTGGGGGATTTCGCCTCACGTTTTCACTCACCATTCTGTCCTGGGGGTTAAGGGCCGAGAACGAGCCCGACTGGCTGATGTGTGATGAGTTGCCGAGCATGGCCGAGTAGCCTGGCTGACCAAGGCCTCCAGAAGACGACCACAGGTCTGGGGAGGGGTGAAGTCCCTCTGTCAACAGACAAGATAGACAGACAGATAGTCAGACAGATGCGCACACACACACACACACGTATAGGTCACTTCCTCAAGCACAGACAGAGTAGTGATTTGCATGACAGACATACAGTAACCACAGATTAAAAACCCATCCTCGTATTTGCAAACAGAGGAACAGATACTAACCTTGCATGTAGAAAGAGCCGGGGTATACTGCTCCATCTCGGCTGTACTCCTCTCCTGAAGTGGAAGCATAGACCTGATGGGGGGGCAAAACGGATTATATGATTGATTGTGTGGCATGCAAGTTCAGCTCAGCTAATCTGTGTTGGGCAATCTTGAGATTAAAAATCGTCAATTGTAACGCGTATTTTAAATGACTGAAGTGTGTGTGAGAGAGGGGAATGGGAAGCTATATCGGGAAGTGGGCACCATATTTCTGCCTCCTGTTCACACCAGTGGGTAGATGGGTAGGGGTCTGTGCCACCGCCGCCCCCACCACTCCTGCTTTTCTGTGCTACGCCATAATCCAGCCATGCGAGAGAGAGAGAGAGAGAAGAGAGAGAGAGAGAGAGAGAGAGAGAGAGAGAGAGAGAGAGAGAGAGAGAGAGAGAGAGAGAGAGAGAGAGAGAGAGAGAGAGAGAGAGAGAGAGAGAGAGAGAGAAAAAAAAAACGTGGTGGCCGTGCCACGCTGGGAAACACGCCATCGAAATCTCAGCACGCAGCGGGCGCTTCCTCTCCCCTCGCCCAGGTGCCAAGGGAGAGAGAGCGGTGGCACACCACCACCCGACAGGGCCGCCGTCTCTGGTGCGGGACTGGCGCAGGCCTGGCCCAGTTCCACTGGGGTTACCTGCTGCTCTGAGCACCTTCTAACACCAAGCCTTAGCCAAGGCACTGACCACTGTCCAGCCTCCTCCTCAAAGAAACATACTTCTTTTTATTAGCTTCTCTTTACACCCCCTATTCACCCCCTATACACCCAAAGAGACAAGCCTGAAGCTCATCAAGGAAGTCATTCAGTGTGCAGAAGGGCCTTGGGGTCGATTCCAGGTCGTCTGCTTCATTCAGCGCGAGGCTGGACGATTAACAACTAAAATGAACCATTTTGCTCAATGGTGAGCTATTAGGAGAGGATAATAAATAAATGCTTTCTAAAAAGGGGGACTTTCAGCTGGTGAATGTGGGGACCTTTCAGCTGGTGCCGAGAGACAGAGAGAGAGAGACAGAGAGAGACAGAGGGAGAGAGCTAGAGTGAGAGCTATGAAAAAGCTGGTCCAGGGGACGAGGGGAAGGCATGTGAAGACCCAAGCTTCCTGACACAAGAGCCCATCACTCACAATTTTGGCATGTGCAAGGGAGTGTATGTGTGTGTGTGTGTGTGTGTGTGTGTGTGTGTGTGTGTGTGTGTGTGTGTGTGAGAGAGAGAGAGAGAGACAGACACAGACAGAGAGAGAGAGAGACAGAGAGAGAGAGTTTGTGTGAGACGGTTTGGGGAGGGAAGTTGGGGGGAGGTTGGTATGAGTGTTGGGTTGGAGGGAGGGAAGGAGGGGTGCAACTACAGCAGCAGAGAATGCAAATCCAGCAAACTGCGTTTTTTTCTGTAATTTGATTTAACAGGGAGAAGTGGAAAGGGAATGGAGAGATGCACTTCTAATTACAGAGCCATCTGCCTGTTCCTGGACCAGGTCCAACTCCACAGGCAGCTGGGCAGAAGAGAGAGAGAGAGAGAGCGGAGCGAGGGGGGGGCTGTGGGTGGTGAAGGGGCCGGGAGGTGTGGGGAGGCAAGGGGAGAGAAGAGAAGAGAGGAGAGGAGGAGGGGGTGGGAGATGTTCTCTGTAAAGGAAGGGAAAAGAGGAGGAGGAGAGAAAGAGAGAGAGAGAGAGAGAGGGAGGGGGAGAAAGAGAGAGAGAGAAAAAACGGCTGATGATTCTGTGGGTGATGGGAAACGAGAAAAGGATGAGGATAGAAAACTGAAGGGGGAGAAGCGAAGGAAAAAAAAAAAAGATTCTTTATTACGCTTCTTAAATGGAGATGGATCTGACTACAGAAGTGTGGGAGGACCATTGTTATTTTTGGGAGGCATACAAAAAGCTCCAACAATAGTCGACCTTCCATAGAGTGGTTCATTCTTCACAACTAATTCTGATGAAAAGCTGCAGTTTAAAAAAATGGAAACTACATGAAACCAGCAATTTTCTGAAGAGGAAGAGGGGCTTAGAGAAATTACCCCCAAAATAGGGTTTAACTTTATTCAGTAGATGAAAAGGAGACACCAATCAAGTCATACATCCACCATGAGAAGCAACATAATAAAAGGATAAGCTTTTGCAGATTTAGACAGAGGGGGAAAGGAGCGGTCGGGACCATCCATAGGGGGGAGGGGAGGGGAGGGGAGGGGGGTTAGGTTGGCAGAGAGAGGAGCACCATGGTGAAGAAGGATGGAGGGAGGGAGAGGGGAGAGGAAGGTGGGCAGATGAGAGAGAGAGAGAGAGAGAGAGAGAGAGAGAGAGAGAGAGAGAGAGAGAGAGAGAGAGAGAGAGAGAGAGAGAGAGAGAGAGAGAGAGAGAGATGGAAAATGGATGGATAAAGAGGGAGGAGGGTGAGAAGAGAATGTGGAGGGGACGAGAGGGGAGGAGGGGAAGGTATAGCTGTACACAGAATATGAGAGAAAAAAAAGAGAGAGAAAAGGGGAGATCATGTGAGAAAAAGATTGACAATGATAGAGAGACCGATAAAGAGATAGAGAAATAGACAGACAGACAGACAGAGAGAGATAATGAGAGAAAGACAAGACAGATACGGTATGTTTTACAGTGAAGTCACTATGCAGATCAGGCCAAGGAGGAAGAGTGGAGGAGGTGGCTGGGAGTGGGTGGGTATGGGGGGGTGGTGGTGCTGGAGGACCAGAGGGCCAGTCATTAATCTGAGTTTAGGGACAGGCTAAGAGGCCTCAGGAACACACTGACACACAACTGGGTCACCCCAGCGGGGCGGGTGGGGTGGGGAGGGGGGCATCATGTGGCGAGATGAGGGCAGTGATGTATGGGTTTGCTGTTTGTGTTTGAGGTGAGGGGGGGGGTCGCTTTAAATATTACAGCATTACAAGACCATGGCCCCGAACATACATGTTGGCTCCACAGCTGACACCAACAAACAATACAAAAACCCTGACTACTAACCCCCTCTCCCGAACACACACACACACACACACACTGAACGCCATCACCACCTTTTACCTCCCTCTCTTGAGATATAGCAGCCTGTGCAATTGCACTGCAAGAATAGCTTTGAAAAATGTGGACAATATGGACCGTGTTTACATGACTATTTCTTACGACAATTTTACGACCCTCTCTGAATAAGACTCTTTTCAGCAATGGCTAATTGGGGAACATTAAACCTGGGGAGGGTGAAGGTGGTGGTGGTGTGTGTGGGTGTGTGTGTGGGTGTGTATGGGGTGGTGAGGGGGGGGGTCTAATAGCCTGGCAGATGCCATTCTATATAGTGTGATTCATGAAGTTAACACATAAGGCTAGTACAATAGTTAACAAAAAAAAAAAAAAACGTTCATAAACAAAGACAAGGACATCCACTTGCATATGGTTCAACCTACAGCTGTCAAGGCCTGCAGCATGTTAGCAATGGGCCCCCTTGTCACCTAACTAGTGGTGCTGAACGCTGTGAGCAGTGAGCATGTTAGCTGCCAATGGACTGGAGACAGGAGCAGAGGGGAGGGTACTCACCGAGGAAGGCAGGCCTGGGGGTTTCCGCATCTTCTTGGGCTGGGTGTCTGTTTGGGAATGGAGGAGGAGGAGGAGGAGGAGGGGGTGGGTTGCAGAGAGGGGTGAGAGAGAAGTGAGGTGGGGTGGAGTGTGGGGGTGTGGGGGTAACAAAAGACGTTGACTGAAAGAATCCTCATTTGCATCATCAGCGACATCCCGGTGTTAGTTTACACATCGCTCCGAGTCAAACACAAAAAAACGCATGGTTGGAAATTAGCAAAACCATTTACACGATGTTAAGACTAAACAATAAAGGCTTGCGCAGGGGTATGGTGCTGGGGTGGGCCATTACAAACATCTGTTAAGAAGCTAGCTCAAATGGCCCTGCCTTATATGCTTGGAGAGGGCAAGGAAGTGGCTGTTAATTGGCCTATAGTACAGCCTGTATAACTAATTACGAATCCGTTCATCTGTAGCCTGATAAGCACACAACACATAATATTCTGCACAAAGAAACAAAAACAAAAACACACATTCCAAAGGCTGTCAATTTAGATTGGGGACTGTGGTATATAGTCAGCACACCATGTCAAGAAACTTAGCTAGTTCAAGGGTTCAAATCTCCACAAAATATGTTTTACGTTTAAAGTATGTATAATATCCATTATTAGCAAAGACTGCAGCGCATGTGTATCTTACCCAGGTTTCCATCGGACGGTCGCCTGCGGAGGTTATTGGGATACGACTGGTAGAACTGAGAGCCAGACTTGAGGCCAGAGGGAGACATGGCATCAGGGCTGGGCATGGCTATGTCACTGGGAAGAAACCCTGGCTGCACAGAAAAGATTCAATACATCTTAGATTTGATTTGATTTTTTTAAATATAAGTGACATTAGCCTTTTTAAATTGAAGCAGGGCACTTGTTTCTAAATTCTAACTCTATAGACTATAGCTATACATGTGTGATGCATATTGTACGCCATATTTATCTACATGAGGGTTGTCGGTTAGACAGAAATTATTCCAATAAAGCTGCACATACTGCAAAAACACACTTTGGCATCCGCCGTAGAATTCAGCTTTTTGTTGTATTATTCCTTGTTTGTAAAATGCCTTAAATAAATACATCAATACAAACAAACAAACAAACAAAACAACTAGTCCTACTGAAAGTGTTGGTGTTCTGGTCTTACCTGTCCCCCAAAGGAGCTGTATGGTCCCCTTTCATTCTTTCCTGTTGGGAGAAGACATGAAGAGAGCAGGGTTGAGAAATGAAACGGCCACAGCGGTGAGCGAATGCTAACAAAGTTCACACACAGGGAGCGTACAGCATTCAGGGCGCTCACTCAGTACTGAAACCCTGCAGGTGATGAAACAATTACATGGCCAAGTTGCATTTTCATGTGTGAAAATAGGCCTGAAAGTGAAAAACAGGCTGGCGCTGGAGCACAGGAGAGGGAGTGGGGTTATGGGAGTGTATCCCACCCCAACCCCCCGCCCCCCCTTTCACACACACACACACACACACACACACACACACACACACACACACACGCTCTAAGCTCAGCTGCTGAGAAGCTGCAGGCCAGGCCAGGCCCAGCCCAGGGGAGGCTCTCTGCTTCAATGCCCTTAACATGCCCTATGTCCCAAACACGCTTCTGCACACAATTTCCCGCGTATACATGCAAACGCACACACAGACACAGACACAGAAATTCCCTTACATACACATGTTCAAACACTCTTTCTCACACACACACACACACACACACACACACACACACACACACCTTTGCCCTGATGCATATAAATCCTCTTTTTCACTTTATACACGCATGCATTTGCGCGCGCGCACACACACACACACACACACACACACACAAAATACACACGGTTGCCTCTGCTTGATGCATTCATCCCTCACAATTTACAGACCTGTCTACCCAAAGAGTTGCTGAATTTCAACATCTTTCAGGGCAGAGAGTGATTCTCATGACAAGCTGCCTGTGACTTCATAGGCATGTGATTCTCCCCCAAAACACACAAAAAGACCTACCGGCAATCCCTGAGCTGAGGAAGGGGGAGGAGAGCCCGTCATGCTCGCTGTAGTGGGAGCCATCGCCATAGCCCTGAGAGATGAAGGAGGGAGAGAGAGAGAGAGAGAGAGAGAGAGAGAGACGAGAGAGAGACGAGAGAGAGAGAGAGAGAGAGAGAGAGAGAGAGAGAGAGAGAGAGAGAGAGAGAGAGAGAGAGAGAGAGAGAGAGAGAGAGAGAGAGAAGTGTAAGAATGTGGGAGTAAGAGAGTGAGAGAGAATGAAAGAAAGAGAGGACAGCAAGAGAAAAATCAAGAGGAGAAGTGAGAAGAAGTAGCGAGCACTAGGTACTAAAAATACAACTCCCATGATACTCATTTCAGAGAACAAAAACTACACAGTGCACATATTAAAGGACACTTGGGTTCACTTGCACATAAGGACAGGGCTAATGCACAAACAGTCCTCAGTGGTAAAGGAGAACTCAAAGCTTTTTATTTTACAGTGCCAAAGTACATCAATATAACCATTAGCTACTAAGAATAAGCTAACAGGTATCTCACTATGATAGGACCTCAATGTTAGGATCTTGTATTTGGCGCAGACATGCAGGTGATGGGACACATTAGCAGAGACTCTGAGGCTACACTTACAAGCGTTAAAAAGAGCAAAAAAGTCCTGCCATTTCAAATACAGGTCTATTACTTTTCTTCCTTTTTTGTAATAGAATGTTGACGGCGCTACTGAGTGTGTTGTCAGTTCCACTAACATGGAAGTTAATAGCAGGGTCTCAGTGACGTGATAACGGGAGCGCGAACAATTCGAACTGATGGGCAAGAGGTGGAGGCAAGCGTAACAACACCAATGGAAGGCACGGAGAAAAGTGCATATTGTAGTGGTTTGGAGCCGGAATGTAGGGAAAAATACAAGGAATTAGTAGGGAAATACATCGGACGTGACCCGTACTTGATGAAAATGTCAGAATTTTCTCAAGAGCGGAAAGATTTGCAGACAATCAAGGCTGTGGGCATTACGAACTACGGCATGGTTCTCCGAGTTTTTTTTCTTTCCATTTCTCACCTTTACGGGCGATTTCCTTAGGTACTCGATATTAACCCTTTCCCTTCTCTCGGTTAGACAGTTTATAACATCCAAAAACGGCACAAAACTGAGGCTTTTTGTACAAAAAGAAGACCGCTTAGAAAAATATGTTAGTGACGTAAAGTGAAAGCCAGCTATTGTTATGGCAGATGTGTCTGACTTAACACGTGTCCATCTGTAACGTATCCGGTGTACCCTCATCTTCATGCGAGGGTCCATACTGCTGATTTGGGGTTGAGGTTGCTTTCAAAGTGAGAGAAGAGTTTCCTGTTCACCATGTCACACTTACCCGTCCCTGACTGAAGGAAGGGCTCTGCTCTCCTGGGCCCCAGGAACCAGAATTGCTGCGCTCATCTAAACCTGAAACACACACACACACACAAATATGAGGAATGGATGGGGAACGAAAATCAATGGGGAAAAGAAATCATTCTCTGTACCCAGAGAAGATGACAAGCACTGTATACTGTCAGTCAAGGAAAATATCTAAACCACATAAAGCCATGTCTTGCTTGCCCAGGCTCCCCCTCTCTCTCTCTCACACACACACAAACTCCTCTCTGCACAAGATCACAGGCTCTCTCTGAATCCAGGCCAAGTCATTGTTATGTATCTGAGGCTGGGGGTTTGAAACCAATACAGCAGTCTTTTCTCCCAAAGCTATCAGAGGACACTGGATCGGTCCTTGGGCATCCCCAAGAAGGCTCAAATCAAGTGAAGCTGCAGCTCTGGCTCGGACTCAACGCCATCCATCCACTTAGCCCCCGTTGCCCACATAAGACAAATGCTGCGCCGTTTCTGCCAAGCCACAATCATGTCAATCAACTTGGCAAAACATGTTCCATCTCTTCATGCTTTTATTTATTCATTTTTTTTGTCATTTCGTTTTTTTTCCCCTCTCTCCTTTTTTTGCTTCCAAAAGATCATGGCAGAGAACGTGAGCGTTTTAAAGAGCGGTGGAGCAGAAACTCCTAATAACCCATTCCCTTCTCTCCTGTCTTATGCGTTAATGCTACCAAAGCTCTCCAGAGACACACTGCTTAATTGCATCCTGATTTGCATAATTGTGCATATTAATGTGGACGGTCTATGAATATTCATAAACTCCTTTAGGTTTTTTTTTTTCGGAGGGGGGGGGGGTCTAATTAAAAATGTGTGAGGGGACAAGGCGGTGGAGAGGTGTATGTGTGGTAGTGGTGATGGTGGTGGTGGGGGGTGGTTGGTTTGTTCCTTCGTTCGTTGTGGTCTACAGAATGCGAAGCGACTGAGATGCATGTGCACGAGTGGGTGCATGTGTGTCTGGGTGTGTGTGTGTGTGTGTGTGTGTGTGTGTGAACGAGAGAGAGTGAGTGATGACGCTAGTCGAGCAGAGCAGGCAGGCGACATGCGCCCTGACAGCGGTGATCTATATAGCCTCCTCCAGCAACACGGCAAGCGAGAGGCAAAGAGTGGGGGAGGGGAAGGAGGAGAGGAAGCTCTCGGCTTTACTGACTTATTGTCAGAGAAATGAGAGGCCGCATTTCTGTGACAACACAAACATACACACACACACACACACACTTGCTCTCTGTCTCTCTCTCCCTCTCTGTGTGACTATGACAAATACAGCAGAGCTCGGCTCAGGGCATCAGACTATCTGGCTGGCTTTGGCCATTCAATACGATCCTTGCTTAAATTCTAGATGCTCGTTCCGATACGTTAATCCTGCCGTTGGGGCGACGGCCGTCTCAGCATTTGAAATCGGAGACAGGGGCAGATAAAAGAAAAAGGATGCGCCAGCTCTTTGAGTAGGCCCTCCATCAAAAGGCACTTAAGCCAGGTATGAAGTCGCACAGGCTGCCGGAGACTGACATTCTGTGTCGCTTCGCGGAGAAACCAGGACAGCTACAACAACGTAGCACAGGCAAAAATCTGTCAGTGGGGGTGGGGGGGGGGGGGGGGTTTACACGACTTTGTTTGAATGTCCACAAAAAAAAAAAAGAGCCGAAAGCTTTAGTGGTATAGCCCTGTGAGGGGGTCAGATGACTGTAGAAACTGTGGAGTAGGGTTTCATCTGTGCCGTGACCGTCTTACTGAAAAGACTTATGGGGGTATGACTGTGGGAACAACATGTGTTGTTTGGGGTGACAGGCTTGTAATTAAGCACTGTTTGGTCGTGCTAATGCATCAATCCTTGCTTTCAGGTCAACAAAACTCCCCGAGACCCTGTGTTAGTGCATGCATTATTAATTGGTAATATGGGCATTCAGGTTTAAGATGGGAATGGGGGGGGGGGGTAATACAACAATCTGCAGCCAGCCATGCACTGTTTATGGCCACTGATTACAATTATAACAGATCACTGGGACTAAAATTATTTCAGTATTGTCTATTTACCTACACATGTAATTAATAAATCGGGGCAATATTTGCATGTGTAAGTGTGGATGCAAGTAATTCCAAGGTACATTCTTAAAGACAGAAATATTTCTCGGAAAAGGAGCCGTTAGTCATCTCTGTCAGACACAACTAAAACTGAGAAAAAAAATAGAAAAATGCCACAGCTCTAAAGTCAAATTCTCAAGCTGAAGCACTTATTAAAAACATGACAAAGGATACCAGGTCATCCAGAAGGTGTTGAGTCTCTTTAGAGAGTATGCGCCTGGGAGTGTGACTGTGTGACTGGATGTGTTTGTGTGCGAGTGAAGGGGTGTGTGTGTGTGAGAGAGAGAGAGAGAGAGAAAAAGAGAGGAAGGGAGGGAGGGAGAGGTGTGATGGTGGGGAAATGGGCCTATCCTCAGCGGGTGACGGAGAAACGGCAGCTGCGGAGGTGAGCGAGGGGACGCCTGGCGAAACCATCACGGTGTGAGAGCTCCCACACAGACACAGTTCCAGACCCTGCCTCAACTCCAAACCCAAACTTCACTTCCCACTGCCCTCCACCCCTCATCAGAGAGAGAGACAGAGAGAGAGAGAGATTGCGGGCAGGGGGGTAGATGTTGTGTGTATGGGAGTGTGTGGGGAGGGGGTGTTTGAGGTAGGGAGGGTTGAAGCAACGCTGAACACAATTAGCACCCCTCTGAGTACTGTTGTCTGGGACAGATGCAGACTAGAAGGCCATTGCAGCCCAGCCCAGCCCAGCCCAGCCCAGGCCAGGCAAGCTCGGGGGCCGTCCCCAGTTCCCGCACTGTTACACCTCCTAATGGATGGGCTGTGACATCACATCAAGCAGAGGCAGGACTAGCTAGCTTGTTTTTTTTTGGTCTTCTCCTCCTCCTTGTCTGACAAAACTGACTTTTTTCTGTGACCCACTTTGCTTTATCTATGCTTCCCACTTCAGACACAACCATTTCTTTCTTTACACAACAAGGTATGGACTAAACCAACTAAATCACAGAATTATGGTTTCTCCTTTTTTGATGCTTTTAGAGGCAACCTACAGGACTTGAATCTAAACTCTTCAAGAGATAGGCCTAAGCAAACCTCAAAATACAAGCCCCAAATAGGCTAACGCTTAAACGACAAAACAATCCGCATCCAATCAAACATCCAACAAGAAGCAGGTTTCGTTTTGCGTCATGAGACACTTCCAGCTCTCTTAGGCTTGCCCTTGCTGTCTTTCTCACCAGCTGAGCCTTTGCCAGCTGCGACTGGCTGGCTGGCTAGCTAGATAGCTAGCGGTCGTGCTCAGTGTTGTCTCCTCGCGGCTGCGGCCCTGGCCGCATGCTGGGCCTGCGAGTGGCGGCTAAAGGGACGAGGGCGTCAGGGGGCCATTGTTTCAGCAGCGAGCCGTTTCCTGCTGGTCAGTAGGGGGAGTGGGGGGCTCTGTTGGGAAGGGGGAGGAGGAGTGTTTCACACTCCAAATGGAGTTGAGGGGGGGGCTCTTTTTAAGTCCATAAGCCTTTGTGTGTGTGTGTGTGTGTGTGTGTGTGTGTGTGTGTGTGTGTGTGTGTGTGTGTCTTAGCTCCCAAAATGCATGCCCTGAATGGTATTCCAGGGAGCATGCCAAGAAATTAGGGTGTAAATTTCACACCTTCAAATAATACAGGTCAACAACAATGGGATTAGGGGAGCGCAAAATGAAATCTTTCCAGGAGGTGGTAAGCAATTGTGCCTCTAATTGAATTGCTCCTTCTACTAACAGTGACTTGTGCCGGGCCTAAAAAAACTCATTCACAAATGCATAAAAGGGGAGGCCATGGGCACTAGGACCTGTCTTCATGCTCCTGCCTACACAAACAATAAAACACCCCGTGTGAACCCTTCCAAGATTAGTTCTTTAAGAGACCATGTCAACAGCAGATCAGTTGATAAAAAAACAGCAAAACATGGAACAAGGCCTTTGTCTGGAGCTGTGTCTGACTGAATGATTATAATCAGCACACAACATGGAAACACAGCTACCAATCACCTGAAAGTGTACAACTTGTGTTTTGTTTTGGTGCGCTGAGTAAAAACGAGGACATAACTGCACGTTCATTCAGTACTCGGAGTGGACATCCCATTGGGGGCAAGGCTAGTCTGTTCTGCTCACGCCCACTCATATTTCAATCCAGGCCTTGTCCACGTACCCTGTGTTCATGGACCAAATTCCAGGCCTGTGGACGGAGAGGTGTTGTCAGCTGCACAAAATGTTCAAAGGAAGCGAAACGGCCTCGAGCCTTGACTTTGGTGTGCCATTTTGGATGCAGAAAAAGAGGAGCGAGGGGAGGGGAGAGAGAGCAGGGCAAAAAAAAAAAAAAAAAAGAAAGAAAGAAAAAAATGGAGAGAGACATGCAACAGCCTGCCCTGTCCTTCTCTGACTGCAAAGCAGCCAGATCAAAGTAACCAGCGCTGGGGCTGGGCTGCCCACAAGTCCCTGGGCTAGGAAGTAAAGCCCTCACGAGAGCCAGCGGTATTCCCACTCCCGAATAGAAGACGACCGTGAAGGACATGGCACTCCTTCTACCCACAGCTACAAAACCAAAAGGTGCATTCAGCAACACCAAAAACACTTTATGCTGTTGTTTTAATCCTACTGGTATGAATCACAATAGAAGAAGCAGGTGATCAGAATGACAGAACAGCCACTTTTAAAGTCCTCTTTTTTTAAGCAAGTTAAGGAAAGTTAAGGACTTACCTGAGCCGCTAAACTGACTGCTGGCGAGCGTGATTGGTCGGTTCTTTCCATTGGCCACTGGGGGTGCGAACATCTACAACACAGACAGACATGGCAAGGAGGTTAGCAAGGGCTCATCATACCATTTTTTTTATTTGTGGTTTCTCGTATTACAGAGAGCAGTAATGATGAACTACGGCAGTGGTGACACCAGACGCCTCCATTGGCAATTACTGTCCTGCTACCTATGAAGGGAGTGAGAAATTGGAGTCTCTTTATACGGGTTTGTGAATGTTCACAACATATCACCACTCGGAGTTCTGGGAGAAGTGTTTATGCGCCTTGTCAGTGAAGACTGACAAAAAAAAAAAAGAAAGCTTGCATAATAAAGTATCTGCCACAACAGCTAGACAAAGTGAAACAAGTGACTCATTTGCAGGCAAATTAGTATTTTCATTGAAGATCATTCTTTTATACATTTCTCCTTTAAATGCTAATTATATCTGAGACTTCACAAATTACTTTTCAATTATATTCATTACACTGGCACACATTGTGAAAGATTAATGGAAAATACCACAATTCTATCTTAGGTCCTGGAAAACAGTACTATAAAGAGAAAATAGAAAAGACAAAAATTCATCAGTCTTGCTAAGTCATACCAAATTGGTTTAAACATTTTTGCCCTATGAAAATGAAGAATAAATGTTTTAACAATATGCTGTTTTTGTTGTTGGGCATATATGCAGGTCATGTCAGTGTGGCAATTTGCCCAAGAGAGAGAGACTTAAAAACCTGCATGAATGCATGTTCTCCTCAGTGCATGGAATGTCTAACTGGAAAAAAAATACACAAGGGTTTTGCTCTCTTGGGGCTAATGGACATGCTCTCCTCTCTCTACCAGTTTTGATTCATTGAGGGAAGAAAAAAAGAGAGAGAGAGAGAGAGGGGAGAAAGAATCTCTTTGCATGACATTTGAATGCTGATCATGTGCTTTGAATACTTTTCTGTCAAGCAAAGCTTCAAGGTGTTCTCTGGTCAGCCTGTTCCATAAGGCAGAAATAATTACAGGAGCGAAAGGAGACGCACTGACAGATTAAATACCAGCAACTTGTAATTAGTTGTGAGATTGTAATTCATTTTGGTTGGCAAGCCTGATTACAAGTATTTTCATAATTAGGATTCATAGCCTTGCCATCGCTGAAGATGGCAATTTTCCATAACAATCAATTAGGCCCGAGCAGGCCACTCAGTGAAAACAGAGATTATCACTCTATCTGTGTGGCAGACTCCTTTTCCCCACCATTGCAGGCCACGATGCCAGAGATACACAGCCACCGGACCCAACATCATAGCAGGAGAGAGCAGTGTGCCCACATACTGTAGGGGAGGGTGGAGGACAGGATGGCTCAGCTGAGGGAGGCTTGCCCCTCAGTCTCCAATCTCTGCCCACATGCACAGCTGCCAACCCAGCCGAATTTGATGGAGGTGCCATTCTGAGGGGGGAACAATGTAGGATGACCTATACCTCTGGGCCAAAGACGATGATTGTTTTCAAGACATGGACTCACGGACTAGACGGGTTTGGTACAGACAAGGTCGGTCAAACTTGTGGGAAGTGTTTGGGGACTATTCCCCATGGGTTTTCTCAAAAGCTTGCGCAAGCAAAACTTGTCAATGGCACCATGCAAGAGGTGGTGGGGTGGGGTTGGGGGAGCTGACTGATTTTTTCTCCCTCTCTCCTCGTCTCTCTCTCTTTTTTTTTTTTTTTGCAAAGATCATTATGGACGGTTCAGAGCCCTCACTTTTCTCTTCTCCCAAAGCTGGCCCTCCCTCCCTCCCTCCTTCCTAACCCACCCACCCAACCAACCACCCACCCACCTCCCGGTAGCACTCGAGCCCTGGTCCTACACCCTTCCCCCACTCTCTCTTACCGCACTGAAATCCAGGAGGTCGCTGAGTTCCTTGTCTGTTTCCACTGCAGCCATTCTCTGCTGCTGCTCGTGCATGCCCCTCTGTGCTTACCAAACCCTACGAGAGAGAGATTCACATATGGGGTAAACTGACTACAGGGAACGGAGCAGAGCGGAGGCCCAAGGCCAGAGCTCTGGAACAACAAACATCGGTAGATAGGCCTTTCTTCTTACCAAGGGGAGATTTGTTTCGCCCACCCCCTCCCCTTCCTCCTCCCCTCCTCTCGCCTAGGCTGCAGTGCCTCAACAAAAGCCTGGTGTGAACTGTACAACAGTCAACCGTGTGATAATGCCACAAAAAAACTGTATCAACTGACTTGAGTAACAATCTAGTCCAAGACAAGCATGTTGTGACTTCAGCAAGTTATGGCTAACCAATGCGCAATAGTTCTTTTTGGTTCTACAGGCTCAGATGTCACCCTCTACACTTCAGCCATGTCAAGACAAAGAGGGGGCTACCACTTGGCCCTCATGGTCACAAAAGCACACCAAAAGTGGGTACAAAAAGATATCTGATGCTTCATCCTACCTGCTATTGTAGGTGACATATGTTAAAAAGAAACATCACGATTTCCTGTAAAACCACAAAATGTAGAGGACTTGTTTATTCATGGGAATCCTACGAATAAACAATCCTACGAATACTATGAATCCTTGTAAACACGCAGCAAACTCCAGCATGCCATATGTGATGCTTGCTGAGGTATGCATAGCTCGATCCAAGCCAAAAGAGAGTAAAGTCAACAGTAGCAGGTATGTTAGCTTTTCTGTTAATGAAGTTGCTGAGCATACAAATTGTGATGTGTACAGTGTTACCGCACACATCACATCAGAGATACAACTATGAGGAAATCACACATTTCAAAACAATGTCAGGTGTTATCACGGTTTCTGTGACATCCAGTGGTCACGAAATGAAAACATCTCTGATCTATACTACCTCGTATCATACAGCTTTGCATCAGAACAGGTCAAGATGTCTGTAAGGAACCAGACTGCAGCACAATCACATTTGTTCAGAAATAACAAGGAATTTTACAAGGCTCAATAAAAAGAAATGGCATCTTGCCAGCCGCACACCATAAGACATTTTAATTAGACTGGCATGTGCCACAAAACACAAGGTGGTGGACAATGAGGCTTTAAAAAAAACTACCTTTTGGTTGTGAGAATGCCACATAGAAAATGGGCATGTGTCAACAGGTGGTTTACCAATCTCCACAAATCAAATCAATTACTGAAATCTTGAATAAACTCGAATACTTAGGATTGGACTGAAAAAAATATGATCTCTGTAGGCATCTTAACTAATGAGACATTTAATTTGGGTCGGACATGCAAACATCAATGCAGGGGTCTGATACTTTTTGAATATCAGTTTGAGAGGAGTGCTATGGCCATGTAACTATTGTGGTGGTTTTCAGATGACATGAGAACCCACCTAGTAATTCAAGAATTAACAACAACCCACAAGGTGCGTCATCCTAACAATACAGACCAACTGGCTGACAATAGACGGTCCTTTACCCTAACGGTTGACGAAAGAGTAGTCTGGACACTGTTCAGGATTAATGAGCATGTCTGAATTGATACACAGAGCCTAGTAGTATGCAAATCTGTCAAAATAATTGCTTCTCTTGTCAATGGTTTGCGTACAAGCCAATACAACGATACACTGCCAAATATCTCGAGTCAATAGACTCAGCCTAGATGTTAAAATTAAGTAAAAAAGACTCTGACAAACATCATTAAGTTGTCCAGGTAAGGGGCCAAGGTAAGATTTCATTCAAGTCCGTGGGTGTTTGTAACACAGGCTTTTTTTTCTTAAAATAGCCTAACAATAACTGTAAAAGACGATCGAATACCTGCCAAATAACACCATGCGTAAAAATTACAAGCTAGGCCCATGTCATCTCACTGACTTTGGTCTAGTAAGTTCAGGATTCAAAATACATCTGAGAAGCGGTAGAAATCATGCAAAACTGGCAAAATGAAGTCCTAGGCTACAAGGAACGGTTAACCCATTTTATTAGTAGCTCAGAACAAGCGCAACTGTTGCTCCTCGTCAACGGGATGTAGCATAGCTGTAACATGAAATGTTTTGACCTATGAGTGAGCAACATTTAGACCTCGATTTTTATAATAAAAAATATGAAATGTGTAACTGCACATCGTTATCCTGGTACACCATTCCCATTAAATTTTCCAAGGCAGGAGTTTTAGCAGGAATGGAATAATGTTATTATTACATGTCGAAAAGTAATTCAGTTCCTTGCGCTTATCATTTCGGCCAATATTTAAAAAATGGGCAGCAAACGTTTTTAAGACATTTCAAGTAAATGTTAGCATAACGGCGAAATTCTGCAGATCTTAACATTACAAAAAGTAACAATTTCGAGATTAACCATTTTTGTTGGGTAGCTCATGTGAAACCGTTGAAAGTGGGGTTGTGCGCGTAAAATTATCTGTATCATATGGGAATGTGACATTGGTGGTGTACAAGTACAAACGGTGTTGACAACTACACTTTTCAAGGTATTAAACGCAACCTCGTTAAAATAACCAACTTTCACTCCAGAGACTGCAATTGAGGAAAGAGGAGGAGATTGTGGGGGTTGGGGGCCATAAGGAATTTCCTGCCAAATACGCAACAAAGTCAGTATTATGGCTGTACTTCTAAGGAATTAACGTTATGCTAATATTGAGTAGAGCTACCAGCCACTTGCTCCTGCTTACGACTGCTTCGACAGTCAAAACTTAGGCTGAGACTTTACGGTTCATTTCTACAAATTTCGGCTAATGTTAAACTGTGACCGAATTCGTCATCCAAAAGATACAACTGCACCGCATTTCAGTGTTCTAAACCTCTCCCATTAACAGCTTCACAACATTTCCATATTCGATTCAAAGGTCGAATCTCTAAGAAAGTACAACTCCAACATTTCATTTCCAATCCATATCTTAACAGCGAACAAAGGAGTGGTTTCCCTCATGGTAGGCTTGGCGCATAGACCACCTCAATAACACCACTAGGCTGGACTCACCACCTTCTCTGCCACCATACAAAAACTTCACATCCCCCACTCTCAAAGGCACGCATCCCCAAACTTGAGTTATTGAGGCAGAATAAGTGAAACCTTGAACAATAGCCCACATACTTAACTTTATCATTACCATACAACGTGTTATGATATTATTCAACTCACATTTGACAGCAACATAAGAGTTTTACCTTTCTTTTTCAAACGTCTGACATCCAACAGAGAAAAAGAAAGGCTGAATCTCTCAGGAAAAACACATAAAACTTGGGGAGAATTTCAACCTCTGCGTCCGAAAAGCATTGGGAAGCGCTGCAAGAAGTCTTCTACTGCTCCACGACCTTGCTTCGAAAGGCAATCCGCGTGATAAAACAATGTAACCCGTTCGACTATAAACAGTCTCCACTTGCCAGACTCACGACTTCCTTTTTGTTGTTACAATTGTAGCGAATTCATTCTTCTAGTAGACATCTTAACCACCTCCATCCACATTGTTGGTAGCAACAACGTATCCTTCCGCATGGAAAGAGGGGCCTCAAAGCCAGCGGTGTCTAATTTCAAACGCCCAAATGCAGATAATACTAAGATCTAGGCGAGCTAAATTTTCATTTTTATTATTGATCTTGTCCTAAATATTACCCAATTATACCAATATTCTCGACGATGGTTGAGAATTATTCTTGGAATCTAAAGAAATAAATGGAACTATACCTTTTTGCGGAAGCTTAAATAAGAGAAGAGCGCTTTGATAATGCCGGAGCAGCACGAGATGGAGAGATAAACTGTGGGGGTCTGGCCAATCGGAAAGCTGTACATGTGACGAGCACTTGAAGTAACCAGTAGTGGATCGAATATAGGGACGGCCCCTGCCTTGACGCTTGCTTCAGCAGAGTGGCCACTGAGGCTGGCTGAGGGGGCTTGAATACAGCCTGTGACATCATTTTAATGCTTTGGTTAAGGTTTACGCCCTCAGCAAGAATCTAAACAGAATCCCGAGTTTTAACTTTGAATGAGTGGTTATGTCAGTGTATAGCACACTTTTTTTGTGTTTAGCCTATGACAGTAGTTGAATAACTGAAATATGTAATAGCTTCTACAATCCCAATTTACAATAGGAATGCACATTTGTAATCTTACATATGAGTTCATACATTTATGAATTTTGAAAATCGCTTTAAGATAAATGTTTTTAGTCAAAACCAAAGAAGAAAATGCAGTGGCGCACATGGGAAGTAACTTGGTTTGAATTGTGAGGTAAGGGTTGAGACCACGGTACATCAGCCTTTCACATTTTTTGTTTTAAATATAGCCCTTCCACAAACTCATTCTACCAGTAAAATGTACCTTAAACAGAGAACCGTATTGTGGCTCTGTGACTGATTCATAGACCTGGGGATGGGAAGAGGAGGGAGAGGTGCATTGGATCACAGAGTCCGGGGATCATAACAGTGCAGAATGTGGGGGAGGGTAGAGGAGGCTAGGCAGCAGAAAGAAAAAAGAAAAAAAAAAAAAGAGAGAGAGAGAGAGAGAGAGAGAGAGAGAGAGAGAGAGAGATGTCTAGGTAGGACCTCCATGCTTCACCCCAGATGGTAGTCATGTGGGCAACAGAAAAATAATCAGACAACATACTAAGGTCGTCTTATAATGACACCACTTTTTAGATACAGCTATGTACTTAGTCCTACTACATGTATTCAAAATCATATCTCAACTTTGTCAGCAACAGGAAAATATCTTTTGAGACATAGCTGTATTCTTAAAACATTTGGAAATAGCCATTACTACTGCAAAATAGCTCCAAGCTTTTTCAATTTGCATTTTAAAACACTTAAGGCAATTTCTTAGCAGTGCTACACTAGAAAGATAGAGAAAAGAGATGAGCAAAGCTCGTAAGTGATAATCGTAAATAATAACATGAATCTCTCATGGGTGAACAGAAAACCACAGTGAATTGCAATAATGAGCCCCTTGGGCCTTGCGAGTTATAATGGCGCTTTGGGCCAGAGAGGAAGCACATATGGCTTATGCATACCTTTACAAACTAGCATATGCACAGCATATACATCAGGCTACAATTATGCAGCTCTCCTCAATAATTGTTTGTGCAAAATTGCCTTGATGAACAATCAAATGAGGCGCCTCTGGATAGCAGTAGGTCTGTAAATCACAGGAGCAATGCATACATTGTTGCACAAGGTCGGTCTTCTTGGGTAAGAATGGTGAGGTTGTCAGTGTTTGTGACAGAGCCTCTGAGCCCTTGAAGTAGATTGTAGTAACAGCTGGGCCTGACATGGAGAGCTTGTTCTTAGTCAGAGACTGAGGAAGAAGGGGGCTGCAAAAAAAGAGAGAGAAAGAAGAAGAAGAAGAAGAAAAAAAAAACAGGCACCTCTTCTGGAGAAAAATTACTTGTCTAAGTAAAGCGCATGTATTTCACAATAAGTTCCTTGTAACTTGTACAACAACTAAATAATTAATTTCACTTACAGGGACATGGTTCAAAAAGAGGTGTGTTGATTCATGTTTTTGGAGATGAAACCGATAATAGCCTCAGCATAATTTGATTGCTTCATTGTGTATCAGGGAATGAAGCGAACGCTGATAGGGAAAGGAGTAAATCTGTTTCTAATGGATGTTAAAATGAATTAAATATTATAATGGAGCAACAGACAAAAATGTCTCAGCATGCATGGCAAAATACATTAAGTCAGGGGGAGCCTTTATGAGCCTTTATGCCCTCCGTACTTCCTTCAAGCCATTCCCCGCCCTCTACCCATAATTAACACCAGATGTAGAGGGAAAATTAGCATATGTTTCACACATTTCAGTAATCATTCATATATTTGGCAAAATTTATAAAATATTTATGTAAGTGTATAAAAGGTTTAAAAGATTATTGTTGGTACAAGCTTTCTGTTTATTTATCATTATGTGCATCGCTAGAAAATAAATTACACTCCACATCTAAAATAATAGCTATTGCTTACCAATTATCAACGATTATTGGTTTGCTTAAGAGCAAAAATTTCTTGTTGGATTTGCTATGCTTTTCAAGTAATCTATCTGTCTTTTCTCCCACATGATTGAAAATGACTTGCCTGAGTAATGCGGATTTAGAAAGCTCCAGTGACAAGAGTGTCATTTGTATTGTCACTGTTGTGCAACAGTGTGTCATACAGAATTGCGGATCTTGTGTTACAATGTTTTCCATAGGTTAAGCTCTGATCAGTCATAAAATTAGGGCAAGATAGACTCAGTTTGATCCTCTTTTGCCTTCTCCATAGCAGCAGTCTGACAAGAAATAGTTATTTGGATTTAGAACACCCCCCCCCCCCCCACACACACACACACACACACACACACACACACACACACACACACACATGCACATTCACATTCTGTGCATTTGAGTCACATCTAATTTATGATTTCATGAGTTCAAAACCTTGAAAAAAAATGTCTGCTTAGTGGTGGAGCTGCTGGAAAAAAGGGAAAGATTGATGGCCTTGGCTGGCTGCCCATGTCCTAGGCCTATGGCTGCACAAGGAGGAGGGGGAGGTGGAGGAGGAGGGGGAGGTGGAGGAGAAGGGGAATCTGTCTGTTTTGCGTTCCATACTTCTGGTAAACTGACCCTTGCTGAGCTGACTCTCTCATCCCCTGACCAGAGGGGAGCACCCACCATCAGACAGCCAGTTTAATAACCTTTATTGAGCTGAGACCAACCTAACCATGCCTGTGGTGCCATTAGGCAACTCCAAATGGCGTAGCCTTTAAGTGCGAGTGAGGATTGTATATAGGCCTATATTGAACAAAGCATTGGTAGCTTAAAATGCTTGTTGTTGAATCAAAGTTGCCTGTGCACCAGTTTGAATTTAAGGACACTGGGCTCTGATTAGAAAAAACTGGTAAAGCATACTTATAGTGTCTTATATTTGAGGACATAAAACAGTGTGTTTGGATACACCAGCTGTTTGTGTGGATATCCTGTCAGCTTTTTTGTTCTCTTTAAAAGAGAAGATCGCCATCTTGGAATCCCGCTCATATTGCGCAGTTATTTGGGTAGCCCCTGTTCAGTCGCCCACGCATCAGGTACAGTAAGTGAAGCGTTCGTTTCCTGTTGACTAACCCCAGCACCCCGGGGCTTCCGTGCCTCGCGCGAGCCTGCGGTTGCCTGACTGTGAAGAAGTGTGAGAATGCAGCGGGCTTGGGCCAGGTGCATGACAGGAAAAGAAGAAAAAAAAGGAAGATAAAGCAAACATTTTTTTTTTTTTTTACAACAGCGATGACAATACCAAGCTGCAATACATTTTTTATATATATTCTGCTTGAGGAGTATGAAAGAAACCAATGTCATGTCTTATTTGGTGGGAGTGAAAGGGCTTTAAATGAAGGCATGGAAGTATATCAGAGCGTGAAAGCCAAAGTTCCAACTCAATCAATTCAAGTAGTCGTGATAAGGAGATCCAGGAAATGAGGAGGGGAAGAGGAGAGAGGGAGATGGACGTGTGAGTGGGGGCTGGGAGACAGAGATTGTGGGTGTCGTGGGAGTGCTTCAACAACAATAACAGCAGTGTGTGTGAGCGTGTCTGTGTGAGACTGAGTATGTGTGTGTGTGTGTGGAGGAGGGGGTGATTGCTTACAAAAGTGATGAAATAACATCTCCTCTCCACAGCACAGCTGCTGTTGCCATCCCTATTCTGCCAAGATACCTTGACTTCTCTCCCTTCTTCCTCCCTCTCTCTCTCTCTCTCTCTCTCTCTCTCTCTCTCTCTCTCTCTCTCTCTGTCTCTATTTAAATGCATAAGCACAGTTCTGGGGTAGACGTGTGCCAGCATTGTGTGATATACCTGACAAAGCTCATTAGAACTACTTGGGCTGTGGACACCACAGAAACACATGACCTTTTTGACTTGGATCGTGCACAAAAGGTGTTGCTTGGTTCTCTTCCAACGAAGCCCTTGTACAGATTTGTCTGTCAGTGTGCCATTTTTGCATTTGATGAAGTCACACACCAGAAACCTCGCTTCAGTCAGTGACCTTTCGGTAATTTTGTTTGATCCTCGAAGTTTTGAATTTTGGAAACCGATGTCTAAGCATTGAAACATCCTTTTAATCCATCCCTCCATCCCTTCGTTCTTTTTTTTAATACCCTTTCTCTTTCATCCCCTTTTTTTCTCTCCCCTTACCCTCCCCCATTCTTTGCAGATTAGAATTCATTAGCAATCAAAGAGCCTTTGGAGAGCTCAGGCTCTTAATTACCCACTCATTTGCATTTTTGCATATTAATGACTGCAGAGTTTTTGGTGGGGATTTTGCCGCAGTGGTTTAAAGGCACCTCGGCCCCCTCCAGTCCTCCAGGGAGGAAAATGTGTGTGTGTGTGTGTGTGTGTGTGTGTGTGTGTATGGGGGGGGGGGGTTGTCCTCAGGCTAGGCTTGCAGCTTCCCACCTCCCTCCCTCTCTTCCCAGCGTTCCCACCAACAGTGCAGGACTGGGACCAGACAGAACATGGGGACACAGGGTCCAAGGTGGTTGTTTGGGGGGTGGGTGAGACGGGTCTGGCATCGCCATATGAACAACGAAAAACATGGTCCTGAGTGACACCGTAGTTGTATCGTCTGGCGAGGTAAGAGGGGGTAGCAAGAAAAAACAAAAGACAAAGTCATTATGATAATAGATTAAATTGTGTACCGTTGCAATCCACTGGAGCCCACCATGTGTGTAGCTAGGGGAAAAAAAGGAAAAACAACAACAACAAAAGAGACGACACGAAGAGGCAGGTTGTTCTACAACAAGGTACTGGTGTAAGCCTTTAACTACCTGGCCCATAGGGAATGAGTGTGTCCAATGAAGATTTGTTCTCTTCAACGTAAAGACATATCTCCTGATGATCGCCGTTGTAAAACAGCAGGAGCTGAAGCACCTCCAGTCATATCTGCAGTGTTGTTCAGTCAAGCAACACGCGCACACACACACTCACACACACACACACACACACACACACACAGAGAAAGAGTGGGGCTGGCTGGGAGCTGGAGGAGCAATGCCACCAGAGATTGTCTACAACAGCTCCAGGGCTTTCCTTAACCTCGGCCCAGCCTTGCTCCTCACTCAATCTGTTGGGACACACACACACACACACACACACACACACACACACAAAATGTGCTCAGGAGTGAAGAAAATGAACAATGAAATTCCCCATAGCCTGCTACACACTGCTCAATTATTAATTAAACCCCGGTGTCTGTGTTTCACGGCCCTAACAGTTCTTGTGAAGAAATGAAATATTGCTCCCTACAGTGTCTGACCACACCAGCCCTGCTGGTAAAAAAAGAAAAGGCTGCAGGTTTATGTTGTGACAGGGCTTCATAAAAGTCCTCCGGGGTCTCAGAGAAAGATCTATATATATCTATCTATATCTATATCTATCTATCTATATATATATATAGAGAGAGAGAGGGGGGGGGATAAAGCACGAGAGAGAGAGAGAGAGAGAGAGAGAAAGAGAGAGAGAGGGAGGTGAGGGAGGGAGATACAGCACGAGAGAGAGAGAGCAGTGTGTCATCTGCAGGATACCTGGTGTCCATTAATGAAAGCGAGTGTAAAAGGAAGAGGAAAAAAGAGACATCATTAGCTGTCGTCCTCGTCACGTGTGACCTCTCGGGCACGGTTTGGAAGCGGTGGAGGACATCAAAAGCCTCTCCTCTCCCAGGCTGCTTTGATAGCATTAGCAAGGTATTAGAAGTGTGTGTATGTGTATGTGTGTGTGAGTGTGTGTGTGTTTACATGGGCGTGCATGTAGGTAAAGGAAAGGGTGGGGCTTTTCCCCTGACCTGAGGAGCAGACGTAAAAAGGCCGAGCTCAGTGGCTTGGGCGGGGTTAATAAGGTGCAGCATGCCCCCGTTAACCCCGGGCCGGCAAAGGGAGCCCACGGGGCCTTTGGGCATTAGAGGAGTGCAGGTAAGCTAAGGACACGAGTCTTGGGTTACTGGCCACTCAGGGAAATCCACTCAGCTGGGGCATAAGCCCAGCACAGGCCATACGGTACACTATGTTACAGTAATGACACAGTGACTAACAAAGGATTGTATACACACTCTGTGTGTGTGTGTGTGTGTGTGTGTGTGTTCCTTTATATATAAATGCTGTATGTCTGTTCATGCTACACCAGTAAAATATCTTTACCTGGTGTCATTTGCCCGGGTTCTTTAATTAATGTACACTGCCACCTTGTGGTTGGATTTTAGAACTGTTCTAAACAAGATTCTTGCACTCCCATTGTACTTTTTCTCTGGGCATAACAGAGCTGTATGAGGTTAGGAATGTAACTGAGCATCTGACCATAGCAACGTTCATGTATACTAAAATGATTCTAATAGTTATACAATGTTCAACCTCAGTTGAGGTTTATGGTACTCTGTAATTCACACTATACAAAGGTGCATGATATGTGTATGTGCAAAAAGAATCACAAACATCCAGTTTAATAGAAAGATCTTTTTTTTTTTTCTTTTTTTTTTTTTTTTAAACCAGGACGCCAGACATTTGTTTTGGATATATTTTGTAAAAAATAAAAACAAATAAACAAAAAAAAAAAAAAAAAAAAAAAAATAGAACAAAAAACTGGAAACAAAATGGAATTATATGATTTAGACGATGTAAATTTAGTGGTCTCATATACAATACAAATTCTTTTCATCGCCAAAAGTGCAAATTCTCCCAAAAAGCCTGCCTATCCCTCCCTAGCTTCAACAGACAACAACAGACAAAGGAGAGGAACAGGACTTGTGAAAAGATGTGGGTTAATATTGTCCAAAGAGCCTGAGCCGCAGCATACGATCTGCCGCCCCAAAAACCTGTCTGCAGAAATTTGACATGTACTGTATGTTAATGATCTTAAAAGGAAAAAAAAAAACAGATGATCTTTCAGAATCATAAAATAAAAAATTCAGAAAAGAAATAATTACGACATTAAAAGAAAAAAAAAATCCCAAAAAACTGAAGCTATAGAGAGAGTCACACATGGTCCCTCTCACATTCGCACTATATATATATATATATATATCTGAACTATACGTTTTCAATGTCTACTCTGTCTGAGAGTTTTCACTGCATATTAAATGTTGAGTCAAAGTCTTTTTAAAGTATAGACCTTGAGAAAGCTATGGTTCCCAAATCTAGCATACACACTTATGAATCTCTGAGAAACAGTTATATGGAAGCATGTAGTGTAAGAGAGCTACAGCGTCTGGGCTACTGTAGGCAAAAAAAATGGATGCTACTGAACATCAGGTGAGAGAATCTGGTGTCTGTGTCTAAATGAAGGATGACAATTCAATAAAGAATAACAATGTAATCTTGGAAGACTCACTACAATAACCAACTGATACAAACTGTAGCTAGTGGAAAATTGAAAACCCAAAGAAAAATAAAATGAAAATAATAACAATAATAATGACCAAAAAAAAAAGCCTTCGATAGGTTTCCATCCAGGTGTCTTTCTGATGTGATACAGTATGGAAGTCAGATGAGGAAACACTGGCTAAGCTGAGCTGAGCAGATGCATATGTGTGTGTGTGTGTGCGCCACTGCTTAAGTGTTCAAAGTTAGGACTGTGGAACCTGGTGGGGCGGCAGTTACAGAATGGACTTCAACCCAGATATTGAATATTCAAGTTTTTCTTTTTCTTTTTTTTCTTTCTCTGTCTCTCTCATGTCATGTAGTTTTTGCATTTAAATAATCATCAAATATCCACAAGTGAGATAACAAAATATAAACAAAGATGAACAAATGAACAATAACAATAGTAATAACCAAAGGAGACAGCACACAATATTCTGGATGGCCTTTCACAAAGTGCTTTGTTACAATCGCAAGGGCCGGCAACAGGCAAGGTGATCTTCTCTACCAAAGCACAGTGCCCCTTCCCACCCCCACCCCCCCATACCCCTTGATTGCCCACTCATGGGACGGAAATGGAAGTGGAGGTGGAGGGACATGGACACATGGACACACACGCACACACACACACACTCACACACGCACACACACACACACACACACATGCATGCACCATCTTAGGAAATCCATTTCTCCATCTCCACTGTCACATTCCCTCCACTATTAATCATCAATGGGAATTCTGAAGTTATGGAATGCATCCTCTATTGGTTGGTGATCGCCTGGAGACCCCCCCCCCCCCTTCAACCCCACGCCCCTCTCCCCACACCCGCCACCACAAAAATCCCCCACCCTACTCCCCTCCCCTCCTCTCGCTAGAAACGCCTGACTTTTTTGGCATCCTCGGCTGCCTCCTCCCCACACCTCCCGTCCTTCCGACAGAGATCCAGCAATGGGTGCAGGCAGTCCAGAGTAACAATACCACTGTGCCTCAATCAAATCAAATAAAGACACAGATCATCCTTCTCTGTTTTTAAATAACCCTGACAAAGGCCTTTGCATTAGGAGGGCCTTCACTCATTCAAGACATTTCAAAGACAAGGGGCTTGCGAAGCGAGAGGTTGGGGGGGGGGGGGTATCACAATCATGCCGTATAAGCTGTCGTCTCTCTCACTGCATTGACACTCAGGCCGAGGACAAGACCTGTTTCGTGGACTTTGTAGTACAATTAAGATGTTCGTTACACATGGAAGGCAAATCACTGGACTTTGAACAATGGATTGCAGTGTTCCTTTTTTCCAACCTGAGAAGCACTTCAAAATAAGACAATGAATTGATCAAGAATTTTCCCCCAGACAAAATAAAAGTTCCATTACAATGAGACTCTCATGACCCCAAACAGATATATATATATTTTTTCTCTAAGACATTGTACCATCCCTGGGCAGAAGGCGAACCTTGGCGAGACAAGACCTTTTGGGACACAAAAGTCCAACCAATTTGTTCCTGAATACCACGGCATTAGTGTGAGTGGGCTACGTGCATCCATCCCCTGCTGACCTCTATCTCTCCCACCAACGCACCACCCAGACCCCCTGTATTTTGTGCAAACAATTGATACCCAGTGGCCAGAGAGAGCGAGAGAGACTAAGAGACAGAGAGAGAAGGAAAGAGAGTGTGAGAGAGAGAGAGAGAGAGAGAGAGAGAGAGAGAGAGAGAGAGAGAGAGAGAGAGAGAGAGAGAGAGAGAGAGAAGGCTCTCCCTGTGCAAGTGGCCAGAGGGGTATCAGACAGCGCTCTACCCAAGAGTCGGGTCCAGTCCGGGGGAGAAGAGGACCCTAAGAGTGGCTAAAATAGCATGGCAAGCCTGAAGCATTGTGGTTTTTCTGCCACGCCATTTGTACATTTGCATGCCGCCCAGGTTCGCTCCTCTCGGCCCAGGAATGGAGTGTGCAGCAACAAAATTACATCCCATAACCCAACCAGCACGCTGGCCTGTTCCATGGTCATTACAGTTATCACTGTTATCAACATTTTTTATTCTTGTTTTGAATATTTAATGCTTTGTCTTCCAATAAATATCAAGGAAAAAAAAAGACTCAATTTGGATACACACAAGCAACAATGGCTTAAAGGCTCGCGAGACACTTTCTCAGTGTAGTGTCTGGCAGAGTAAAAAGGGGCTGAGGCTCGCTCTGTTTTTTTTTTTTCTTTTCTTTAAGGACTGGTGGCGATGGCTCCGTGAGACCAGGCCACTTGTTCCTGTGTCCTGCTTTTGTGTACACATGACTTGTCATTCAACATTGGGCAGGGCACTAAAGTAAGACGCATACGCACCTGGAGGCCTGGGATACGTGCACTTTGACCCCCTTCTCCCCAGGTGCATTCATTTGGCTTGGCTCTGATTTTTTTGCCCGATCGCTCTTTAAAATTGATTGGACGTGGCAAGCTCTTCTTGAGCTTTTTTGTTGTTGTTGTTGTTGTTGCTGTTGTTGTTGTTCTTGTCGTAAAGATTGTGAGAAAGTGATTGCAAAGGACCCTAAGGGAAATAAAAAAAAGCTGCTACTGTTTCTTTTTCTTTTTTGAAAAGAGGCATCCCTGTATCTCTCCATGTTAAGGCACATTCTCGTTTGTCCCGTCCACATTTTGAAGACCAAGCCTCAGCCCCACATTGTTGCCGGACTTACTCAACAAAGCTTAGCCATCGAACAAGAGCCTTCTCTCCTCCCTCTGAACACATGCGGTCCTCTCCAATCACTGGGTCGGCAGCAGATCGGACATACATTTCAGCTTTTAAGCCATAAGATATCTGTGCGTTTTACACAACCTCCTCCAACAACTTTGGGGTTATGTTTTTTCTTTAAGCCCAGGTGATGCTTATGGTATGGTCATAGAGGAGGCTCAACACTTAGGACCTGCTCTTTTTTCACAGAGTGGCCCTGCCGAGTGATCCCTGTACTCGTCTGAGCAATATGGCTTACAACACGGCCTGGCAGATCAGATGCCTTGAATGTTAAAAATGACAGCCAAGACGAGCCGTCCTCTAGATCGGAACAGTGAGCGTTAACTGTACTGTAGCAGTGAATGTTAATGGGGGGGCACTGGAGGATGGGGGTTGATGATGATGGTGGTGGTGGTGGTGGAGGGGAGTGAAAGGAGTCTGTGTTCAGAGGAGCTCGACAAGGCCTTGCTGACTTCTTCTGCCCTTCTCCTTTCAGGACAAGGGCACGACTTTTTAGTGCAAACTCTTGCTGTCTCAGCTAAAGCACTACTTCCAGTGCTATCAGGCTTTGTAGTTCCCCACCCCGACCCAGAAAAAGCACCCCATTACCCGCGCCTCCACAAAAAAAAAAAAGCACCACCCGGACCCACCCCACCCTATACACACACACACAAAAATATCCACAACCTAAACCAAGACCCCCACCCACAAGAAAACAGCCTTTTAACAGTTTTTTGTTTTTTCAAAAACAAAGAAAAAAAAATTACACACAAGCTCTAGCGACACCTTTTGAAGGATAATTAAACAGAAACAAACCAACAAGTAAAAGGAGAAGCTCTTAATATCTACAAAAACAACAACAATTGAATCTTTAAGTTCACAGAGGAAGAGAAAACAAAACAAAACAAAACAAAAAAATTGGAAGAAGAGAAACGGGATCTCAAGTAAAAAAAAAAATGCTTTGCATGATTCCACACAAATTGCTGCATATGCGACGAGGGGGGTAGGCGTTCAGGGTGTGGCAAGACTACAGGGCAGCCTTGTGGTCTGACACAGAACCACTGCGCCGTGCTCCGCTAAGAATAGGGCATGAGGACAAGACTAGGAAAAGCTCGACTGAAGTTGGAGCTGAAGCCAAATAAACCTTAATCAAACCTATGTGATTTTAGATATACCACTGCGTGACAGAAGTGTGTATGTTTGGACACACACAACCAACCAGACAGACAGACACACACACACACACACACACACACACACACACACACACAAACACACAAACACACACACAGAGATACACACACACTCGCTGTCAAGAGTCTTGCTAACTTTGCCACTGGCTATGCAAAGTCCAACAGCATTAAATGCATTACGAGCAATCTTGACCTCGATGGTTACACAGGGTGTGTCTATGTCAGGTACACACACATCCGCACACACACACAGCTCTTGCCAACGCAGTGGTTGTCCATAGCTGAAGCTAGACTATGGGGAACTCTGTGGTGAAAATAGTTCTTTTTTATTGAGCATAACAACTGGAGCTCGGAGTGGTAAGCTGGTGAGCAGATGGGTATAAAATGGAGTTTGTTTATCCCGGCTTGCCCAAAGACCCTGCGGCTGCACACACACACACACGCACACACACACACACTAATGCTCACACTCCCACCGCCACCCCCTTCAAACACTCAATCCCAATACTCCACATTAAGACATGAATATAGACAACTCTTAATATCTCTTTTAAATCAAAAAGCAAACTTCAAGTGCAATCAGTTTTCATGGGGATATCTCTTTCTTTTAAAGAAATTTAAGTCTGTTCTTTTAAAGATAGGTCACAAATCTTGACATATCTGTCTCCAAAACCCAACTGTTCTTTTCTTTTATAGGTTCCACACACAAATAATTTTTTTTGTTTATCTTTTTGGCAGCCTGTCGTCAAAACCTAAACAAAAACAAAAGGTTGGGCGTCACAAGCGTCACCGTTCGGTTTGGGTCGCGTGCACCACACATTCGATCTTTTGTTTCAAGTACCCGTTTCTTTGACAAAAAGTGCCCTTCTCAGTAACAAAGTGCAATCAGAACCTGCTTGTGTCCCATTAAGGTGCAAAGGACCAACTCTTCAAACAACACAGCCCTGCAGCAATGCCGAGGAGGGGAACATTGACCTCGGCCACTCTCTCTCTCTCTCTCTCTCTCACACACACACACACACACATAGAGATAGACAATCACTATCCCTGTCTCTCCCTCTCTATCTTAAGAGTCAATCCTGAAGATCTGGACCACATATGCACCAGCAAATAGCCACCTGAACACACACACACACACACACACACACACACACACACACACACACACACACACACACACACACACACACACACACACACACACAAGCCTTCTGTTGGGAGGTGCTAGCCTGTGGAAGGCTAGAACTGGCAGCTTAGGCCAGGCCAGGCCAGGCCAGGCTAGGCGTAGCATGCATGCTAGGCTAAGCTAGGGTAGGTCAGCAGGCAGCCTAGACCGCGGCTCTCTGGAATAAGATTCATTGGGTTGTGCCGTCTCCCCGCGGAGGCTGCCCACTTTCACGCGTCTGATGGAGCTTTGGAAGCACTCCGCCAGATTCTTGGGAACGTGTTTAAACGCGCCACCCATCCCAGTCTTCAGCTCACCCCCACCCCCACCTCCTTCCTCACACTCTCTCTCTCTCTCACACACACACACAAGCACACACATACACACACACACTCCGTGCTGCTTGACTGTCCGGCACTCCCAGCCTTCGGGTGAGTCACTCAGTACTTAAGTGGCCAGCAGGCGACCCCACCGCCTCTCTTACACGCACACACACACACACAGACACACAAACACACACACACACACGTGCACATACTCAGCAAATGATGCACAGAGACACGGGGAGCCAGTGGTGTGTGTGTGAGATCCCACCGAGGGGCTGTTTTAAGAACCTCAGAGAGGGTCGGAGCCCAAGACCAAAAGGATCAGGCAGATCTGATCCAGTGCAAATTTCAGCCACATCTGAGCCACATCTGCACCAGTCTCATTCACAGGCTTCGACTCAACTCTCTCTGGGTGCTGCTGGAAAACAGGCCGTGTTCTGGATTTCTCCAGTCAAAGGGGGGGTGGGGGGGTCGAGATAGGGGAGGGCTTTGGGAGATTGGGGAGGGGTTTGTAGGGGAATGGGGTGGGCTAGAGTAGAGTAGGTAGGGGTTACGACAAAAAAATTTGATTTGATCCGTTGTACAGCGAAACACGGCTGTTTCGGGGCAGATTATATTTTGGAATGCAAGAGACATTGCGAAATCCACACACCTCCCCTCTGCCCCCCCGTCCTCTGTGGCTGGCTGCAGCTGTTCGCTTTTCTCTCTCTCTCTCTTTTCTCTTTTTCTCTCTCTCTCTCTCTCTCTCTCTCTCTCTCTCTCTCTCTCTTTGGCCTCCTAACTTGGACAGGTATTTATTGCTCTTCTCATCACACAGGTTGTCTCATGGTTCATGGTCCCTTGGGCGAAATATCGGAATAAGCACTTTAACCCTCCTTAACTGCCTTGTTAAATACATCTCATTCAGGTTGGATATCTTTAGTTAAGCTGTGCAAATGCATTTACAAAATAAAGGTGCTCAATCTCGTCATCTCTTCACTCGTGCTGAGTAAAGACAAAAAAAAAGAAACAAAAGAAAAGCGAAAAAGAAGGAAAGAAAAAAAAATTCCCTGTCTTTTACCAGCTGTTTGTTAGACAGCACGCTCTCATTCGCTCACACAAATAAAACCCTGGAGAACTTCTCAAAGGGAAGTCTGTCACTTCCTTCAACCTTTGGGCGGGAACTCAATGGTTCGGTCAAGTGCTAAAGTTTTTAGGACAGAACGGGTATGTTCGAAGTAAATTTTCTCTAACATTCAAGCAGTATTCTCTCCCATATATGAGCTTTACTCTGTGAGAAATCAGAAGTCAAGCTGAAGGAAAATACCCCCATTCGATTTGCAATATATCTCAAGATAAAATGGGACCAAATATTATCACCATCTAATATATATATATATGTGTGTGTGTATATATATACATGTATACAAATGTAAAGTGTCAAGTACCCAAATGCAGTCAACTCAAAAAGAACATACAACAATGACGACCAAAAAAAAAAACAAAAACAAAAACAAAACACAAAAGATTAAGACGAATCAAATTATAAGAGAGAAATGCTGAAAAAGCAGGATGGCGAGAGGTAAGATCCGATGTGGTTTTTGCCGCCTGGCAACCGATGACGATGATGGTAGTGCTTTAGAAACACTGAACCTCACCACCCCTTCCCCCCCATCCCTGGTCCTGCATTGCAAAGAGCCCCCGCAATGGTGGATACGACTCTGTGTTAACCTTTCAGAAAGACGAAGCAAAGATTTCATAAAACCTAGTTTATAGAGAAAGTAACACTTCACTCAAACCCCTGCCTGATTCTTTCTGAACCGTACAAGAAAGAAAAAAATATAGAAGTTGCTGCATCAGAATTGCATATATTGCCGTATTAATCAAAGAGACAATATCAGTTGTTTATGGAATATGTACATGTTATAACTGCATTAAAGTAGAAAAAAGATTGATTGGTTGCCTTCCATCTCCCTGGACCCATTTGAGTTAAACCCGTGCATAAGCCGACAGGTGGGGAGACCCCCTACCTGTGTTAAGACAAGGATCTGTTGGAAACAAACCCGCAAACGTTCTTCTCAACTGCATAGTTGCTCTGTGTTTCACATATGCATATGGTAAAGCCATCGCTCCAGACTAGAAAAGGAAAAAAAAAGAGATAGGACTCAGAAAGATGGAGACAGGGTGGAGGTGATGTGAAGTGCTCTTTGCTCTTTCGTTTGTTTGTTGTTTTTTTGTTTGTTTGTATGTTTGTTTTTAAACCAACCCCTAAGTTGTGAGTCTACTCTGTAAAATCTAAAGCACTGGGGGGGTAAAAGGTAAAATGAGAAAACAAATAGATTTTCTGTGACACCCTGATTTTGGTTTAGAGAGGAGCATGTAGTTGTCATTTTTTTGTTTGTTTGTTTGCCTTAGTTTTTTTTTTTGTTTTGTTTCTTGATTTTTTTTTTTGATGTAGTTTTTTTTTCAATTTCCATCTTATGTGTTCTCAGCCACAAACCCTTCTCCGTGTCCCCTTCCTGAAGTCCCCACTGCAACGTTTCCAGAGTCCCTTTCGTCTCACTGCATCTCCTCCCCGGCCCCCTCGTGCCGGACAGGGCTGTGCACATGGCTTCCTGGGCCTCCTTCCACTGCAGTGGAGGCCATGGTTGTGGGTGGGGCTACGGCAGGAGGGGCCGCCTCCAGACGCCTCCGTCCCCTGCCGCCACGCACGCCTCCCGGTCCGGGACCCGGTGGTCCGGGAAGCCCCACAACCGAGGCCCCCTCCAGGAGCTCGGGGTCCCGCACCCGGGGCTTGCGGCCACGCCGCGACGGGATGCCGTTGCAGCCGTCCTTCTTCAGGTGGCGGTGGAGGTGGTCGGAGCGCACAAAGGTCTTGAAGCAGCTGGAACACTGGTAGGGCCGCAGGCCGGTGTGGACGCGCATGTGGTTCTTCAGGTCGTAGTTGTGAGCGAAGGCTGCTCCGCACTGGGTGCACAGGTAAGGTTTCTCGCCTGTGTGCTTGCGCATGTGAACCTTGAGTTTGTCCTGCCTGTGGACACACACACCAAAGAAAAAAAAAGACAGAAAACTAGGTCAGGGGTTTGTTTCCCAAAAGCATAGTTGCTAACTAACTAAAGGGTGTGTTTCCCAAAAGCATAGTTGCTAGCCTGTTAGCAACTTAGTTAGTTGTCAATGGAAAATTGCATTGCAATCAACATAGTAGCTAACTTAGTTAGCAACTATGACTTTGGGAAACACACCCTAAGTTAGCAACTATCAAAGTTTATTAGTTTCACTGTGCACAAGCCTTTAGTGGTACAGGAGCTGGTGAGGCAGATATACTCCAAGTAAAGATCAAAATCACAGCACACCGATTACATATATTCAGGTTTTATTGGAGCTCAGCTAATTCATTGACCTCTGGGAATGGGGGATGGTGTAGAGTGAACCTGAGGAAGCGCTTGGTGAAATGCGTTGTTCACATGAATATATGAAGAGTTCAGATGCAAAACCCTAACTCCAATTGACCACTTTTTGAGAAAAGGCCATTTTTTATCAGGCGTTTACAGTGTTTGATTGCAAATAGATATTTTAAACACGGCGGGGAGCAGGTTTTATTTTATATTTTCACAAAACATTTCATCTACATATTCTAGATTTATACAGGATTCACACAATATCATTAACTCAGTTTTCACAAAAATGGTGTTTAGGGGTTTGCATCTGAACTCTTCA
>JAODXP020000022.1:22822885-22910385 GCA_027497455.2 Sardinella longiceps | reverse complement strand
CTCTGTGGTAAATCCAGTTATGAAATGGCTCAAAGTTCCCAGAAAAAGGGATGGGGAGTGGGTGGGTGCGGGGGAGGGGGGTGGTGGACTGGGAGCAGGACTATTTAACTGTGTATAATCGCCCCCAAAACAAGCGATTAACTTGGGGCCTGGAATGGAACCGAGTGGCTCGGACTGGGCTGGTGCTGGAATGGGAGAGGGGATACTGAGTGGGTTTTGAGAGTGTGTTGTTTTTTTTGTTTGCGTGTGTTTGTGTGTGTGTGTGTGTGTGTGTGTGATGTCTTATCTACCCATAGTCTGGAGAATGCCATATTTGATCACACTTGTCTAAACCTGCAGCAAATTTCCATTATTTTTTGGATCTCTAATTCCTCCCATGTTAAGATCCAAATAAAAGTATTAACGTGTGTGTGTGTGTGTGACTTTTCCCGTGGCCTACCTGGTGAAGCGCACTTTGCAGATGGCGCACTCGTAAGGTTTCTCCCCCGTGTGTGTACGGATGTGCCGGGGCAGTTTGCCCGCGCCCTGGATGACCTTGGAGCAGATGGGGCACTTCTGGAAGGCCTTAGAGCGCATCTTCCTCTCACCCGTGGCCCCAGTACTGCCACCACCACCACCACCGCCAGCTCCTCCACCACCGCTGCCAGCCTGGCTAGCCCCACCATGGCCGCCGCGCACCGACCACAACAACCCCTGGGAGACGGCGGCGGTGGCCACTGCGGCCGCGGCTGAGCCCTCCTCGTGCTGCGCGCTGTTAAAGTACTTCAAGTAAAACTCCACGTCCGGATCCTCGCCGTCGGGTGGCTCCTCGCCCGCCTTCTGCCGCTCGATGGAGTCCATCATATGCTGCAGAAGGGCGCTGGCTGAGCCACGCTCGGGCTCGGGCTCCCGCTCCTGATTATTCGGATCCCGTTTCCGGTCTCGTTCTCGCTCCTGGTCCCGATCGGCCGCCTCCGCCTGCTGCTCCTGCTCCAGTTTCAGGCGCTCCGTCTGGAGGTAGAAATGTCCGTTCTGGGTTCCCGGGGTGTAGTAGTGGGGCAGCACGGCTTCTCCTCCGACCCCCCCGTTGCCCCGGGCCCAGGCCGAGGACACCTCCATGTCATCCTCATCTTCGTCCTCGTCCTCGAGGTCCTGTGCAGACGGCTGGGTCAGGGCGAGGGCCAGGGGAGAGTCGTACTCGTGCGGCGCGTTGGGGGTCCCGTTGCGCTCCGCTCCGTTGCGCTGGCTAAAGTGCTGGTGTGTGAGCGGGTCCCTGAGCTCTGGCGTGCTGCAGCTGCTGCTGCCCCAGTGTGCCCCCCGCTGAAAAAACTCCAGGTACTCGCGGGCGCGCATCTGGTTCCCCTGCTCTCGTGTTCCTCGACTTCCACCCCGGCCGCCGCTGCCGCCGCTCTTCACTCTCTCTTTGTCGTCTATCTCCTCTTCCTCATCTTGCTCACTGCCCGCCTGTGGAGGAATGATAGGAGACTCAGTCAGTCCCTCACAGAGCATTTACTTTCTATAAGTACACTATCAGAGATGCCTATGTGTCACAACATTTTTAGGGCAATATTGTATTTAACCCACAACAATGCTAATCTTAGCTATGGCTGGGCATATGCATTATCTGCAGGGTGAAAGCCTACTACGTAACAGTTGGTGTTTTTTAGTGTGTGTACTATCCTCTCTGTTTTCACTAGGCATATGAATATTAGCCTATGCTATGCTATCAATTACCAAATTGTAAAATCAATCAAGCACAGGATTTTGTTAAATGCCCACAAACAAAAGTTGACAGGAAATACAGTACTGTACATATGGTAATATTTGTGGAATTAATTGGTAGAAAAGATAAGAATCAATATGAGCAGTGAAGAGATCTTCAAAGGTTTTTTATTTTTTCAATCACTTGCAAGCGTCATGGCCAATCTTTTAGCCAATGTATGCAATTCTACAACGCTTACATTTGGCTCTCATCTTTTATGTCTTTGCAAATGCTAATGCACAGCATATCAGAAATGGATATCTAATACATAGTACAAACCTTTAGTTTGTTAATACTGTAGCAAAATGGTCACATACTGTAGATACAGTAATTGGAGAAAAGACAAACCATTCCAATTTCAGTTGGAGAAGTTAAACAAATGTTTGGTTTGTTGTATTTAGAGATTGTATATAAAAAAGTTATAAGCATGTTAGCAACTGGAAAGAACTGTTGACCTATGTTTCGGCAACAAGAATTTCTATGGAAAACTCATCATGTACAGTAGCATTATAACTGACTCATTTATAAATTACACACATTACAGTACTTTGTAAAAAAAAACATTCTAGTGTTTGGTTTTTATTGGATTTTGAGTTAGGTTATCTGTGTTTTGCTGGTATAAGCATGTGTAGAGAGAGAGGTTGTTTGCATTACGATAGCCTATGTAGTTTTGTTAACAATGTGTGCTTTTGACTTTTGATAAGAAAATTGACTGTGTGGCTAACATTATGATGTAGTTGTTTTACTATGTTTAGCAAAAATATTTCTAGTATAGGTTAATGCTTGTTAGCAACTGTAAAAAGGGTCATGTTGGTTTGGGCTAAAAAAGAAACACCAGAAAAGATGTGTTCAAACAAAGTTACTTGTCTAATTAATTGTCTCTCGAAATACTAAGCCTAATTCCTTGGGAATGGGGTGATAGGGTACTAAGGTCTTGGCATCATAAACATCTTTCTTGGAGACCATTATCATACACAAGTTACCTTGAACTTTGCTCTACAATAAGTTTATGTTTGGGTATGTAACCTCAACCTTGTTTGATTAAAACACCCCACGTTCAGAGATGTGTGCTGTTCACTAACAGATCAACAATATAGGCAATCCAAGTCAGCGACCTACAGAGCCTAGAACAACTCAAGGCTGCATAATGACTGGTATGCCTAGGCTACTCTAGAATGGTGAGGGCCGAAACATGGGGGATATCTCTATTGAAATAGAGTGACAAACCATAATACTACTAAATAGCAATTTATACGGCAGCTCTTGTCCATGTTGAGCCCAAATCATGTAATTGTGAGTGTTATGGCTGATAAAGGCTGATGGTAAAACAGTGGCTACAAAGCCACTCAAAGTGATTGAATTCATTTTACATTATCCTAATTAGAGTGGGGTTAGAAGACCAGGGATCAATGGAACATTAGCGGATTCTACAACAAGTTGTTTGATATGCACGCCACAGTATGATCATGGGCTTCAATTGCACAAGCCATTAGGCTACTGCCCCGGACAAGATAGCATAACAAATGCCTAAATGTTTCTCTGTGGAATTGCGGGCACTTCAGAACATGAATCCTAAACCTCTTGAACATGTAGGCCTATCAGGCTAAGCCATTCCAGTGGCCTCAGGTGATCTTGTGTCTTGTTAAGACATTTTGTATTGGCTTTGATGTTTAAGAAAGCTATGTACCATCTAAAAAGTAGAATGTTCCAAGTACAACCATTAAATCATAATCACCCTATTTACCCACATAAAAAGCTTCCTCTACAGAAACTTGACTGAAATCGACCTTCACGCACCATGAAATTGATCTTTTTCATATGGTTACTGAATCTCATGACCTACAGTATACTAATGTTAATTTGGAGTTGAATATGCAGATGACCTATTTATCTTTCTAGTTTTTTTAGAGGCCTACTTTTTGAATATTCCACCTCTGATGATGAACGCTGTCAAGCTCATACCCCAGCATTTGTACCTACAGTACAAATAGGAAAACAAATAATATCTCATGGTTCTATGGTTCTATGCTATTACCTAGATTTCAAGATACATTCTTACCCAACACAGGTAACAGGTATATATATATGGATAAAGCGTCTGCTAAATGCATAAATATAAATGTATATATATATATATATATATAATTCTTGGAACACATCAGTACATGACTGTATGCATGTATGCAGGCCCCCTCATCCAACTCAACCAAATAGTACGATTCCTTTGGGTTATTTTTTTCTGATACAAAAACTTGCAGATCTACAAATCTACTTGTGAAACTACAGAACTGAACTGAACCTCTTACATCAAGTATAAAGGACTAGATAGATATAATTCAACCGGATTGAAGGAAAAATTGTGGCATCACAAAAAAATGACAGATTCTGCACAAAATTTTTAACTACCTGGAAAACTGAAATGATATGGCTGTAAAAGACAACCGTTGAACTAATTGCACTGGTATCTCAAAAAATCCCAATGTTCTATTTTACTTTCATCTTATCTTATATGTTATTTATCTGTAATACAAACAACACTAGATAACACTCCTCAGGTAAAGCAGTATCGTGTGTTGACAAAATAATTCTATTCTAACATCACCTGCAGGGTCTCTGCACACAAAAGTGCCACAAACAAGTATAATGATGAATGCCACACACAATATGCAAACATGACTTTAAAGGAGAAAGCCGGCGTGAATCAACACGTAGTCCTACTGTTTTGTAGTTTCCCAAACTCGGTCTACGATGCACAAAAAAGTATCATTGAGGTGCCTTTCAGTAGCGCTTAGCACTATAAAACAGCAGGGCTAGGTGTTGATTCACACCGGATATTACCTTTAATATATTCATCTGAACCAAATGCCGAGGTGAATTCTTGCAGTTCTCACAAAGCTCACAATATTAACTAGATGACCAGAGCATCATACGGTATTTTGCAACTTACACTCTGAAAGAACAATCAAAGAAATTCCAAATACAGAACACACTTTAAGAGTCCTTCAGAAGAAATAGTTCTTGGAAAAGGCCTGGCAGTGAGACAGATTGAGTAACATTGCGAAAGGACCTAATCCACCATCTTGATTAGCTTGAAGCTACTCTACTGGTTTTGAGATTATTAAACCACTGCAAAGCTTCTCTACTCTTAGCCATTGCACCTATTAAAGAGCAGTGGCTCATTGCTACTTGGAAATGTGGATCTGAAGACAGTATCTGTCTGCATTCTTGTGCTTTTGTGTATATTAGATTTCCATTGCTATTTTTGGGATATTATGGGATTTAATTGTATGAATGATAATGGGACTCTTACCTACTGTATAATCACCTATAAGTACTTCTAAGTGTGCCGGAGTACAAGTATGTCTGTTTACAATATGTCTGTAAGTGTATGTATTTGTGTCCAAGTGTATGTGAATGTTTATGTGCAGGTGTATCTATTTACAGCATGTGTGTGTGTGAGTGTGTGTGTGTGACAGAAAGACAGAGAGAGTCAGAGTCAGCTTCTCCATATATGTTTCAGTGTATTTTTGTGTACCCTTGTGTGTGTGTGTGTGTGTGTGTGTGTGTGTGTGTGTGCATACATACCGGCGGGGAGAGCACTTTGGTGTCCAGCAGGTGCGTGCAGACATCTTGGACGGGCGAGATCTCCAGCAGACGTGCGGCGCTCAGGATGTCGGCCACACTCGTGTGGCTGACCGTTAGCGTGGCTGTGTAGGCGAAGTCCAACAGTGCGGACAGCGCCTCGGCGCGCACGAAGTCGAGGGCGTAGACGCTCTGGTGGTTGGCAGCCAGGCCGGAGGTGAAGAGCTTGTGGAAGTAGGTGCTGCAAGAGGCCAGGACGGACCGGTGCGCGTGGAACTCGCGCTCCTGCACGACCAGCAGCACGTCGCAGAGCAGGCCGCTCACTCGCTGCTTGTTCAGGCCTCCCAGCACGTCTGCACTGTGCTCAGGGAACGGGATACCTACGGGGCCTTCTTCCACCACCGTTTCCCTGGAGCCACAGCCACCACCCGAACTGCTGCTGCCGCCACCGCCGCTGTTACGCGACCGCGCATGGCGGCTCCCCCGCCCGCCGGCCCCCGACGACATCTTCCACCAGCCTGCCGCCGAGCCGCCAATCACAGGCCCTGCCCGCACGTCCGTCCTGCCGTCTGTCCGTCTGCCTGTCTGAAAAGGCAATGAGAAAGAGAGACACTGGGTGAGAATTATGCATGTACAGTAAATCACAGATGGACTAACAGTACCTGGCTGAGACCAGAGACTCAACGTATACAGGTCTGGAGAAGTATGGAGAACCTATACAGGCATGGAGAGAGAGAAAGAGAAAAAAAGGGATAGAGAGAGAGAGAGAGAGAGATGGGGTGTGTGTGGAGGGGGGAATACTGTTCAGCATAGCCACACAAAACCATCATGACGGGGAAAGAGTGATGCTGAGGGCAATTGTTGAGGCTTAAGGAACATCATGCTAGAGACTAGTGCTGTTTACAATGAAATACATATAGATGCTTTAGGCAGAGCTATGTAGATTTTGGTACTTAGAAGTCCAAATAGTAACTAAAAAATTCTAAATTGTGAGTAACTACACCTCCCCTCCCCCCAACAACAACAAAAAAATAAATATCATCAATATTTACATACATGCAAAGTATGTAAAGACCACCACATACACAGCATGCATGGTAACACAAACACCTACATCTGTACGTGTCCATGAATAAACAAATAACTGACATAACAAAAGGCGATATCAAACTGGGCAGGGACAGATTAAAGGTGTAAACACGGTGGTGACATGGTGGCACTGGGAAACTAGCGGGACTAGCGGGTGGAGGGCTGGTACTGCTAATTCATGGTGAAGGATAAGCTATTATAGGCGCAGCCGCTTTTAAGTTCAGGTTTGGGTCAGGCCGGCAGGCGCAGTACAAGCGAGCGAGCGAGAGAGTGTGTTAATCTCTTAACTTCTGGTATGTCAGTCTGGTCAGGGGCCCCTTTGTTGTGGCAAATATTCTCGCCATGGCCTGAATTTTATTACGTGGTGATGCCCATCTCTTAGGATTGCAGGCAAGGCAAGAAACGAGTTAGGATTTGTGTGTGTTTGTCCCGAAATACACATACAGTAATCTCAAAAGAGAGGCAGAATTATGTTAAGTATACTACTGTACTACTACTACTGTTTATTTTATAGACGCAGCAAGTCAACGGAAACCAGTCAATGGCTGGCAGCAGCAAAGTAGCCTAACTCAAAAAACTGTCTACTGTAGTTCAACCTGTACAAACAGATAGGAAGCAGAGAGCTCAGAGCAACAGAAGCACGATGAGGCCCCAGACATTAAAGGTCTTCCACAACAAACCCCCAGGGGCACACGGTGACTTAGCACAAACACTTTGTATAGTGACACTTTAATAACATTACAGCAGGCTGTCACTTAACAACATTATTTCCTCGTGTCGTACATCACGCCCACGTGAGGCACAAGGCATTCTGAAAGTTGTCGATGTATAAATTTTTTTTTTTTGCTCCACGTCTCACCTGACCCCTCTGGCTGTTCCCTATACTAGAGGCACTCTCTGTGACCTGTGACTGACTGACTGAGCCGCTGTACTGTATATGCCGAGGCTGCCTGAGTGCCGGTGAGGTGTGCGTGGGGTGGGAAAGAGGGAAGGTGCTGTGGCACAAACTGCTGGAGCTTTAGCGTTAGCATTAATGTTAGCGTGTGGCTGTCAGGGGGGGAATGAAGGGCAACCCAGTGTAGATCAGACTGGGGTGTGTGTGTGTGTGTGTAGGGGGGGGGGGGGGGCAAAGGGAGAGCTCTATGGAGAGTGGAGGCAAAGTGCTGGGTGTGGGGCCATGCAGCATGTGCACTCTGTGTCGTGTCAGTTGACTGTTGAGGAAGGGGAGGGAGAGAGTGAGCGAGAGAGGGGTGGTTGGAGTGAGGTGGGGTGGGGTGGGGTGAGAGAGTTTGGGGAGGGGTGGCCGAGGGCGAGAGGGGGGCTGCCTGCACGAGAGACTATAGTGGAAAAAACCCACTGGAGGAGGAGGAGGAGGAGGAGGAGGAGGAGGACACGCGCAGCCTGCGAGGGAACAGTATTAAAAGGGAGGTTGTCAATCCGGTCTGAGCCGGTTACCCCACCCTGCGCCCTGTGCCAAGTTTCAGGAAAGGCTGTCCCCTTGCTCACGTGTGGGGGGTGGGGTGGGGTGGGGTGGGGTGGGGGGAGATTAAAATGATCGACTGCAGCCCTAGCTAGGGGGAGGGGGGCTCTGGGAAGCAAACCCTCCCCGATTTGTCCATTCACTGACACACACACACACACACACAGACACACACAGGCACGCATGCACGCACATGCACACACACAAACACACATACACACACTCAAACACGGAAGGCAAACAGCTTCACTCCCACCCTCCCACTCCCCCCCTCCCTCCCCTCTCCACCACCCCCCGGCTCCCATCTGCCAGAGAGACCCAGCAGGGGGTTGAAGCCTGGGGGGATTATGCTCTATAAGAGCAATGCATTCAAATGACATTCCTCTAGACCAAGCCCCTTGGTATGTACTGTACGCCAGACCTGCTCGACCTGGGTGCTCACACACACCTTTTTCGCCCATAAACTTGCCAACCGGCTTCTCTTTTTTTTTACACCTCCGCAAAGCTGGCACCGTTTCAATGCAAACCTGAGGTCAGGGTTTGGTAAAACAATAGATCATTACACAAAAAGAAAAATACTGGTTTGGTAGGCCCCTCTCATACCATCACTAGCCCACTCGCATAACAGGAAACAGTACTTATTGTAAGTGTTGCAGCAACATCCCAGTGCAGTATATTAACCTGTGTTTGTCTTTTGTTAATATGAAAGATGGATTGGGCGTGAAATGGCTGACACGGCAAAGTGTGGCTTTTTGCCACACCTATTCCAGGCTATTTCACCTGTCCCATGAATGAATAAATAAATCATAAGCTATAGATACAGCTACATTGTATGTGTGTGTGTGTGTGTGTGTGTGTGTGTGTGTGGCAGTAACAGCCCACGAGTGGAGCTGATCACACGCATAGCAGCATGCAGTCACCCTCATGCCCTCTGTGCCATGTTAAATGGCCATCAGAACTCTTTACAGCTTTACTGTTGTCACACACGCAGGCACACACACACACACACACACACGCAGGCACACACACACACAGACACCCACAGCACAGGGGCCCTGATAAAGTCGCCCGACCAAGGGCCTAATTTCACTATCCACCCCTCATTTGACTATCTATGAGGCAGGGGAGAGGCAGGGGGCTAACGGACAAGTCCTTGTTGTGTGCAAGAGACAGAGAGAGAGAGGAAGGGAGGGAGAGTGAGAGAGAGAGAGAGACTGAAAGAGACTGACGAGGTCACTGAGGGCAAAGTCTCTAAGACCTCTCTCTCTCTCTCTCTCTCTCTCTCTCTCTCTCTCTCTCTCTCTCTCTCTCTCTCTCTCATCTCTGTAGCAAGGCTGTCTGTTGTTGGAATTCTTTACTCTCCCCAGCTCACCGGATTGAGACACGTTCAACTTTGTACTTTTTTATGTCCTTGTTTTGGTTTTCTCTCTTCAGTCTGAATAGAAGGGGGAGAAACCAAAGAATGGCTGTCAGTCATCAGTGTTACAGGTGCGGGTGTGGGAGCGCGGCCTCACGCAAACCTGTCCCAGAATAACCCGATAGAGGAGTGCAAAGAGAAGAGGGACAGAGAGAGAGAGAGAGAGAGAGAGAGAGAGAGAGAGAGAGAGGGAGAGAGAGAGAGAGGAAACACCGCAAACAAACCTGATCCTAACACCTCCTCTTGCCTCCCAACATTCTCTATAACTTATTCATGGCTGCGGGTGACGGGGGCCGTGGCGTGTCCCCAACGTCTCGTTTCAAGGCCTCTCGCTTCGCACACAGCCACAGCATAGCTACATACACAGGGCTGCTATCCACCGTGCAGGGCATGACGCTGCTTTGCAAGTCAAACTACCGAGCCAGTGCAGATCTTAACCCCACCACTCCTTCTGTATGCTGGCTTTGCCATCAGCTCTCTGCCACCCCCCCCCCCACCCCCAACTCTAACAACATCCAATGCCCCCATCCACCCCCACACACACCCCTCCCTCCCTCCTTCCCTCCCTCCCTTCCACCTCCGCCCCCAACTACCCCCTTACACACGTCAGGTACCCAGATTAGATTTCAGGGGATGATCTGTCCTGCTCACTCAAAGCCGAACATCAAGCTACTGTTTTACTCCAGACAAAAATAAATAACTAAATTGTGACATTCCCTCAAACATGTGAATATGTATCATTTAAATTCAGCTTTAGGTGGTGGTGTGGCTGTGTCATTTCTCAGTAGAAGCAAAACTATAGGCTGGACATGATTTGGCAGGAGAAGGCTGGGAGAGAGAGAAAAAAAGTGTTTTGTTTTTATCAGACGCGACATATCAACTCACGAGTGAAAGATATCTAAGAATGTTGCGTTCCATTGGGGCCCGCGCTGCATTCCAGGAGCACGCCGGCTCATGACATCAACGCAAACAACCCTCGTTGCCTTGCCAGCCAGCAGCACTTGGGAGGAAGGGGGTGCTCTGTTAGAACTGTTTTTTTTTTTTAATTTATTTGTTGTTTTATGCTGTGTGCATTTGTTGACCATAGCTGTCGCCTACGCCTATTTTTTTTTCCTTTGCAACATGTAGTCGAGATGGGAGACTGTTCTCAGCGAGAAAGAAAGAGAGAGAGAGAGAGAGAAAGAAAAGAAAGAGAGAGCAGGAGGAGGATTAGAAAGCTCACTGTATGCCGGCTGTATATGTCAGCTCTGGAAGGCGCAAAGCCCTGAAACGCAGCATAGCAGGAGGCTACGGCATGCCGGCAGGGGGTGGGGGGGGGGGGGGGGGTGTTCCCCAGCCGGGAGTCCTGCCTGGGAGCGTGCCTGTGATTAGCAGCCGCCACGGCCCACAGGGAGAGGGTGGGGGCGGCAGGGGCGGGGGCAGGGCAGGGGAGGGGAGGGGAGGGGGATCACTAGCCAGGGGTCAGGAGGGTTCAAGGTCAAGGCCCAGCGGATATTACAGGATAATCGGAAACGCTATGGAGAAAAGGGGTGGAGGGGGAGGGGAGGAGGAGGAGGAGGGGGGTGTGGCGAGTTCCAAGAAGAACAGGATTTCAAGCAAGGCCCTGTGCGTGTTCTGTGTGTGTATGTGTGTGTAAGTGTGTATGTGTTTGTGTGTGTCCGTGAGTCACTACTGCCAGCGCTGGTAGGAAGTCTGAGTGGCCATACACAGCGTAGGCAGGAAGTAGGGCGAGCAACTGATAAAACTGGAGTTGTAGGGCCGGGCTGCCAAACTAGAGGGATGTCAGGAGGCTGCCAAAAATCAAGACTTCTCTGCACAATGCCCTGAAAGGTAGTGGGCGAGGCCGCTTAAAACAAACTCACACCGCCACTTCAACCCATTCCAACTTTGCACTCAGCGGCGCCTCCAAAAAAAAAAAAAAAAAAGAATCTGAGACTTATAAAACTGCCTTCTGCACCCCCACGCACACACACACACAACCCTGGGGCAGACTGTAAAGGAGGAAGAGGAAAAAAATCTTTATAATTTCAATTTCTTATGTCACATTGGACAATAAAATTTTAGTGAGTCGAAGAAGTCGCCTTTATTATGGAAATCCAAAGGTCAAAGTTCTATCGCCACACATGCCAGATATGCCACTTGCCAAGGAGCGTGTTTATAATGAGAAGCGCAGCCTGGAGGCAGTAGCCTTTACACAAAGCAACAGGCAAGCTATCGGAGAACAGGGAACAATCTATTAAAATTATTACATTATGTTTCTTCGGCTCTTTTACAGCAGTGATAGAACACATCATTTGTTCTATTTTTTGTCACTTAATGAGCTGATACCAAAAGTTTTTTAGAAAAAAATACACTTGCTTAGCACCTGCTCCTCAAACCCTTCAAGTTTTTGAGGCTAATGCGAGTGGAAAGTTGTGAACTCCAGTGACAGCTTTTAAACTGTGAGACATTTTTCTTCAGTGACATATAGTGCAGCAGATAAAGGAAGGAAAAAAACTAAACACTTGATTGTGGAATGAACAATCTAACACTGCTGAAGATCATAATAAAAACAATTAACGACTAATGCAAATAAAGACCAATTGACATATCTCAGTGCCTGTTACAAGGCCTATGTAAGATATTTTGCTTTAATTCATTGAAAACCTTTTATACTAAATCCTTCTGATGCATAAGCATAGCCGATTTAAAGACGGAGGCCCACTTGAGTTGGCTGACTCCTTCTAGAGAGGGTGGAGGACAAGCTGAACGTGAGTACTAAAGGAGAGGTCGGCTATGCTAGCCCGCTCTATCTCCCCTGTCCTGTTCTACCACCTCTATCAGTGCCACCTCTGTTGTTGCCAGTGCCTTCTCTCTCTCTCTCTCTCTCTCACTGCAGACAGGCGTCTGCTAATGCCACGCAATGCCATACCCCTACCCTCACACACACACACACACACACACACACACACACACACACACACACACACACACACACATACAATAACACACACAGACACATAGATACATATACACACACACACACACACACATACACAAGTATACTTTCCCACACACAACCCCCGACAGAAGAGAGCACTTCCTGTGGTGTAACAGAACCCTCACTGTTATCAGATGACCAGCTCACCCAGACACTGCAGTGCGCTGCCTCCACCCTGCTGCCCAACCCCATGGCCTGGCCTAGGGTTAGCCTAGCCTAGCCTAGCCTAGCGTAGCCCAACAGTAGCCCTGATGACCAACCTCCAGCCCCCCTTCAGTCTACTGCACACCACTCACTGAGGGGGTGCACACACAGCATCCAACCACCACCACCATCTCTGACAAGCATCTACCAATGTCACACTAACACCCCCTACACACACACACACACACACACACACACATTTAATTTGCATCTACAAGTGTCACACCAACACCCCTCCAATATACATATTCACAGACACATGAACACACGCACATCTGACAGTCTGTCAATCTCACATCAACACCCCCTCAGTGCACACACATTCAAACACACACCACTACCAATACCACTTGCCACTCAACCGTTTGGCCCGCCACTCTGGTGACGAGCATGGAACATCATGGCCTGGTTTGAGAGAGACATGAACAATATATTTGCCAACGGCATTCAACAACAGCATTTAGAAACAAACAAACAAACAAACAAAGAATTCCGTCTGATTGAGGGCACATTGTGGGAAAATAATGAGTGAAGCCGTCAGTCCCCGTCCCCTGGAGATAATGGACACTCCAAGAAGGCCTTTTAAATATGCAACGCGGGCATATAATAAGGTGTGCTCTCTGATTACCCCCGGATAAACTGCACAAGGGACAGCGCGCTGCTTTGCCAGGCTTTGCGAGAAAAAATCTAATTCAATCAAGTCTCCCTCTTTAAATATGAGAGTCAGGAGCCCACCCAGATCACTGGCCCATCAACAACACATAGCAGTGGAAAAAACAAGCACACACATGCATACACATACTTGTATACAATCATACACACACTCATACAGACTCACACACACACACACACACACACACACACACACACACACACACACACACACACACACACACACACACACACACACACACAGGACATACACACACACACTCAACATATACAGAAGGTTGACTGTCTGGGCAAGGGAGTTACAAGATTATTTTATTGCTGACGAGTGGAGCCCATTCTTAGTGGGACGAGTGGAGAGGACTTCAGTCTGCCCAGCCACAGGCCCCACCGTCTTGAAGTCCCCTCATCCAATACGTGTAAGTAGTTTACCCCCAGCACCCCCACCCACCACCACCAGTACCGCCATGCCACCACTACCAGCGTCATTCCCCACCACCCTAGTGGTGCACTGCCTGCACTTTCAAATACTACTCAACTTCCTCACTGGGTCTGTCCCAGTCACACCAACTTCTAAAATTCCCCAAGTGACTCTGGCAGTTTGGCCACACCAGTTATATGTATAACTTCTTCTGGAAAGTCGTAAAATACATGTGTTGTTTTTATGTTATTTTTTGTTTTGTTTTGTTTTTTGGTCATGGACACTCAAATGCTTAGGTCAGTGTGCGACAAATTTGATGACAAAAGGTTAGGCTAGGCTAGGAAACTTTTGGCAAATCCACTTCCTCACAATGAATTAAATTCCCCCTTTATAAACTGCCGTAATTCACAATGACTGATGCGAACACACACACACACAAAAAAAACATTTTCATACACTTTCAATTCTTGCTTTGGTGTTAAAAGAATGTACAGTGGCTGCTGGCTTGTGACCTCGGCAGGCTGAGCTGAGAAGTTTCTCTCAAACTGCCTCGTTGCATTCTTCCGTAGGTGCCACGACCCAAGTTGACCTCACACTGCCATTAACTTCCCATGTGTGCATGGTTAGGCTTTACATTACGGAGATAAAGACAGGCTTTGCCACTGACAAGCCCATCCCATGAGGTCGGCGAACACATTTTACTTAGGGACACAGACGTCAGCCTGTGTAACAATAACAACAACAGACTTGAAAAAAATCCTCCCAACTGTCTCTCTGTATTTCTCGCTTTCTCTGAACCCGCAGCCCTTAAAAAACAGGTTCTGCAGGAATAAGGTGAATGATGGAAGACTAAATAATATGCTCTTAAATACTTAACAATGATACAAAAAATAATTTGAGCTGCCTGCAATGTCTGTCAACATCAGACACAAACTATTTCCACATATTCCTCAAGACCTCAAACAGACAATCATACACATACACAGCCCACCAAAACCCACACTTACACACACACATACACACACACTTGCACACACCGTCCTGTACACATACAAACACACACACTTACACACACCGTCCTACCACCCAAAAAACACACACTCACGACAGTCCTACCACCCAAAAAACACACACACACGCGCATACATATACACATGCGCGTACACACACACACACACACACACACACACACACACACACACACACACACACACACACACACACACACACACACACACACACTTGTGATGTGCACTTGACATGTCATGAGACCATGCTGATGAAGACTGTTTTGTGAGGGCAGGGAAGGGAAGTGGGAATCCAGGGAGGGGACCTCAAATAGGGGAAGGGGCGAGAAGCGGTCAGTCAGAGAGTGAGCCATATAGAGAGTTACAGACAGAAGAGCCTACTGTCACTCAACACAGGGCATGGCTTGGCTATGGGAAAAAAAACGTCTGACACGCTCTCAAAGTCCAGCCTGGCATGTGGACTCGGCAAAATGCACCACGGCTGAGACCGGCACGGGGAAGTGAAACTGTCCGCCAGAGGTGCCGCCACATTCTCTTGCCTCATACCAGTACTGTGTCAAAACCACCAGGAACTATGGCACTGAACAACCCCCCCCACCCCACCACCACCCCCACCCCCCTACAGGCAAAACCCACACGGCACATAATACCAGCCAGATGCCATCAAGTCTGCTCTGATCACGGACATTATACTTAACTTGAGTGTGCTTTACAGACAGAGTTAAGAAACAGCCCAGCCATTTTTAGGGAAACATCTGCTTCTCTGGACGTTTTCGGCACACACACACACACACACACACACACACACACACACACACAAACAGAAACACACACATAAAAAGATGCACCTGAGCATGTCCTAAAACTTATGCGCAGCATCGACATCGACCCCTCCTTGCTTTAAAAAGAAAAAAGAAAAAAAATACCTGCCACATCCAAGCACTTCTTCTGTCCTCCCCCGCCTCCACCTCATCGGCAAGTGGGTCAAGAGCTCAAGAACTCAAATCAAGTCCTGTCCCCCTCCCAACACACACACACACACACACACGCACACACACACGCACACACACTACTGCTCCACACACTCCCCCCTCGCTAAGAGATCCAGCAAGCTCCTCTCTATCTTAGCCTGTCCTCTGCCAGGCTGTCAGTACAAGAGAGTGCAGTGTGTGTGTGCGTGCGTGCGTGCGAGCAAGCACACTGTAAGTGTGTGTGTGTCTGTTTAGTTGCTCTTACCAGCTGCCCAGAAGTGTGCTTCCCTCCTCCAGCCCCAATCGGTTTCCCCCTGGCTGCCTTGCCTACTTTGCCTGCCTGCCTGCCTGCCTGCCTGCCTCTGTGTCTGGGCAGGGCCCTGCCTCGGCACCAGAGCTGTAGCGAGACAGGAAACTTCTTGAGTGGCCGTAGTTACACAGGCAAGCCCTTGCCTGATCCCACACAGGCAGGCACCTACCACCTCCTCCCTCCCCTCTCCTCTCCTCCCTCCCTCCCTCCCTCCCGCTCTACCCCCTCCCCTCTATTTTCAGCCCACTGCTGTGGCTTTGCTTCCTGCCACGCGATTGGCCTGACGGCTGCTCACTCACCACACCTCCCCGTCGGGATAGGCTGGCGGCTGTTCCCATTCCTGCATGGCCAAGGGCAAAGCACTCTGGGATGTGGAGTCCTTGAGCGTTGTGTGACCTGCTTGCCAGCCCACCCGGGTGAACTACGAGTCCCAGCACTCTCCCCCCCTTGCCACCCCCACATCTCCGAGCCTGCTTCAACGTAAGCAGTCAGGGCTGAATTATACACTACAGTGTGTTGCTAGCAGGATGCCAGGTATTAAAAGTACAGACCAGCCATCAGACAGAGCCAAGCTCCGCAGGAAAAAAAAAAAGAGAGAGAGAGAAAACCACCAGACCACTGGTTTACCCCCACCAACCCCCCCGAGTCACAAGCAAACGATGGAATACAATTAAGTGACACAATGACCCTCTCTGCATTTCACGAAAAACTTCAGCATTCCTGACCTAAATACAGACTTTTTGGAAAGACTGAATAGGACGACACCAACCGGACAGATCCCCCCCGGAAAATAATCCAAATCAGCCGAATGGCAAGGGCTCGGTGACAACTTTCCTTCCAAACTTAGTTTGGCATGAAATGACAGCAGCTGAAAAAGTGGTCCCGGCAGTTATCAGTGTACCATGTCCTATGGAATTATTTTGGTTCCTTGTTCCTTTCAAGTCGACTGCCCCCATACATAGCCCAACACTAAAACACACACACACAGAGACATATACATACACACACACACACACATCAAAACCCCACCATTCACCTCCTCTCCCAGCGACCCCCTCCACTCCCCTCCCCTCCCCTCCGCGCACACACACACACACACACACACACACACCTCCGTCCAAAAAGTTCACACCTCTCCCAGTCCGAAATAAAGTTCCACCTCCAGCAGGTACATCATATTACAAACCTTTGTAGCGAGAAGTTACTTTAGTGACAGAATTGGAAGAAAACACCCAGCTTAACTACTGACTGTTTAGCTCGCCCCCTCCCTTGCTCTCTCTCTCTCTCCCTCCTCACCCCCACCCCCCAGCACTCACACCCACCTCCACCACTCTCTCTCTCTCTCTCTTTCTGTCCCCCTCCCTCATTCCTTTCTCTTTTTCTCCTGTGACTGCTCTCTCTCCATTCGGCAGGCCCAGAGCACTAGTCTCCTGGTCTCGGGGTGGGAGAGAGGGGGCAAGCGGGGTGCGAGGTGGGGGGCGGCCGAGGGCTCACCTGCGATGGCCGTGGTGCTGCTTGTTGTAGGGACAGCTCTGCCCTCCTCTCCTCTCTCCTCCTCTCCGGAGCGCACTCACTCTCTCTCTCTCTCTCTCTCTTGCTCTCGCTCGCTCTCTCTCCTCAACTGTCGTGCAGTTTCAAAGCCCCGTATGCGCTAACCAGGCAGCAGCAGCAGATCAACTCAATTCCCTTCCTGGTTTCTGGAGGGCAAAGAGGTCCCTCCCTTTCTCTCTCTCTCTCTCCCTCTCTCTTAAAGAAACAGCATTCCCCCTTGATGAGCTCTCTCTGGCTTCTCTCCTCTAGGGACTGAAGGAATATTCTCTTGTCAGGAGGGGCCAAAAGCATTCACACAACAAACAAAAAACAACAAAAACAACACAACAAACAAACAAACGCACTTTTTTTTATTTTTTATTTTTTTAACAAATTCAAAACGGGGATTAAATTTTAATCTGCCCTCTCAATACCACTGTCCCTCAGGAACAGGTTTGAGTGCAAGGGAATGAGTAAGTGTGTTAAAATCGTAATTGTAGCGTCTTGTCTTTTCTTGCTCTTGTATCTCACACGTTGCTTGAATAGAGACGCACCCACCCATCCCATAGCCTGAGGTCATGGTGTCCCACCCCAAAAACAAGCCTTGGCACATTCCGGGACACTCAGGGTCTGCCAGCACCAACCCACCCACCACTCACCCCTCACCCCCCTCGCTCCTCCAGTGCTGTCTTCACCCATTTCGAGTGCATGCCTCCTCAAGAGGGGCCTTAAAGTCTTAGCACTGACTTCTTAGCACATTAATCTTCCCATTCCAAGCCAGCCTCAAGCTGTCAGCAACACCTAGGTAGAGTCCTCTTCGACCACTCTTCCCCGTTCACAGCTCCCAACACAGTGCAAGCTTGAGATTTTTACATCAGGCGTTTTCTCTCTTTCGCTCTCTCTCTCTCTCTCTCACACACACACACACCAGTATAACCACCAGCTAAAAGAGGGAAAGTGTGTGTGTGTGTGTGTGTTCTGTGTGAGTGCTACTGTACATTCCTCTCTGTACTAAAAACCTAACCTGATGGTCTGAGTTGAGGGTGCTGTGCAGTGAGCGTAGTGAAACTTATGTAAAACTCTTTTGACAGGTCACCTACACATTAGTTGGGGGAAGAGACTGCAGGAGGTCCATGAGATTATCACAGCTTTGCGTTTCAGAGGAACCTAGGGGACAGTATTGAGCAGGGTTGGTTGTTACGCACACTGACCACAGAGGGCGCTGTCCGCAGGACACACACATGGTGGTAACACACCACAGCCCCACGTGGCATTCGCCAGTTTAACTATTTATTACCAGACACCTCAATCGCCACTAGCACCGGCTGATATCCATATGCGAGTTTTTTTTTTCTTAATTCTGAATCACAGCAGTGTGAAGGGATATTCTAAAACGGCAGATGAGAGGCTGCAAAACTATTCTGTGTGGGCAGTTTTATTTTTAACAGCAACTCTAAGGGGAGAGTAGGTGTAGTCACCATTGCGCATGTACATTATGCTATGTATAACACACATATGACTATAATCTTTTATGTTTTATTGATATAATCAAATATAAATCATGCATTTAGCTTTGAATACAAAGAGTACATCATTTTCTCGAATGGCACCACATAAGAAAATAAAAAGGTCCTCATATTTTATGACCTTTTTTAATTTGCTGTCCTTGGCCCTTTTTGTCATGGTTAATTTAGCTGACGTAAGCCATGTTTATTACCCACTGTCCTTGATTTTAAAACAGGCCATAGTTTCCCCATCCCATACACCCTTCCGCTCTGCTTTTGTCGTTAGTGGGTAAGCCCCATAGTAAAGACTGAAATCTTAATAATACAAATACTGTACACACACACACACACATTACACCGACCTATACAAGGCCCTGTCCAAGTGTTGCGTGGGATTAAGACGGAGACTAGTGCCTGGTTAAGTTACTGGCATGTGTTAATTTTGATATGGTCTAAAAATATGGAAGTAGTGTCAGGAATAATCAGGTCCCCTGCCCTATAGCAAAAGCTGATTAGGTGCAACCATTGCTGACAGCTTGCTCCAAGTTAAGAGGGTCACCAAATTAGGTAATGCTTATCAAACTACTCTCATACAATAACTGCTTATGATTCAAATCTCGGTGTATTAAAACAAGCAACAAAGTAAACCATTCACAAATAGGTTTTATTTTTTTTTTATATTAGAACTGTATTCAACATATTTCATGTGACAATAAAATGACTTTCCCCATTTCCTCTGAACCAATCAAAAAAGAAGAAGAAGAAAAAAATAACAATTTCTTTAAGACTGCAAAGACAGTACATTTGCACTGTTAAGTCAGCTTTTTACACCAACACGTGGCAAAGCTTTCATCTCAATTTTTTTTTTTTTTTTTTGAACTCGGTCGGAGAATACAGGATAGTGGAGAATACCAGAGAGAATACAGAACAGGCAAAAGAGACAGATTTGCCACCACCACTGCTGCCCATAGCGAGCAAGGGTCTTCATCACTTAGTGCAAACTCGGACTAGTCACAGAAAGTAGAGCACTGAAGCATATAAAGAAGAGGCAAACCTGGACTCAGATTTAAAGAGAAACCAAAGAATAAGAACAACAACAACGACGACAACCCAAAAAGAAAAAAGAAAACGAGAAAAATCAGGCAAAAGAGAGATAAGAAAACATGATTCAGGCATCATCCTCCATCAAACACCGAAATAAACCACCGTGAATTTAAAGATCCAAAAAATGAAGCAAGACAATTAACCATGCCAGTCGGAAAAAAGGAAACAAGCACATGAGCACGGCCTTAGATGCGAGAGAAGTGACCGGTGTGCTTGGGCCTCTTTTGAGAGACTAAACATGACGCCAAGTTTCTCCTGGAGTCTCCCCACTCACAAAATGTCACAAGTACATACAGTACAGTACAGTACAGTATGCTTTCCTCAGGCTTTGGACTTCAATTTCTTCTTTTTTTGTGTGTGAGAAAGAGAGAGAGAGAGTGTGTGTTTGGAAGAGAGAGAGAGAGAGAAAGAGATTAAGGTCAAAAATATAAGACTTAAAAGCATTTACATCTTATGATATTGGCAGTGATCACACAGAGGCCAGGAGGACTGCCGTTGCCGTGTGACCCACCCCACAGGCCTTCCCCGTCCGAGCCACCACACCCCCACCCCCCTCCTCCTCCCCCTCTGGCTTCCCCGATGGAGCGGCAAACCGGCCTCAGGAAAGCTACAGTAGCCATGAGTCTACATTCATGATATCAGTCACCGTCACAGCGCAAAAAAAATAAAATAAAAATATAATAATGCCGTGTTCAGTCTGCATTCACAACAGTACCTTCTTTGGTTTGAAATTGAACAGGCCAAAACAAGCAGTGATACAGAATGAAACAAACATGAAAGAGAGAAAAATAAAAATGAATAATGATACGGTCATCTTCCACTGGGGCAACATGCGGTTGTCAAAAACAGTGGCGTTTCGGTGACTATTTCACATTCATGATATGAATAACCCGCCATCACCCATACTAAATCCCCGGCAACAATACAGCCCATATTTACCCACCTGAACACAGAAAACTTTATCAAATGAATCTAAGTAAGCCTCAATAGGGAGAGAGAAACGAAAAGGACAAAAATATATCTGGATATAATTTGATGTTTTCAAATTAAATTCAGAGATTAAGGGAAAAAAAGTTTGCCATTGACCTAATTCATCGCAATTCCAGAGTTGGCAGGGAGAGTACTTAAATGATAAACAGTGAAAGTTTGTAGCTCTATATATGTACTGTATGTATATGTTTGTGTGTGTGTGTGTGTGTGTGTGTGTGTGTGTGTGTGTGTGTGTGTGTGTGTTTGTGTGTGTTGCACAGAGAAGGCAAAAGGATCAGAGAAGTGTGAAGCAATCAGGAGAACCACCGGAAGGCTGGGTTATTCGGCACATCGGGTCGGAGTGCTGGGTTGGTTGAGGCCCATGGTTTTGCACAGCCAGCCGGCAAAGTCCACCTTCTCCACCTCGGCACGCTTGATGAATGTGTGGCTCTAAACGGCCAAAAGGACAGACAGAAGAAAATGTTAAAAAAAAAAAAAACTTTGCTCAGTACTGACTTAAAACACACACACACACACACACACACACACACACACACACACACACACACACACACTAGACTCATAAAGGAGCTGTGGTTGGCTCAGAGACTAAACTCTTCGACAAAAGCCATGCAAATGAAAAGTTCTTAAGAGCAAGGGATTAGTACGCAGAAAATGATCATTGCCACTCACCACAAGCATCTTCAGGTCGGCCCTGTCTGCAGGATTCTTTATGAGGCTAGGAAAACAAAAATAGTCACACTTTTAGACTTGTTTTTACCAAAATGACTTTTTCGTCCAGCCTTGACTTGAGCTGACAAAAACGATTGTCTTAAAGGTATAATCCGGCGTGAATCAACACCTAGCCCTGCTGTTTTATACGGCTAAGCGCTACTGAAAGCCACCTCAATGATAAAATTTTGTGCATCGTAGACCGAGTTTGCGAAACGGCAGCTAACACTAACTGAATGAGGCATGTCAAAAACGAAACCTAATCAATTTGCTTTCGTTTTGAAATGCCCCATTCTGTTAACGTTAGCTGCCGTTTCGCTATCTCAGTCTGCCTTGCATGAAATCGAGTGATTGAGATGGCTAACAATAGCGCTTGGCACTACAAAACAGTAGGACTATGTGTTGATTCACGCCGGCTTTTTCCTTTAATATTGATGTTATTTAAAAAAGATTAAAAAAAAAAAACACATATAAATAAATAAAGGGGGAAAAACCAAATTGACCTGAAAGAGCTAACCAATGTGAGGTCACAGATCTCATTTGCTAGATGTGCTGTTACTTGTCTGTACTTGTTTCTACACACAGGCATACAGACACCCACCCACACCCACACCAACAAGAAGGAAAAATGCAGTTTTGCATAGAACCACGTGTGAGTACTCGACTCTTACCATTTATTCACAAACTCCTGGAAGTCAGAGGTGAAGACTCCATGCGGCAGCTTGGGTGGAGGCTGTTGGGGAGGTAAATGGGGAGAGGAAAAAATGAGAGGGAGAGGAGAGACACAACTTGAGAAAGTGTAAGTGAGGGCTACATAGGGGACTGCGCAAAAGAAGACATGGGGGAAAAAAAAATCAGCACAGAAAAGAAAAAAGGGGCTGCACCATCAGCAGTTTTTTTTCTGACCTCATTGACAATGTAGTCCAGTAGTTCAAATATAGCCATCGCCGGACGACTGTCCATTCCGTGTCCTGAGGGAGCAGATGGTCACATGTATGAGCAGAGTAACACCCCCGCCCCAAAGAACAGCACAAGCCCTCCATTTTACCCCTGTGCCACTTGCCATGGGTGAATGCAGGATGTTTCATGCTGGGAGGTTCATTTATATTATAGTGATTCCAATCCAATGCAATTTGTGTATGTAATACATTTCAATAACAAAAACACTAGCAATTAGGCACTGAGTCACAGAACCCCTCATTAACCTTCAACCTTTTCTCCATGAAGGACAAGGTGACACTGGGCAGTGTAGGTCAGAATTGCGGACTGCACCTTTAACTTGAGCATTAAAGGCTTCAATGACATTTTGGGTGGTGGGACTCACCACTGACGGGCCGTCCTGGAGGTTTGGGCCTCGGTGAGGTGCTCATTGGCTCCCCGCTGGCCTCGTCCAGCACGGGCCTTCCAAAGATGGCCTCCAGCTCCTTGGCATCGGGCGGGGGGATGGGGTAGCGGCCGATGGCCATCTCCACCAGGGACAGGCCCATGCTCCACACGTCCGACTGCACCGAGTAGTGCGTGCCCTGCAGTCTCTCCGGCTGTTGAGGAATACAAGGCGGCAAACACAGACGTCACACACTACGCACACATGCACGCCCCCGCCGCGGAAGCTGCCAAAACGAGGCTGGGGCCAGAACCAGCACCAGGCTCGGCTCTGCAGCGCCACACCCTCCAGGTGCCCAAGAGGAGTGGGCGCAGAGCTGGCAGAGGCCACGTCCGCACCACGCGGTATGTTTCCTGGGCACGGGCATGGCTTTTTGGCAGGGCACTGTTTATCTGTGTGTGTGTGTGTGTGTGTGTGTGTGCCGGAGGGGGGAGGGGGATAGCTGACTCACCGACATGTAGGAACGGGTTCCCACGAAGGAGTTGGCCATGGAGTCGATGAGCTGGCCGCTCACGCCAAAGTCACACAGCTTGATCTCCCCTCGCGAGTTCACCAAGATGTTGGAGGGTTTGACGTCTGCGTGGGGAGAGCACCAGAGCCTCAGGTGAGTGTCCACAGAGAGAGCATTCTCATTCTACATCCCCTCCCCCCTCCCCCCACACATATACACACATATACACACACACACACACACACAAATCCCACCAGCACCACCTGCCCATCCCCATGGCCTGCGCCAACATGCTCTCAGGCCCACTGCCTTGCCGCTGAAAATGTTTCACAATTCGCCGCAAATGCTAACAAACCCTGAGCTTTGCCAAACCTGCCGAGTTGGAACTGGGAGAGCATCAAACAAGCCCACTCTTTTTCCTTTCGCTCCGCTTCGCTTCACTTTTTTGACATCGGGGCAGGAAAAATGTTTTAGGCCTAATTCAAAATTTCTGTTTTGACATTACTCCTTTACTGTGAGTGCCTCACCTCCCAAGTTTTTTTTCCCTCCTTTTTTCGGAGGGAAGGGACAGAAATAAACAAGTCAGTGTGAGAAAGACAGACAGAAAGAGAGAGAGAGAGAGAGAGAGAGAGAGAGAGAGAGAGAGAGAGACAGAGAGCGAGAGAGAGAGAGAGAGAGAGAGAGAGAGAGAGAGAGAGAGAGAGAGAGAGAAAAGAGATGGCATGGGAGAGAGACAGGGAGGAAAAAGCAGGGAGGGGGTTGCAGGGCGCGGCCACCACGTAATCACATCTGAGAGGCTGTAATTACTGCCTGGGCTCCCAGACAGCTCTTCAGTCACTGGCCCAGCCGCCACCTCCACCAGCAGCACCAGCACCACCAGCGGCGGCAGCGCCGAGGTACCACAGGTCCTTCCTCTCCACACGCACCACTCATGGCCCACTGGACGCTACCATGGTTCCCTTCTCCACTCCTACCACATTTAATCGGACACTAACTTTAGGGGGCAGTCGGGGCCTTTTTAGTTAAAGGAATCAGACTTGTGGCTGGAGGCTGGCCGGTTCGATCCAAAAAAAAAAAAAAAGTGTGGTTAAGAACAGTGGTTGAGCATCGCTCTCCCATATATGCATGGATGGTGGCCTTGAGTAAAGTACTTAACCTCCGGCTGCTTCAGACTGGTGTGTGTGTGTGTGTGTGTGTGTGTGTTTCTAATCACGGGTGAGTTAAATGGAGAGCATAAATTTCCTTCATGGATCAAGAGAGCTTAAACAAACACTTACACTGACTTCTACAAGTCTACTGTTTGTAGTCACAAACAGCCCCCATGCTACCATCAAGTGTGCATCTTCCATACACTTGTTGGCTCCTTAAAAGGAGACAAAAAAATCCCTTTGACATCTAGTGTTCCTAGCAGCGAGACTGTTCCCTAGTTCACCAAGGTCTACAGCACTAACGTAACCTGCAAGACGTTGAGCGCAGTCAAGACATGGACGCTATACTTTTATTCACAGGCATGGGAAAGTACGAGTGTTAACCCATAAGAGAAAACCAGATACCTGATATAACTCTAAGGGCCTCAAGAAATTAGTTTTTATTATTTGTGCAGCTTTGTGACCACTGACCACTGTTACTTTTGGCGCTACTCTTGCAAAGCCATACATGACTGCTTTTCATGCAAACAACTTTCAACATGCAAACAACTAATGGTTATGACAGAAATGTAAAGAATCTAATCTGATGATGTGCTGAGACTTTACTTGACTGGCAGGGGAACCTGAATAAAGGTAAAAGTTCTTAGAATACAGACCAGGGCTGAGTAACATAATATGCCACTATGAGCAAACGTGAATGGTTCTGGTCTGCAGAAGTGGGTCTGTCACCCAAGGGCTTCACTGAGTGTATTATGGAAGCGTTAGTCATTTTGCATCAAAAAAGCATTAAAAAGACTGGTAAATATGTTTAGAATGTTTGCCGTCCTGCCATTTCTGGTGTTGTAGTTACATTTATTATAAGTAAGGCATAACGGCCTTCGAGGTGTCCCACAAGGCTGCTTACTGTTGCTATAGTTACCATTCTAAAGAGCATCGATATGGAACGGTGGTGAAACTTTTCTACCTGACAAACGTCTAAGGTGTCCTGTTATCAAGAATTAACGGACACCCTGTCAGCCAATTAGAAAACAGTATTCTATTCCACCAGGTGATAATGGAAGATAACTGTTACAGAGTTAAGTCTTTGCTTTAACTCATTCAGTGTACCCTCCCTGTCACATTGGGCTCGACTCAGGTGTACCCCCGCCCCCGTTCAAGGTGCTTGCTCAAAAAACTTATGTTAGTCTTTAGGCATTAAATGTAAAACTCATTCATACCGGGTCTAAGAGAGGAAATTACCTCAAGTATGCTGTAATGTATTATAAACATCTTGATTACATTCTCTTGCTAAGGTACACACTTGAGGGCTCCGCACACCGCTTCCAACACAGTGCGGAGCCTCCGTCTTCAACATTCCATTCCATTGTTTTCAATGCAACCCCGCACACCAGTGCCGATGTCTTCTGCCGTCGGTTGTGAATTACGATTCAAGTCTTTTGTCGGAGCCGCCCATTGACATCCAATGTTAATTTCACCGGCTACTGTGCTAGGTGCTAGGCGAAATTGTCTGATTCGAAAGTGCTCCGCAATGCTGTCGGAACCGGTGTGCGGCCGGCTTTGCACAAATTTACATGCGCAACAAAGCACTCGCACCTTGAGCAAAATACTGAGTAATAGGTTGTTGCATTGATTGTGCAGTGGTAAATATTACAGAATGGATTAAAATCAATGAACCTTTAAGAAAACATTTAAGAAAATTAAAAGGGAAGATACTTGCCAGGCCCACTGTTCCTCTATGTGGAATACATCTGTGTGTATCTATTTTACTACCCCCCGCCCACCAAACCCAACCCAGCCTCTAATTTGACTCTTACCTCTATGCATAATTTGATGCTTTTCACGAAGATAGGCAAGTCCTCGAAGTACCTTTAAGGACATACAAAAACAGGGGGGGGGGGATTTAATCACTGTTTTTGTTCTAAGTACATTTCTTTTTTACCGACAAGCCAAGTTAAGTTCTATTCAATACTTCCCCCAAGCAACTTCATCGTTACCCTATTCTAGTAAGTACACTTACAGCGATGCTGACTTTCCCAAGTATTTCTTCCGGGACTCTCTTTGCTTCTTTCAGCACCTGGTCAAGGGAGCCTCCATCCTGCAGTGAATGAATTAAAAATAAACATCTTAGAAACATCCCAAACATTAAAAAACACTCACTCAAAAAAAAACTAATATTAACACATAAAAGTGAATATCAGCTTCAATCATAGCCCTGTTGTACAAGCTTGCCGACTGCTGTGCAAAGCAAGGAGAACAAAAGTATTTGGAACATAGATCGAATGCAAATGCGAATTAGTTGACATGGAATTAACGACACCAAAATTGGTGTTCGGTCTATGATATTTCAAATCCTTTAGTTTGTCAGCAAATGCGTCCAACGGGGCTATTATTGAATGATCTCAATCACTGTTAGTTTTCAGGGTTTTTTTTTTTTTTACATTTATGCATTTAGCAGACCCTTCATCCAAAGTGACTTCCCTAAAGGAGGGATAACAATCAAGCTACAACACAATACAAGAAGATACCTACTGGGAGTGCGATTTGCTAAGAGGAGAGCAAGTGCAAGAGTTGGGAAGTGCTAGTTGCACTTTTAGTAACCCACCGGGTCAATAACTTAGGAAGCAAGGACTCCATTTCTGATTTACAACCAAAACAAACTCTTTTCTTATGACAATAAAAACAAAATAGTATAATCAGTCATTGCTACTGCTGAAACCAGGGCTGTCAAAAGAAGAAAAAAAAAGAAACGCCCGCCACACTCATTGTGGTTTATAGTTCCTCCTTCTCACCATGTGCTCCATGCAGATGCTGATCTCGCCATCACTGTAGAAAGCTCCATAGAACCCAACAATATAGGGAGAGTTGCACTCGTGCAGCACTTGAAGTTCTCTGATAATCTGGTTCCTGATTGCTGGCTTGATTTCTAAATGGATAAGCTATAACACAAATGAAACAACGTCTGTTAAGACATAGGTCTATCAAAACAGTGGTTCAAGCTGATAGTACCAATTCATTATCAGGTCCACACACAACAGGTTGCTTCACCCACCTTCCTTGCCATCACCAGTCCAGAGGGTTTGTGACGCACTTTGTGGACAACACCACCATTGCCAGCACCAAGCTCACAGATGGGGTGGAAGTCATCATCTTTGAGTTCGCCCACTTTGGCTTTCTGGGTCAGAAAAGCCTCCAGTCGTTTCCTCTGCTGCTCATCCAAGTCTAGTTCCCCCAACATTTTGGGGAGGTCTACTAGACTGGCCCTAGGTCACAAAAGAGTTCAAATTTAATCTAAAAGTATGCCACTGAGACATGTACAGTATAACATTGTAACTTTAGCATCATTCCAAAACACCATTTACGCTTTGCTACAGTATGACCAATTGACACTGTAGTAACAATACGAACGTTACAAAGTTACAAAAACTAGGCTCCACATGTGATGCACACACGTCACCTGCACCCAACCTACTGAACGCTAAAAAAGTTGGTGAAATAGTGGAACAACAAGCAATAATCACAGAAACATAAACACAAACATGAACTGTTCACTCACTCAATTGCTGCATTGGTTGAAGCCGCTGGTGACTCTCCAGCAGGTGTTATGATAATGGGGCCAGGTCTCTTCTTAGGGGCCATGTCTGATAGTATAACTCGGAGGTCTAGCGCGCAAACAAGAGTCTATTATTCAGACTCGATAGAAACTCGCAGTGTAAAACTGAGTAAGCGGAATTACCTCGTCAAACAGGGAATGCCCCTATTATTCTTTTATCACAAAAAAAGCAAATATTTGCACTGAGCAACTGTGCGAGATAGTTAAGTATAGCTAGCTAGCTGACTAGCTAACGTTACTCTACTGGACGAGAAGATCATGCCCAGAAATCATTTTAGGCTAGTTTTCAGAGGCTTGACAGCTAGACGCTTCCTCTTAACAGCAGGAAATCATTCAGTTCTTTAAGCTGACAGTCGTTAATAAATTAAGCAGCAATACACTCTAACACATCTAATAGTAATTTTGCATAATACATCACTGAAATGTCTATGTGCCTTCCCTCTTCAACGAAATTCGTGCTTTGCTCGACGCAAGGCAGACGTGGTGGCACCTCAGCTCTCACGCAGAAGACATGGGCAGCGGCATTTTTTGATGGTAGCACCTTCCTCAGACCTTTACACGTCTAGGGGCACAACTGCTGACTCTCCAAAGTAACGGGAAGGGTGCGTGGTTTGAACACTCGGGGTTTCACAATATTCGGTGGGGATTCCGTTCCAGGAAGAGGCTGCAAACCAAAAAGGAAGCTTTCTTACTCTCGCGAGACGAAGCAATATACCATAAATGATTTCTATGAATTATCGCGACAGCCCAGTACTACTACACGTACCCTGGGCGAGAACGCGTGACATCTAGTGGAGCAAATTTGCCACAAGCCACAAGTGTACAAGGGCCATGGCTGTTTAGGCCTTCTTCAAGAATGCACCAAGTAGGTAACACTTATAACCTTTTTTTTAAGGTTTCCTCCCCTTAAAGAGGAACTATCTTACACTGTGAAAAAAAATCTTGGGACACAACACAGGGGCTGTAAACATCAAACAAACAAAACAAAAATAACACATGTTAAAACAAACAAAAAATTCCAGCCAGATGGATAGGAGTTTTCACCCAATGTTCTTGTCAGAGATCGGCTGAAGCCTAGTTTGTTATATTTTGGGGCACAGGTTGTGCCCATAGTAGTGTTTGTTTGACATTTACAGCCCCTGCATTCACCCCCGAGACCTGACTTTTTCACAATGTATTTGGGGGGAAGGCGGTCTGTGAATCAATAGATGTCTACGATCATACTAAAACCATGTAGAAACTCATATTTTACCCTTAAAGACTAATCTGAGACTACCCTTAATACATACACAAGAGACAGCCCAACTTTCCATCTGACATAATGACAGGCAAGACAAGACTCTAGATTTTAAAATCAGTTTAATCAATTGCACACATAAATGACAGGTGTTAGAATACGATTTCTCAAAATTACATTTCTCAGCCATTTCAACAAGAAACAATTGGATCAGTTCCCTTCTCCCCATCTTTCTCTCCAATTTTTACGACCCCACCCGTTTGTCCCGTGCTCTTACAGTATCTGACATGTAAAGTGGCATCAAGGAGTCATGTTTAAACTGTACTCCATTTTGACTTCAACAATTGGAGGCAATTCAAATCTTGATAAAATATTATTTATTCGTTTTTTTATTGGCTTTTAATATGAACATATAAAAAGACACAACGAACAAAAACATTTACATCAAGGATTGCAAGCCACTGCCCATGCTACCTAAAGCACTGTAAGAAAAAGGGATATGCCACAAATTACCACCGATCCCTCTGGTTTGTCCTCTTTCTGCATGGCTACGACGACCCCCCCAGGTCCTGTCCGTCTCTGTGACTTTCACAATCACCCTTAAAAAGTGTTTCATAGCTCACAGCAAAGGCCTACATGTATGTATGATAGGCTATACTTTCGAGAAACTACTGGATCCTGACAGAAGAAGAAAAATAGAATTAAATAAAATAAAAACAGAAAAGCATTGGTCGATTTCTCCTGAATACGCCGACTTAAGATAAAGAACTACACATTAAGTGTTCACTTCATCCAATGTTTTGTTTCTGTGTACAAAATGGCAACATCTGAGATATGGGCCACATTGACCAAAAAGAAAATGCTGCCATTAAAAAAAAATAAAGAGCTGACACTAACCGTTTGTGTTCAGTCACATCTGTCCCAAAATGGGTATTCCACCAAAATGGAAGACCAAGTTGTTAAGGTTAACCCTCACAAATTTTTCCAGACTTCTAAATTCATTTTTGTTGATTCAGTTATTACTTCAAACAAATGTTGTATTACAGTACTGAGTGTCCATTCAAGTCTGTGCTCTGGTCAGTTTTAGAATGCAGAAACCAAACATGGAGGGAACAAGAGTGGTATTTTTCTCTGAAGACCTACTCAACAAAAGCAGAGCTTTAAAGGGATATGCCACCTTTTTATGAAAATGGGTTATTCACTCGCTCACCTGGAATTACATATGTGGGTAGAAGCATTTGGTCTTAGCTTAGCATATACAGTATGCTGGAATGTAAAGTAGCCAAAGACTTGCTATCTGGCTACTTTACAATCCCTAGCCTATGCTAACGTAAAGCAAAAATTGGGGATGCCAGGCTAGGAAAGCACATGTGCTGAGACCAAAATGCGTTTACACATACTGTAAATGTGATTCCAGGCAAGAGGGTGAATAACCCATTTTCATAAAAGGTAGCATATCCTAGGAGGAGGAGGAGCAAAAGAGACAAACAATTCCAAAGCACTACCTTTTATTTAAAGTCAGTTGAGATTTATCTTGTTTTTGTCTAGCTAACTGATGAAGTATGAAGTGCATGTTCTGATCTAAGAACTGTTTTGTGCCAAAAGAAAACATCAACAAAAAAAAAAGAAGAAAAAAAAAGAAAAAAAAAAAAGAAAAGCAGGTCACAACTCATCCCTGAGTCCCTCCTCTACAGTCTAAACCACCTGGGTTCAAATGTAGCGTTGGGGCCATTTCAACCACCACTGCAAACAATAAGAGTCTGACCGATGAGACTACAGGGAAACTGCAATCTTGAAAACTTAGAAATATTGGCCCGCCAACTCTCAGGTCATTTAAATGAAGTTCAACTGAAACCACATTATAAAAGTTGAAGGGAGGAAAAGGAGGGGTGTCTCAGTGGGTCAACCCAAGTAGAAATCTGCTTCAAACCGGGACAAAAAAAAAAAAAAAAAAAAGTCAGGCCAAGATATCAATCCAGAACTTCAGTTGTTGCACGTCCTGTTAACAATCTAGATGGTTTTCAATTGCCACACCTTATGCCAGAGACACTGCTGAAGTGCGATGGGCACAACAAAAAAACTGAGAAGGTTACGATCATCCTTACTGGTGCGCTTATATTTTAGCAACTAGGCGCTAAGAACGAGTCAGAAAGTCACAGAAAAGCTGAAGAGCCCAGACACAGGCAAGATTCACTCAGAAGCCAGCTCAAGCCTGAACGCCACCATTGTCTCTTTTCTGCGGGAGTCTATGGAAACAGCACTGCAATCTCTCCAATGCCACACGTGCAAATAATACCTGCTGCCATTCGGAAATAAAACAAAAACTTAATTAAAAATAAAAAGCCATGATGAGACTGTCAATAAATACATCTTTTACTGGACAAAAAAAAAGAAACAAACAAAAAAACTTAAAAGAAAAAAAAAAAAAAAAAGGTCTTCTTGATGTGCACTGTGGTGACCACACTGCACCTGAGAGGATGAAACACACCTAGGCTGGGCAACCCATTCACTCCAACCTGGAAAATGCAACATAAGAAAAAAAAAGAAAAAATCCAACAAAACAAAACAAAAAAGCAAACTCATGCGAGTCATTTGACCCTTACTTTCATTCAATCTGAAGGCTGCTTTATTGAACCAAGATGCTCCTGAAGTCACCCCCAACTTAAAAACAATCAACAACAAAAAATCCTCCCCTTTACTTTTATAGAAATAGCCCAGATCTGTCAAGGCTTCTGATGCATCGTTCTTCAATTCAACACAACCGTCTATAGCTGGTGATGTTTAGAGACGGTCCAGAATTAAACCACCGACTGAACCAGCGCAACACATTTCTCTGCCATCCCATAAATCCTCAAACTACAGAGCATCTTTGAACATCTGTTCCTCACGAGGAGAAAGGAAAAACACTTGATAAACGAACTCTAAAACTCCCCTTTCCCCTGGTTGGCACCACCGTCAAAGGCCTTCAGTTAAGACACGTGCGTCTGTTCCGTGACTCGCCCTCGAGTCTGACATCTTTACAAATGAGAGAGCATGTCATCTGAACAGCACCTACGTGGGCCCAGCCAATCAAGTCTGCTGAACTCGATTATTCCTCTTCAGTTAGCTAGCTGGGAAACAAGATGGGCAAAAGAAATAGAGATAAATAATAAAAAGCGTCAACCATCTAGCGCTCGTTTCAAAAGGGATAAGGGGGAGGAGGGGGCTGCGGGTAGGAGGAATGAAAGTCATCTATCAAAGCTCTCTAAGGACTATCTGCAATCAAGTTTGCGGTTTGAATTGAGGTAGGTTATTAGCTACTACGGCTTGAAGAGAATCGTAATAACTATGTAGGGGTGGGTAGGATATATGATGAAAAATTATAAAAATGTTAAGAGCCCGAAAGAAAAACAAAAAAGAGAAACAAGATAGAGGCTAAAAGGGTTGGGAGATGACGCACATGTCCACACTTGCGTTTGCTGCTTAACACGTTGACCTCTGAACAGAGTCACAGATGGAGGATGTCGATGGTGGCGGGCCGCCCTCCACTCAAGGGGTGGCAGACGTGGATGGTGCTAAGAGCTTCCGGATGCTTTGCTTAAACCAAACATCACCACGTCCACCACAAACTGAAAGGGGGATGAACGATGCAGGAGGACAAAGGGGGGGGGGGATTGGGGGAGTCGATGACGCTTATTGTGTTGTGGTCTCTTAAAGGGAGGAATCAGCAGAGGAAGGGAGAGCAACAACAAACTGCTTGTTTGTTTGTTTGTTTGTTTTTGAGGTGGGGATAGGGAAGGTTTGGTAGGGGCCGGGTTGGGGGGCAGGGTAGAGGGAGAAGGGTAGAGGCAGGGAGCTGCTCCTGTGGTTTCCAGTGGTGAAGAGGGAAAGGAAGCTCAACCACTCCCCAGAGGTTTTTACAGTGCATGTTGGTGTGTGTGTGCATCGGGGTGTGTATCTGTCTGAGTTGCATGTGTGTGTATGTGTGTGTATATGTGTGTATGTATGCATGTATGTATGTATGTTTGTGAGTGTGTGTGTCTCCTCATAGAGTAGATGCAGAGGGGGATGGAGGAGGGGGTTTCCAGGGACTTGCCAAAATTTCTTGCCCAAACATCAGGCCTCCCAACCCCCCCCTCGCCATCCCCCTCCATCACACCTTTCATGATCTCAAGTCTTGCGAGTCCATCCATCTCAAGTCAGCTCAGTAGGCAGTCACCAGGTCCTTGTCGTAGTTGTAGCGGCCTCTCTTGGGCGATGGGCTGTCCTGGCTGTCGTCCGTGTCGGTGCTATCGCCTCCTGCGCCGCCGCCCCCGCCTTCTTCATCGGAGGAGGAGTCCAACGTCAGGTCGACCACAACGCCCCCGCCCGACGCTGCTGGAGCTGACGACCCACCTGACCCCGACTTTGCTGATTGGCTGGTGCTGCTGTGGGCTGGAGAGTGGCCGTTGACTTCAGAGACACCTGCAACCAGTGCAGGAACGCACAGAAGATTCAGTAAAGGATGGTCACTAACCTCGACTCTCCACCAGCCAAATGCTATCAAATTTTGAATTTGGCTGGTAGATTTCAGACCAAATACATGGATTTATTATTGAATGGCTGGCAACTTTCACCATGTTTTCTATGTAGATATTCACATTTCAGAAAAGTAAATACCAGTATGGATGTTACTGTGGAAAGGTTACTAGACCGTTACAAAAAAACGTTCATATTCATTTTTAATGCAAACATGTTTGCGACGAGCGTTCGCCTATGTTAGATGAATCTGAACGCACCTCTGGAGAGTCAAATGCTTAACTTACTTAGGTTTTCTTAGTCAAATCTCAGAATATGAAAAGCTTGATTACAATCTTATTAGAAAAATGCCATATTTTAATCTAATCCATGTAATAAACGTAAGGGGCTGACAGTAAATGTATTAGTGGTTCAAACAGCCAGACGTTGTCCTATCCACAGCCGCAATAGGTGACAAAAATACAGGTGATGGAAAAGCCTGCCATGGTAGAATGTGCTAGGAGTGGGACAGTGGCTTAAGAAAAGCCTTTCAACATTATGGCAGGGCTTACTGTACTGCTGTGGGTGCCATTGCTCTATAGTATTGGTATGAACTAAGAGGTTTAGAGCCTAGGCCTATTCATTCGCAAAGGGTGTCGTGTTTAGCATTTAGTGCATAATTGTGACGCAGGTTGTTATTAAATGATGAGCAAAACATCCTTCAAGTAGCCTTAAAACTAGAAATACATAGTAGCAAATGGTTTTGCTTTGCCAGTACAATCTAGAAAAAAAGCCATAGGGACTTTAGATTTGTCACAGCACTCAATGTGTGTAGAGTTGTTGAGTGGGCTTAGCCAAGAATAGTGGTCGTTTGAATTGTCGTCGTAGCGCTATCCTATTGCGTGCATTTTGGTCAGGCTAGCCTTCAAGCCTAACTTTTTATATTTAATTTCATTCAGTCTGCACTGCATGATGCACAGGTGAAAATAGCCTCTTCCTTTGTGTACCCCTTCTCCTTGCAGGAGAACATTAACCAAACTTTACTTGCTCAATTTGTCACTAATTAAATCCTACTGAAGCATATACTGTGAGTGGTCTCTGCACCTCTGTTCATATGGTAAAAGAGCATTTAGCAAAGCTTATCAGCATATTTCTTAACAGTAACTTAATTCTTAATTGTACGATTCCTAAATGAGTGTGTGTGTGTGAGAATACAGATAAAAAGCTAAATAAAAGCTGTGAGGGATAGGCTTATAAGCCGGTGGCCGTGCAGCAATAGCCCTATGTTATGATAGCCTGTTAAAAACAAACAAACAAACATTTGAGGTTGTCTTTTCAAGTTTAGAAATTGGAAACAAGAAAACAGAAGATCAGGAAATTCCGAACGCCACAAGAGCAGTAACCCAAATCTTGCCCCCCCCCCCCAAAAACATTTGGTCCCAGCCAGGTCTCCATAATGATAAAAAGCTCTGTGTAGGTGCATTAGTGGAAGACTTGCTTCAATAAGCCTACCAACACCAGCAATAGTTTAAAACTCAACAATTAGATTCTAGTCATCTCCTTGACAGTCATTCTATCATTTTCTTTTTTACAGGCCAAATTAAAACTCTGTATTCATTGATCGTAAAGAGAAAAAAATGTGAGAAAGAGGATTTGCAAGTCACCAAAACAGCATGGGGAAAAAAAAACAGGATTTGCATCTCTGCAAGGCACGTACAATTCATCCATTCCATGAAATCCAACCCCTTCCCTGCCTGGACATGGAGAAAGCACTTACAAATGTCTACGAGGGGATAAACGGGTGTGTGGCTGCGCTCCCGCTCCTTGTCCTTCTCCCTCTCGTCTCCGATGGGTCTCCAGGAGCCGTCGGTCAGATACTCGATCTCCTCCACTTCCTCCTCCGTCTCCTTCAGGATCTCAGAGAGCAACCTGAATGCAAAGTGCAGTGATTTTTAGACCAGCACACTCAAGACTATAAAGTGTTTTGTTTAATGTTGTGATGTGTGGTACATAATCTTGGGTTTTGGGTTAGTGTTGCCATTAGCATTCTTGAAGGGTTGCACTGTGTGCATATGCATTCGGTGAACTTATAAAGAAGAGGGCTCTTAGCAATATTCAATTAGACCACACTCACTGTCAGAGCAATGATGCTGCTATTTATCAGAATTTAAAAAGAGGAATGCTAATACAGTACATTGTGGTATTCAAATTTGAAACTAAATTACTACCTAATAACATACTGTAAAAGCAAAATCTGAGAAATGCACAAGCAAAAATCCTATTTTGCAGATGCCGCTCATGGTCTTTCATACAGTACAGTAGCTCCACTAAGATCTTACCCATCAATGGTGAGCAGCTCAAAGGGAGCAGGCTTGTCACAGACTGGACATGTCCAGGTGGGCTTCTTCTCGTTCATTTGCAAGAAGAAGACGGCATCAAAACACTGCAGGTGCGCACAGGTGAGCACCCGGCACGGCACCCCCAGACGCATCTTTACCAGCTGCGGAGACACAAGCCCAGTCAGTGACAGATACAACACAAAATTCATTGACTCAAGACAGTCTGGCCACAGCATGTGATCAATACCTCCAAGGCCACCTGCTTTTTTTACGCTATGAAAATACAGTACATGACAACTTTACCTACTGGGACTGAAAAAAAAGAATTTTAGTGTGATGCAGTGAGAATGTTTATACTATTTCTTGTAATATAAACTGAAAGAGGAAAATGTAACTGATGTTAGTGATAGTTGCCAATTTTTGCTATTTGATTTGTTTTAAATTCTCATTCTTTTATCTACCAACAGCACGCAGTGACCTTGAAAGACATTTGCTTTGGACTATTGCCTTGAGTAAGCTTAAGTTTACGGCACTGAATCCACATAGAGATTGTGACTTACTGGACAAATGAGGGACACTCGCAGGCCTGTGGTGGCAATCTCACTCTCTGGATCAAAGCGCAACTTGTCTTGAACTGCAAGAACACACAACAGCAAACGCTATTACATCATCAACACGGAATCAACATTCACTTTAGTGTCCTTGGGAGGGACAAAATCTGAATGGTTTTCCTTGAAGCGATGACAAGTGTGAGTACTTGTGATGATCTAAACAAGGTATCTGTAAAGAGTGTCAGGATGAAAAGTGGGTGGTGGGTGGTGGTGGGGGGGGTGTAGAGAGAGAGAAGACTTACTGCGCTCACGACAACGTTCAGCACTCTCCACTGAGCAGTGTTTCAGTTGATTGAAGAGTTCTGCTGACGTGAAGACCCTCACGAGATATATAGCCACCGAGTAACGCTACAGAGACACATACGAACGTGCATAAGAGCATGTTGCCATCCGCGCACACACATGCATGCACACACAGGACAACAAAGGTGTACGTTCAGACTGCAAGCGATAAATGTCCAAGACTTGCCAAAGAGTAGCAAGAAACATTGCTTGGTACAGTATGCGACAAAGTGGGCTACGACGTTAGGCATTTGAACTTTTGATCCTACTTCTCTAAACGAGCCATAACAGGAAATCCATATTCTGATTGGCAGTTGCCAATCCGCGTCACAGCTCATTATATAAAGTTAACCAAAGTTTAACTTTCTTTCATCGCTCAAGATGCCCAAGTTTCCTCACCCACCACACTTGCTGCTTTCGTTGCCCGTCTACACACAAAGTCAATTATTTCCGTCGCTCGTTTTGCCTGCATCGCTGTCTGAATGTAGATAAGATTACCTAAGACTACTTAAAACAAACATGTATGGTTTGTTCTTTAACACGTCAGGACTTATGTCACGACTGATAGAAACATTTAAGGTCACGACTGGTCTTCGTGATGATAATGTGCTTTCCTGAAAATGATCTTCACTTGGATCTAGTACATCTATTGCACACCCAACCAGTGACTGCTACAGTACATGACACTGGTGGAGGTCCCTTACCTTTCCAAAGTTACCCCACGTGATTGTGACTCTGTTTTGAGCAGTGGAGAGATGCAACCAGGGGGTGATGTTGACGGGGCGGCAAGGACGTCGCGGCTCCACACCGGGCTTATTAGAGGGATAGTAACCCTGTGGAAGAGAGCAAACTCTGTAGGAAATATAGCTAAGAATGATGGTTGAATCATTCATTTAGCTGCATTTAACATAAAACACCTACTGTACAGCTCCAGTAAACTGACTATGTTTTGAGACTCAAAGATCAGTATGTCTGTGCATGTGTGTGTGTGTGTGTGTGTGTGCGCGCGCGTGTACATGCATGAGTGTATGCAAAAAAAAAATAAATAAATAATAATAATAATATAAACAAGGACTTACTGGTACATGACAGAAGGACTGGTTGACTCTGACAGCAATATTAGGGGGATACTGATCTTCTTGAACACCAATGGAGTCTGTATAACAGATTCTAAGGGGGGACAACCAAACACTGGACTGTTAATACTTGTTGTAACGTCAAACATGTCACAACACCCTTCTTCCAAGCCCAGCTCATTTTTTGGGGGGACGTGTTTTTACATGTAATGCTCAGTAATGAAACTTTGCAAAGACCTCCAAAACTATGAGCTATGCACTTCAGAAGTGTTTTCTGAGAATACATCAAAATAACGTTCCTATTACAGCAATATACTTATAAGTATGCATTAGATAAAAGAAACACACACTGTAGCTTGATTTGTTATTACGTACCTGAGAACCACCTGGACAGATTTAATGCCTGGTCGATGTTCACTGTATGGGGGAGAAAAGCCAAGCTTCTGTGTTAGAAGTTAAAGGAAAGCTCCGGAGTAAGTTTAAGCATAGTCCTGTTGCACGAGCCTTCTAACAGCAATGTATTTCGCATGGAATGATAGAATTTCGAACAGCATAGACCTAACGCGAACGCGAAACGTGTTACACGTGAGTCAACGGCACCTCAGATCTTACTTTCGGTTTCAAATAATGAGGATCCATTTATTCAGTGTAAAGTGCTTGTTCGCTTCTGTGTTCGCGTTCGGTCTATGCTGTTCCAAATTATTTTGTTCCACTCGCTAACTAGTGCATTTGGCAGGCTCGTTCAGCAGGGCTATGCTTGAAATCACTCCGGAGCACCTCTTTAAACCAGCAGATATATGCCACTGACATCATTGAACTCTGGATACAACATGATTTTGTGCTAGGTTACTTTTCTTAACTACAGTAAATAGTCGTTTCATATTTCTCAAGACTGACAAAGCGTGCAAAACTTACGTTGAGTTCCTGATCTGATCCACTTGACTTTGTGTCAGTTCAAATAAGCATTGACTGTCCTGCAGTTTCTCATTATTGTGGGCAACTATAGCAGAAGGAATATATGATTAACAATGCAAATTGAAATAAATTCATTTCAATAATGGTTTATTTAATCTCATATACTCCCAAAACAACAGAAGAAACCCAACAACCAACCAAACACAATGGTCTATGTAAATTCTTCTCCAGGCTACTTCCCTATCCAGATCTGAGAATAGCTGGCTCAAAGGCAACTACCCATATTGGCAGAACAAGTGTTCTGTTGTTGCTGTGACGGTGCGCAACAAAACAGGTACAGATGACAACCTGATGCATTTATCTCTCTGCTCTGACAGGTGATGTTTACAGTTCCTATCTATTAAGATTATAAAATCTTAATGGTTGGGAGCAAGATAACCGTCTTTTCATAATCAGACACACTTGATTAGCTGAATTCCTGAACTGGAAGATATCACTTTCCTCTTCCTGGTGCCAGGCACTCTACACTACTGTCAGGCAAACTTGACTTGATCTGACAGTGGTTTATTCATTAGTTATGTTGGAAATGTTACTTCATTCCTATGGCTAACAAAGACAGAAGCCTGCCTTTGTCTTTGGTACACTAATGCATCATTCTCCAGGTTGCTTTTTAACCTTCACTAAAAATCTTTGTTTGCACCTAAATAAAAGCTCTTAAAAATATTCAGTGTGCTCCGATCTTTCTGAGCATGGGCTGTGGCCCAGTAGTGGTCCAGTACTCATTCTACAGTACCGTTTCCGAGAAGCACCCAGGCTTGAGTGCGAGCGGACCACCTTTTCCATGGACCAACGAGAGAGGCTTGTCCATTAACTCACCTAGCTCTGTTGGAGCAAGCAATGTCTCCAGCGTCTGGTAGAAGGGCAGCGACACCAGCTTGACCTCAGCCGCGGGGGCAGCCGTCTGTTTAGGGAGACTGCTGCCATTGAGGTAGTCTGCGCCCTGCGACTGCGTCAAGCCCCTGGTTGCTGAGCTGCCGATAGACGAGTAGTTCACGGGCACAGCCTCCGGGCGGCGTGCCGCCAGCCAGCCCGACGTCTTGGGAAAGCGTGTCTCGTAGAGCTGCCGCACGCTCTTCAGCAGCTCCGGGCTGCACTCTGACTGAACCAGTTTCAGCGCCCGCAGCACCAGGTCCTGCTTCAAGCCGCTCTTGCTGCGGCCCATAGAGGCCAGCAGTGTCTGCAGGTCAGACACCCGGAAACTCTTCACCATATTCTGATCAGAAGAGACCCAGAACACAGAAATGGTTGAGACAAAGAGCTTGGTTAATGAATGAAATTCAATGATCTTTCCAATAAGGCAGTATATTGTCAAAGTTACAATATGAAGGCCATTTATTTATGATCATGCAACACAATACAGGAAAACTGTGGAAATTAAAATTAATTCACGTTCAACATGAGATATAGTTGTTTACATGTTTCAGTGGGCTACATCATGTAACAACAGCCATTGTTTCTGTTAACCTGTCACTGCTTGTTATGTTTATGATGGAGGGAACGTAAACAACTGCGCATTTGATATGAGGAGTGACTACCCACACTTTGTCCCACATGGCTTTGGAACCACTGTAAACATGCAGGTGCAAAGATCCCATCAGCACACTTATGGCATCTTGTCAAACATACCGGTAAGGAAATCATGCTTACAGGTTCGCTAACCGGTTAGCCAAAGCAAAAGTGTACTTAATGCGTGTTAGTTTAAACCACTGTGTTAGCCAAGTGCTCTGCTTGTCAGTGGTCGTTCCAACTTGGTCCTGATCAACCTACCATAGCTCCTTGTGTAAATGAAAAAGTTACATGAAGAAATATGTCTGCATTTCAAAAAAGGGGTCCACACAAACAGCAGTTTCGCGCCTACTCACTGCATGCTAGCTTGCTAGCTAATGTTTTTAATGGTCTCATCATTCATTTTCCAACGCTTTAGCAAGATAGCAAGCTAGCTTAGCGGTGCCTCTTGCCCCGGTGTAGACGCATTTGTCAGCGCAGACTTGTGATAATTCTTCATTAATATACTGTCGCCTCTTGTGGTAGCCAAGCAATCAGTTGTGGCAGACTTTAAGATTGCAAAAATATACTCTCTATTTTGTGCAAGCCAGTTTCATTCTACTTGAAGGGACGAGGCTTCACTCACCATCGCTTCGACTTGTTCGGCCGCCATCTTCGCTCTGCAGCCCCGCGAGAGCCTGAGGCGCAAGGCCGGCAAAGGCCAATGAAATCTGTAGAAGCTTCTCCTCGGTCTTCGTCAGCGTCCAATCAGTGAGCATTTACTTGAAAAAAACCAAGAGCGTCTTCTTTTAAAAAGGCGTGGCTATACCAATTTAAACTGATAGTGCTCCTGAAAATCAACACTGTGACACAGGTCTTCTCCCATGAACAGGCCTCATTTTAATGTAAATATATGTCCGGTGGAAATAAGTGAATACAACGTTTAGAAGAGTTTAATAGTCTCGAGAAAAAACAAAAATGGTCAACTTTTCTGCTGTCAGTAGCTTCGCCTGGGAACACATACGGTGTTAAATGGAGAAGGACGCATGGCCTTGTTAAATCCGGTCCGCGAAACAAAATCCATAACATAGTGTACATCAAACCATGTTGTGGGAACGGAATGCATTGTCTAGAACAAGCCTCTTACCTTGAAATAAACGCATGTTCGACGGTTTATTGCTAGAAATCACACACATTATTGATCAGTCATCGCACGGAAAAATATTCTGAGACACATGTAAAGCTTATTTTGTTAAATGAAGTCTGTAACAGTGATATACCAAACTGGTACAATCCTCTGTGAAATCCATTCCATGTTTTACATGTCCGATGAAGAGTGGGGGAGGGGATCAGTGCCAAAGACACAGGGGATCAATTTGGTTAATAATGCAAGGAGGGAAAGAACGCTGTCCTGATTTTAAGGAAGTATATTTATTTCATTCAGAAAACTATGACAATGTTGACTATATATAAATATCGTATCAATTCTAGTTAGATAGTTATAGCCTCGTATTCAGTCATCTAGACAAAAAAATCAACATTAGGCCAATTCTTTTAAAATAAAATTCATGTGCTCTGAAATCATTATTTGCATGTCTCTAGGCTATGTGTTTGTGGGCACAATACAACATTACCATACTCTTGATAATGGTACGGCAATGTAGGCTGTTTTCTTCTTGGTGCATCTGCATCATTTCGACACTAGGTGGCATAAACTGTCCAAACAACAGTGTCACAACGAACTGAGTTTACTGTGAATGCAATCAGAGCGAGAACAGACGACTGCTGCCTCCTGCCTATGGATCTGCTCCCTGCCGCCCTTTGTGGCAAAAAAAATAAAATAATTGTTTAACACGTGTTTTCTTTCACTTGTTTGAACTTTTCTTGTACCATATCTCTCTTTATCTTTTAAGAAATTTGACTGCATGTTTTACAATTGTAGGCTATTTCAATGCATGTGAAAAATAAAACTCCTTGTAGCATGTCCTTTTACTTGATTGGATCTCCTAAAATTGTGTATACCCAGCAGCACACAATTACAATTGGTCCAAAATTGTATCCTCTCATAGAGGCTAAACCATGCAAGTGGATTATTGGGCCTAGGCTTTTAATTGCAACCTAAAAAAAAAAATCTAAATTTTAGTGCTGCCAAAATTAACTGATTAATCACGTGATTAAAAAAAATACCTCAGATTAATCCTGATGGATATGGTTCCACTTTCATGGCATGTATTATGTTCAATTTCAGATAGAAAATGGCTCGGCTATCAAGTCAAACTATACAAAGATTATGGCCTAGCTTCTGACTGTCCAACAACATGTTTGGGGAACCTTTGGGAGTAGGGGACAGGTGTGAATTGCCCCATTTGAGAAGAACAAAGGCAACTATTTAGTATCACGGCCTTTACAGGGCAAAATAAGGATCCAACATACCCTTGCATCCAAATTCTTACTGGAGGAAATGAGTTGTGATTAAAAGTGATTGATTACGATTAATCATTGTAACATTTTGTGATTAATCAGATTAATTTTTAATCGTTTGACAGTGCTAATATAGTTATGTTTGTTTGCTGGCTATCTTTCGATTTATTGCAGGCTTAATAGGCTAAAAAACATTTGGGTTGCAAAATATGTGCATGTCTTGTGATTATGTAGGCCTATCCAAGGTTAGGCTTACTGAAAGAGTTGTGGAAAGGCATGTCTGAAGATAACTTATAAATTACTCCTACTTGTTTTTTGTTAGTGTGTTTTTATTATCTTAAAGCAATATACCGGAGTAAGTTTAAGCATAGCCCTGCTGCACGAGCCTTCTAACAGCAATATATTTTGCATGAAATTAAAGATTTTCGAACAGCACAGACCGAACGCGAAACACTTTACATTGAGTCAATGTAACCTCAGATCTTACTTTCGGTTTCCAACAGTCAGGTCCCATTGATTCAGTGTGAAATGCCTGATAGCTTCTGCGTTCGCGTTCGGTCTGTGCTGTACTTTTACTCCGGTACTCTCCTTTAATACAATACCTCTACCTTCGGGCACTGATAAAGTTACCTTACCTTAATGCCAGATAAGTTGTTTTATATCTATTTCACAGACGAGACATCTGTTGGCTCAGATCCGATGTTTAAAGCAGAGATTTTTCCACACAGCTTTTTTTTTTTTTTTTTAAACCTTAAACGTCTACATAATGCATGCAAGATGGATACTTGTGGATGAATTTTTAAAGCTGAAATAGCATTAAAGTTTTTTCTAAGCCCTTTTTATAGGCCTATTATAATGTATCACCTCTTTAGATCTCTTCAGCCTTTTTTTTTTACTGAACCTTGCATATACAGTAGTCATGTACAACTCAAAATGCCTTAACAGAATGTGATTATGGATAATATAAGCTAAATAGTCATAAAAGTCCTTGGGACCTTAGTCAGTGTATCGTTTTGGTTTTGTTCCATTTCATCACAGTTACATTAATGCTGTGTTTTCATACTGATGAAGGAAATTTATACATAAACCTTAGTATTTAGTAAAATGTGAAGAATTGTGCTGTGCATTCTGATGGATATCCAAGGCTCTCCAAAAATGTCACCACAAACAGTCAGCACCATCATGCACAACCACAACATAAAATGTTTCTGAATATTAAAATGAAATTACAGACCGCAAATTACTTATTTACTTTAGAACTCAAAATCATATCTTTTATTAAACTACCTTGTTTTATTAGAACTCACAGTCATTCTTCATGCTTCTGTCTTCACACTTAGGCTACTTAAACAAGATGACCCCCATCCATAGGCCTACTGTAGGCTACTGGTGTAACAGCAGCTAGGCTACTCAACTCCATGCCCTAATAAATCAGATTGTGTAATCTCTTCTAATTACGCAAAGATTTGCTTAAAGTAATAAAATTAATCCCCACCGATGAGACCCCCTACCTCTAACTCTCTGGTCTCCCACTTTGCTGCTATCTGTGAGGGATAAATTCGGGGGTGTTTAAATAGTGCTACTCTTTGGACCATTTAGATAGAACTTCCACAGGAGTAACAGTGACGGCAACAGCGCTGAAGCCAGTTGACTATTTATCTTTGATAACTTTACAACATTTTCACCAGTCAGATTTATATAACAAACTATGACTTCCAGACAGTTTTGAACATCTTGAAGTTTGAGGTCAGATTCATTAGAGCATCTTGTCTTAATTAACTCGACTGAGGCAGTGACCAGGCTCAGGAGCATCAACAGAGTGGCACCAGTAAGCCTTCATTTAACTGTCCGTCAAATACCGAGAGGTTGCTTCTCAAAACCTAGGTGTCTCTTTCTACTGCTAGCGAAAAAACCCACACATATTGGACTTCAATCAGCTCTTCACTTCTCTAGTGGCGTGTAAATTTGGACCATGGAGGAAAGCAGCATTAAGACTGAATCGCGGGGGCTTTTGGGATTACGCTTCACTATTGACTATCTGCTGTTCAACAAAGACGCCAAAGAAGAGTGGGATGGTCTGGAGATGGAAAATACTACCGTTGCCACGACCACCACCACCACCACCACCAATAAGAGCAACACTGCTACCACAAACGACAACTCCCCCGATACCCATGACAGTGAGGAGAACCTTGGAGATGGAGAAAGGTGTCCAAAAAGTGCCAGTCCAGAAATAGTGACAGATGCATCAGAGGAGGACAATGATGAGGAAGGGGTCAAAGGTGATGCTGCGGAGGGCAGTGACAGCCAAGAGGACAAGCCCACCCAGTCCTACATCGCACTTATCTCAATGGCCATTTTGGCTTCGGAGGAGAAGAAGCTTTTGCTGTGTGACATCTACCAGTGGATCATGGATCACTATCCTTACTTCAAAAACAAGGTAGGCTTACCATACAGTGTGTGCACACCATACACACACCCAATACACTGTATGGTGAGTAGTGTATGTAGATAGAAATAGTGGTATTAATTCAGTCACTAGTGGACAAGTGATCAGTGTATGGATTGTCACACACAAAAATGTTACGCATACCGTAGAGAATGTTAATACATGAACGACAGAAGGGAGAAATTTACTATGTACTTTTTACTTGTACGTTTTTGTTTCATTACTGTTATCCTACTCACCAGATCATACTGTAAATGACATTTTTTGTTTGTTTGTGATTACATAGATAGATAGATAGATAGATAGATAGATAGATAATTTATTTTATCCTGAAGAATATTATGGAAATGTAATTCAAGGAACATGTAATTTATTAATATAGTAAATATTTTTACATCGATAAAAGCTAACAGTGATGGAATTAAGATGGCACTGGCACAAATACTCTGTGTGCTATAAGGACACAGGCACCACAGTGGTCTCACAAAGTAACGAGTTCAAGCATTACCATAGGTGTCTGTCGGCAATCTTGTTGGGTTGTTTATTGACCTATGCCTTCGTAATCCAGTTGATAGGACATACTGGTAACCTGTTCTATACCAGGATGCAAAACTAAGTCCTTAATAGTTGTAACAAGAGATTTACCTTGAAGGATTAAGGTAGCTAACATGATTAAAGTTAACGGGCAATATTTATCCACCACTGCATCAACAGTGATGCATTCCATTAGACTAAGTGCACGACCTTGTACGCAACTTGTGCTCCCAGTAAAACCCTTAAGAAAGTATTGTCAGGGCTAAATTTAAATGATGATACCATAAGTGACAGTGTCTTTGATTTTCTTACAGGACAAAAACTGGAGAAACAGTGTACGACACAACCTCTCCCTGAACGAGTGCTTCATCAAAGCAGGCCGCAGTGAAAATGGCAAAGGCCACTTCTGGGCCATCCACCCAGCTAACTACCAGGACTTCTCCAAAGGGGAGTACCACCGGCGCCGGGCACGACGGCGGATCCGGCGGGTTGTGGGCCAACTCCCGTACCCCCTCATGCCCCCTTATCACCCCCTCCATCGGTTCAAGGGGGCGCCATGCTGGTGTTGCCCCCCAAGCCCCCAGCTGCCCTACCTTCCCCCAGGGATATACTGGGGCTGGGCTGCCTTGCAGGCTCGACGCAACACCACCCACCATGCTCTTTTATAGGCTATCTATCACATACAGGTCAATAGTCTGTACGAAAACACAGGATTTAAATCTGTATAAACATACAATAAAATGCACACAAACTCACCCGGCACATGGTAGCCTAAACACTATGTTGTAATTTAGCAGAAGAACTATATGGAGCTTTATATCTTGATGGGTGTGATTTTAAGCTCTTGTAAATATGTTTACGAACCTGAGAAATTCTATTCAATGATAATATTTTTATCTATAAATTTTTAAATGAATAACAACTAATGGAGAAATTTTATTCACATACATCCAAATACTTCAATTCAAATATTCTTTTTCTGTATTATTTATTATTCATCATTGAGCACAAAGAACACCTTTATACATTTTTTATCACCACATGTTAATACACCATTAATGTGTTGACATGCACACTCCATTACCATCTGAGCGTAAATAAAAGAAATATCAATGGAAAACTGCAATGATTATCATATTTACAAGCATTGAAATAAACTTGCCAATTAATTTATTGTTATATGTTTGTGTGTGTGTTTACTTTAAAAAGCCTGTGTGCATTTGTGTGTGTGTGTGTGTGTGTGTGTGTGTGTGTGTGTGTGTGTGTGACTGTAAGCGTGTAAGCATGTGCGCATGTGTATGTGTGTGTGTGTGTGTGTGTGTGTGTGTGTGTGTTCATGTGTGTACATACACATCATTAAAAGTGAACACATCCTCCTGGCAGAGCCCACTTACGGTGCTAATTAATCATGGTTGTCAGGAGGCCAAATCTTCGGCAGTAAGACCACAGGCAGGCTGTCCAAAGCTGACTCAGGGGATAAGAAAGAGGATAATCCTGGAAATCTTCAAGTAGTTTCGAAAAATAGGAAGCTTATCACACAGCGTAATCTGGTAACCGCTCCTCGAGAGAAGACTCAGGGGCAGCGGCAGGCTGTAGCGACAGGAGGCCAAGCCATACGGCATCGGATGATGAGTGCTCCTTGATTAGGTAATGAATGAATGACAATTCAATTGAATGACAACTGTAAATTCAAATGGAAATGTTTGGCAGAATTTGCAGAAGATGACAAACCTGAATCATTATGTAAAAAGGAGATTATGGAATAAATATAATTCATGCTTAAGGTGAATAAACATCCTTGCCTAAGAAATGAGAGGAAATAGACATTAGGCCTATTGAAGTATAGGCTATGTCAAAGACTCCAAAGAAATTCTGTCAGGCTATGATCTGCAGAGCATAGTTGTAAACACACTCTTAACATACAGTATGATTGCCATTTACTCTCTTATTTCTTGAATCCAAAAATTAGGTGTTGTGTCGATATGATATCACTGTACCAAATAATACAAATGAGGGACTATAACACACTCGGTTTAGCTCACAATTAATGATCATAATATTTTGAAAGTGAGAATTTCAATTAAATATAATGTGGTTCACAAACAAACCATTAAATAAATAAATGCATTTTTTAATCAGGCCACACAAAAAGCTCAGTCCTGTGGAGGGTTGTCAGACAGGGAATTGGATTTATTCTGTGTATTTACTCTAATTATGCTTAATAAAATGAGCATACATGAACCTGTCCATGGGAAAAAGATTAAATAAAATATTTGCAAAAACACTCTTCTCCATGTGACGATTAGAGCAATAAAAAATCCTTGTAATTATTTTTTTTTTTCTTCACCAAATCACTATATTCATTCAGGAAAACCTAATTGGTCCACTAATTTGTTTAATTCCCATGAATTGCACTCTGCATTAAATCCCCCTCAATTCGCCAGCTTTAGGGTTTTAATTCTGTTGCATATGTTTGCCGTATGCTGGCAGGAAACAGGGCACAGAACGCCCTGAGTTCAGCATGTGTGATTAGAAACACACACACACACACACACACACACACACACACACACACACACACACACACACACACACACCCTGTGTACACTCAAGCATAACCCTCCCACACGTACAGCACACGCACACACACACACACACACACACACACACACACACACACACACACACACACACACACACACACACACACACACACACACACCAATAGGCTCTTGACTTAAGAAGAAAATTGCCTACTCTTATATGTACTTGAGGGATATAGCTGCATTATTAAAGGCTACACCTCTGCTTCAAGAGGGGTATAACCTTGCAATTAATCAAGCACCACCTTCCAGTCCACAGATACCGAAAAGTACAGCCTACTTATCTTAACTTTGTTATTAAACATGAAATAATTAGCTTTAATCAATCAGTAAGGGTTCTCAACTTTAGACCTTTATGGCTTACGCACTGAAACAGTGGGAGGTTTGTAGGGTTTTGTGTTTTATCTTCTTAATCTAATAGGATAGGCGGAAAGGGGACAGGGGGGCTGAGATTAGTGCTGGGAGCTAGCGCCAGATTAACAGAGAGTGAGGCGAGGCAAAGGCGATGGGTCGTGCTGAGAGGGCAACCAAAACATTCTGCTCTTGTTGTAGTACAGTGCCACATTCCAGGGTTGATTTCTAAACTCACAGGCAAAAACCATCCTCTGCTCTCCGGAGTGGGCTGCTCACCATATACAGTAGGAACAATGCATTTAGTGAGTGGTTTCTTTTTAACTGTGCATTTTTTATTAAAATAAGCCAGGTGTGAAAACAGTTAAGAGCATTCGTTTTGTGGTTATGGTGGTTGAAATTTGTGCATACAGGACGTAATAGTTCAAAACCCAAATACCATAAAACTGTTTGAAATTTGTTAGGCATGTTGGCACACAGCAGTTGCAGTGTTTGACAGATGAAGTGTGGTTTGATGGTTTCATTGGTTTCAAAATGATTAAGATGATACAACAAATGACTTTATGGACACACAGGAGAGATCTATTGTCTAATACCGACTATAACCAAATGATGACACCTTTTATTGGTTCATTTGAATGACATGCTTTTTGTTTGCGTAAAGGCCAATGGCGCTCAGAGCACCACGACAAAACAGAAGGGAGGCTTACATGATTTGCATTAGCAACCTGGAGAAGTTAGGTCAAAGGAATAAAGGCCTCCGGAAGAAGCCCAATAATGTCAGATCAATAATCATGAATGTGAAGCGGGCGCGTTATATTCCTGTATGCAATAATTTGCCTCTCTGTGTAGCGTGGACACCTTTGAAGGCACGTATTAGTGTCTGTCTTTTCATATGCAACTGTCCTCCCAAAGGTACGTTGTTTGATCTTTGCCTCAAACCCCTCCGCTCTCCCGAGGGTGATGTTGACCTGTTGATTGGCAGCTGGGCTCAAACATATGGTAGAACGAAGCATCGACCGTCAGTCCCGAGAGCAAGGTGACGAGGTGAGGAGCCGGCAATCCTTAATTCGATGTCGGAACATTTCACTGCCGCTAGATGGCGCACCACACAAGCGTACTGGCCGCACAGTGCTGTCTCAGCCGGTATCGCTTTCAATCGAACTTCATGCGTATGTGTTATGGTCAGTTAACAGCCTCATCCATTATGCTGCAAACTGGAGAGAATATGAGAGATGTGTTTCATCAAAATGTCAAATTCAGTTCTTTCATCAGATCAGGTATGACTGGAGGGACATTTTGGGCTTTTTGTCATCCTGAGGCAGATGACAGTAAAGGCAGATGAGGAGAGAGACTCACTCTACTCACATCTGCACTGGTGTGATGTGTACACTGCTCCTACTGTGCTGATGTCCAGAGCCCCTACTCTCTCCTTCCTCCAGGGATGGTACGGTTTCCATGGAGACAGCTTCTCGGACCAGGCCAGAAGCGATCCCCTCTGACCCCCGAGAGTGACCTTTGCCCTGTAGGCCATGGCCAGGGTCAAGAGGTCAGCAGTGGCCGGAGGGCAATAAGAGCACTTTCATGATTGGCTATGGGGCTCGACCACTACTGCCCACTCCTTCGCAGTAGCCTCCATATTCTCTGCAGCTCCCTTTGTGTAGCAATAACAGATCACCTGGCTTACTGTATAATGCACCAGCATAATACAAAACAGAACTCCAATAATTTATTCAGATTAAATAGATTTAGTAGATGTATCATCATATTGCAATGCTATACATATTTAAGATCTACAGTTCATATCATTTTGAAAATAACTTTTTTTGTTATTTTTTTTTTGTTCATTCTTTGCCAAGGGGGACCATAACAAAGGGAACCAGGGAATATGTATGCATGTATATTCAGGTGTGTGTGTGTGTGTGTGTGTGTGTGTGTGTGTGTGTGTGTGTGTGTGAGAACATGCATGAGAAGAAAGAGAGAGCAAAAGAGGGAAGAGAGAGAGGAAGAAAAAGAAGGGGGAAGGGGGCCACACACCATTGCGTTTGTTGCCGAGAATAATTATGAAATCGTGGGCACTAAAAAAAAGTCACGTGACCACGTACCCCTCTCTCTTCCATCCAAGTCATTTATTCCCCCAGCTGATAGGTTGTCAATATTGATTTATTAATTTAATGGCTCGAGCCTGATAAAAGGTACCATGCATAGATAGTGCACTAAGAAGCGCATTAAGGATGAAGATTATGGGCAGCAGTGTGACAGAGGGAAAGGGTTAATTGTGTGCAAGAGTGGAAAGAATCGCACAGAGAAAAAGAGAGAAAGAAAGAGAGAGAGAGAGAGAGAGGTATGTGTGTGTGTGTGTGTGTGTGGGGGGGGGGTATAGGGGGAGAGAATGCGGCAGAGAAGCCAGGGACTGTAGCATGCCGCACAGAGATGGATTGAAATACGGTTAGCGTGTGTGTAATCCACAAATACCTGCATAGACGAGCACTTTATAATGCAGTTTTTTCTTTCTCTCTCTCTCGCTCTCTCTCTCTCTCTCTCTCTCTCTCTCTCTCTCTCCCTCCCTCTCTCTCTCTCTCTCTCTCTCTCTCTCTCTCTCTCTCTCTCTCTCTCTCTCTTTCTCTCCATTAAGTCCGAATGCATGTAGCACCTGAGAGGAATGGCTAGATGGAGACGTATGGCTAACATTGCCCTGCACTATATATTTTTGTATGAAATAAATAAAGCAAGGGAAAGAATAGGACATTAGCATATGGAGAAAAGACAAACATACATGTGTGCCGACCCTCCTTGACCTTCCCTGACACTTATTTTAAATGCTAATGAGAAGGCAATAAAACACTGAAAGCCGTATAGAAGACTGTACACACACACACACACACACACACACACACACACACACACACACACACACACTCCAACTAACAACCTTAGATCTGCCCCCACGTCCTGGTCCATTCTCCTTGCCATTACATAACGTCCACAGAAGAGGCTAAAAGGTATTTTAACAGGACCCAGTGACCTTTGGCCTCCCTCACCTTCCTCTGCCAACCCTAACCCCCTGACCCCACTTAAATAAGCAACTGACAGCACTGCTTCTGAACCTCATCACCTCCATTGTTTGGTACTAAAAACCCTTCATAAATTATCGTTCATCAAGCATACAATTATGAGAAACCTCACACTGTAAGAGTGTATGCATGCCGTATGTATGCTAGCAGTACATAACGTATATACTGTATTACGTTAATGTATGAGCCTTTATAAAGATGTGGTAATTGATCTGGAAAATGGTAGCACTGCCTCATCCTTTTTTTGTTTATGTACTGTATCCTTTCATTGCTAATGTATATCCATTGTGTGTACTAAAAACCCTCTTCATGAAGTGACTTTCATCAACCATACAATTATGAAAAATGTGACACTGTAGCAGTGTATCTAAACTGTATATATTATGCTAATGTATGGCTCTTATAATGTTAAAGCTGTAGTAATTGATCTTGCACAAGAGAGCTCGATGCCATTGCACTCGCACTTTGTTTATTTACCTCTTCTTTATGAATGTATAGTACTGTATATTTACATCGCACCCTTTTACAGTTTACATAAGCTTACATAAGCAAGTGACAAGTAACAACTCTTTAACCTCTGCATATAATTAAAACCGTCCATAAATGTGCTCCATCAAACATAAGAATGCCCCTTTTCTGACCATATCTCTGAATTTGACTTCTATGATGTTAAAAGTTAATACTGATTTATCTATATCGAAAATATACAGTAGTGATGGATGTGGTGTTTTTTGATGATTAACATTCATGCATTAGAATGAGCTCTTGTTATGCTGTGGAGGCTTATTTTCTGAAAGGTGTAAGCCTTCGTCACCCCTGCCCCCATCCCACCAACACCCCCACCGCGGCTTACATCAAGCCATACGCCATACTCTTGTGGCCTGCTGTGATTTATTTGGCGTTGCCATTCGCCTAGTGAAGGCGCCTTGCCTAGGCCTTCAGGGAGCTGTAGCTCTGAGCTGACTAGGAACCAACAGGATAGAGGAGGAAAATGTCAGCAGGAGAGAAAAAGAGGGAAACGGAAAGAAAGAGAGAGAGAGAGAGAGAGAGAGAGAGAGAGAGAGAGAGAGATGATGGACTGGGGTTAAGAGGTGTCAAGAAGAGACGCAAGTAGGGAAGCAAGAGTGGTGGAGAAGACAGGCGAGGAGAAGAGAGAAGGGAGGAGTGGGCTCAAGGACTCTCAAGAGTGGAGTCCGCCAGACACACTCTAGCCCTCTCCACTGATTAGCCAACACAGCTCTTCACTTAAACGCCACCCTTCACTTACACACTTGACACACTGATACTATGATGGCCGACACACTGATATCATGTTGCGTGCCCTGACGGCTGCTGGTGGAACTCTCCATGGTGCGGCGTCTCTCACATTCGATGTGATAACCAGCGACACGGTGAAGTGAAGTGGAAGACAAAGGTGGTAATGAGACGTATAGGAGTGAAGTGTATGGTTCACACACATTGCATTGTCAGGACACCTTTTTTTTCTTTTTACAAACAATATCTCTCCAGAGACACATCCTTATAGAGACACGTTTAACCTGTCAAAGACATGTATAAATATACAGTATATACACGTAAATATATATATACCAGGAAACCCACTTAAAAACTCTTCAGCTATACAAATTATATATGGGGACCTACATGGACAAATAAGAAGTATAAGTATTGAATGTTTTTTATCATATGGAAGAACAAAGAACAGCCATTTTTTGTAATGTACATTCATTAAATCGATTGATGGGGAAACACCCCCACTGTAAAATAAGCATGATCACTCCACTGGCATATAATGGCGAAATTATAAGTTATGTAATTAGCATGTCTGACTTTTTTCTCTCTCTCTCTCTCTCTCTCTCTCTCTCTCTCTCTCTCTCTCGTTATCCCTTCTCCACCTTTGGCCTCTGATTAATCCTGCTCCAGTGAATGCATTTGCCTAATTTAGCTCCGCGACCCTTGACCTCCTAATATGATTTAGTGCATCTCTGAAAATGAACCCTAAGGTCATGAAACGGCACCTAAGGAGCTGTCAGAGGATTAGGGCCCAAGACATATTTGCAACGTTTTTTTCCTCACGTATCGAGCAAACAAGGTACTCAGTCACATTAGTAGTGCCAAGGTGCTGTTCTTCATGGGTCACTGGACTCTCAGAAAGGTCTTGGGGCTGGAACAACGGCAGACTCGATGATAACCATTCAGCACGCCACCCCTCCCTTATGCCAGATAGAAAATAGATGGATATGGAAAAAGGGATGTTGTAGATAAAGGGGGGGAAAAAGCAGGGGATGAAGTGGAGGTGGTGAGGACGTTGTTGGGGCATGGAGTGGTGTCCAGCTTGCCCCTACTCCAACCGCCACTCCACACCATCGTTTTATTAGCCCCCGTTAGATGGCAGTTCGGCCCCAACTGTAAACACACACAACGGGCTTAATTAAGAATTTTTGAACGGGGAGACAGTCAAGTCCGGAAACATTAGGGAGGCGAAACCGGGCGCCATAAAGATTGATGGAGACAAAGAGGATGGCCGAGAGAGACTGAGCTAAGCGCCAGAGAGGAGGCTGGGGAGAGGCGGGGGAGGTGGGGTGGAGGTGGCGTAAAGCATCTCGGTGGCATATTCTTGTGTTGCTCCGCACAGTGCGTGGAGATAGGCCTGGACAGATAGGGACAAGTGATTTTTAATGCCTCTAACAGCCCTGGTTGCATAGGGCAATAACAAGGACGAGATCCGCTCTAAAATGTTTGACATCCTGCACCGAGATCAATGGATTCCCAGCTTCACACATTAGCACAGCATACACACCTAGGCCCTCGTATGCACTGATGCTACCAGCACAGATAACACTCGCATGCCCCCCCACCCCCACTCCCAACATTAGGTGGCACAGAAACATATTGATCTCTTGCTGCATGGCACAAACATTTGAGCTCCATTTGTGGTTAATGCAAGCCCCGGCATAATGGTTTGATTAAAAACACACAGAAAAATCCCTGTCTTAGAGTTATTTTATCTGGGTAATGTGGTCATTGGCAATGATTCCGTGGCCGATGACAAAATCAATGTTTTATTCCACTTAGCACACACTACATTACTAATGGTAAACTTTCTCTTTTTTTTCTCTCTCTCTCTCTCTCCTGATCGGATGCACTCCCCAAGGAGCTCTAAGTGCAGAATGGCTGAACACATGTAATCACAACTCAGAAAATAAATAGGCTGAGAGAGAACATTATGATATGCTGTTAAAAGCAAAACAAAACTGCAATTAATGACAACATCCAAATGGTGGCCTACTTTTGGTCTGCTTTTATCCTCTAACTGAACCCTGGTCATGAGTAAAGAATGAACTATGATGAACTGGCAAAAAGGAGTCCCAATTATCACAGCTCTTTCGCTCGCTCTCTCTCTCTCTCTGTCCAAAGCGACGCATCGAGCAAAAAGTTCGAAGGAAAACACTCCAGCTATAGTTCTCAGAGAGACTCTCTGGATCTCGGGTTGTAAAGGATGCAGCAGCTAGTATCACCATTGATGACAAAAATAACCGTCTGATTCTCCCAAACCAACTTGTGTATAACAAGACTATATCAACAATAGCACATATTAAGATGCAAATAAACACAATGAAGATTTCCTGAAATATACTATGAAGAAAAGACTATAAAATATGACATTTAGGTTTACCAGTTGTGCCTATTGTCAAACTCTCACAAAAACCTACGTAAGCAAGGTAATGGCCAGGTCTTCAAGCTACACAATGCAGGAGAGAGAAAAAAAGCACTCACCCCCTTTTCAAAGAGAGTATTTGTCATTTTCAGAATAAAGGATTTCAAAAATATATCCCTCAGCCAACCCCCACCCAATCCTCCCTTGTTCTCACTCTCAATTCCCGACTCTCCAGTTCCGATCAATACAATATTGATCAGCTCTCCCCATGTCCATTATACAGAAGTGACAAAATAGCCTAAAACTCTTGCAGCAAATAGCATAGCGTGTTTGTATTTGCAAATGTATAATTTGTGCAATTAATAAACAACACCCATACAGGGAAGGGAGGGTGTGTGTGTGTGTGTGTGTGTGTGTGTGTGTGTGTGTGTGTGTGGGGAGGGGGGTGTTAAGCATTCAACACAAAGGAAAATTGCGTTAGACTGTGAGAGACATTACCATTCCAGTCATCTCAAAATAAAATATCTTGAATTAGCCTTTGCACAATAGAGAGGGTGGAACTCGCTCAGTGGTTTCCTGCAATGCTACTGCCTCTCTACTCTCTCCTTCTACTTCTTTACTTCCTTCTCTCTCTTTCTCTCTCTCACCAACTCTCTCTCTCTCTCTTTTTCTCTCCTTCTTTCTTTCTCACCATAGACAATGCTAGGGGCAAAATCAATACTTTTTTTTTAAAGAAAAAGGCAGTATTTTTAGCTTCTTAAGATTGTGGCTTCTGGATGAAAACATGTGAGGGGGAGAAAACAGCAGGAGCGTACAGGCCAGAGCAGTGTGCAGATTGAGGCAGGAGACCCACACAGACAAAGGAAGGGAGTTAAGATAGAGAGAGGGAGAGAGAGGAAGAGAAAGGGCGAGAGGGAGAGAGAGGGAGAGAGAGACAGAGAGAGAGTGAGTGAGTGAGAGAGAGTAAGGGTGCTGAAGGCGAGCAATGGAGATAGCCTAATGGAGATGAATAAAAGGACTGTGTGATAAGATGGAAGAACTTAAATACGATGGATAGAGAGAGAGACAAGTAGCCATGTTAGGACACCGAAAAAGGCAGCTTGCGTCTGTTAGAGCCAGACAAAGCAATGAAGGGTGCTATATACATTTTATTTTACATATTATATTATATTATATGGATTTTAATAAATATTATCAAATCATGATCTTCAACAACAACATTAACCAGACAAAGAATGATGAGTTTAGTTTTTTCCATTCAAATCCTGTAAAAAATAGGACAGGAAGCTACACGGCTACACGGTTTCATTCAGCTATGAGTCACAGAATTTGATCTGCCAAGTTGGGAAACAAAAAAAAAATAAATAAAAAAAAAAAAGAAAAACGCTTGTTTGTCTGCATTGTCTTCCCTCTGGTTTAACTCTTTCTACTTCATGAATGGAAGCTATCTGTCAGTCCAGTGCGAGCAGCAGTTCTTCCTTCGCCACCTGTGTGTATTTAACTGTAACTCTTCAAGACTAGAACACAGCAGGCTCCTACTTCATCCTGCTACCAATGAGATTCTGATTGACTGTTCCGTGGCCTCCAAGACAGCTCACCTCCATTTTGCTGTTAGTCTGTCCAAAATCCACTCCCTATTGGTCAACGGACCCCTGTTGATCAAACAGCAAGCCGTCCGATTGGCCCGAGAGAGCTCGAGGGAAAGGTAAGAATTGATTTATTTGTGGTATTAGGAAATCAATTAATCCCTATTCTGTGTGCCAGCATAGATAGAAGTCTGTGTCTTATTTGGTATGGCTTGATTCTGCATGCCCTAGATAAGCTTCTCTTCATCCCAACACCATGGGACTCAAGGACAGCTGACTCAAATTTGATCTTAAAATAGATATAAAAAATAGATATTAAAAAAAAACGCCACAGAAAATCTTATTGATAAAAGTTTTGAATTATATAAACATGTTTCACCTGAGAGGACCAATAAATCATTTTCATAGATCATTCATCTTCTCTTCACACCTTGCTTTTTTTTGTTGTTGTAGTTGTTGTTTTTGTGGTAATAAGTACAGTATATGAACTTACATCTGAACTATTCATTTCCCAATGAATTCAGTGTAGGAGGTAGATGCATTTAAGTCTAAAAGAATAAAAGAATGGTTTAAAAAAAAGGAAAAGACGACTTAGAAACTCAGAGGGGGGCGGAAATGTTTTCCGTGGCCCCTCTTACGAGAAGGACAGAAAAAAAGCGGGGAGATGGTGGGTAGCCGGCTTGGGCAAGTGCTAATTCCTACTTTTCAGTTTAAATAAAGATCGGAGCTGGATAAAAGCCATTAAGGGAGAAATCAGACAGGGCCATGCTATGTAGGACAAGGGCTGACTGCGGGGAGGTGAGTGGGGGGATCAATAGGCAGTCGATACTCTCAGCACCAGGCACCACACAGACACATGGAGGATGGCTAGAGGGGAGGTGAGTGGGGTGGGGAGTGATAGTGGTGGAGGAAGAGGAGGAGGAGGAGGAGGGGTGGGGGTGAGGGGAGGTGGGGTGTAGTGATTGGGTGGTGTGCATCTGGCTGTGGATCTGTGGAGTCCAACACCAGTGGAAAGGGAAAGGGTGCGAAACGCGCCATTAAAAACTACTTAATCAGCGGGGCAACACTGCAGTGCCCCGCTCACAACATTTGAATGGGGACCTCGATTGAGGCTATTGACAAAATTGTGAGGTGGACCGATCGACTGAATGAATTTCCTCGGGTGTTGTATGTGTGGCTAGCTGCAGATTAAAAGGCTGGAAATGATAGCTTGCAGCCAGCCAAACAAGTGGGTAGATATTACAAAAAAAAAATAGTCACATATGAACTGTCTGCAAAGGGCTTCCACCGTCTTCTCCTTTCTTTGACTCTTCCTAGGTCACCCTCCCTCTCTCTTTCTCTCTCTCTTTCTCTTTCTCTCTCTTTCTCACTCTCTCTCTCTCTGTCTCTCTCTCTCTCTGTGTCTCTGAAGAATTGATCGACTATGCCTTCTCAATCCATCTCTCCCTCCGTCGCCTAGCAACACCAGTGTTCCATTGGGTGCGGAGGTTGGGATATATGTACAAACACACACATACGCACACATGCGTGCACGCGCACACACACTCATACACACACATACACACACAAACACACACAACCTAGAAATATAGCCTATACGCATACATGCAGAGTCACATACTTGCACTCTCTCACTTATCCACCCACACACACATTCACACACACACACACACACACACACACACACACACACACACACACACACACGTATAGCCCAAACAGTCTTTTTACACATGGGATAACACGGCAATACTGAAAAATAAAAAGTCCCTCAAGACATGTTGTTGACACGCAGAATACAAGCGTTAGACAGAGAGAATGCATTGATAAAAGATGTAGACTGAACACATGGGGGTGAGGGGGAGTAGTACTGTATATGAAACATTAATGTCACATGACATTTAAATCTATTACATGCCAAATATAGCCACTACTTTTTCTAATCTGTTTGCTAAATTAGTCGACACTTAGGGCAAGAACAGGTAGGCCTAAGCACTTACATTCACCATAAAGAAATTTGCCTGCCTATATTTTAGTACATTATGCTCAAAAAGCCAATTACAATAGAGGACTGAAAAGTCATCTTCAAGGTTAATGGGCTGAATATTCATGGCGTCTAGTGCCACCCTATACAGTAGGCCTACTGTATATCAAATAGCTGATATTTTTGAATCAGGAATTCTATATTTTTTTCTCAGAGAGAATTGATATCATAGCCTGCTTTATAAGTAACTAAATTAAACTGAAACTAAACAGTACACTGTATGTCTTCTTAAACCATGTGACACTCACCCGAATGTGATGCTGATAGTGGAATTCAATCCACTAGTCCTATATTTCTGCTCCTGAAAAAAAGACAGGCTTGCATACAGCTGCATGGGCTTGTCATGTTAGCATGCAAGAGTGAATGAATGAATAAGATAAAACAAAACAATTTTTTCTTTTTTTCCACACTGATAGCATATTAACATTACCTGACTGGTGTGTGTATTGATGTTGCAGATTGTGATTACAGTCTTTTAGAAATCAATATGAACATGATCTGTTAACAGAAGCACAATAAGAGCGATTCAATTGCAAGCTTAATCCAGGTGGAACTATTGCTTAAGTGTCAGCTTCATAAAAATCTAATGAGATGGCATCATTTACTCAAGTGGGCCCATGTTATGCACACTCATGAAACCGCAAACAATTAAGCATGGAAAAACAGCATTGAATTGATACCAACATGGAACTTAAACTCTCTTCACTTCCTGCCTTGTGAAAATTCAAAGTTTAAAGAAGAATAAATACCTTAAATAAAAACAATATTTTAAATGCAATACAAAAACGTGGTAATTTATATTTTGTGACGATTTATAAAAGCACACTGATGCTAGAAATAGTCAAATAGTACACAGCTGTAGTTCTGAGGAGACGTCTGTCAATGAATATAATGTGTAGGCCCTTGTGTTGTTAATTAAAATTTCTCAAAATCAACACGCAATGCAATTATGAATAACTTCTATGTCATGGCTACTGATAGGGAAAGGAGAAAGTTTTTATTTTATTTTAATGTTCAACATTATTTTCTTACCTCAACAACCCTGCATAACACCAAATAGGTTTTATCTCTGGAATTGTAAATAAATGTAGTCTATCCAAACGAGATAAATTAATTTAGTGAGATAAGTTTAGAAAATACCGATTAAAATGGATAGTCCTGCATATAATCAAATTATTTTCCATTAAATGAATTTCTGATAAAATAACAAAACATCGATATTCAAACAACATCTTTTAACGTTTAAGCACATGATGAATGACTATGCGCTCTGTTCAATAAACCTTTGTGCTTCGGATCAATATATTGATTATCGATGGAATATAAACAATGAGATGTGAGAGAGAAGAAATACAAAATGCATTTCACAAATGAAAGAAAAAAAAAACTATTATTGTTTTGTAACCAGTAGCCTATCACGTAGGCTACTGGTTACAAAACACTTTTATTAAAACAACTAATAGGCTAAATTACGTGTTATCCATAAGACAGTGCCTTTGGCTTTGCTTTCCAAAAATCATAATTAGACACTTTTTATATCACGCTTGTGGACTACAGTATATTATATTATATTTGAGGTTACATTTTGGGAGGGGTAGATTTTAGTTTCTGTGTATGTGACCATTTCTTCTTAATGTGTCCCAATCGATTGGAATGCAGATAGATTGATTTCGTTCCAAAGCCATGGATCACAGCAGCACATTTCCAAAGGTCCCTAAATAATTAGCTATGCACAGCACACTAATTCTTCAGAAAATAAAATCTGAGGGCATTGGTGATCTTTGCTAAACTTTATTACTATAAACCGAGACGACTTAAAAAAAAAAAAAAAAAAACTGACTGATTCATGCTCTACATCTTATACATATTGTATAGCTTGCATTATTTTGGTACTGTATGCTCGGATCTTATGATAGCCTATGATATTTATTAATGAAAAATTCAAACATATAAAGGCAAACATGTATTCATACACCTTTTAATTATTGAGAGTGCATATGTGCATTGGCAGTCAAAAACACTCCATCTGTATAGCCTAACAAGAGTATGCTAAATGTTATGGCACTCGCAAAGGTCAATTGCATTTGCCCCCCGTAATAAGCAAACCGGTTAGCCTACTCCAAACAGCGCATGGCACTGACATCCACATCCAAAGGAACGAGTTGAGTAGACTATGTGTAGTCAATCCCCTTAACAGATATCAAATCCTCTACAATCATCCACTGAGGTCCGATGGCTCGAGTCACTATCTCAGAAGTGAGTTTGTCTGGGGACCTGATCAAAGTGACATTACGACTTAACTTTTGCCAATACACAGATTCAAGTAAATATACTTTGGAATAGATTAGAGGCGATGAATCCATCACTGGGAGTTGCAGGGGCAAAGCTACAAATGTCCCTCGTTCCCTCTCTGTGTTTTTGGAGGAACAGAATCAAACTAGGCTAAAACTAGCCAAGGTGATTTGTTTAACAGTCTAGTACATCAGTCGTGGCATTTATTATTTTGTCCTGAGTTGCTCTGAGAAACAAACTGAGAATATAGGTAAGGGCTAGCATCCTAAACCTGTCCAGCTATCCAAATTATATCTGCCATGATGCATTTCTATGCAATAGTAAAATTAAACAACAGGCAAATGACCATAATCAAATTATAACAGTACGTCCATCAAGCACACTGATTAAAAACAAGGTTTGTAAATAGGATATTCAACATATTCTGATGCTGAGAGTTAAACAGTAACAATAGCTAAATCTACAAATTGATAAGGAGTTCATGACAACTGAGTGGCAGATGATTGCGATTTGTTTGTTGTGACTAACCTCTCCCCTTTCATCACACTAAACTCCTGGATAAATCAATGAGTATAGACATCATGCTGTGTCCACCAGGGATAGTTTTAATGTGTCAAATAGTGTCCTTTGATTTTGATTGAATCTGGATAGCGTTGTGTCCTTTCAACAGTTATTTGACATCCGTTTAACACGCCCTAACTGTATTTACCTATATCATTATAGGCCAACATAGTTTTCCGGGTTTTAACGCCGTTGCGTAAAGCCCTGATATGCATGCAATGCAACATCAAATGGTTCTACCTATAAGGGTCGAGTTACAGCAGGGGCGAGTTTTAATGAGTGTTATGAACAAAGGTGTAAGATATGTATGCCCATAAGCCTCGCCGACGTAAGGCTACTCAATGCTAATAAAAGAGTCACCAAAGAGACTAATTTTAATATGATAAATTATTCGGTCTCCGAGGCAGCATTTCATCGACTTGTTAAATATTTCATAGAAAGCCCGCAATCAGATAATTTTGAAAGAGTAGGTTCACTCTAATAACCAAGCAAAATAAATGTATGTGGGTCTGAACATTTTTAGCTACTGAAAACCTGGACTTGACGGTCCAAGTTCTGTTCCAAAAGCGCATAGTAGCCATGTCATAGGCTATCTTTAAACTTACTTTTCCATAATGTGACTTACATGTACAATACCACTCACTCAAATCAATTCAGAAAATGAATGGAAGAAGTGATTTTAAAATAAAACATATTTTATGATTGTAAATATGCAGATCTAACTTCATAAAGGCCTACATATTTTATGCGTAAAGTATACCTACAGGAGACGATAAGATAGCGGAGTAAAAGGCTATAGGCTGTAAACCTACTAGAAGGCCTACTCAATCAGCAGGTTTGAGAGAAATTCTTCACGAAGAATATATAATTTATATTCACGAGAATATAAAAACATTACAAATGCCCGTAGAAACATATAAGTCGATTGCTGCAATTAACATAACTCAGAACAAAATATTCATTTGTCAACCAACCGGATGCTGAAACTACGCTACGTGTCCATCGACAAGGCCACTGTATCGGGTCACTGTCTATAAGGTTCTTCTTCTTCTTCTTCTTCTTCTTCTTCTTCTTCTTATTATAGTTTTTTATTTTCTGTTGTTGTTATCATCACGTGGAATTAAATGTGAAATAATCAATAATAATTAACAAATAACAACTCTTAAAAAAAAACATTTTAAAATTAGTCTATTAAAAATTAAATTCGTGAATATTCGATTTGTTAGTAGGCCCCTATAATAATTTCAAACGTCAGTCTATGGCACTCTGCAACAAAACGGTATTATTTCTCTCCCTCTGTAATATCCTAAATTTAATTGTAGCCTATGCAATGCAAGTCCCTGATCGGTAAAGGTAAAAATTAATATTATTTTGCCTGATACCCTATACCTTCGTTGTTTAAAACTTCACCATCTCGGTGAGGCTATTTTCAGTTAGATTGTCTAAGATATTTAAGAACAGAGTAAGCCTATTTGCGCCATCATTAGAATGACTTCCCTTGCCCTTAACCACCCTGTTGCGTAGTCTAGATGTTACAGGGTGGTTCCGGCTTCAAAGATCAATATGAGGGCATCAACACTGGGACATACAGTATAGACCTGCCTGATGCCACCATCTGAAGAATATAATAACTTCCAAACGCATCAGGTGGCCACTTTTCTTTCCTGCCGTGACCTTAGACAGTAGTGGCACCGGTTTTGGCAAAATCAACCCTGTGTCATTTAAGAGTAGGCTATTACATTTCAAAACTTCCTTCTCACCTGTTCGTTTTGGTCTCTTTCCCCTTCTGGTTGGATGTTGGCCTTCACAACTGTGGTGTCCTGTGGCAGGGAAAAAATATGTTAGAATAAAGTTGTCAAACAGCTGTATTATTTTCATTGGGAATATAATAGGGTAACGCATACCAATAGCATTCACAGACATTTTGAAAAACTAATAAGGCCTTGGGCTATACGTCATTCCAATCTTGTATAGGCCTAGGTCAAGCCAATGTTTTGAATAGGGTCTCAAACTTAAGGACACGTCAGAATGGCGTCCAGGCATATGGTACCCAGACAAGAGGAAAAGACTGTCTGTCGTAAAGTCTTCTCTCAACAATGTTAGAACACGTAAGCTACAGGGTCACTATCATAGCTTCCACATTCCCTCTATGAGCAGATGCCTCGCGTTTCGCCTATTTTCCTTTGGCAATATCGACGACTTTGCCCATCAATACCAATCAATTGACACTGATGAATAGCCATTGGTGACCTGAACTGACGTCAATGACCAGTATCTTTAACAACTCCAAAACAACAGGGTATGTGCACATCCGTGTAAAGTTTAAAAATGTACATGCAGCAAGCATGTTTCTGGCGATGCTCAGTAACAAGATCTGGATACTCTGTGTACAGTTTTAATACGGGCCAACAGCTCGGCAAATAACCGAGGTCCACTCTGTTGCGTGATGCTTGATGGGCTTATGTAGGCCCATGGCTGTTTTAATACCGCTGTTTTATTAAATGAAGTTAAACATAGCAGCTGTAAAAAGGAATTAAGACAGAACCACTTAAACTTGAATGAGTCATGCTATCATCTAACGAGGCATTGAGATGTTGTCATTTACTGTCAACGGGTAGCCTATTTGAAAATGTTTTGTTTTTAGATTCCTAAAATAAGCCAATAATGTCATGCTACCGTTTTCCGTCCGTAATGTAAGCTTCATTGGATGCTTCTGATTGTTGAGTAAGTCAACTCCATCTATCAAGTGATAAATTAATTAGGAAAACATTTTGATTGACCCATTACCCCACAAAGATCTATGCTTGCGACACAATCTCTCACGACAATCAATGTCAAGCCGCTGAAAGGACAGGCCGATGCATTACAGAGTGTACTTAACTTTACACCCCACTTGAAAATCAGAAGGAACTTTTCCTGTCACCAAGTATGGCTTACTTTGTTATTTCTGTCCCGATATTCCTAACCATGCTACGCTGTCCAGTGAAAACTATTAATTTTTAACTATTTAGAAATCCCTGGCGCCAGGTCAAGCTCCTTTATCAGGAAACGAGAGCACGTCCCTGCTTTAGGAATCCAATCATTAGATAGTTTGTTTTGAATAGGCCTATATCTGTAAGCTGTTTTTTTTTTTTTTTTTTTTTTTTTAGGCCTAAATATTACTAGCCTATTTAAATTTATTTTCAAGACACGTTTATGAATTCATTTGAGTGAAAAGGAAATAAATGTGACGTGGAGAATTGGCACCCTGAGTGCAGGACCAAGAACACAACGCGCGTCCACAGATGCTACCACATCTTGACAGACTGTGACGTGCGCGCGCGCGCAAACACACACACTGGCAGCCCAGACCTGCCTTGAATAGTGGAGGGGCTTTACAACGAGCGAGGCACACAGACAGACCGTGTGCATTGTCGAGAATCACGCCTTGGTCTCGGACCACTGGAAAACGTCAACAATTTTGCGCTACGTTGACCACGAACGGACTGTATTAGTATCCATGGCTTGGTGTTGAAATCGTTTAAAAATATTGGTCAGGAGAAGACGAGACGGAGGGCTGTGATAACGTGCGCGCGAGAAAAGAAACGAAAGAGGAGAGTGAGAGAGAGTAAGAGCGTGAGAGGCAGGGGGTGAAAGGAGGCTGTTACAATGATGGAACTTACAATGGAGAACATCGGGAACCTCCACGGCGTTTCTCACAGCCATCAAACGGAGGACCTGATGAACTCTCCCCACGGACGGCAGTCGTCACACAGAAACCTGGTGTCACACGGACGCTCGGCCATGGTTTCCAGCATGGCTTCAATTTTGGAAGGGGCTGGAGACTATCGCACAGACCATGCATTGTCCGGTCCCTTACACCCGGCCATGACCATGTCCTGCGATTCTGGGATGAGTTTAAGCAGCACCTATACTACACTAACACCGCTGCAGCACCTGCCTCCAATTTCCACAGTCTCCGAGAAATTTCACCACCATCCCCATCCACACGCCCATCACCATCCGGCTCATCAGCGTCTCACTGCCGGGAATGTTAGCGGCAGCTTTACCCTGATGCGGGATGACCGGAGCCTAGCGTCTATGAGCAATCTTTACAGTCACTACCCCAAAGACATGTCTGGTATGGGACAGTCGTTATCCCCTCTGTCCAACGGGCTTGGGTCTTTGCACAACTCTCAGCAGACTCTCTCGGCCTACGGTCCTGGGACCCATCTTTCAAACGACAAGATGCTTTCCACAGGAGGCTTCGAGAGCCACGCAGCCATGCTGTCTAGAAGCGAGGACCACTTAGCTCGGGGTTTAGGGGGCCATGGTGCGGGCATCATGACCTCTCTCAATGGGATTCACCATCATAGCCACCCGCACTCTCAGGCCAACGGGTCTATGTTGACCGAACGGGATAGACAGTCCGTAGGGGGCGGGCAGGGAGGGGGGCAGGGGCAGGTGGAGGAAATAAACACCAAAGAGGTGGCACAGCGCATAACCGCGGAGCTCAAAAGGTACAGCATTCCGCAGGCCATCTTCGCCCAGAGAATCTTATGTCGGTCACAGGGAACGCTCTCTGATCTTCTTCGGAATCCCAAACCATGGAGTAAACTCAAGTCTGGACGAGAGACCTTTCGGAGGATGTGGAAATGGCTGCAAGAACCAGAATTCCAGAGAATGTCCGCACTCAGATTAGCAGGTAAGAACTGGGCCGTGAGGGCTGATGTAAACAAGCAAGAGTCAATCGACTCAAAACTTGCTGGCATGCTAATCCACCCAAATTACTCAACTCTCTCTCTCTCTCTCTCTCTCTCTCACACACACACACACACACTCTCTCTCTCTCTCTCTCTCTCTCTCTCTCTCTCTCTCTCTCTCTCTCTCTCTCTCTCTCACACACACACACACACTCACACACACACAAATTATCAATATCTAGTATATTGATAAAGCCTAATGATTTGGGAAAGAATGTTCCTCAAAGCCTTGAATATGTTATCAGTGTCTAGTTGTGTTATTGGGTATATAGGCTACATAACACTTTCATGAAGAGAAAGTGTAATGCCTTAGTACAATTCTACAACTCATTTGTTTTGTACAATCATGAAGTGCAAACTGGATGAACATAGCTATGCTAATTTTTTAACTATTTTGTTGATATTTTGATAATTATTACTGGCCATAGTTTCTTAAGGACAAAGACATGGCTTACTGTGTGTGTGTGTGTGTGTGTGTGTGTGTGTGTGTGTGTGTGTGTGTGTGTGTGTGTGTGTGTGTGTGTGTGTGCCCTGCCAGGCAGCCTACATAGGCCTAAGCATTTAGTCATATTTCCATATAGCAAAATTGGAATAAGAAATTCTCCATCTTAAGAAAAGGCCAGTAACCCCTCCACCGGTGCATCAGATTTCTACTTTAAATACAACTCTACTGACACACTCTAAGGCACTACCAAACGTCAGTCCTAGCTTGTGTTTGCAGTATATCAGTGGAGAGTTCAATTAACAGGGCATACTGGCATATTTTAGTTCCAGTCAATGCCCTATTGAAAAGCACTTAATGGGATGTAAATTGTTCCTTTGCACATTTACAGGGGTTCTGGTAAATAAAGATTTAAACACTCTACAATTGTCTGTTTAAGTGCCATTGCTGTTAAACCTAATTGGGCCTGAGGATTTTATATCTTCCTCTACATAATAAAATCAAGAATCCTTTAGGAGGAAACAAGGCATTCCCCAAGTTAAAGTTTAAAAAAAACATAGGCCTACACCTGTCTCTGCCAGGGAAGGACAGCTGGTTTTAAAATGCATGTTTCAATTGTTTCTTTAAAAAATATACAGATTATTATTATTATTATTATTATTATTAGCATTATTATTAGCATTATTACCACTACTACCTGGCCATTGTGTTTGCAATACTTGCTATTATTGTTGTTTAAGATTGGCTTCTTTGGCAGACCAGAAGTGCATTGGCCAGCGTGTGCTGTCAGCTGCTACTATGTGAAATCTGGGCGAAATTACTAATGGCTGAAATATGCAAATGCAGGGAACAACATTTTACTTATTGCATTTAAATTTGCTATTATTCCCTCTGGGAACACTGGTCTGGGTCGGGTGATTGGAGAAGAGAGGATTCAGAGAGAAAGAGAAAGAGGCTGGCGATACTCAGTCGGCCTCATCAATCAATAAATTCAAATTACTATTCCAAATTCATCACAGTCACACAAATCAATATGGTCGCTTTGCTAGGCTAATGCGAAAACGCTGTTAGTTGTATGCGAAAGCTATTGTTCCCTCATATTTAAGGCGGTAAAATCAGACCACATTCAGAACACTGACTTTTCGGAGGCTGTCCATGGTCTGGCCTAGCCTACACCTCCATTAGCAGGCTAACATGGAACGCCAAGGAGACTTTCACGCTTTGAAATATTCTCATTTTTGCACAGGCGACTAAATGTCAGACCTTATTTTTTTAGAATTGTTCTTGTATGAATCTGAGAAAATTCAGACAGTGTCCTGTTGTTCTCCACTCACCCCATGACATCGAGAGGGGACTAAATTGTGATGTCCAAATGCTTTTTATTATTTGCTCTTTGGTGCTCTTTATTTCTTTTAATTATTGCTCATTTAATATCGAGAAGAAAATTGTAATTTTAGTTTGCCGTCATGGACATGTGGAAGTCCAACTAGAAAAAAAGGTGTGAGAGGAGGCAGTTAAATATTGCATTAACGATGAGAAACAATTCGTCTTTGCATGTGTGCTGAATTCTGCACTCCATCTCAATGTATTTGGTTGGGTCAATAAAGCAGTGATCGATAAAGATAGCCAGTGCATCTATCAATTATTCCGGCTCAGCACTCTCTCCCATTGGACTCTCTCGGAGGGCTCTGGGGGTGGGGGCCTAGGGAACCAAGAGAGACTATAATGGCCAAAATCTCCACAGCACACCTTTTCCCGTCTCCATTGCAATGCTGTTACAGTAGATGTTGACCAGGGTTGTTCGCTAAGATATAGACAAACATACCCCCACCGCAATATTGCAAGGGCTGGGAATTCTACTCTTCACTCATTCCATAATAGATCATAGATGAATAGGAAAACCCTACATGCGTATAAATCAGCATCCGACAGAGAAATCAGTGGATCTGAAGAGCTCATGGGAAATCAGATAGTAAGAGATACATTTCTGAATTAAAGTAGTAAGCTTTAAAAGCTCAACTGTTCAGTGAGAGGTCTTCTGTGTCAGCAATGGTGCAGTTTTCGTAAGCGCAATAGTACTCGAAATTATGGATAGATTTTCATATGTTACGGAAGGCTAACACGAATTACGTCACATTTGACCCTTTGCATTTGGGTTGACTGTACAAACATTAACCTCATGAATTCAGGTCATACATTATATATATAGACTTGTATCGTTTCCTCTCCAGAAGCACACCCCATTCCAATATTCTAGAAATAAATTACACGAATAACGAAAGCGAAGGGTGGTTCATTAAACTGTGCGCCACTACAGATCTGTACAGTTTGTTCAAATATAAAACTTATCCATAGTGTATTCCTCGAGTAATGGAAAACACACTTTCTGGAGGGTGGAGGCAGACAGAGAATGTGATCGATATCCACTTTAATAATTTATACTCGAACGTAGGCTACAGGGACACGGTTTGAACCATGCGGTTGCAGAGCCACTGTTCGGTAACCAAAGTAAAACTCGTGGTAAATACCGAGATAATGGCTCCAGTAGAACTAATGCCGCAGACCGCATCGCTTAACCTCAGATTAAGTATCAGTATCAGGACCACATGCAACCAGCAAATGATGCCCAACCATCTCAAGCCTAGATAGGCTCCAGATGTGGTTTTGCACCAAATCAAGACAATGGATACGTTTTAGGTCCATAGGTGCAGTAGCTTATATGTGACCAGGTTTTAAAATGGGCCTACGTCTCCATCAAATGTAGGCTGGCTTGAATCCGTATCGATTTCCATTCTCCACCCCCCACTCCTTACCGATCGCTTCAGCTGAACCAAACAATCCAACGCTCTTGCCCCTCCCCCTCCAATTCACTAGAATACATTTTTATCCATGAGCTGCCTACCTTCATAAAACATGCCTACTACCAGAGAATGCTTAATACACAGAAGCTCCAAGCCTGTACCTTGGAGATGGAGCAATCAAATGTCATGCGCACTGGCCTGCAGAGTCAGCAATGGTCACTGGACATTTCACAAACTTAACAAACGAGATTGTACTGAAGCCAGTGGCAAATGTGTGATGTTAAATGCCAAGAGACAAGGGTTGTTCTTCGCGGAACCGAGGCTCCCTAGAAGAAAGACTGTCCCATCCTCCGATATGGGACAGTAGCCTAATCATGAACACATTCCACACATCGTCGCTGGCTCACTGCTGCATAAAATACTGTCTGATTTTGAATGATCAATTCTTATACTCCCGTAGCTCCCTAGCCAAACTGGATCGATAGAGGAGAATGACCTTTAAATCAAATTGTTGAGAGACCCAACTGGTCACAAGGAATGCGTCAAGGGTTAAATTGCATTACGTCACCATTTAAACACTTCTTTTCATCACTGATAAGAACGCCAATGCATCGTCCTTAAGCTTACATGAACATATAAAAGCCAGTAATAATCCAACTTTTTTTTTCATAATGCGTTGACATGCAAGGAAAACCAGCTGAAAGCAGCTAACCATTCATTCTACAGAGAAGACGAGGTGGATAGGGATTGAAACACACTATCGCCTGTGAGTTAGGCTACCCTGTAGTTTCAGATTGATTGATTGATAAATTGATAACTAAATCGGCACCAACAGTATTACTTGCCACACTAAATTACAGTATATAACCAACAATGCAAAATGTGTGCACTACTAATATGTCAAACTGAAATGTGACGACGACATGCAAACAGATCTGATCCGAATTAAACAAAAATCCTGGGATTGTTTAACAGGGTTCCCTTTCTAAAGTAGTTTCTTATTGCGGTTTTACACCAGAGGATGGCGCTCCAACATAGCGCCATCATCTCATCCAAGCACGACTGAAAGTTTAAGCATCAACTATTTGCTGTGAAAATCCCCCTTTTTTCCTTTTCCCTTTCTTTGCATTTTTTCCTTTGCTCAAATAAATGCTGGGTGACCAACTGCCTTAGCCTACTTGACTTAACAGGGTTCAGCAGACAAACAAGAGGAAATTATCTTAAGTCATACGCTAATTGACCCGTGTGCATGTCTTTAAGCGTCTCTTTTGTCATGACTTTACCCTTTAAAGAATCAATAATTATTGATAAAACATGCTCCTCTATGATATTTACCGACGCTGGGATATCTGCTTATTCCCGGGTCGTTTCATTTATGTGAAAATCCACATTGTGCTCTCTCTATGGGAAAATAAATAAGAAATATTCTTGTAATGTAGGCTATATAGGGACAACAGTGCAGCAAAATTTACCATTAGATAGAGAGGAATACTAGTTCAGATGTAAAACCTGTGATGAGCGTATTTTAAACTGCCACTCGATGCTGTTGTTATTGAAATTATTTAAATATTGGTGGTAGCCTAATAGATATTTCAAGAAATTATGATGACTTAAATGATACATTTAGGCCTAACATTGTTTTTTTTCGCTTTGATAACTTAGCGTTCGCTGTTCAGTTGTCTAGTGCTGAATTCAGCGTGCGCTTCCAGACACCTACTCATGCCAACTGCAGCGCTGAAGATATTTAAGATGCATATCCAAACACAGAAAGATGTTTGTCACGCATTCACTAGCCAGAAAAACAGGTGAACTGAGCCACAGGTGTGTGTGTGTGTGTGTGTGTGTGTGTGTGTGTGTGTGTGTGTGTGTGTGTGTGTTCAAGTTCTAGCAAGAGGGAAAACATATAACACAACCCAAGAGCTAATTTTTTTGCAAAATAATATTCAGGTACCATCAATTTGAGAAATGAAGTCGATCATTTTATTTCATATAATATAGATTATTTAATCAGCAACTAATGTTCATATGCATGAATCAATACACTGTATTAATTGCTTTTTGGAGGGCTTCTTGCACAGTCATCGACCAACAAACATAATCTGTGTTCATGCCTACCAATGATTCAGAGTGGGGTATAAAAATTATGTGAAAAAAATGTTATGAAATAAGAATTGAAATTGAAATCTAAATAGTCCTATAGCCGTGTTTTATACAAACCCAAGTATAGCAAAACATATCCTATTGATTATTTTAAAGTTTATTTTGATATTTTCCCAGAGGCGTGAGCATGTGCTTCTAATGAAGGCTTCGGGATAGCCTTGTCTAGTTTTGCGCTGAAATCGGCTGCATATTTTTCGTCCTATAAAATACTATGAGTGTTAAAAAAAGGTATAGGCCTATTTTACCTATGCATGGCCAAAAAAGGAATGAGCCATGAAAATCAAACTAAAGCTTAATTTAAGGCAACATTCTAGTATTGCTTTGTATGTGTTTGTATTTGTATGATGGTGGTGTCAAAAGGCTGTTTCAATAAGGCCTTTTTTATTATTTAGTAGCCTAATAGGCCTATTGTCTCTCCATTTAGATCAACGGTGGTGACCTAATGATGACTTAGTTTTTAATGTGTATTAAGGAAGAAGATGGCAACGGAAAATAATAAAGTGTACAATATAGTAGGCCTAGGCCTAGGCCTAAAGAGGATGCATATCGTATCAAGGCCATACCGAAAATATGGTCCATGACATTCAGGTCGTGATGCATTTTAGTAGCCTGGAATAGAACTGGAGCATTCATTCATGTACGTAGGCAGTTCTGCTTGAGGCTCAAAGCCACCAACCAATGGCATACTCCTAATGCTTTTATTGGGCGAAACGTAAAGACGCAGACGACACGACTCACTTGATGTGTGTTTTTTTTTATTTATTTATTTATTTTATTTTATTTTTTATATTTATTTATTTATTTATTTATTTAATGCGGTTCATAGGCCACGCAAATATGGATATTTTAGAAGCAATAGGGTAATTTCAGAGACGGGGCCATTGCCTCAGCTCAAAATTACCTTAGGCCTACATAAAAGCAACCTATATAGTGAAAGTTATAACTATACCCGCTTAATAACATCCATGTGCTCTATGGCACATATTGATCTTATATTTACCTGAATATGGATATACTTTGGAATAACATTGCTCAATTTCAGTATTGCTGTTGAATCCCCAGACTTGGATATTCGTGACGTTTGAGTCAAAGTTGTGGCAGAGAGGGTTGAAGCAGAGCAGAGAGAGTTGTACCAAAGATCATGGAATACTGAGCTGCGCTCCATGGTTGTATAGCTCACCATTCTGGCACCTGAACTATGCCTATCCACTTTACGTCCGAACCAACCCTCTGTACGACCAGAGCTGCGTGTCTTTAATACTTAAGGCTACCTTGAATTCTGTGACCAGTTGGTGCCGCTCCATAGGAAGAGTTTTAGGGATTGTCTTTTGTCTATCTCCATCTCGCGTTTTTGCTGACAGTTGCAGAATTAAGTGTGCCGAAATCGACCTTTGAGACGATTAGCGGAACCTGTTATGCTGATAAAAATGCTCTCGGTCCCATAAATCACACGAAGGAAGAGATCAGATCAATACGTTAAAACATGAACAATGGGAGAGTTATGCACTGAACTGAATGATGGCAACAGAGGTAGGCCCTACTCTTAAAATAGGGATGACTGACCAGTGGTATTTAGGCCTACATTTACAAAGAGTTATTTCAAACAAGATTGAGATGTCCCTCAGATAGTATGCTAGTATTTATCGAAAATGAATTAAGCTAGTATTTATCAGAAATGAATTAACCTTCGAGTCACATTGTAAATTTTTCCAAATGCAGGTTGTAGCCTAACTGTAGCATAACCTACAGGTTGTTTTATATGCTATTATTGATAACGTTAAAAGTAAATAAATGTTGGCAGTTGAGTGAGAGAGGGCAAATGTCATAGCTTTCTAAGACCAATGTTGTGGCCGGGAAGGAGATGGACAAAGGCGATAGATCATGTATAGGCTCGCCTTGGAATAAGGCCTTTTGTTGTTTGTAAGCGATCAGCTTATTGTGTCCTCTACATAATGAAAAGGATTGAAACTGTTCTACATTATCTTCAACACAGTCTGAAGAGCACATAGGAACGAGTATGAAAGATTTCAAGGTTGATTTGAAGGTTGCTGAAGTAGCCTAACCTAACAGATTAATCTTGCACCCACAAAACTGAGAAGAGACCTCGAAGTAGCCTAGGCTACTTGTCTGCAAGCGTTGCTTGTAGGCCTACTTAGGCGTTTTGTAGAATAAATAAGTCTCAAAACATTGAACGCATTTCACTCCTATTCAAATGAATAGCATTCACTGCTATTGTTTATTATATTAATAAACTGATTCAATTATTAATAGCAATGAATAATCATGACAGGCTACATAGGCCTATTTTTGCCACAATAAACATCCAGTGCTGAAAGGTAAATAGAGGGGTGGACTGAATGTTTCTCGCTTGCAATAGGCCGGCCTCAGCGGGGGAGTCATACCGCACCCAATTTCAGATCACCCCCTCCCTCTGTCCATCCAGCAGCACATCGATCCCCGGCAGACTGGTTGGCTGCACGGTGCGGCTAGGTATCGATTCCCTCCCAACCCCCTCACTTCCCCAGTTGAAAATCCGACATCACACACGCGCGCGCGCGCGCGCACACACACACACACACACACACACACACACACACTTCCAGCAAGGCATACCAAGGCTACTTTCACACGCTCTATCTATCTATCTATCTATCTATCTATCTATCTATTTATTTTCAAGAAACTTCAGTCGCCTTTGATTTGACGAGGCGATTTAATTGAGGAGAGTTAAGTTGAAGTCGTGGTTCAACCAATTGCAGACCACTATAAAAATGTAGGAACTGGAAAAGAAAAAAAAACTTGAGATGGGTTGGGCCTAATAGAAATTATTGAAATACAGAGATATCCTAAAAACAAAACATTTCATTAAGACTATCCTATATCTAAGTTACATAGAGGTAGGCCTACGTTACAATAAAAGCATAATTTGGACGGTATCTAAATGTTTAAAAAGGAACACCATCACCTTTAAAAAAAATATCTCAGACTAGGGAGATTTTTTTTCTCTGAGTGTTTTCAGTTAAGCTGTGAATAAGCAACCACATGGTAGGAAATAGGCAGTATATTAGCACCAATTGTCCCCTATTACATTAATCAGCATTGAACTGAGAAGTAGTTAGAACCTTTACGCACAAGCGGTAGAGCCTCTACACTGCATTCAGCAGCCAGGGACTGAAGACACAAACCACTCAATATATTCGTCATTTATCGTTGCCCTGGGCTAACCCAAATTGGTGTTTTAAAAGGGGAAGTTTTACTTTTAGGCTGGAAGACACAAGTTAGATTTAATTCATTATGTGAGTAAAAACATGGTTGCCGATGCAAAATTATTCCAACGCTTAACAATTGGTTTGCTAGAATAATATGATACTAGGCCTCTGTGGAAAGTGTAGAAAGCAAAATCTAAATGTATAGGCCTATTTTATTTATTGTGTCATACGTCACATTTTTGTCCTCTCTGTCTCTTGATGGTTGAAAATTTCAAATTTTATCAACTTCTTACCTTGCCATGTATAAAATGTGAAAGGCCTTATATTTCAATTAGGCCATTAACAGACCGCTAAATTAGAAATAGTTGTGGCACATGCGTAGGCCTAGGCTACTTTATAGGCCCAACCAAACGGGCTCTGGCCCAACTACCTTCTCTTCTCCCACTGCTACCGGACATTATCAATCACATTGTTACAAGCAATTTATGTAAACGCTTCACTTTGAAGAATCATTTTATGATCTGTAAAAAAAAAAGATGCATTTAATGGCCACTGCCTGTAGGCCTAGGCCTAACAGTGTAGCATAGGCCTCATTATCACATTCAATAGCCTACCCCAGACCAGTGGCTGTTGAAAGGCCTCGGTTTGCTAATTGTTTTACATCGCCAAACCGCTGTAGGTTACAAATGCTAAATTAAAAAGTAATTGAAGTGCTTGTAGACCACACTCATAAGTTCGCCCTTTAAGCCTCACCCCAAATGCCACCCGAGCCGTTTCAGACAATGCGACTTGACACGAATCGTAAGTACTGAATGAGCAGGTTGGCATGCCAGTGTGACTTCTTACGACTGGGCCTTGGTAAAAAACAACAAAAAAAAAAAAACACTCTGTCCGTTTCAGTCGTTGCCAGATGGAGAGAGGCACCATGCTGTAATAGCTGCACTGAACAAGTTTTATTTGACTTCACCATTGAACTAATCTCTTCCTCTGAACTTGAGTCCATTTGTGGTCACCAGTTTCCCAGGCGCCGTGATTGACGCCTGACATAAAGGCATTGGCTAAGCTTTCTTTGGATCCAGTTCGGCCTACCGTTTGAGTGTGAGAGCCTCTATGTCCCGCGACTCTGTGTGCACTGCAGCTGTAAAATCTGCAATGATCGATTTTCTTCCCTCCACGGCGCGCTTGGTTCAGTAATCAGGGCCCCCTTCCTCACCGATCGATCGTTATTGATCACAAAAACCCAACGCCTGTAACCTCGGCAATAGGCAATAACGCCCAAACGGGGCGAGAGACACCTGCTGATTGGACCTTGAAATAACAACAGGGACAGTTTTAGGCTACTGTACACTAAAAGCTTTCCAAATTCGCATCTCATTCGTCCTGAATTTTGAGTTGTGGTCATGGGGAAATGTTGCCTTTTAAAGTGCACCAACCAAAATGCTAACTCAATACCTCTTTCGGCTAGGCCTATATTTTCCTTATCAGTGTATGTCTGGTTTGTGGGCAGATTGTGTGCTGTGTGCACTAGGCCTAAAGCAGCGTGTGTTGATGTGAAACGGTGGCATGATGGATATGCCAGGGGGTTAGATGGCTATAGTAAGCAGATTTGACTGCAGCAGGTGATCAATGGGTCTCAGACTCACTGTAATCAGAAACAGAGCACCACAGTTTCTCCCTAGCCACACTTGCTCTCTCTCTCTCTCTTTCTCTCGCTTGTGTGAGAGAATGTACACACATTCTACTGTGGAAGTGGGATTAGCAGAGAAATAGGAATGAAAAAGGTGGGGAAAAAATATGGACTGAGTATTGTGTGTGTGTGTGTGTGTGTGTGTGTGTGTGTGTGTGAGAGAGAGAGAGAGAGAGAGAGAGAGAGAGAGAGAGAGAAGTAAACTAAGCAAAAAAAAGCAGAAAAACAGAAGAAAGAGCACAGAATGAAGAAAATTTAAATTTAGCAAACAAGTAGGCCTATTACCCTCAGTCTAAGCGGTCAATGCTGTACATTTAAACGTGAAATGACCAGCACTACGAAACATTTGATTTATTATTTTTTATTCAGTTTATTTCAGTGTGATTTTCAAGAATCACCATCAATATGCCTTTCACATCCACTGTCAAGTCAAGGTTAACACAATTCATTGCAACGTTGTCTGAATATTCCTAAATGTCTGCTCCACCATCTTACTTTTAAGAAATGCTATGAGTAGTAAGCTTGTTTTTTTCCCTTTAAAAGTCAGTTAAAAATACTGGCTCTTAGCTCAATGGAAAGACCTCCAGTGGCCTCTGTTTGAAGTCGCAGACTGCAGACCTGCTGGAGGGGATTCAGGCCTCGGTCCCGATAGACAGCTCCCGCCTTCTGCCAAATCCTAACGCAGTCCGGGTCAATATCTCTCTCACTTTCCCTTTCTTGCTTTCTGACTCTATCTCTCTCACTCTCTTTCTATCTCAAATACTCTCTCTCTCCCCCTCTTTCTCACACACTCTCTCTCTCTCACACACTCCCTCTCTCTCTCTCTCTCACACACACACACACACACACACACACACACACACACACACACACACACACACACACACACACACACACACTCATGCCATACATTCAGCATTTAGATACACACAAACACAACACACTCACACACGTATACGTACACACGTCTTCACACACACACACACACACATACAAAAGCTCACTTTTGGGCAACAGTCACTCAGTCTCCCAGTGCGAGCCCAAGCTGCATTAATATTGAATCAAACAGCAGTGTCTCCAACCAGGCTGGGAGTGCTCACCGCAGGCTAGCCTCTCGCCTCTGCCTCTCGCCCGGCCTCTCCAAGATGGGAGTGTTCCCTCCCAGGGGACCAGGGATGGATTAGACCTAAATCACATTTAATTCAAGGCCGTACAAGGGAGCCAAAGTTGTTGCCAGGTTGGTGTGCGGGCTAATTTTATGTGCAACTAGATGGCACTCCACCGTCTTTATTACAGGCAACAAATCACTTGCTTCATTCTTTTTTCTTTTTTTTTTTGTCAGCCATTTTATTTTTACTCGGAGACCTCTGTGTCTCACACTTCAGTTTTATATTCTGGATGTGAAATAAAATGTCTCTCCCTCCTCCCCTCTTCCCCCCTTTTTCTCTCTCCTTGCCTGTGTCCTGTACCCCCCCCCTCCCCTTCCTCCTCCTCCTCCTCCTCCTCCTCCTCCTCCATCCAACCCTTCTTGCCCTCACAGCCTGTAAACGGAAGGAGCAGGAGCAGCAGAAGGACCGCAACATGGCCCCTAAGAAGCAGCGACTGGTCTTCACCGACCTGCAGCGCCGCACTCTCATCGCCATCTTCAAAGAGAACAAGCGGCCGTCCAAGGAGATGCAGATCACCATCGCCCAGCAGCTGGGTCTGGAGGTCAGCACGGTCAGCAACTTCTTTATGAACGCCCGGCGCCGTTGCATGGACCGCTGGCATGACGAGCACCACGGTGGCAGCCCTGGGCAGCCGGGCACCTCCGCCACCACCTTCTCCAAGGCCTGAGAGGTGGGAGCACTCTTAGAGCCGGGCGCCAGACAGGCGCTGCTATCGCCATTGCCCCTCCTCACTCGGTCGACCACAAGGAGCCGTGTTAGTGACGTGCTAAACGATTCTCTCCTTCAGTCCCTGTTCTTTCACTTCCTCCATCTTATTTTTCTATCTCTCTGTCGGTTGGACTGTTATGATGCAGACTAGGATATAGGCAAATACGTGTTCAGGACCATTCATGGACAGACATTATTTTGTACTTTTGAGTTGTTTTTCTTTTTTTCTGTCTGTCTTTCTTTCTTTCTTTCTTTCTTTTCTTTTTGGAAGTTTGACTTCCCATTGAAACCCTACCCACGTGCTGAGATGTCAAGCCTCAAATAGCCTCTCCTCCACTCTGAACGGTTGCTAAAATGAATTCCTTTTAAGCATTCCCCGACTGCGTTTGCTCAGCCTCACTGGAATCATTTGTATGTGAAGGCGCAGCAAAGGAGCAGCAATAAGCATCACAGCACACAATCGTTTCCTGTCCCAAACCAAGCTTCAGTAACAGGGCACTACAAAAGGAAAGCAAGAAAAACCAAACGAAACAAAACAACTACACAGTTCTCACTGGAAGCGTCATCCCTCTTCACCTCCCCACTTGCCATTCACCCTTTACCAGCGGTAGCCTATTCTCTGAAGCCAGAGCCATTTCTTTGTGGCTCTCTCAGATCATGCACCAGGCTAATGAAATGAAAATGTAATCGATGCAGACAGAAAGCAAGGGGCCTTGACCCTTCCTGAAGGTGAAACGGAATGCGCCTCACAATGAAGATACTCAGGTCTGCCCCAGTTTAGGTCTATATTTTTTGCACAGAGGTTGGATAACCTGCTGGGAACGCGGTCTGTCCTTGCTGGTAAATGTGAAGCTCCGTTCCTCACCATTAGGAAGGTTCCTGACATCAAAAATTACGTCTGTTTCTGCTCGTTGAATAATAATGAGGAAGGGGGGGGAAGGGGGTATCATGGTCGCTGCTTTATAGTCTCTGAGGAGAGAGAGAGAGAGAGAGAGAGAGAGAGAGAGAGCATGAAGAGCACATGGAAATCCTGAACATTACACAATGGCAGCTGCAAAGCGGCCATCTTCCGCCTGCACAGTATGGCAGTGCCACCTGGTGGTCCAAAGAGGAATCAACATTTAGCAACACCAAAGAGACGGTTTTTCATTTCCCAAACAATAGGACAAGCCATGGCATGTGGTGAAATCTTAGGGAAAAAAGGACTGACAGATAGTCTGTATGCCCTTGTTAATCTTCTTGCTGTTCACAAGGCGTAACGATCCACAGATGGATTGCAAGACACAAAGAAATAGGCTCATCAATTTATTACAATCCAAACCCTTATCCTCTGTACTGAAACGGGGCTTGTTACACGTTTTAAATTCATACTGACATTAACATTCATTTAATTTTGGAAAGGAAGCTGTAAGTATTTGCACAGCACAATTAGCATCAAACATTGTAATCAGTCTGTTTCCACAATTTTTTCATAATATAATGTCATTATTATTATTATTATTATTATTATTATTATTATTACTTTATTTATTTGTAAGGAGGACGTGGTTGACCACATAGCCGTCCAAAAATATTTCATAAACTAGTGCCAATGATAACTGCCTTAATGCTAATCAGTGATGGTACTGCGTTCACACGACTTCAGCAAGCCCTACCCCTCTTACCGGGCAGTGTGTGCCATAGCAACCAACAATCATCTTTAAATGATTTAGAATCTAGCTACTTTTTTCTACGCATCAGAATGTCTGTAAGGAAATTAGACAAGAAATCTCAAATGGACAGCTGCTACTGTACACAGACCGAATGACAAATGACGCCCTTTCTGATACACAACAAAACACAGCAATCGCTCTGTCTTTGGTTCTCTACCTCCTCTCTCATCTCCCTCTTCTTGTTCTCCCTCCCTTTCTCTCTCTCTCTCTCTCTCTTGCTCTCTCTCTCTATCTATATATAACTTTCTCCCCCTCTCTCTCTTTCCTTCTGTCTGTCTCTCCCTCCCACACTATGATAATGATGCGGGTAATTAGTACCATAGACACAAAGTTTCTATTTCTTGTTACTGTTGTGATCTGTCGTGCATATGTAAGGCACCTTGTTCATAAATTGCAAATAGAAAGACGGACAGACTTTTTTAAAATAAGGAAAATGACTAGAAAGTAAAAGGAAATGAGGAACAGTGAGACTTTGAAAAAAACTGGAGACCACTGGAAACTTCTCCCATCTCGTCATGCATCCACATGTGATGGGGACTGTCTTAAAGCAGGACCTGGGAGGGGCCAAAGGACAACTCAATTACGTTAAAGGAACGCAAATCTACGCAACCTCCACTGGTCCCCATCTGTTCACGTGGAGGGAGAAGAACTAAAAGGATCCACAGGATGTTGCCAGGTCTCCACAGTGGTGCAACTGTAGCATTTTTCTGGGGGTAATTGTAGTTAGATGTAACTGTTCTGGATAGATAGGGCATTGTTTATGCCAAATGCCTGGTAGAGGGAGGTTGACTCGATTTGCTATGAGCACTGAGTTAAAAAAAAAAAAAAAAAATCGCAAGACAAGACAAGAAATTTGTGTAACAAACACAACTCAGCAAGGAATCTGTAATGTACATTAAGTTGGGCAAAATGACCATTGACCTTTGTTTGTAGTGAGAACCAGTATGGCTACCTCACTGAGCGGAGTGGTTTGTGAAACCGCCACTAATACCAAAGATTTTTTCAGCCTGCCTGTCCTAAGCTGCCCAGGGGGACACACACTAAGTAATCCTCCCTTCCTTTCCTGCAATTCTGCCCAGGACCGGTGCACACACACATAAGCATACACACACACACACACACACACACACACTGACTAGTACACAATCATACACACACACACACACACACACACACAGTGCAGTCAGACTGCATAGTGCCACATTGAGGGAGGTGGCTGCCATGCAGATAGTGTTGAGTGCCTTTTTCCTTCAACCACGGGTGGGACTGCTCTGGATTTACTGAAACCACAAAGCCACATTCACACACATAACCACACAAACACACCAAAAACACTTCATAATGACGTTTACTGGGTGTTTCATGGGCAGAAAAGGGAAATTCCAGTCAAAAAGGGGACACAGCAACCAGAGTGTCACCTCATCCAAAATGTTTGTTATTCTTTGGATTTGCCATCTTGATACATCTGATGATAAGCACTTTATCAAACAGAAAGTCTGTGGAGACTTTCATAAAGTCAGTGTATTAGCAAACGAAAACAAAAAACAAAAAAAACAATCACCTCGTCAAATGATTTCAATCAACTCACTTGTCAAAAAGTTGCAAGACATCTCTGTCATTCTCTGTCAATTCTCCTTTTTAATTTCTCTTCATCCTGGCTCAGAGCCTTTGATCTTTTTAGCTGTCTAGTGCACCTCTGCGCCCGGTCAATTTGGGCCTCCCCCCAAAGAGATATTTTTGTAACAGAGCGGGAGTGGGCACATCTTGACGGAAGACGCTAGAAGTGTATCTATGCAATTCATGGCACAGAAGGCAACTCCAAAAAAACAAAAACAAAAAACAACAACAAACCCCTCATCAATCATTATTCTGTCCCCCCCTTTTGCTGTAATACAATCTCTGCATATCAGTGGTCCCCTACAGGCAAATGGACGTTGTTTAGTCCGCCAAGGGGTGCCTTGTGACCCAGATCTTTCTGCCCCCCATGACTGCTGATTCCATGTCTCTGTAGGCAAAAAGCAATATGGTTGGACTCGGAGGCTGGTTTGCTTGTTTTGTGTTGCTTGTAAGTGCAGTTCATGAAGGAGTGTTGGTCATTCAGATCACTGGTATGCAGGCTCCCAACCTCTTCCCCTGGGCAGTGGAACGACTCGGCAGGCATGTGTTGACAATTAATTCTGAAATACCTCAAAAACCTTTCATGTAAAGTTTATTGTAATTTAAAAATGGGAAAAAAAATAACGATAGTGATTACGATAACTAATAATAGTTAGTTTTGAAAACTTGTGACTTGAAGCTTTATACTGTTAAACTATTGTTTTTGAGATTTGTTTGCCCATTTTACTCGTATGTTCTCTTGTTTGTTTGTTTTTTTGCTATGGCATGTACTAACATTTTTCGTCAAGGGAAGACATTGAATGTTTCTGAGAAATATGAAGGGATATAGAGTAAAAAAGGGAGCTAGAAAGAGATGTAAGAAGGTTAAAACAAGTGGACAACATTAGCGGGAAATGCAAAAATTACGGCTTCAGAAGTTGTCAGAAACTAAATGCAATTGATTTGGTTTGATTTTGAAAACCATGATTTTAATATCAACCAAAGGAAGAATTCTTTTGTATTGTTATTATTATTTAATTCCAAACATTATACTGTTCCATTGTACTTTCAGCCCAATGCAAATACTCCTGGTTGTGTTTTTGGTGTTATTTTAGAAAAAAATCTTTAAAAAAAAGAAAAAAAGAAGAAAAAAAAAACACTCCTCTCCTTAGAAAGGGGAGAATCTTTTGTTTTGTTTTGCATGACTATTGTATATTGTATAGACAAACAACAGGAATGACCTGTGCTTTTGTGGAAGAGAAGGTTGGACGGTAGGGAGGTGTGTGTGTGGGGGACAGGGGGCAATGGGTGGGGGATGTTGGTGGAGGGTTGACATGGTTTGGTTTTAGGGATGTAATGATGGAGGGGGTTTTCCTTTTCCTTAAAAAAGAAAAAAACTGATTTTTTTTTCCCTCAGTTCCATTTTGTTTTGGTCACTGTTGTTTTTAACTGGTCGTGAGTGCATGTGTTGTTGCAACTCTCCCCTCCCCTGCCAATATCCCCATCCCAGTGTGTCTCTTATGTATATAACCTAAACTGGAGGGGGTGTGTCAGGGACTGGGGATGTGAGTGTGGTGGTGGTGGTGATGAGGAGGGTGCGGTGCGGTGCGGTGGGGTGGGGTAGTGTAGGGTGGGGTGGGGTGGTGGGGTCAGTGTGTGCTAAGGGAGGTTCAAGTTCTGCCCCAGAGCTGCTTTAATTCCTCCACTTTGATCTAATATTAATGCTTTTTTCTTCAGACGGGCGTTTGCAGACCAAAGTACATGCCTATCCCATCCTCTCAGAAGTCAGACAATTGTGTGTGTACAGTACGTGTGTGTTTACAACAATGTGCTCATTTTATTTGGATTAACAGATGACCATGCAAAATAATAAGAAAAAAAAAACATGACCAACAGTGTTTGGATAGAGTACTGAGCCAAACCTCCCGCCACCACACTAGTTCCTGCCCCTCTCCCCTGTCCAGTGATGCTATTACTGTCAAACAGCATAGGTGTGTGATTTCTTTTCCCTCTTGAACTGAAAGTTGTGAGTCTGACTGAAGTCAGGAAAAGATTAGACCCCCCTCCCCTCCTCCTCTTCCTCCTCCTCCTCCTCCTCAGTCACACTGTGCTCTCCCCTCTTCTGTTACCTGTCAATCAATCAGAACCAAGTGTCTTTGTGATGGTAGAAGACAATCAGTTTCAAAACAAGAAAAAAAAACGGAAACGGTAGAGCGAGAGAGAGAGAGGACAGGACTGGCCAGCGTGAAGGGTGTGAGGGGACGAGGAGAGGCTCGACACGATCAGCCCACAGCTAAAGCCAAAAATGTGTCACACACACACACACACATGCGCACACTCAGTCTTAATCATCACACACAAACACCAACACTGCACTGCTGCCCTTGCCTTGCCCCGCCATGGCACTGTTTTGGTTCTTGACCCGAGGTGTGGTCAGTACAATCATGCAGACCCAATAGTGCCAAGCTAGCCACCCCACAGACATTCCTCTCATCTTGATCTATAGCCGCCTATGACTGCCAGGTGATAATCCCCAGAAAAGACAGGAACGGTCCTGTAAGGCAGTCTGGGAATCTCAACAGTCACAGCATACCCCAGCCCCCCACCATTACTTCACCCACACACACACACCCTCACCCCTACACCCCAAAAACACCTTTTTTTTCTGGCCGCATGGTCTCTTCTTCTGCCGATCCACCCAGCCCTGAGAGAAAGAGAGAGAGCGAGAGACAATGGCACTGTAGTACCCAGCGGCTGGATGCTTTTGCACAGAAAACTATGCAAAATACTTGACCCTAATATCTTGTCTGTCGATGGGTCAGTGGACTTCAAACACCTTTATTCCTCCCTCTTTATCCCTTTCATAGACCCAGTTTCCCCCCTATCTAGCTCTCAGTCTCTGGTGTCTTGCCTCGTTGGGCACTTAGGGTGCTGCTGCCTGTAAAAAGGGTGCCTGTAATCCTGGAAAAGCACTATAATGCAGCACCCATGGTGTAGCTAGCGCACAGTGTTTCTACACGACACCCTGACTGTCTAGAGCTGGGGCTTGGTGCTTGCAGTTTTTTTTTTTTTTTCTTTAATGAGTGCCGTGTTAATGTGTAGAAAATACTGGGTGGCTTGGCTGTTTTCTTTTCTTTTCTTTTCTTTTTTTTTAAATAGATATTATAGCTCAATAGCAAAGGCTAATTTACAAGGCAAACACACACACACACACACACACACACACACACACACACACACACAAACACACCGGTGTTTCAGCTCAAAGGTTTCACACTTCAGCTGACTGTGTATACTGGAGTGTATTTGGCTGTTAGTATGCAAGGCACTACTGGAGACCAAAGAGCAGCTCACATACAAATATGTGCAGAGACGTATGCACAAGCACACACACAATCACATGTGTACACAATGACATGCGACGGAGCTACGAGGGCGTCGCTGTCATTGTTGATACCAAAGACTTCCTCTAGTATGACAATCCCACCAGAAATTTCCGGAACGTATCTGGTTTTCAGGGCTGCCCCTATGATTTATGTGTATGCAGCACGTTCATATTTTTCACATGTATGCATACGCACATAACCAGACATATATATGTACATACACACACACACACACACACACACACACACACACACACACACACACACACACCTTCCTTGGCCTTGGCTGTGTGAGACAAAGCGAGCTGTGGGTCAGAGCCTCTCTTCCCCCTCCTGCCACATGGGGGAGCTGGAGAGTCAGTGGAGCACTCTGTGTAGCTCAAGAAGAGATGTTGAGAAGGATAATTTGGAGTAATAACTGTTACAGAAAATAGGAAAAAAAAATGTTAAAAAAGGAAAAATATGGGTAAAATTGCGTGTTTTGAAATAAATTAACAAATAAAAATCAATTGTAAAAACACTTGTGGTTGTCTAAGCCTGATTTGTAATTCAGAGGTGGTTCTCTCTGCCTGCAGTCCAAGGTCATCTTGATAAAAATCAATACAGCTTACACACATACACACACACACCTACACACACACACACACACACACACACACACACACACACACACACACACTCACACACCATATATATATATATATACATAAAAAAATCAACAATAAAAAATGATTCAGGTATGTAACCTCTCCCTGTGTGCATATCTGGCTCTGCCTGCTGTTGATACTCCAGGAGAGTAGTTTGCATTTAGGCTCGTTAACACATTAACATAGCTTCCATGCAGATGAGACACCCAGAGGCTTATGAGTCCATTGATTTTCATCAGACAAAGACCACAGATTTATATGCAGTGGGTTGACCTTGGCTGGTCAAGGAGAAAACGTGTCATTTTGCCTTGATACTATTAAAAGTCCTCATGCATTTACCAGGGTGTAATACTATTAACAAACAGCTTAGTTAGTGGAGTGTTAAATCATCATAGTAATGTTTCTCGCTTCAGACTCAGTCTTGGACTTATATGAGAATCCATAGAAATTGCACACACAATTTAATAAATAAATAAATCTAGATCACTGCACACTGGTAGTTCAGTTGTTTTTTTTTTATATATTTTATTTGCAAAATAAAATAAGCAGAATTGAAATAGTAGTGTGCGGTGATGTTTACATTTTCTCCGCATTTCTTTAACCCTTGTATTATGTTAATCATTTTAACTCTTATAAAAATAGAAATGTTATTTTTTTCATAAAACCAATTTAATATATACTCTGTCCTTAGATTGTTTCTAACATATTTAGATTAATATTTAGTTCAGGGATGTTAAGTGTCCTCTGCAAGATGACACTTAACAATTTGTGTATCAGACGTTTCTTGTGGGAAAAGGGAAAATTCTTTAGAAATACACCCTTGGATGAACAAAAGGGAACAAAAACATGTGCAACTTGTATA
>JAODXP020000022.1:22727885-22817885 GCA_027497455.2 Sardinella longiceps | reverse complement strand
TTGTCACACTCAACTTCTGTCACTCATTTCAGATTAAAGCTTTACTCTCTCGTGACTTACTCTTTATCATGTTGACATCGTTGGCCCCGTCCCCGATGGACAGGGTGACTGAGGACGTGTGCTTCCGGACCAACTGGACCACATCAGCCTTCTGCCCAGGGGTCACCCGGCAACACAGCACAGACTGGCACTGATTGGCCAGGGACACAAACCTGGCGCCGCACTCCGCCTCATTAAGCAGTTCTGCCTGGCATAGCCCAACAGCAAGATGGCACAGTGGGAAAATTAGTATTTAATATCCTGACCCTTAGCATCAATTTCAATGTTATTTGGCCAAGGTATCTAAACTGATCAACAGGCATTAATAACTACTTTGAATAACAAAGGCACAGGGAACAATCTCTGTATTGTAAGTCTGTGTTGTCAAAGAAAATTAGGAGCTGTTATTCTCCAGGCAAAGAGCAAAGGTGTTGCTTTAATTAAGTAATTACTGATTGGTTGATAAAATGATTCATTGATTGGTTGTTTGAGGAGTTGATTGATTGATGAATTGATTTACTAATTCATACATATAATCGATAAAATGCTAAATGCGAATCTTGAGTGTTCACTGATTTTGATTTACCAGCTCTATTCCATTGATGACTATGGTAGTTTTTCCCCTAGACATCCATTTGTCTGTGCACCAGATGTCTGATTTCTTGTTCTGGAGGATTCTTACATCTGAGTCGGAAGACTGTAGAAGCTGCCTGAGGTAAAGAAGTACAAAGACGTTACAGAGACGCAATACAGCACAGCGTGATATGGGAACATACAGTGGCAGGAAAATACAGGAGAATACAGTACGATATAATGTAGGAACCAACTGTAAAATACAGTACGATAAAATACACTGCCATGACTCCAGCCTGGCTGTTGTCTTCCTACACAATTCCATACGATTCTCATCTCCCTTCAGTATTCTCTCTGGGATTCCACAGCTAAGTAAAAACTGAGAATCAAACTAAAAAATATAATTCAGTCTCAAAACTTTTCTTTATAGATGTTTACTCACAGAAGAAACACAGTAGATATGAATACTGATGAATGTTGTCTGTGCATTTGAAGGCAGCCATAACCAGGATAGAATAGCAATGGAGGGAATTCTTACAATAACCTTGGGGTGAGGAGTGAGTGTGTGTGCAGTGATTGAAGATGAGACATAGTGTAATGAATAATTGGTGTTTCTAATAGACTGTTCTGACACAATCACGTCTCAGCTCTTTGCACATATATGTTTCATTAACTGCACACAGATCAGCACCTACATTACATTGCATGTGTTTTTGTATGCAAGCAGCATATACATGTGTCCAGCTGTGTGTGTGTGTGTGTGTGTGTGTGTGTGTGTGTGTGTGTGTGTGTGTGTGTGTGTGTGTGTGTGTGTGCACGCACGCGCACATGCATGCACATGTATGTTGTGAAGCAGCTCACGAGTGCAGCAGCAAGGCTCACACACATTCTCCCAAAAGATTCAATGCTAACACAATTTGCACTGCCCAAGACAACACACAGCATCCAAGCAAGGCAAGGTAAGGTAACACAAGGCAAGGCAAGGCAAGGCAAGGTAGGGGTAAGCTACTGTAGGCGTGGTATGGCGGGTCTGACCTGAGCTCGTCTCCTTGCAGGAGGTTGGTGTCAGCATCCATTAGCTGGCAGGCATAGCCCACATTCACTGCCGTCTCTGTGGAGGACAAGACAACAAAGGAGGAAGAGGAGGGGGAGGAAGAGGAGGGGGAGGAAGAGGGGAGAGGAAGGGGGAGAGGAGGCCAGTGATGTTTGAGCCATGGGAAACAGTCTGCCTGTCTGCCTGTCTGCTTGATGAGGAGCGGATTGATTGCGACATGGCTTTTCTGCTACCTTACCTTGTGCAGCACTGCACCAACATCTCATGAACACAAACCATTATTTATTTGATGCTATATCATATTGATCATACCCATACACACACACGCACACATACAGTGCAGCGCCCTTAGGAAACAGTCCTTTTATGTCCACTTCTTTAAGTCCACAATATATACAGTATGACAGAGAGAGAGAGAGAGAGAGAGAGAGAGAGAGAGAGAGAGAGAGAGAGAGAGAGAGAGAGAGAGAGAGAGAGAGAGGGATACATCCACACCATACCTGTTTTATCTCCTGTCAGCACCCACACTTTAATGCCTGCCTTGCGGAGCGTCAAGATGGTTTCTGGGACACCATCCTGAAGCCGGTCCTCTATGGCCGTTACTCCCAGCAGCTAGACAGGTGGAGCAGAAACAGAGAGTAAAACGGTTTTCAATCTTTTTTAACGGTGTTTCAACGGTGCTTTCCAGACAGTGCTATCTTCAAGGTTCTACCCCCGCCCCCAAATGTAGGGTTAGGATGAGGGCTAAAGGAACATTCCACCTTTTTTATGAAATTGGGTTATTCACAGTCTTACCTGGAGTTACATTATGTGGGTAAAAGCAATTTGGTCTCAGTGCCTAGTCTGGCAACCCCAATTTTATCTGTAGCTTAGCATAGGCACTGGAATGTAATGTTGCCAAAGACTTGCTATCTAGCTACTTTACAGTAAATGTAAAATTGGGGTTGCCAGACATGGCAAGAAAAATGTCGCCTGGTATCCCTTTAGTGTAAGTGAATCCCATTGCCCACTGTGTGGTAGCCTACCGTAAGCTCTCTCTCCATGCGGTCATGCACCTCCTCAAGCTTGGCCTCGCGCTGAGACATGTCCAGCTGGCACTGATCCAGAGCCTGCCTCCACTCAGTCCACTGGGCCTCTGTGACAGGGCGCACCGCCACACACAGGGTCCTCAGGCAGCTCTGGGCAAACAGCTGCAGCAGCAAAGACAACATGCAAATTTGACTTGCATTCAAATCCTATTCAAACCCATTTCTGTCACTGTCATGTTTGTACTGTAGTATGGACAATGGTGGTTAACTGTCTGTCTGTCTGTCTGTCTTTTGTGTGTGTGTGTGTGTGTGTGTGTGTGTGTGTGTGTGTGTGTGTGTGTGTGTGTGTGTGTGTGTGTGTGTGTGTGTGTGTGTGTGTGTGTGTGTGTGTGCGTGTGTCAAAAGTGTGTTTCTGTGTTTCTCTGTCCCACACCTCCAGGGCCCTGTCACTGCTCTCCCTGTGGGGGCAATCCGTTTGCAGTTTCTCCAGGATGACGATGTCTGCCCCTTTACAGTACAGCTTCAGCTCTCCGCCTGGCTCCCTCACTGACAGCATAAACACACACACACACACACACACACACACACACACACACACACACACACACACACACACACACACACCATTAGACCAGACAAACTACTGTAGTAGTCCAGGGAGATGAAACTGAGCCGACCAGCAGCAGACTCACCTAACACAGACATGCGTCTCCTCTTGCTGGTGAAGTCTATGAGGGTCAGGAGCTGGTACTGGCGCGTGTGGCCCAGCTCACTGATAGTGAGGGAGTCTCGTGTTCGGGAGAGGAAGACCCAGCCCAGCTCTCTCGCTGCCCCCACCAGGGCTTCCTCGTCGGGGGACGCCGCCTGGTAGTGCGGGGCCCCTGAGTGAATAAAAAACACATACTGTAACCACCTCAAATTCTGTGGTAACAATTTTACTTTTCTTTTTTTGTGGCTTTAGAAATATTTTTGGTGAATTGGAGATATAGTGTATGAATAAATTGTATTTATAGTAAATTGCATTTCAAATTCAGATTACCGATGTAGTCGAGGAGAAGTGCTTAGGATGAAACAGGGCCTAAGCACAGTATGCTATATTGTGCTTGTATGCTACAAATACAGCATGCTATTGTGAATGGCATGGCCAACATAGGTACAGAGCCCAAGTCGAGTATACTATGGTGGCATGGCCTGGCTACACAGGTACAGTATGCTAGTGTGCTTAGGATGGCATGGCCAGGCTAGGTGCAGGGCCTAAGTACAGTAAGCTAGTATAGTATGAAGCATTCTCACCCTCTTTCCACTCTGTCATGACCGTGTGGCACAACGCCAGTGCAGTGAAGAACTCTCTGCTCTGTGGGCATTGCTGCTTGACCAGCCGGTCCACCAGCCGCTGGTCCCAGAACTGCAGCCCACCGCAGGAGAAGCGGTTCCAGCTCAGGTCTAAAGGCTGAATGGAGTAGGATGGGGGAGGAGGGGTGTGGAGGCAGTACAGAGAAAGATAAACAAAATATGACACAAGTGTTTTTTTTTTTTTTAAAATCTTTATATTATTCTGTGATTTCTTTATTTTTCTAAAAAGAGTTTACTGGACTACAGTATGCTTTACAAAGTCTAAGTGCTTCACTTACTACTTTTCTTGACACAAATGCCTCTTAGTTTTTCTGAGAACATTCCTCATACAGTATTCTAACATTCTTCCTTCCAATTCCAATTTCATTCTAAGTTCCTGTCCAAAAGATTACATACCGTTTGATTCTCTGAATCAACTGTTACATCCCCTGCAAAAGAAAGAAACACATTTCATTAAACTCCCAGAAAAGGCTGTTTTTTCTTGAGTAGAACTACAGTACTGTATAATGTATGTCCTAACTGACCATAGATATCCCCAGCGATGCAGCACTGGCGGAAGAGCAGACGGTTCTGGGTCAAGGTTCCCGTTTTATCGCTAAGCAGGTGTCCCACCTGCCCCAGCTCCTCGTTGAGCGAGGTGTTGCGTGCGTGAGCAGGCTTGTCGTTGTCTGCATGGTACATCAGCAGGTCCCAGTCAATGAAGTAACTCTGGATCACTTTTAGCACTTCAAACCTGCCAGAGGGCATGATGGTGGAGTGACTGCTGAGTCACATAACTTAAAGGTAAAGTCAGGTAAAAGTTGTTAGGAGGAGGAAGACCGACAACAAAACTAATTGGCAGTTAGCGTTAATTAATCAGACAAGTAAAAAATAAGGTTTGGGTCCTACCAGATTACATGGACACTGATTTTCTGTGCAGTCTACTCAAAAAGTAGTAAAATCATGTCCAAAACAGAGATGAAAGGGAAGAGAGAGAGAGAGAGAGAGAGAGAGAGAGAGAGAGAGAGAGAGAGAGAGAGAGAGAACATGGATGGGGAATAGGATATTGTGACACTTGTATGACTTATAGTTTTAGGAAGGTCCTTACGAGATGTACATGGACATGGGAATGGCGGGGCTCATCACGATGATGTAACCCCAGAAGTTGAGGAAGGCTCGGTATGCAGGAGTCGAGTCTCCACCCAGGGCCGACAGCGGTTCTATGCGTGGGGACACCTGGTGCTCAAACACACCTGAGCCAATAGCTAGGAGCAGATCCACTGACAGCACAAACGTCACGATCTGAGACAGAGAGGGCAGTCCATTACTGATTAACATTAGAGTCATTTTTTTAATGTTATTCATCATGACTGCAATTGCTAATGAACTTTAACGATTAAAGATTTCAATTGCATGTAATTTACAGTAGAGATGGTGTGTATCTTACTCCAAGAACAACCCTGTTGAGAATCTTCTCCACTTGGGTTGTCTTCACAATCACCTTGCCTAAGTTTTTCATGATTTTAGTGTCTGCGCCTGGTAAAAAAAAAAAAAAAAAGAAAAACAATAAGGTTTCATAAAGGTTTCATAGAGTAAACAAGATTAGCATCTTTAGCTCTGGTAGTAAAAGGGATATGCACAGCACTACATTTCCATTCCTTAAACAATATCTTGTAGTCGTCACAGAAGTAGTAGAATTATCTTCCAGAGACTTCAACCAATATTGACTACTAAGACAGGGTACTCTACTAACTAACTCCACAAATTTTGTATGCCCTCAATCTTTAGGCCTATAGATACCAACCCACAAATGTGACATTGGGTTGACCTTTCCCAGTGGTGTAATGTAAACACATGGAGCCCCCTTGCAGGAACCCAAACAGGGGCCTCCTTTTGAGGTACTTTACATTTGGTTGAATAGGTGCTAATGTGAATAGGTGGTAATGTGGGGCTGGGGGGGTTAAATACCTGCATAAATGGTCAGACCATATGCAAGGTCAGTGTTTCGCAGCATTGTCCCTCTGAGAAGGATGTGCTCAGTATCCAACCTGTGCGTCTCTCCTCTCCACTGTAGCTCACCCTTGAAAGTGTAGAGATTACCATTGGGCTCCTCACAAAACACTACACCTAAAAGGTTACAGAAAGGGACAAAATAGGAAGGACCCTGCTGTGATATTTCCCCATTAATGTTCCTTTTATTTGTACAGTGTAGAGGAATCAGCTTTGACTATGATTTGCATTTAGTTATCATGTGTCAGTCAACAATAAGCAATGCCTTTCATTCTCATATTACATAACCATGTGAGAAAATAGCATGCAGAGCAGAGTGCTGACATGAGGATTTATGAACTTGCTGGGGGTTTTCAACCCTGATTTTATTTACAGATAATAGCCACTTTTCCATTCTTTAACTAAGTGAGATGAAACAGACATAGCAGTCAGCCATGCTTTCCAAAATGTAAACACAGAAGTAAATGAAAAATCAGCCTAATGTTTACCTTAAATCGATCAACGAGTGCATCTTTAACACCTCGTTTGTTTTTGGAAACACACATTAGGTGGTTGTGTATCTAAGGTATAGGTGTGTATCTACAACAGAGGCGAGGGGCACACATAGTTACCGTTGAAGCTTGAAAGGTTGTGCTCCAGTGGGTCATCGTCAGCTAGAGCATTATGGGTCGCGGTTAGAGCTTGGCGAAATTTGAGGTTGGTCTCTCTGTGAAAGTGGGCCATAGCATACGATACTGCGGTAAGCTGTCACACTTCCACACCATGCTGTATAACTAGACCACTAAAGTAGTGGCCAAAGAAAGTAGCTCTCTCAAACCAGATCCCCACCCCACCAAAGTGTGCAGCCAACACTGAGCAGAGAAGCAGTGGCTGTCTTTTTTTTTCTGTTTGATGGCTGGTTCAGTGGTGAACGATTGAAAGGTTTGTTTCTCACCCATCTATGTCAGCAGTCTCCACATAGCACAGACTGTGTGGTTCTGTACTGCACAAAAGAAGAAGATCTGCCTATGGACACACAAACAGAGAAATAGACAGACAAACAGACAGATGGACCAAATGATGGATGGACAGGTTGATGGACAAGAAAACAATTCAAACATTTGAAGAGCCTTTTTCATTGTCAATAGAATTCAGTTCAGTTATTCATCCTTATTGAGATAGATGGACAGATAGATGGAAAATGGAAAGAGGGAGATAGATAGATAGACAGATAGATAGATAGATAGATAGATAGATAGATAGATAGATAGATGAGAGAGATGAGAGAGAAAGAGAGAGAGAGAGAGAGAGAGAGAGAGAGAGAGAGAGAGAGAGATGTGTGTGTGTGCAAAAAAGCAGTGAAGACAAATACAGTTGCCTCTCAAAGCCTCGCTGATATACTCCACTCACTGGAATAATTTGATCTTTGTGAATCCTCAGCACATCCCCAACACAAACATCTTTCCACTGGACTGTCTGAAAACTAACAGGCAGAAGGAGCAAGCGAGAGAGAGAGAGAGAGAGAGAGAGAGAGAGAGAGAGAGAGAGAGAGAGAGAGAGAGAGAGAGAGAGTTCCATTAAGCTCAAGATTCTGAATGAGTTGTTTTCCCATGATCCTTTGCTCTGCTATATGTCTAAGGTCAGAGACAACAGCATTCCCCTCAGGGCTTACCCTTCAGAGGTCAGGAGATCACAGGACCTGCTGTTGATCTGTTTATCACTGCGTCTGCGGCCCTAACACACACAAATACACAACAACAACAACAACATGAACAACAACAGAGTCTGGAGTACGATTTTAGGGGAATGAGTATAAAACATGCAGCTTCAAACTTTTAAATTCTAAAGACAGTCAAATGACTTGCATCACATTACATATGCAAAGTAAGATGTAAAAGAGAGAGAAATATAAAGGCAGAAAGAGAGAGAGAGAGAGAGAGAGAGAGAGAGAGAGAGAGAGAGAGAGAGAGAGAATGACAAAAAAAGGATGCACAAAAGAGACTAGAAATGTGGAAGCAAGAAGGAGAGAGAGAGAGAGAGAGAGAGAGAGAGAGAGAGAGAGAGAGAGAGAGAGAGAGAGAGAGAGAGAGAGAGAGAGAGGGTTTATCAGTGTTTGAATTCACCATGTCAGAAGCCAGATCCTTCAACCCTCTCACAGACAGCACAATGAGCAGAGGGAACACAGTGATGTACCAGGGGATGGTGGAGATGACTGGCACACACTGTAAATTGCATTACACACTGTATTACAGCAGCTTCATAACAACAAACCAGTCAGTCAGTCTGCCCTATATCATATAGGTGCTTATTAAAGTAAGTGAGTAGGTAGTGTAGTGTAGCCTAGTATACAGTATAGAATAGCTAGTGTGGGTACAGGGTAGTGTGTTTGATAAACATGGCAACATTCAAGGCATAAGGTAAAAGTTACAAGCAAACAGGTAACTCCTGTAGTCTATTAGTAAAATAGTGTGATGGAGTCTCTTGCAGCCTAAGCCACAGCCAGGCCCATTTGATTAGATCTGTGTTTGTTAAACTGGGTTTCCCTGTGAAGGTTTGCTAACCTACCTGCATTACTACAATCAGCAGGAAGTAGAAGTTGGCAAGCCGCTGAAACTGCTCATAAAACGTGTAAGGTAGGAAGTTCAGGGGGGTGTACTTGTGACTACGAATGGTATTGTTCTGCCACAACAGAAAAACAAACACACAAACACACATATATTCACATAGGGAAGGGCAGTTCTGTGGAATATACTTCGAGGTCAGGCATCAACAATGAGGTCGTATGAACTGTAAAGCAGGTCTACTTATATGTTTGACTGTCACTCACTCACTCACTCACCGCATATCGCCCCCATTTGAAAAATAACAAGGACTTCCTCTGTTGCTGCTTATGGAAATGGCCTGCATTGGCCCGCACCTCCCAGCTAATGTCTAAACAAGAGGCACGGAAATTATACCAAATGAAAATGACACATTACTGCAGAATAGGGCTAGTATTTGGGTCCTATCATGGCATTTTGTCAGATGGCGAAGCCTTTTTTATGTAGCTTTTCAACTCAAAATGTATTGATTCATGATACAGCCTACTGTACATAATAGAGTACCGATAAATATGACAACAGGGAAACATATCTGTAAACACATTGGAAATGCAATGTTTAATGCTGTAAGATATTTAAACAGCTCTTCACCTGATCTCTCTGATCTGCAAGATTTCTTCTTAGCCATTTGAAGAGAAATAGGAGGGTACACTACAACAGAGAGAATTAAATAATTTGATGGTAATCAAATAAGTTGAAATTTAATTGAAGTCATAATTGCACAGTGTAAGGATCTGGCTGGATCCTCATGTCAGTTTAGGAGATAAAAGTAAAAGAAAAATAACTTTCTGTAGTTTATCGATCAATACAACAGTCAACAGTGAAATACTGTTTTAGCACTTACCAGCTGTGCTGGAACTTGCTTGTTTCAATAAATCATTGATGTTACAAATTCAAATGCAAAAACAGTGATTTCCTAAAATGTCCCCCTGAAGGATATTCCGCCTCAGGCTGAATTGTCAGGTCATTCCTGTCAGCTGAAGGAAAGAATGGGAAAGAAATGGGACAATCTGCCACATCTCCGGTGGTTTTGGAAAAATATGTGTCAGGTAGAACCAAGCAATCAGAGGGTGGGGCCCTATAATGTACACAGGGGACAGGAGAGCTTTTAGCTCTCATCTTTGACCGTATTCTGGACAAACATTTCTATTGTTGACCACTAGAATGGACCTACTGAAACTACAGCTCAGCTTTCACTGTATTTCACCTTTCATCTTCAAAGCTGTGTTTCTGTTCTGACATTGGTATGCCTAGCAACATTTGTTCTTCATTTTTGAAAAAAAATCATCCGATTACATTGAGCCGCATTTGATGTTATCGGTTTTGTTACCCAAGTCACAAGCACATACAGCACACTGCCTCAGAATATGACAAACATACCTGTGGTCTGGGTGACTTTCCATGTGAGCTGTAGCCGAATCCAACTTCTGCAAGGCTCCCAACACTCCCAACACTGACACTGACACTCCTGGGTTATGTATTACGGCCAGTGAGCCATTGGTCAGGCTTCTACCTGAGGACACAGCACTAGAGCAACAGAGACACACCTGCTAATTTCCATTCCTACTGAACAAGTGATCCATTACTGTCTCTCTCTCTCACCCTCTCGCTCTCTATACAAAATAGTTGGATGCATGTGATTCCAAGGCATGGAGCGAAAAAGTGATGGATAGAGAGAGGGAAAAGAGCGAGAGAGAGAGAGAGAGAGAGAGAGAGAGAGAGAGAGAGAGAGAGAAAGAGAGAGAGAGAGATCACTAGAAGGGAGGAATAGAGGAAGTCAAACGAGTCAAACGAGTTCATTTTCTGAGCACACAAACACATTTGGTCCCCTGGCTCACAATCAGTCTGTCTCCTTTCACACAACCATGGTGGCAAACACTCGCGGGAGTCTGTTCTCCTGAGCCCACACGGCCTATTAGTGCTTTAAAAGACACTGGAAACATGTCAGGTGGAAACATGGAATCATACCACATAGGTCCATTGCCAGATACCTGTCATTAGCAACAGTCTGTGCTGATTATGTGTGTGTGTGTGTGTGTGTGTGTGTGTGTGTGTGTGTGTGTGTGTGTGTGTGTGTGTGTGTGTGTGTGTGTGTGTGTATTTGGGATGTTAGCATATATTTAGGTGGGGAACACTGCCTCATTGTGTGGGATGTTTTCTAAACCCTTTGGACCAAGCCAGCACACTGATCTGATTTCACCTCTGTCACTATCTCTCTCGCACGGCTTCTCAGCCACTGTTGTTTCGCAGTTTTCTGGCCTTTCTATCTCTCTCTCTCTCCCTGTTTTTGGAGGCATGTGTGTGTGTGTCTGTGTGTGTGTGTGTGTATGTGTGTGTCTCTGTCTCTCTCTCTCTGTGTGTGTGTGTGTGTGTGTGTGTGTGTGTGTGTGTGTGTGCCTCACTCTCTCCTCTTTCAGTACTTTGGGTTGGCCTACTCTGAATAAACTACTATGCTGCATAAAATAAATGTGTTGTTATATTTTTAATTATTATTCATTGTGTGTGAGTGTGTTTTTTTATTATTATTATTATTTTAAAGATTTCCAGACTTATCTGGATGACAAAAGTGGCTCAATCAAATACATTTTTCTCCATAGTTTTCAGTGCTGTGAAATAAATATACAAATGAAATATACAAATAAACTACTCACACACTCACTTTGATGACAGTGAGCCAATGCGCCACGAATCTTGCACTTAAATTGGTCATAGGGAAGCACTAACCACAAGTTGACACCACGCTTTGCGCCAGGAAACTTAGATTTGACCTCAGACCAACCTGACTTGATCTCAATCTGAAGCCTAGACATGCAATGATGCAGATGTGACAATAAGACATTCAACATTCAGTCATCTAGATGCTTTTTTGTAGACGTTTTACTTCATCTGTCCCAAGACAGAACTCCTGCCGTGACTTGTACAGTTACCTAATACTAAAAGTGCAATATTTTTCTTTTTCTGAAATCATAAAATGTCAGAGGGTGATTTTCTAAACATAAAATTCCATTGCCTCATCTGTTATAAAGCATCAGCACACGTTTTTGTGTTCTACTTTACAATTGTCCCATCTAGTGGCAAAATAAAAGAACTGCCGCTTTTTGTCAAATTAAAAACACAGCATAAGTTAGGGCCAGTGAAAGCTGTTCAGTTCTCACCAGCATTGTGTTCTTGACCTGCAAGTGTGACTCTTATCATCTGCTAATCTCAAACTTTTTTTTTTTTTTTCACAGTAACTTGCAAGTTCACAGCTGCTAACGGTTTGTGTGATCGCGGAGGGGGGAAAAGTGTGTGTGTTTGTGTATGGCTGTATGTGCACATGTGTTGATGTGGGTGCACATACCAGTTTGTGTGTCCATTTGTTTTAGGTAAGTGGTTAACACCTGTGAGAGAGATAGAACATCCAGCAGGCCATCTATTTTTAAATGTGGGGCTTGCGGGAAGGTGGTTTAACACAGCATCAGTGAGATTCGTGCCCTGGCCTTTACAGCGGCTATACAAACCAACTGGCCTGGCCCGGACTTTTTCCGTGACAGTTAAACTGCAGACCAGGCAACAAAAAAAAAAACCTCATGTCCCCCATACCACGTTTCCTCCATCCCTTAAGCAGGTGAAGAGTGTTTTTGCTGTGATAACAGAATTAAGGTGAGCTACTGGGACCGTTAAACTGGAAGGTCTCTGAACTAAACCATGGTAGCCAGGACAAAATGATCAGAAAAGGAGAAAAGAAAACAGGATATGCATTGAGAGTAGGGGGGAGTTAGGATGATTCTAAGGGCCTGACACTGACAGGGGGGCCCAGAGAAAAATGTAATATTAAAATCAATCAATATTTGAGAGGCCCAAAACATTTTTCTGTCATAGGGCCCAATATTTTTAGCAGCACCCTTGCAAATCCTAAAATAAAGCCAGTTATGAAAACACAATGATCTTGTTAAAGAGTCACTGATGATGAAAGCCCAAATAGGCCCAATTAACTCATATCCCTGATACATACATACTGGTTTTGATCAAGGATTGTATTAATATATCACAACAACTCCTTTAAGAAAAAATTTTTGCATTCTGTAGTCTACACATAGTGCAGGTAATGTATAGCTAATATAGCCAGCTTGATCAAGATAACTTACTGTAACATTAGCATTTCAACACAAGGTCCCCTTGGCTTGAACTGGAGGGAGCGTACTGTATATCATATAGTTTATCATGATAGGAATGTAGATTACTAACTGTGAAAATTAATGTTAGCTTAGTAGATTACTGCTATAATTATCAACAGTATTTCTACTATACTGGTCTTTATTTCTTACAAAACATTATTTGTAAATGTATCCCTTTAGTACCTCTGTGGACCTTGTGTAGTCAAAGATGTCTCTGCTGTACATTGTAGTCAGATAGAAACACTGTTATATTGTGTGGTTGATTGAGCCTGAAAGAACATTCACTTTACCACTATGTGGTCCTGTGAATTCCAGTGTCCTAGAAAAGTAGGCCTATAAACAACAATTACAGTAACCACAAAACATTATCAGAGGCATATTTATACAGTCAGGAGCCTTCTGCTGACCTCATTCAAAATAATAAAAGCTGCACTAATAACTGGTGAATATGGCTAAGCAGTCTGTGAGAACTCCATTATAAATGCATTTCATATATTTAATAATGTATTTAATATATGTATACTCAGACACAGTACAATTCCACCTGACTTTTAAAATCTAAATGTTTGTACTACTTTGAACTATTACAGTACCAGTAGTTTTCATTTGATTTCTGAATCGCATCAATACTAGGGTATCTGAGAAAAAATAAATTAAAAAAAAAAAAACATCTGTATTTTTAGCAGCCGACGAGTTTCTAATAGTCACATTCTTCCCGATGCTCCATAACCCATAAAAAGCTATGCACAAGGGGGCAACAATGCATGCACATCATGCATACCACCAACCAGCCAGATAACACAATTAGAGTGGGTAGGCGGCTATAATACTGCAGGTTAATGCACGCCCCCACGTGTGCATGACTCATTGAAAGTGTCGGGCTGGGAATTACGTGGGTGGGCGAGAGGGGGTGGGGTGCTGGTGGTTGGCGAGAGATGGGGTAAAGGTGTTAGACTTGCATGCTTTGGCTACACTCAGTGTAGTGTTCGGTTAGGGAGGCACAACTTTAGCCTGGTCCTTATACCGCCTGTGACTACGATGAGACAGAAATCTTTTGGGAGAAGTTCAAAGGATGGTGTCACCAGCCTAGGCGCAAATACTCCCACAATTCCTATTGTTGTGACTAGAAAAATAGGCAGTATATACTGAAAGTAAAAGTATAAGAATACCTTTTGACCCTGAGAAGGAAATTCTGTCTCTGCTTTTAACCCAATTGGAATTAGTGAGACTGACACACAGCACACAGTGAAGATACAGTGAGGTGTAGCATACAGTTCACTAACCCAATGCAGTGGGCTGTCTGCTATAGCAGCACCCGAGGAGAAGTGATGGGCTAGGTGCCTTGCTCAAGGGCACATCACCTGCGGCCAACTTGTCAGGAATAGAATCGGCAACCCATTGGTTACGAGCCCGAGGCCCTATCCAGTAGGCCACGACTGCCAAGAGTTGTGCAATCATTCATTCATAACTAAAGAACTGAACCATGGTTCAGATTTTTGTGAGATTCTGATTCGGGGCATACTGTAGGCCCAGATAAAATCTAGGCAATGCAGGATAACAGTCTCAGTTGTTATGAACAATGGACATTTGATTATGAAGAGGGCTCCTTTTGAAAATGTAAGTACATAAAAAGATAAATGAACTGAACATGAACTACTTCACAGTTGAAATGCTGAACTTGTTTTTTTTTCTGTATGTCCTGAACTTTGTGTGAACTAGCACAAGCTGGACTTATGAAGGTATCTAATTTACTGTAAGGAAATAGATTGAAATGTACAGTAAAGCCTGTCAAGCCAATAGCATACTGCCTAGCCAATGGTCTAGCTACTGTGACTGTGCAGGAAAAGCAAAAGCGAAATGTGAAAGCAAAATGCAAGTTTGTCAAGTTTGGGCCCATAATATTGTCAAAATGATACCTTTAATGTAAAGCAGATATATGGAAATCCATGGCAATCAACAACAACAACAACAACAAGGTGTACCAACACAGAGAACTACCCTGATACAATTAAGCTATCAATACGATGGGCTTTCAATTAATATAGGGTAGAAGGACTCTTTGTCTCACAGTGATGGGGAGGGACCTCCTGATAAGGAACATGGATGTAAAATGTCATGTCCTGTAACACAGGCCCACAATCATCAGGGATATGTGTTTACATGCCCATCTATGTTATCTGCCAATAGGTGTGTTCATCTATCTGGACATGCAGTGTATAGGCTAGGCCAACTACAAGAAAAATTTAGTAGGTGTCTCACTTGTGGGATAGGCTACAAGGTCACTCAGAAGTCACAAACTCTGTATATACAGTATATACACATTTGGTAAAGGTAAAATTAAAACTTTAACAAGGTCATCACGACAGTATGCATGACTGCTCAAAGGCAGGAAGTGGTTTAGCAAACAGAAATGTAGCACGCAACCCTTTACTGTAAACTGATGAGAAACCATTAGCCTAGTTGAGATAGCTTAGTTAAGAAGACCAAAGATGCTCTCTGGTTAGACAATTCTGTAGACCTGTCTCGCACATGATAGACAACTTTTTCCTCTTCTTCTCTGCCCACAAAACAATAGGCCTAGGCTTTTGAAAGTGAAAGACTCTCTGCAACCACCTACGCTCAAGGTATATTCCAACGCTAATTGTTCTTGCGGTAATGGGCATGAGGCAGAATACAGAGGCAGCCCAACGAGCCGCTAAGGTAAACATCATGTCCTCTGAGTTCCGAGGAGCTACAGGCTCTGATGAGTCATTGACCAAGATCAAAGAGAAGCGCAGAGGATGAGTCAGAGCAGGTGAATACCGACGGGTGCAATACAAGCTCCCTCGCAGCGCCTCTCCCCTCTCCCCAAATGCAACGACCTCCCCCCTTCACTACCTGGACACCCCCTCACCGCCGTCACCACATCCGTTCATTTTCACAACCTGTTGACATCTTGGCCTCCTTTTCGATGCAACTTAGACCACCGATTATGCATTTCTGTAGGTGTTGTAGACTATAAGGACCTCTCAGATCAACTCAGTTAATCAACGCTTCATTTGTGAATTTGAACAGAAAGACAGAAAATAATAATGCTTAAGGTTTACCTGTCACGATATCCACAATGGTCTACCTAGACCTAGCCTACAGTAGGCCTACCACATCTCCCAACCCGTCAAAAAGAATGTTCTCCATTGATTTATGTCTGCGTTGTGTTTAACATGACAATGTTTTACCGTTATGGATTATAACCACCAAAAAAGCTTTAAACTTGTGGACGAGTTGGGCGTATCTACACTGTTGACTACTAATTGCAGTGGCACGGGCTATATGTCAGTGTCTCACGTGAGAGTCTGATAATTCTTGACCCAAATCGCAACTTTTTTTTTATATGTCTAGATTTCCGGTACTTCAGCCTACCTCGTCTTTTCGCATTAAGAGGGCGGGTACCTACGTTCGTATACAGAGTAGAGAGAGGTCTTTAGAGTCAACGTTTCATATAAATGCGACAGGGTGATTTTGTAAGCTTCCATGTGTGTGTGACAGAAGCGAATATAGCCTTCACAGACGCAGCCTTGCTCTTCAGCACCGTGCCTCAAGACAGCGCCACACGGGTACAGTATGCATCCTTCATCTAAAACTTTTATCTGTAGATCTTGGGGGAAATTGCATGTTGTCTCACCTTGGCTAAACGTACCTGTTGATATTGCAATCTCATGATCTATAAGTCATATTGTCTATTGAGTAAAGTGTGATTGTAGCCTAATTGCCTAGATGCGTCTCATGCGTTCATTTAGCCTAAAGGCCATACTCTTTTAATAAAATTAGATATCCTCCTGGCAATTAAGCTACGTATTTTACTATTGCTAATTATTTATTTTCTCTTAAACATGGGCTAATTATACCACAATTAGAGGTGTGTTATGTATTATTGCTAACATCAGTGTGACAACATATAGTTATTCAGCGCATATTACCTCTATGCAGGATTTATGAGTGACATTTTGGCAGGGTCTTTGCATTCGCAGTGTTGCTCTTTGTGTCACACTGCAGGAAGGGCCAAGATCACCACAAAACTTAACACCTCAGCCAACATGTGCTCCATATTTGTACTTCTTCATTACTTTCTTCCTTATCAGAGGCATCAATCTTCCATTCTCATTAGTGCGCTTGTTCTGAAACCATAACCCCCCACCCCTCTCCTCCAAAGTGTGAACCTTATGCTTGCAAGTGACCCTTAGTATTAGTAATTTGATATTTTCATTTCCTACTCTTGCCTTTATAGGCCCATGTGTACTCCACCAAGCAGCGCTGATCACCTGGCAAACACGTCATTGCCATCATCTGCCGTGGAGAGGAATTGGGGCATCGATGAAGACCTACCCAGCCCGAAGAGGCTCGTCCCCCTGCCAGGTCCCTCTGTCCTGTCGCGACAGATGCTGAGGCTTCGGCCCTTCAGGAGCCAGCTGATGCCAAGCCCTCGTCGCAAACGGGAGATGACACCGTCCAGCAAGAAGGACGCCTTGTACTGGGACAAGCGACGCAAGAACAACGAGGCGGCCAAGCGCTCGCGAGAGAAGCGGCGGCTCAACGACATGATGATAGAGAGCCAGCTGCTGGCTCTGAGCGAGGAGAACGCCCAACTCCGTGCTGAGGTTTTCAGCCTGCAGTACAACACGCACTTGGGCAGGGAGCCCGAGCTTCCACGTCCCTTGCCGTTGCCCTCCACCGCTGCCACCGCCGCTGCCATGCAGTGCCCTCCGACTGCCCAAGGTCATCCACTCCTGGGCCAGCCACCACCAGCACTCTGGGGCTTCAAGGGCAATTGTCTGCCCTTGCTGGAGGGCCCAAGAAGCAGGGCAGTTGGGAAGGTGTCTTGCTTGGCCCTGTCTCAAAGTCCTTTGGGTGTGTATCAGAGGGGTCCAGAGAGCAGCATCTTCTCTGGGTCTTCTCCACTGCTGTCCTCTTTGGTCCATCCACAAAGTGGGGCCCGCACTCCTCCTCAAGCCCTGCATGAGTTCATCTTAAAGCCCAACAGTCTCGGAAGCCAGACTTCACCGCAGGCCCCATCGAAACCGGAGAAGGCAGCTCAACAGCAAGTTTCCTCCAGCGATGACAACCCAACAACGTCAAGGGAAGAGACTGCTGCTGCTGCTGCTGTCCAAAAAGCCTTTCAGCCCCACCTGCAAGCTGTCCCTCCACCACATTCCCTCCCCTCCTCCACCCCGAGCAGCCCCAGCTGCCTGCTTCCCCGACTGGGGCAAACTACGCTCCACGACGGCTTGCTGGTTCCCTGGAGCTCAGCCTGCTTCTACCCATCCTCACTATACCCCAGTTTGCCCTTATCACTCTACCTACCCCTCACAGACCCTGACCTGCCATACCAAAGCCTCCACATGCAGAGGAACTTCTCAGGAAAATTCAGCTCACTTTCAACTGAGCTTAAGAGGTATTTGAGTACTGAAAACTGATAATGGGGGAAAAAAAAACATTGTGCGTAAAAAGCAGAAGGTTTGAGAGATGTATAAGCTTTATTTTATTTTATTTTTCTACTTATTATTTTTTTAAAAAAAAGTTTTCAGTCTTTTGCTTATTGGATGAAAAATGGTTTAATAGCTGTGTTATTTGTTATTCCTTATTACAATGGAAAATGTGTTGACAACCCATTTTGAAGGTAATTTGTTTTTTTAGAATAAACTGTTTTGTAAAAAAAACTGTTCTCCAGGATTATAATTTTCATATGAATATTTCTAGATAACTCTGTAAAACCGCAATATGTACATAATATGTAACAAAAATAATAAGTTTAAGAAGAGAATATAATATCAAAATAAATCATAATATAAAAATAGAAATATTAAAGTACCGCACCCACAATAACCTTTATGTTGAAACATTACATCACTGCTTTTTCAAATAGCAAACAGCTTTTGGTAGCGATTATTTAGACATACAGCCAAATAATTAGCATATTACAGACATGTACAGTACAAACTCAGCCTTTGGTGCTATTTAGTTTAGAACAAACTTATTGTGGTACCAATGGAAATTTTACTTGGCCTCAAATTGCCGTTTATTGTTGTGGTTATAGTTTTAAAAGAATGCTCACCAGTTTGCAGTGGTATTCCCCCTTCATCCCTATAACGTGGTTTCCCATTGAAACTTTAGAAACTAGTCAGGTTAAGTGATTGCTAACTGCACTGTGATTATGGATTGGTAAGTGAATGCACAGCTCTAGGCTGTTTATAGTTAGAAACAAGTTAAATATTGCACTTGATTGTATCTGCAAATGTGCCCTGCTTTCATTTTTATTGCTTATTTTTATTTTGTTTAAGAGACAATAGTACAATCAAATGAATTGACCAATGTTAAGAAACCTAGAGGGAAGTGAGAGAATAAAGGCACAGTTCACACTCCTTTAATTGGTTTTGAACAGAGAACAAATAGAACAGCAGTTGACACCATCACTGCCCCCATGCATGTTGATCTCATTTCTTCAGCAGAGCAATTTATAACCTAGATTTGTTCACCATAAAATACACTTGTATATTAAGTGGAACCAAAAAATTTGACCACAATCAGAATTTATATTTTGATTCTACTTTTGACTTTGCTTAAAATGCCTATGTATAACTCTGTGTAAAGTTCTTAAAAGATGCAACAACAACAACAAAAAAAACACCATGTTGGCCCCAGCCAATCCTGTTACCCATACCAAATATGGTATGCTGGTAACACACTGAGGATGTTTACATGTATAAAAAAACTGTTTTGTATTGAACACATCTAAAACCATTTAATCCAGCTGAAGTGAAAACCAAGGAAACCATGCTTTAGTAGAAGGAGATCTTTTTTGATGGAGAATATGTTTTGATTCAATCCATAGCTTTGTAGTTTGAGGTCACTGACAATCTGTTGTTTGTAGGAGAAAGAAATTTGATATGACTAAGACCAAACAGCAAACAGGCAGTTACAGTAACATTAAGTGAATGGGGCATAGGATGATAGGAAAATTAAAAGCAAAGTGAGTTGTTGTATCCCATTAAGTTAGTGTAAACTACCAGCTTACTACTAGGCCTATGCTGTCAATCTAACTGTAAGACATTTTCCTTGAATGGAGAGTTAGCACTGACAGCTAGCCCATGAGGGCAGGACTTTAAACAGCGTTATTCTTTTTTGTGTCTTTTCATGCTCAAAATCTCACCCCAAAAGCTGTGCAACATCAGCAGTGTGTCCCACTCCTTGAAGCAAAAAAAAACTTTTCATCTCTGCCAGTGAGGAGAACCACAAGCTTGACGAACTGACATGTTTTGATAACCGAAAGCCAGAGCTGTAAATAAACCGGTATGTGGCTGCGTACACAAACACACATTTTTAACCACTTTTTAATACATTTACTCATACATGCTACAGCACTGTGTTGTAAGGCGTCTGCTGATGTGGGGTGAGATTTGGGGCATGTACATAAACATTAATAACTTCCCCCATGGGTTAGCTGTCAGTGCTAATTTCTCAATTCAAGGAGAGCTGTAATGATTAGACCAAAATGTTTCGCATCTTCGATACCATCAAGTCACAGGTAGATTGAGCAACACAACTGCATGTGGAAAATGACCACAGCTGTCCTTAAAGTCTGTCCTCTTATCAGATGTCCCTGTGAATGTGTAGTGAGTGTGAAGTCACACATTCCCGTCCTCTGTGGCGGTGACAGACAACTCTGATTTACAGTATGCCTGGCACAATGGACAGTGTTTACCACTCGTGGTACCCACCCACACTAAAAGGTGAAAATATGTTCCATGTTCCTGTCGCACAACACACATCTTACTCATTATGGCCACCACAGCATTTGACATTAGGCTGCCATTTTATTTCCACACACCAACACACCACAACCATCCCCACATTGAGATAAAAAAAGGATATTTTGTAACTAGCATCTCTTATGTCCAGAGAGGCCCTAAAGAAAGAGGCCCTATATGGCCACCATAGCAACCACTGTAGTAACTAGTGGTTTCTCTCTGCCCAGAATGTTTCGTCAGTGAGTTTGTCACCATGACAGCATTACAAGAGCTCATGAAAAGCTTAAAATGCACAACTGTGAAAAGAATTCTATAATTGTCAGTGTTATTAGTCGTGTTAGGCTGTGATATGTTCCTCTTTCAGGATGTGTCAGTTCACAGAGTTGCCACAAGAGGGAGAAGTGTCTCTGTGAAACCACAGAATAAGGGTGGCGCACTCTTGCCCTCCATGACACTTGCCAACAGGGACGCAGTGCAGGGGTCACAGCCGTTTCCAAAATGGCCAAATGCTGATCGACCTACTCAATTCCCAGCTTGGGCCTGTGGCCTCATTTGGTTGCATGAACCAAATGATTAGAAAAATCACCAAAATATAACTGACTGGCAGTCTTTTCAGTTCTAGGCATAGACAAACTAGGCAATTGCCTGGGGCACCAAATATCAAGGGGACATCGCAATACATTTATTACTTTTTTTCTTCAGTTTTTTACTTGTATTTCTAGAAAAAGGGGGCAAAACTCAAACCTGGCCTAGGGCGGCGAAAAGTCGAGAACCGGAACTGCTTTTCACGTACTGTACATCTAATGTTGCTGTTTGTGCAAAACTACCTGATGACGATTTTGAAGGTATTGTTCAACACCGAAACAAGCCATTGTGGCACTACTGGAATCTTTCCTTTACATGAAATGTTGTTTACATTTGTGGTATTTGTGGTACTGACACTAGTAGGCTCTCAGCTTTTCAGTGGTATTCCCCTTCATTCCCTATACAATACTGTGATTTCCCCCATTGACAACTTGTAGAAAGTGGTTGGCTGCTGATAGCATGATGAAACAAAGAGCAATCCTTTGGCAATAGAAAGATGTACTGAAAATAACTCAAACTTTCAAATGGCATAGGCAAACCACACAACTAATAATGCTAATATTACTATTATCAATCAAATGAAACTGTGGTACAGTGTAGGTTCATTGACCAAAGTTAAGAGAGACTGTCATGCTTTGATCTAGTCTGTTAAATAGAAAGGAGAGAACAGGCAGAAATAGACAGAGTGTAATAGATAGATTTGTAGTGTACCATTCAATTAAGCTAGTTGCACCAATGCATTGAACTCAGCACCAGTTTCCGATATGCTTGTGTACTGATTAACGTGAAAGGGATAAATTTTATGCATTGAAAGGTACAGCAGCATTTTGGGCATAGTCCATCTCCACTCCTCACATTTCTTTGGGGCTTGCAGACCTTGTTCGGACCTCTCTCACTGCTTCATGTGTCATCGTGACGATCCATTCATGACAGTTTGCTCGTTTCATGAAGCTTCACCTGTTTTCTATTTTTACTAGAACTTTAATTCTACATTTCCTTCCCATTACTACATTTTACTTTTTTTTCCCCAGGAAAATTTCACTTTCACCTAAGCCATACAAAAGTGTACCGCCACCCACATCATCCATTTGGATGGTTGCAGGATCAGTTGTCCTGACAGGAAGGCAGGAGGGAAGAAAAGAAGAAAGAAAGAAAGAAAGAAAGAAAGAAAGAAAGAAAGTAAGTCATTTGAAGGTTTAGTTAATTTCACAGAACAGGTATGATCATTTTACAATATTTGCTTTCCATACACCATTGCTTTAAAAGAAAAATTATAATGGAAAATATTCTGAACAATTTAATGTTTTCAACATCTTTTTAAACTTAAAAACTGCTGAGATCTGTGGTCTGGAATTACAGCTAGAATTTAAATCCCAATTTGAATTCCAGTTTAAGTCTGTAAAACTTGTTTGAACTTGTGTTTGAAAACCACTTCATTTCAAAGACGAATTCTTCTTTCCTCTACAGTTACATAAAATATTCACCTCATGCAAGGTATTTGTGGCATCAGCGCAATGCAAATAAACAAATAATTACCCAACTGATTGCCCGAGATTTTAAAATTCACCATCAAGGAAATTATTGAACATAAAAGTAACGGTTGAGGTGGAAATGCCTGAGGAATATTTCTGTTATACCCACACTGAGATCAGTGGTTAATGACGCATTATGGTGATAGTCGTAGATTCTCCTAATTCCAGGAGTGGTATTCCCCTAACTCCTATATAACGTCATTTTCTGTAGCATGGACTGTACTTCAATTGCAACAGTAAAGATTTGGTGACAGCATGCATATGAAATAAAATAGCCATGTTTGTGTCTTTGATCTGACTGTATCAGATCAAAAGATATAAGATGGAACACATTTTTTTTTTTTTTTTTTTTGGTGGTTAATTCTCATCATTGGCCTGAAACATTTTCCATTTGGTAGATGAAAGCTCTTGGCCAAGAGCTCTCTCGACTTTCTTGTGTGTGTGTGTGTGTGTGTGTGTGTGTGTGTGTGTGTGTGTGTGTGTGTGTGTGTGTGTGTGTGTGTGTGTGTGTGTGTGTCTGTGTGTGTGTGTGTATTGGTCTGAGCCTATGAGCATGCAGACAATACATAAGTGGTATGTTCAGATCTTCTGAGAAGATCATAATCTTTTTACACCCGGATTAGCACTTGAGATATGGCCACAAATTGGTGTGTATGGTTCACAACAACAACACTTTTAGATGTTCACAGTTTAGTAGACTGCTAAGAGCAGTGTGAGTCTACCCTCAGTACGCTTTTACGAAAATGAATAGTTGTGTACAGCTTTAGTTGACAAGTCTAATGGTGTCAAACCATACAAACACATACAAATTCACACATTCACTGAAGCAATGGTCCCGTAGTGCAACCAATTGTATGTCCATACAATAAGATATTGTATACAATCACCAAATTGTCCTAACTTAAAGAATAAATAAAGAAATGAAGGGAAGGAAAAGAGGGAAGTGAAAGACCAAACGGCACAGTTTGCGCTCTTTCACACCACTGCACAGATCTATATAGAGAGTAAGGTTAGTGTCATCACTTCCATATATGATATATATGCAGATCTTCTTCGTTCCATGTTGATTTGCACAAGAGTCTACAACCTCAAAACCCAAGACTTGCATCAGTGTAATGAACTCAACACTAAAGGTTATCAACACTATTGCTGCTGTCCCCTTCCCCAAGGACCACAATGGATAAAAGCTCTCTGAGCTTTATTGTCTTTATCCTTTTGAGATGATGTACAAGGTTTTCGTTTTCATTTATTTATTTATTTATTGATTTACTTATTAACTTACTTACTTTCTTACTTACTAACTAACTTACTATGTTATGCTTTGTACATTGTCAATAAAAAAGTCAAGTTAAGCTATACACTTTGCAAAGTGCAACAGTGTTCTCAATTAATTGATTTAATTAATGAATTTATAAAGTAAATGCAGTCATGAGGTCTGCATTTAGAAAACAGCACAGCTGTAGAAGAAAGACTGTTTAATCAAACTCTGTCTCAAGTTTTCCCCTCACCAGCCTTTAAGTTATTATCTGTCACAGACACCACCAGCAGGATCGTTGCCATTTTCCCTGTGGGTTTTCTCTCACCTACACAATCAGGCGAAAGCTTTCAATGTTCCAGACGCATGGCATAGACGCATCATGAGTCATAGCCATTGACCTCATCATTATATACACACACACACACACACACACACAAATGATCAGGGTCAAATTACATTTGGATTAATGACAAAAGAGGCATCGTACAATATGGCCTGTGGTGGAAACTATTGAGGGAGGCAAAAGCTCTTTGCTGAAATGTCCACAGCCATTGCTATAATAGTCAGTGGTTTGTCTCAGTTCAGTGTATTTTGTCAGTGCCTTTGTAACGATGATAGCATTACAGGAAAGTGGCTGTGAGGAACTTTAAATGGGCTGCAAAATGAAGTCTATATTAGTTGTGTGAGTGTTAGATTTTATCTGCACTATCAAGCAGAGTTTCTACAGAACATGTCAGTTCTAAGTGTGGCCACTGGGGAGAGAAATGTTCTCATATGACTCACTGCTGCCCTCTGGTGCGCTTCCATAAAAATGAAAATCTTTGGAGTACCATTCTATCCCTTCCTTTGACCGTCTCTGGTGAAAGATGTGATGGGAGACACAGATTATTCTTCTTGCCATGATGCTACTCTCAGTTCATAATTCAGAATCAGCTCATTTGCAGTCAAACTGATGAAACTCCAATTATTGATTATTGACAGATTATTGACTATTGCTGTTGAAAGGACAAAATGATTGACAGAAGTAGCTAATGCTATTGATCAAATCCAGAAGTTTCTGCAGCCACTGTTAGAGCCAAAGGAACACCTCTCGTGCAGGTTCATGTTATTTAGTTCTATTCAGGCTTTTATCATTACTCTGAGGCATAAATTTTAGTTATAATTAAATATTTGTGCTATAATCCACATTAAAAATCCATTTTCTTAATATCCCACAACATAACAACAACACTTAGTGATCATACATTGAAGGGAGACAGAGAAAATAGTTCACAACTCTCTTTTTTTTTATCACAGCCCACATCAAACGTGGTGTGATCATATCTAGGCGAGAGTTCTGTGTGACACCCTCGACCTGCGCGAGGGAAAGACTCGTGAAAGGGGGACGGTGGCGGCGTGCGCAAGACCTGTCATCTCTGAGGAGAGGCGCACAGCGGAGGCTGGAAATGCAGAGAGACACAGACACAGACAAACACAGAAGGACGGGGACACACACACACACAACAGAGGGAGGGTGAATTGGAGGCCACATTTTGAGGGTCCCTAGTGTGTGCAAGTGTGAGAACTTCAGGTGTGATATCCTGAGGAGCAGAACATACCACCTTGGGGTGTTACACACACACACACACACACACACACACACACACACACACACACACACACACACACACACACACACACACACGCACATACAGACACCAACTTTTGCTGTTTGGAGAAGGCTGCCAAAGTGTGCTGGACAGGACAGGTAAGACTTAATTCCATGTGTTCAGGGCCCTTTTGGCTCCCCTTTGCTGATTAGCTGTGCTACCCATACAGGAGATTTGACATACTGTAGACTAATGACAACCAGAGCTTATGTGAAGTAGGAAGTCACACCGGTCAAAAGTGGTGGACGTCCTGACAGTTACCAGAGTACGGCTTATCGGCAGCGTACTGATACTAAGCACATGAACAAAGAGAGAAGTTTGGATTCTTATTTTGTATGGTGCAAAAAAGTGGTCTCAAATGAATGTCTTGGAAAAATGTTTAGCACACATTTTTGATGATCTTTACGGAGTCGTCAACTTGACACAGAGTAGGGGTCTTGTAGCCTACTTTCTGTTTGTCAACAGAAACCAACAATTTTCAAAAACTTCAAATACTGGTGGCAATACTTTGCGATAGATTTACTCGATGCATCATACTTTCAGCATATGTCCTTGAGGCCATAGAAAAAGGGAATTTAAGAAGTGGATGTGCATCTTTAGATACTCCGAGTGCTTATCACTATGGCTCAGCTTACAGAATGTGGGCTGTGGCAGCCTCAGGCCAAGTCAGATTTATCTTGGTTTGTGTAACTGGAAAAAAAAAAAAAAAAAAACTTAGCTTGGTGGAAATTTTTAAATGGTGCAAACTATCTAGACCTGGCATCACTACCATGTTTAGAGCAACATCAGATACTGCCAAGAGAAGTTGTGTCACAGCCTTTTGCCAACCCTTTACAGAACCACAAACATTTTTTCACTTTCCTAAAAATGAAACCATGCATTTCCTCTTTTATTCTGCCTTTGGCCTCGTTTATAACTTTCTCAGTTTATTAAAGCTTTGTGATAAATAATGGGTACTTCACCACATACGACTAGAAGCGGCACACAAACATAAAATAACTTACTGCACAGATCCACACACAAAAACACATACAGAGAGACAGAGAGAGTCAGAGAAGGAAGAAAGAAAGAAACCTGATAGATAAACAAAATGCTCTGCTCTCAAGTTAAAAAATGACCACAGGAGAAAAGGGTAACGGAACAGAACAGATGGCAAGTAGGAGCAAATATGTGACAAAAGAAGAAGTTTGAGGGTCCGTTACTGAAAAGCAGCGGCCTAAATTTAGTCTATCAATATAACACAGGTGCAGAAACAACATGAACCCTAGGGAACATCCATTTAGGAAGTCCTCCCTCTCTCTCTCTCTCGCTCTCTTTCTCTCTATCTCTGCACTCTTTCACTCTTGTACACTTTGTTTGGGTGTGGGTGGTTTGCTGTATGATGATTAGGATGATGATGAGGACGCCCTTGGTGTTAATGTGTCGCTGTAAGTCTTGATGATTTTAGACGGCGCAGGTTAAGCAGGGTTCGATACAGGAATGTGAAAACCTCTCTGTCAAATAAGCCAAATACATACCTTTCCTCATCATCGGACCTATTCTCTCTCTCTCTCTCTCTCTCTCTCTCTCTCTCTCTCTCTCTCTCTCTCTTTCCATCTCTTATTCTTTCTCTCTCTCTTAAACGCATCAACACGAGCACGAACACGTGCACACACACACACACACACACACACACACACACACCTTGATGCGTGCAGACAGAAACACACACACACACACACACACACACACATACACAAACATACATGTGTGCGCACAGCCACACACAAATGTGTGCGTACACATACACTTTACATCAGAGCTTTCCTGTTTTTGATGTTTCATTGTATTAAGCTGGGCCCACCACATAGCACAGGAAACAACAGAGACTGGGCAGCTAGGGTCCTCGATCTCAGCGGCCTCGTCAGCCAAGCAGAGGCAGCCCTCTGGGCAGGAGAGTATTTTTAACCTCTTGAGCAGGCAGGTTGTCTTCACCACAGCACAGCTCTTTGTACACGCAGGGACACACACACACACGCACACACACACACACACACACACACACACACATGCATACACACAGTGCAAGAGGCTGTAGGTCACACTGGACTGCACGCTTTTATCATCATGAGCTGCCCCCAGCTACATCAGGCCTCTGTGAGCCAAAAGTCAGTGTGTGATGTCCACACTGCATTCATTCGCTACCAGGTAGATGGTTTGCCTAATGCGAATGTCATATCAATACAGTGTTCTCAAGGACCAGGCATGATTTTACAGTAGTGGCTAATAAATTTACAATTACATATACATTATGCACAAAATGGAAACTTGGTTTCTGGTTAGCGGCAGGCTATTGATGCACATTTTCCAATCAAGAATCTCCCCAGTTAGTATCCAAGAATAGACTATACATTACTGTGAAAATTTCATTTAAATGTCATGTCGCAATATCTTTGTAGTCACAGTATTATGGAAATATACTGTATACTGCTGTCAGTATATGTGTACCTTCATGTACAGAAAAACAACTGTGGTCATGCCAAAATGGATTACCTTTATACAGCCTAATGCGGTTCACCTAAACTTGTGTCAGAGAAGGTGTCTGAGCGATAAGAGGTGAACATTAAGCAACATTACCATAAATGAAAGAGGTAACTCTCTTCCTGTTTAACGCATTCTGTGGTTAGCTTCTGTAGCTACTGCATAGGAAACGCATTCTATGAACACATAATTATTTATAAAGCATTAGAAACTGATTTATAGGGATTAGGGATTTTAAAATGCATTCATAAGGTATTATAACAAATTAACATCTTTAACTGTTTTTCCATTCTCGTGATTATAAGGCATAATAGCATAGGTTCTCAAAGTGCGGCCCGGGGGGCATAGCCACCCACGGCAACATTTCCTGGCGGTCTGCAATGTTATATCATAATATCTGTAAAGGTGGTAAAACTGTAGGCCTACATTGCTTTGAAAAAAATAATCTCCATTTAGTGGTGTTTAGTGGCATCTATAGGCATTAATTTATTGCACTCACTGATGGTGGTTAGTGAGGTCCCCCTCCACTGTAAAGCGCTTTGGGTGTCTAGAAAGGCGCTATAGAAATCGAATGTTGTTGTTGTTGTTGTTGTTGTTGTTATTGCAATAGTAGCCTAAACTGTTGATTTGCAACTTGGTCATTACAATGATTACAAATGGGATTTTTTTCTCTCTCTCTCTCTCTACCCCTTCTCCCCCTCCCACTGAAACTAATGTCCTCCTTGTACAAAATACGCAATCTTTACCAAAACCTTTAAAGAAAGGAACTGAATATTTGGTCCAAGTGCAGTGAAAGCATTGTTTTTTTATACATAAACATAAAAAAACATTCAAAACCTTTAAAAGCTATGAAGCCGTGAAATGCAACAATGCAACGTTCACTTCACTCTCGAAACAGTCTTTTAAGTGGCTTTACAATAACTGCCTGCCATCATGAAACAGTGGACTGAAGCACAGAGTCTGTGGCTTATCAGTGCATCTGGGTCTCTCCATCACATCTTCTTTCTCTCTTTCTCTTTTTCTCTTTCTAACTTTTTTCTTTCTTTCTGTCTTTCTATCTTTCTTTCTTTGTTCTTTCCTTCCATCATTAAACAGTAGACATGAGGCCTGGGTCAGTGTGGCTGAGCTCTGAAGCTGGGCTTCAAGCCTCTGTGGCATCTGAGGCATCATTGGGGTTTCTGCTTCTACCTGCTCTTGTCACGTACCCCTTCTCCTGTAGCCTATGTGTGTGTGTGCGTGTGTGCGTGTGTGTGTGTGTGTGTGTGTGTGTGATTGTGAGTGCGTCTTACACCACATTCACTTAAAACTCTCAATCAGAGTGTGTGAAAATGTTTGTGCTGCATGTACACAATAACACACAACACAACAAGTTTCCCAAGTTCCCAAGGGAGCTGTAAGTAATGGGAAAACCTCATACAGACCATAATCGTAATCTGCACAAACTTGTCAGTTAGGGTTTCGTCATTCTACATACTCGTCAGTCACGCAATCGTACATATCGATCAATGGAAGCCAGGGTTGTACAATGTCACTGTCTGAGAAAGGTTCCACTTTTGAAAGCAGCTCTGCTTCTAAAATAACAACATAACCAGCCAACATTGTGTCAGATCTTTTGCATAATATATATCTCAGCAAGCCTTGGCTGCTTCTCTGGTTAGTCACATGGAGAGAAAATCATGAGAAAATCATGAAAGAGGAACCCGCTCAGATATGCTTCAGTGGCAAGATGGGCAATCTAGCATGATTCCTTTTTTGTCTTTTTCTTTCTCTTTTTCTAAATGTCACCTTAGGAGTGTTGTTCAGGTCTGTTCTTTACTTGTAGTGCCAAAAAAAAAAAAAACATTTGTTTGCGTTGACTCTGTTGGGGGCATTTGCTTACATGTGGTTCCTCCTTTTAGAATGGTTAGGAGCAAGTGTGGGCTTCTGCTTACTGCCATGTAAGTGAATGCAGAGGACAACTTGCAATCAAAATTATTCAAGAATAGTGGTGTAGAATGCAACACCCCGGGGGCTTGACGTGGCCCGCCCTTACCATCATTCATGTAGGCAGATTCAAAAAGCTTGAAAAGAATTGTAGTTACGTGGCTTCCCTGAAAGTAATTTGATGCAAAAATAATGCTAAAGATAACTAGAAAAGCACTCAGAGAGCGCAGACCTCCGTCAAGGCAATGTGGTCACAGACAAAATATAAATTCCAGATGGAGTTTTGGATCACTGCTCACCACCAAAATTGAATCAGTTCTTACTTGTCCAAATACATTTCATCCAAATCTGTGCAGTGTTTTTCGAATTATGTTGTACACAGACACAGACACACACACACACACACACACACACACACACACACACACACACACACACACCGACGAAAACATAGCCTTCTTGGCGGAGGTAATTATCGCATTTCCACAACACAATCCTGGCAACCATATGCGCAGCACATACTATTGAACACAATGAGGTTCATCATGGAACTGTTTTCCTGCTTACTCCGTCAGGAAGGGAATGTGAGATTTATGTGGTGAGGAAGTCAGAATAGACCCGTTAGGACTGTGCTTGTGACGGTCAGAAACACAAGGACACATTCACGACACAGTTTGTAGTCGCGCATGTAGACATGGCATGGTGGCACTCCTGAGGAATATCCCAATGCTCCTGGGGTAATAAAAATGTGTTTCACTCCCTTGCACTAGAACAAAATTAGCTTATTACTGTAATGAACTCATTTTTATTTTGAGGCCTCATTAAAACTGGCCGTGAAAGCATCTGGAAGACTTGCCCTGACAAAGAGGGGATTATTACTTTTGACTATTTACTGGGATAGTTCATGGTATGGCAATATAATTTGGTGGTGCAAAATTATATTTCAAGTAAATGCCTAGTCGCAATTTATTAAAAAAAAAAAAAAAAAAAAAGTTTATTTACAGGAGGTATCACTCAGTTCTTACTAACTGGCAGGGACACCACCTAGTTATCTAAGCACATGAAAAGACCACTTTCAACTTTGTCATGCATTATATGAGTCATTTCTAAAGATGAGACATGATCAATCTGCAGAGTTTTATGAAACAATGATGAGAAATTTGTGGAGATGTGAGACATTTGTTTTAATAGAAGTATAAAAAAAAAAAAAAAAAAAAAGCATGCGTGTACAGTATACATCAAGAATTTGATGATGCTAGATATAACATATCCTTTTATCACTTTAAAAATATTGCAAAATTGAGAGGTGATCCTGATGTGATCAAGAAAAACTACATGCTATATTATTATCAGTAGAATTGATCATTACGGCCCTCTTTATGTTATTGTTCGACTCATGCAAGGTACATCATTTTTTGAATATGAAATGGACCATATAAATAAATTGCCTAGCCTTGCACAATAAAGACGGAAAACAGAAAAAAGACAGCACCTGCACAATGTCTTTGCAGCAAAGCGTGATGTTTTTGTGGTACGTTTTAATTTTGTCTCTTTCATACTGTATATATTAACCCCACATGGGTCAAAATGTATTTTACAAAAACACACACATCTTTGTGAGCTAAGAAAACAGTGTTCTTTTAATTTTTCTGAAACAATAGTTTCAATATAAAAACCTAAGTGGTAGCACTTTATTTGAAGGTTCCGTCATAAGACTAACATGACACTGTCATTAACTATGACATGACGTTGTCAAGAATCTGTCATAAACTTTATAACCCTGTCATGACTTCTAACATACTGTACCCTAACCATGACAAATACCGGGTGATACTTAATGACAGAAGTCATGACAGCTGTATAAAGTTTATGACAGATTCATGACAATGTCATGTCATAGTTAATGACAGTGTCATGTCAGTCTTATGATGGTACCTTAAAAATACATGATACATGACATGATGCAACTTTACCATTTTATCTACCTTCATGGGTAACACTTTACGGTAAAGGTACATGAATTATCATGAATTCATGCATGATTTCATTTATGATTCATTTGTGATTTATGCATTACTTCATCTCTGAATATCTAATGATTCATCAGGAATTAGCATGAATTCATTGTTTGTCATTAATAACTCCTGCTGAAATATAATCTTAAGCATTAATTACTCTGGGTACATCATCATGAGTCATGATTAATTACGCATGATCATGATATTTTGTTCAAAAGCATCAGATATAATAAAAGTGGATACTTATTCAGCCTAGTTTTGCCTAGTTCCTCATGAGTTCATCATGTAGACTTTTCAAGAATTTCCCAGACATTGCATTGATTTTTATCCATTCAATACCATGACAACTAATTTTTACCTATTTAACCATGTCAACAATTTAGTTTAGAGGGCACAAACATGATGAACTCATGAGCAACTAACCTGTAATTCATGTCACTTTCATCACTTCATCTGAGGTGCCACAAGTATGATGAACGCCTTAAAAAATGATGCTTAGTTGATGACATGTATGCCGCCCTTATTCTGATGTTCAAAAGAGTGCACCTGTGTAACTGTCTGTTAGCAAGAATAAAGAAATAAATGGAAAGAGCAATTTATTTACCATTGATAGGACCATCCGATTGTACAATTTGCAAATGTTGAACCCTGCCAATACTTTAGTCGAGGGGGCACAAACATGATGAAGTCATCATGATCATGCTAATTAATCATGACTCATGATGATGTACACAGAGTAATTAATGCTTATGATCATGTGCTATTTCAGCAGGAGGTCATTAATGACAAACAATGAATTCATGTTAATTCCTGATGACTCATTAGACATTCAGAGATGAAGTAATGCATGAATTATGAATTAATCATGAATGATTTCATGCATATGTTCATGATAATTCATGTACCCTTACCGTAAAGTGTTACCCATTCATGAATTTGGCTTCATCCAAAATGACTTACAAAAAGAAGATAAACATCTGAACAAGAAGAAGAGACCTGAAGTAAGAACAGTAATAGTGAAAATAGTGACGAATGCTTTAGGTGAGAACAACATTAAACACTATGAGGTTAAAGGGTTCAAAGTATCATGATCCTAATCCATGACTCATCTTGTTTGCCATTAGAATCATGTCATAGTAATAAATGATTACACAGATAGAATACATTATGATCTCTCGTATAAACTCCTGTTATGTTGTTCATGAATTTCTTAAAATTCTATGACTGATGGAACAACATTAGAGATCACAACCAAGCTGATTGAACCTTATCTGTTGATCTTACCGCAGGATTAGTCATAAGCTATCTTCATCTGCTCTGTGCAGCTTGAGCAACTACAGAATATTTTTGTAATGTAAAAAAAAAAAAAACATATTATAAAATAATATTGAAATGTATAGTCTGGCCATGCTTGATAAACCATCTGTGGATTTCTCTCCAAAATTCCTCTGCATGCTCATAAGATGGGGGGGGTATGTAAAGGTGACTCTTTAAAGACAGGTGGTTGTGATTGGCAAAAGATCCATTAGGCTAATGGCTCGTGGTTATACCGGCTGAGAAAAACTACCGCTAGGGTATGTCTAGGTTACAAATGGAATGTACATTGGCCAGTACATTTGCGTTATGAACAACTGGTCAGTGTTGGTATTTGAGAAATACAGTATATAGGATATGTGAGGATACAGTATGTTTGTATGAATGTATAAATGACCAAAAGGGGTGGTTGAGATCTAAAATCAGTCACACCACACTGTAGGACTTTGGGAAAAGAGACATAACTACAGTAAAATGTGACTTGAAACATATTGTCCATATCTCTTAATCTGATGAATGTATTTGTCAAAAGCCAAAGATCTTTGTTTGTCCTGTCCAGCTTGGGCAGTTTCATGAAAAGTCAAACTGACGTAAATCTGATTTATGAATATGAAATGTTTTCATACAAAAAAAATTACATTATCACTGGGCTAGTTGAGACCTAAGGGTCCGTCATACATCTAGTCTGGCTTTCGCGACAAAGACTTAGCAACATTTTCAATGCAGCAACACAGGCAGTGGGCAGGCCCAGGTTGTATCATACACAGGTTTCTGTTCTTATCTGGCACCGTGTGTGTGTGTGCGTGTGTGTGTGTGTGTGTGTGTGTGTGTGTGTGTGTGTGTGTGTGTGTGTGTGTGTGTGTGTACTATACCGACCACTGTGTCACGCAGCCCCTCTCATCCAAAGCACCAGACTAGACGAGCCCAGATGAAAGAAAGGACAGTGGGAGGCAGAGGATGTGGTCACTACTGCAGTCAGGAAAGCGAGTCGAAAGAGACGTACAGTATGTGTGTGTGTGTGTGTGTGTGTGTGTGTGTGTGTGTGTGAGAGAGAGTGTGTGGTTGTGTGTGTAAGTTATGGTCAGACACAAGAATTCAGACAGACATTGTCTAGGTATTGAAGTTGTCTATTTTGACTAAATGGTGACCTGGAACTATTAGGCTCCTTTGATTCCCATCACTAAGGTATCTGTGGCCATATTGTTCACCCATAATCAGTCACTTAAAGCAGCTGTCCAAGCTCTGTTCGAAAAAAGGAAATAAAAAAGGGGGGGGGGGATAAAACTAATGGTTGCACAGGAGAGAACTGTTTTTAGTATAATCAATCTCATTTCAACTAAATGTTAAAGTTTATAGTTTGGCATCATTCAAACATAGCCCTGTTGCACTGGGCGGCTGACTGCATTAGATAGCGAATGGAACGGAAGAATTTGGAACAACATAGACCGAATGCAAACAAAAATGTGAACAAGCAGTTATATTGATTCAGTGGCTTTGAATTTTGAAGGATTTTGGTGCTGTATACTCAATGTAAAGAGCGATATGTCTATGGAGTTCTAAATTCTTTCATTCCACTCACCATCTAGTGGTCTCAGCAGGCTTGTACAACAGGGTTATGCATGAATGACACTGAACTATTACTTTAAACTCAGTGGGGCACAAGAGTTCAGATTGGTAGAAGAACCTCAACCCCGGACCAGCATATGAGACTTTCACAAAATGATTAATGCATGCTTGAGCTACATGTACATATCTGGTGCCAGACGGCTGGTCTGATAAGGAGTCATAAGGCAGAAAGTGAAGTAATGCCAATTCAATTCACTACTCCAGTGGGGTATTATAACATAAAGCATGCTTGTCTGATTTCTGTCTTTCTTTCTGTCTGTCTTTCTTTCTTTCTTTCTGCTTGTTTGTCTTTCATATTCACTGTCTTTTGTGATTCTTGTAACCTATATTTGTCACATAGGTATCCCAACAGTGTCTTAAAGGTGTGAACAGTAATAATTGTACCACCTGCTCTAAATCCTGTTCTAAATCTAAGTCTTCATTCCTTAAATTGCTCAAACTCAACAAGTGAAATAGAAATCAGAGAAAAAACATGTCCAAAGTGAACTTTTTTCAGTATTTGAATTGAATGTCAAGTCGTGGCTCACAGACTAACCTTATAACAAATGTTTGTTACTGCTTGATATGAATGACTAATGTAAAATGATTTGAAGTGAATGTCAAGCCATGGCTTGAAAGCCAACTATAAACAATGGCTTGTTACTCTTTACATTCTCACCAGTATTATTTCTTAAAAATAGGCAGGGACATCCCCTATAGCGACACACAGAAAAACATCTACAACATCCCTAAGCGTGTCTAATCTGTTGCATCCTCACTTCAGAAGATACATTGCTTACAATTATCATTAGTTCTTTAAAACACTAATAATGATACCTTATACAATTGTAATAACATACTGTAGGCTATAGTGTTAAATTTCCTCTTGAGTCACAATTTCTATGAAAAAATAAAATAAATATGATTGAGATTTTTACTTTAAGGCATCAGTTATGTTCTTAAAAAGCCCGATATAATTCTCTATATTTCTGATGACATGCCATGTCAGTCAAAGTTGCAGTGAATCGCAACTCAACACCAAAACTCACCACAATTAGTCACAGAAGTATTTCAATATCTTGGGCTTACTTGGGATTACACACATAAGCCGTGTAGGGATGATGATGCAGGGGGATTTTAAATGTTAAAAGTTGTATTTAGTACATAAACTCTATAAAGATAATGGATAAACTATTTCTGAAATTTGAGAGGTGGGTAAACTGTGTTTACTACTTAGCCTCCACTCAAGGCCTGATGAGTACAGGGGAATGGGTAGGCCTACAGTATGTTCAGGTGACTGCTACCATAGATATTAGATAGAATCACATGATATCTATGACTGCTACACACATGAAGTGTGTGACTGAGAGGCTTGGGTTCTAGAATACTAAAAGTACTTTCTGGTTCCCCATTCCCCATTAGATCACAGGATTCACGGATGAAGTTGCCTAAGTAATTTATGGGTGGACCACTTCATTGCTTCCCAAAGGGTTTAACCTGCAGGGATAAGGAATGTTTTAACATCTCTGATCTTTTAATAAGTCTAATTCTGCAGCATGAATGAGACCACTGCAAGGCTTGCAAATTCAACTAACTATGACATCATCTTGCAATGATGTCTTGCTTTGCAATATGATATGAAGAAATCATCTTGTAATGCCATACTTAATAGTCTTCACTACGTCTTCCCTGCCCTTAATATAACCCTGATGAGATGAATCATAAGTAACGGATATAAGACAGACACAAAATTCTGTCTACATCAGAAAAACGTATATATTAGGGAAAGTGTTTCTCAGGAACCACCGATATCATTTTTTTCCATTTTCTGTTTCCTCTAGGTTCTGAGAAAAACGAAGACGTTAGCGCCAGCTCCTGGCTTTACACCTGCCCCGAAACTGACACCTTCAAATTCACAGTGACAATGGACTTCCCTTTCTCTGTATATGAGATGACGAACGACGACAGGGATTCTGCTGACGAGCAGAGCCTGAAAGGTAGCGGTTACCGCCGCAAGCGGGAGTTTATCCCGGAAGACCGTAAGGACGCCACCTACTGGGAGAAGCGGCGCAAAAACAACGAGGCGGCCAAACGCTCGCGGGAAAAACGGCGGGCCAATGACTACCTGCTGGAGCGGCGGCTTCTGGCGCTGAGTAAGGAGAACTCCCAGCTGCAAGAGGAGTTGGCGTACATGAAGCTTCGCTGTGGCTACGTGGCGCCCCTGGGCTTGAACGCCAACCCTGCGGCGGCGGCAGCGGCGGCAGCAGCAGCAGCCCTGTCGGCCCAACATAGGGGTCTATTGCAGCTACACGCTCCCTGTGGCCTCCAGCCGATTCCGCCACCACCTCTCCCTCCACCTCCGCCTCCACCTTTGCTCCAGTCTTCGCCACTCCTCCTGGCCGACAAGGAGCTAGTCTGGGGCCGGGCAGAGGGGCCCAGTGTGCCCAAGGCCATCCCAGCCTCCTTCCAACACCGGCCTCATAGCACCACCACCAGCTTCTTATCATACCCCGGGCCCTCCGCATTCACCTCCCCTCGAGCACAGCCTCGGAGCAGCCGGGCTTTCCCTTTCCTGATGGAGATGCCGGGCATCTTGTCAACCTCGGCAAGCCCCACTTCACTGCTCCTGCCCCCCTTACTAGCGCCCTCTGCTGGGAGGCCTTGGGGTGGACGACCGGTGCCAGTTCGGCCTGGTCCCCCACAGGCAGCCTCGGACGAGGAGGGGGAGCAACAGGTGCCAGGTGCTGCTACGGGTTTGGATACCTGTGCAGCACTGCCTCACAAACTCAGACTCAAGACGCATAAAGGTGGCAGCCACATCGACATGGGCAGTGTCACCCCAGGAACGCTCTCTCCTCCTCTATATGTGTCTGACTGAAGCCAACCTGTGCACACACACACACACACACACACACACACACACACACACACACACACACACACACACACACACACACACACACACACACACACACACACATGTACACACGCACACACATACACATGTAAAGTATACGCACACACACATACACACACACACACACACACGTGTATGCACACACACACACACACACACACACACAAACACATGTATATGCACACACACATGCACACACACACAGAGAGAGATTAAGGTGAAAGGCCACTCAACAATGTCCAAATGGAAACAAGCTAAAATAAATAACAAACTCTCATATCACAAAACAGTCAACAACAACAACTGTGGCATATAAACATCACAGTCACACAACCAAAAAGTTCGCTTATCCATGATGACAAATGCTACAATTAATTAGTGTGAAATAAGTCATGAGAATGAATGATGAACTTTGAAATAAAATTTTATGAGACACAAATAGTGTCACCAATATGTTAAAAACAGACTGCACAAGAATGAAATGTCTCTTTTGTTGTGTTCAAACAATCATTCTTAAGCAAGGAAAGAAATTATTAGCACACATCTCCAAATTATTAAGTAATTAAAAAACAAATCTTGCTCAGGTGCTGTTGCCTTAAAAGCAACAATGCAATGTGTACCCTGGCCTACTCCCTGTTTTAGCCTCAAAATGGAGGTGACTGTGGGTTGAGGCTTTGAAATCAATCCACCTTAACCATAACACGGGAAAGATTCACAAGAGGTGTGAACGAGTTCATAATTCTCTCACTCTTACGCACTCTATGACAACAGAGAGAAAAATAAGGATGAGTTCATGACATGAGATCACGTTGTTGCTGTGCACTAAACACACCCGTGGTTTAGCGGAGGTGGAGCTGTCAGCGTGAGGGGCAGATCTTGTGGCACACTCTTCCTTTACCGATGATCCGAGAGTTGTGTGGTTAGTGGGGGGTTGTGAGCCTCACACGGCTTGTTTTGGGTGCTTGAGGCTTGATGAATAAAGAATGACAGCCATTGCATGTCCTGTGGAATGGAAATGTTCACCTGTCAGACTGAAACAAACAAGTATGATCAAACACTCTAAGCATTCCATGACCCAAAAAATTATTCATAAATTGAAAAAAAAGTGATATACATTATGAATACATCATAATATATCCATAATACATAATAATACATAACAATGAAATATAACTTATCAACTACCAGAACACCAGCTCTGGCTATTATGTATTACATGTTGATTATATTCACAAACCACCATCTTGTGATGACACAGACCCCCCACCACTTGATTCCACACCCCCAAAGCCAACATTATTAGTCTTGCTCGTAAGGGCTGAATCATCTCTTCCACACTTACCAACAATTAGTGGTCAGAAAAAGCTGTGGGCATTGGCTATTACTTTACAGTAAGATGTGGCTAGCAAGCAAGTTTGAAAAAGAAATATCTGTATAAGAAATGGAAGGGACTTACTGGTACACACTAAAGAAACAACACCTGTTTAATTTCACACAGTTTATCAAGTCATAGGTGAGGTGTGAATTTGAAAGGACGGGAAATAGAGTTATGGCAGCCCATCAGTCATGATGGTCATTTTATTTGCATTAAAGGACAGCTCTGAGGAGAGAGGTGAAAGGGGCTATCACACGTAAATCAATCCATATCCCTGTAGTTCAACGGATTCTCTAATGGGATGGAGCAGTTTCATTCTCCTTCATTGCCCTGATTGACTTAACATTAGCTGCTAGTTCGCTATTGTATCAATTTTTATCGTTCTTTTTCCAACAGACAGCACTCTGTGACCTTGAATAACACAGTCATTAATTGATTTCTCCTTTAATTCCTGTGTTTTTGTTTGTTTGTTTGACAGGTTGTTATGTACAGTATAAACTAAACCAAATCTCTCTAAAACAGACGTAGACATGAATAGAAAGGAGTTAGGGTGTGTCATGAACATTTAGTGGTGCGCACTTCACTTCACTTCACTTCACAGTCAGAGTCAGATTGGCTGTGGCGGTGGTGGTGAGTTTAGGTGGGAGTTCTCTGCAACTGAGAAGCTTTTTCCTGGCCAAGAGACCACTTCCTTAAGAGCTGATGTGTGCGTCAAAATGAGCGGCACTATGAGCAACTGACGATAAGAGTTGTGGTGGTCAACTGTCTGGTGAATCATGCTCTCCACTTCATACCTGGCTGTTGCCTATGCCATTGACATTGACATCATCAGATTGACACGTGGCCCTTTTTCACTCATGTCAAAAGTGAAAACAAAACAATGCACAAAAAATGTTTGCCAACAGGTGTGATACCCTGGGTGAAGCCTCCTTTTTACCACTCTCCCCCTTTTTACCACACACGCACACACACACACACACACACACACACACACACACACACACACACACACACACAATATTTGAGAGGCCCATAATTATTTGTTGTCATAGGGCCCAAAATTTCTAGCAGCACCCCTGCACACACACACACACACCAAGGTCAAGGTCACAGAGTACTGTTGATAGAAAGAATACGTATCTGGTTCAACAGACCAAATTTGGGAACTGGCAGCAAATGTTAACTGAAATTTCCTTTGTATTTTTATGTTTCAAATTTTCTTATATTCTTCTGCCTCTGACAACACTCATTGAACTTTGAGTTGATATACTCTAGATGCTACCATTAAAACTTTATATTACCAATATATTTTTCACCTTAAGTAGATCTAAATTCTTTTGTAATAACTGTTTTTCATACTTCTGTAGCTTACGTTATTAATTTTGAGCTGACATTTGCTAGCAGTCCAGCATACAGTACTTACAGTAGCACAGTAGTAAGCAATGGCAGCGAAATACAGTAGCAGCTAATGATAAGGCCCCAACCAGATACTGTTCTGGGTAGCTGTCTGTATCACTCATATCACAAACCACTACTGTTTCTTGTACATGAGTCAGAATAATTGTAAATCCACTCACACAATATAAAATCTCAGATAAGTAGTTCCGATGGCAATCTCAGATCTGTATAATGACATTGTGGCATGGAACTGCTCATGAGAAAAAATGTTTGTGAAACTCATTTTAATGTCCTCTACACAATCTTACAGCCTGTTGAAACTGTCAAGCTTTTTTTTTTAGCCAAGAATATGCCCTCACTCGCTGCCTACGATCTACAGGAAGCACGCTCAAGCGGAGAGTTCATACAATGCATAATATGGGGGTGATATTTATGGTGTTATGAAACCGAAAGAACATACCAGGGTACCATACTTCCCTCTTTCAAGATCATTTCAAGGACTTAATTTAAGTTACTAAGTTGCCCATGGAAATGGCTTCACTTCCTCAATCATCTGTTTCATGCTAACAAATGACATCAAGATCATGAACGGCATAACCAACCATCAAAAGGCCGGGTTGTGTTATAGTGCTATAATCCATTGAGCTTTTGGTGACAAGCCAGACTATATCATCAAATGATAGATAGTCAGGCCATGAACAAAAGATCAGGCTCAATCCAAGGGTTTTTTTTTTCTTTCAAACCACTCTTGCATGCTGATATCCTGAGAAGCTACCGCTAAGTGACTTTGGATGAAGACCAAGCGATGCGATTGGTCCGACCAAACTTTGGAAGAATACCACTGAGGCACTATGACTTGTGGCTAACATGCCAGCAGATCAAATCTATTTCTGTTGCAAGGGAACAATGTCAAAAGAGAACAGAATGACTGGTCGGTTGAGGTTTTATGATCAATGTATGTAGTAGGTTATTATATAACTATTGCTATACATGTAGCTTACTGTTTCATTGTTGTCAATCAGTCTACAGCTGTGTTGTTTGGGGTCAAAGAGAGAAGACTGTAGGAAAAAGTATATCAGAAAATGTGATATAGGCCACAATCCATAATTTGAAACAAATTTGATAATGCAGCTTAGATTGAGAGATAAGTTAAAATACATTACATCAAGACTGGTATGTTCACAGTTAGTCCAAAATACAGAAGACTGCTTACTGGAAATGGGAAACGAGACCACATCACACCCATATTGGCAGCTTACATGGCTTCCTTCGAGGTAGGTTGCATTCCAACATACATGTACAGTAAAGTAGCATTGACAGTTTTTATGGCTGTGCTTCAAGCTACATAACAGACATGTTAAGCCCCTTCAAAAACTTTGTCCCGCATTAACAACTCTCCTTTAGTGTCTATGGCCTACATTTCTGGAACTCAGAAAACTTGAAAATAAATAAATAAATAAATAAATATAATGAATAAATTACTGGAACACTCAAAAATTATATTTGTATCAGAGAGGATTCAAACAAAGATCTTTGTTTGTATTGTCTTATATTTTTATTTTGCTGCACTTTGAGTACTGGCGACTGTATTTTTATTTATCTTTTCGTTTGATTATGGAGCACATGGTTTGAAATGTACATATACATATAGATATCAAAATGTCTTACTTATGAATAGCAAACCAGCAGCACCATTCACTTGGTGTTAGCCGGCGATTCGCTGTTCGGCCTACATTGTATCAATTTTTTCTTATTTCTACTGACAGCATTCTGATCTTCAACAAGCATTGATATCAGTAAAGTTTTGTAATTTTGTCAGGTTAAACCACTACCTTGTAAAGTCCGTGGGCCGCAAATGTGTTGAACTTGAAACAATTTTGCATGATTTATAGTCAAATGTAACCACTGTGTGTGTAACAGTGGTATACATTTTTAACCAAAGTAGAAAGTAGGTCATATGAAATCACAGAAGTGACACAGAATCAGCAGTTTGTTTTCAAGTACTGTAGGCCTACAATCTGAATATGAGAAGGCCTCTTCTTTTCATCATCTAATTCTAATTGTATATGTTGTTTTTTTGGGTGACCACAAAACCTTGTCAAATCTCTGTCCCCAAGACTAATCAGCATTTCTAAAAGGCATTGAGAAACTTAAATCAAAATGTAATTGACTAACCGTATTACAGGTTAAAGGGATATCACACCTTTTTATGAAAATTGGTTATTCACCCTCTTACCTGGAGTTATGTGGGTAAAAGCTGGCAATCCCAAATTTAAGCTTTAGCTTAGCATAGGCGCTGGAATGTAAAGTAGCCAGATAGCAACTCTTTGGCTACTTTACTTTCCAGCTCCTTAGTCTGCAGCCATGAACAGAACAGGATTCATACTGTATATGGGTTGATTGACTCTGGACAATAACTTAAAGTCATTCATTGTCATTAGGCTACATCTGTGCATGTTTTTCCATTTGATGAAAGCATGGTACTACATTAGGTTTGTGCTCTTATTTTGGGTTAAATGCTGCTTAGTAACAGTCATCGTTCACCTCTTGGCTTTGGAGTGTTTTTGTTGAATGAAAGAATTCATAGGTATGTGACAGTAACCAGACTGATGATAGCCTACCCTGTTTCAGCTGAATAGCTGAAACTAAGCAGGTGTGGGCTTGGTAAGGTACCTGGATGGGAAACCCCTGAGGAAAAGGGGGTTGTTGGTGGGTGGCTAGTACTGTAGGTGGCTCTCTTCCCTCTGGCCTGAGATCAATCCCAATGTCCCAGTGCAGCGCTGTAAGAGAGGCCGTATTTCGGATTACGGTTAAACCGCTAAAACCTTAGACCGTTAGAGGTGTTAGAGAATGTTAGAGGCCCTGACTCACAGTGGTCATAGAAGATCCCATGACACTTATCGCAAAGAGTAGGGGGTTCCCCGGTGTCCAGATTAAAGTCCCAACCTGGCTCATTCAATCTGACCCCCAAATCATCCCCCCATTGTAATTGGTTCATTCCCCCATTCTCCACCTCAGATTGGTGTGTGGTGAACATTACCACCCAGGTGGGTGCTACACGTTGGTGGTGGTTACCACTAACTTTGGATCAACTGTCTTGTGTAAAATGTGCAATATAATATAAATACATATGACATGACTTGACTTCCACAGAAAGTTTCTGGAAATTCACTGGGAATTTTTCCACCCCTTTGAAACCCTAATCCTAAAATAGGAATTTCTTAAGTTAGGAGCCCTAAATAAGTTTTCATAAATCTAAAATAACTGTCAGTAACTGGTCAAGCAGCATAACCTCACAATTGACAACCAAAACAATTGATTGACAGAAATATTAGGATTTCCTAAAGTAAAGTAAGATACTGTAGGGGGCCAAAGATGAGATAAGACCTACTGCAGTTCTGGAATAAGGAGTTAGGATTTTTCAAACTAAAGTTAAAGTAGAATGCTTTCTGTAATGATGCCACAGATATTACAAACCATACTCAAAAGTGCATTGTTATCCTGTGTAAGTTATCTCAAGTCATTTCTGTTTTCTCAGGCATACTTTAATCATTTCAGCAGCAACCAAAACCCCCAAGCAAATGAATAAACCGTATGAGAAAGGTCAAAGTGTTTTTCCTTGACATTTGCCATTGTGTGCAGTTAGTTGTAGCATGTGAATTGGCACATCCAATCCTCATCTTAAGCCCCTGTTGCTCTGATTACCACTGCTGATGCGTCTCTGTTGTGGCTAGTTTCTGTAGTTTCTGTACTCTCGTTTCAGCGCTGGCCACAAACATCTGCTGTCACTTTCAGATAGGCTTGTGTGCATGCACACAGAAACACACACACACGCACACACACAAACAATGACACACATTATATACACACGCGCATGCACACACACACACACACACACACACACACACACACATGCGGTCTCAACCCAACAGCGCTCTCAAATGAATTGGAATCCCCTCTAGCGGTACTGAGATGAGTGATGTGCTGTCAATCACACAGATCTGGATACCGTCAGTCTGTCTTGTCCTGTGTGACTGAGTGCACTATTGCTTACAGAGAACTTGTTAGACTTAGCACAGTGTTGTTTGGACTTTCCCCATGCCCCAGTATTCCTGATATCAAATAAACAACAAAGGGTCTGGACCACCGAGTGAACTGCTATAGATTATAAGTAAAGATTATAAATTATCTAGTAGATTTTTTTTGCATTAGCTGAGACAAAATAAAATAATAGATACACCCCCCCCCCCCCCAAAAAAAAGAAAGAAAGAGAAGAGGGAAAAAGAAAATGACCCCAGTTGAGAGTATGTTACAGCATTTAACAGCAGCGACTGGCAGGAAATGGATTTTCTGTGCAGTCACATATACTGTACATCCAATTTATCTGTTCAAATTGAGTTTTGGGGTCAGTATGCGGTTCTTCCAGCAGGGGGCACTGATGACTCACTCATACCTTACATGCACACACTCTCTCTCTCTCTCTCGGTATGTTGTGGCACTATCACGAGGCTGTTGGCTTCAGGAGGAGAGGCAGAGTGAGTCAGACAGCGAGCCGATTTCATGGCACCATTTCTGAGTTTTAAATGGCAGCTTGATTTTTCTCCCTCTCTCTCTCTTTCTTTCTCTCATTTCCCTTCTTTCTTATACCATGGACACATTTTGGTACAAGCATTCTCAGATCTACAGCATAATTACTTGCTCAATATACATTGATTTGATGTCTTTGCTGTCTTGTGTGTCTCTGCCATGTGTGGGTGTGTGTGGGAGGATGTGGATGGAAGAAAGTTCGGAGGGAGAGATAGAAAAAGAGAGAGAGAGAAAGAAAGGGAGGGAGAAGAGCTAAAGAGGAGGAAGAGAATAATGTATGTGTGTGTGTGTGTGTGTGTGTGTGTGTGTGTGTAGATTTGTGTGTGTCTCTGCTCATTTCTGACCATAAGCTCAGGGCTTTATTTTTGAAAGCACTGCTTCTTGCCACTGAAATTGCAGACAGAAATTGCTGGCTCGGTGTCTTCCCCATCTTTCTCTTTGCCCCAGTGTCACAATGAGACAGTCATTTGGAAAATGGAAAAGTGAAAGAATTGATATGTCACAAAGACTCAAGGTCTCCATGACTACAGTCACCAGGCAACAATCAGTCTATATACAGCGTCCTGTCGTTTCCCCGGGAGTTATAACATGCAGATACCCCCTTCCCACCCACACAGATACATACATGTTCACAAATACATACTATGTACACATAAACATACACACACAGACACACAGACACACACACACACACACACACACACACACACTATTTCGCCTTGTCACTGCTTGGTTGTCAAGTGCATCTCTTTGGCTGGCGTATTGGAATCGTAATCTTGGAAATACACAATCACATATATCAAGCAGGTTGCTTGTGAGGGCTGGTAAGATTGTTTCAGTCTATCATGCCCCACAGTAACTGCAGTCTACAGATAGGCTACCATGCTGGATACTGGGCTGCCAGAATGTGTGCCAGTTACAATCCATTCACTGATTGTGGGTGTATTATCTCTTTTTACAGCCTGCTTCTGAAGAACACTGAATTACACAAACACACACACACACACACACACACACACACACACACACACACACACACACACACCACCACCACCACCACCACCACTGGCTTTGAAATACAACATGGGAGAGAAAGAAAGAAAGCAATTTAAAAGAAGCACTGTGCACAAGATAAAACAGCCTTTTCTGAGGTTTCAGAGAACATACTGTACTGTGAGAGTAGATTGATAGTGGAGTGATGATAGTGAATCATAGATTTCAGGTGGCAGCATACATGTACGCTGAGCGAAGCAACTGAAGTAAGAATTGCACATTTTACTTTAAGTCTGTGTCTAAAGTTATTACAGTATTATAAACCTACTTCTTAAACGTGATTGAAATAACCATTCAATATAGTGTATACAAAAAATTAGGATACACCAGTCTGGGCTTATGGATTGTTATGTGATGAATAGTTCACAACCCTTTATGCTTCAACTGACAGGACACAGACTAATGGTAATGCACAGTATTCGGGTGTTACTGTAATCTGCTATTCCTGGCTGATTTCAACTACACTAAACCTGTTGTAGTTTTTTTTTATTTAAGGTTAGTGAGTTATTTAATTCAGCGAAGTGATTTATTTCTGTTACATTCAACATAATGTTTGTATACTTATACTATAGGTATATGTATACTTTATAATTCACTGAGCCCAATAATAAAACAAATGGTCTTCATGTACAGCCTAGTCCCCAAACGGAGCAACACATTCAAAGCCAATCAACATCACTGACTCTACCATTAATTCCATGTTTTTAAAATAGCTACACTGCACAGAGTCAAGAGAGCAATGTTTTTATTTTGTTTTTCAGACTGCAGTTAATTTGTATGGTAACACTTTCATTGGAGTAATTAGTTCAACATGACAAATAGTAGCTCAATACAGGTCACACTATGATATGTATTTACAAATGTAGAATGATGGTGTAGGCTAAGTGCTAATTGATGTATTGGTAAATCTAGAGCTATACTGAGGTCTCTCTCTCGCTCGCTCTCTGTTCTAAATGACTCAAGATGTGTGTTCATCTTTCATTCTTTTATAATGCCTTTGGCCATAAAATACATCTCATCTAAATTAGGTGATTATTTGCAGCTCATAGCTAGCACCTTTCCATCCTGTCTTATTCTCATCTCTTCATTTTCTCTCTTCCTTCTTTCGCTCGTTTATTTCATCTGTTCATTCTTCTATTTTTTCTTGCCTCTCTCTCTCTCTCTCTCTCTCTCTCTCTCTCTCTCTCTCTCTCTCTCTCTCCATGCCCTCCTCAATCCAATCATCACAGAGCTACCAGGTCGTGACAGGAGCGGGACTTCTGTCGGAAGAACTTGCCCCCTTCCCTCTCTCTCTCGCGGGGGTAGCGTGGTACCAGGCTAGCCAGGAAGCGCTTGGCACGGGTGGTTAGGCTCTCACGGCGGCCTCCGGCCCCTCCACCACCGTCCTCACCGCCGTAAGCCCCCGAGGGTCCTAAGGGCTCACCCCGCGCCGCCCGCACTGCTGCCTCCAGCAGCTCTGCTGTGTTGTGCTCCAGCGTGGTGGAGAGCTCCATGTACAGGCTACCGAACAGGGCTGCACTGGAGCGTGCCTCTGGGATAAGAACAGAGAGGAGAGGGGAGGAGAGAAAAAGGGTGAGGGAGGAAGAGAGAGAGAGAGAGAGAGAGAGAGAGAGAGAGAGAGAGAGAGAGAGTTACTAGTGTTACTAAGGCCTTTATTACTGTAAAAGCTATAATTTCATATGAAGTTGCTCAGTCCCTGTCACTACATGTTAAATTTACATTAAATTTTATGCATTTAGGATTTGGCTATGCATTTTATCCAAAGCGCCTTACAAAAGGAGAATTATGAATTGTTATACGACCCCAAAGTATATTGCGGCATCATGAATGCACCAGGCCGGTAGCTACAACTAATAAGCAGCCTTCTCTGGCCTGCACAAACATATCAAAATTTGCTCCCCGGCAAACGTTCAAACCTTTTATGATTTTGCTATATAATTTCTGTCCATATCACACCGGCACTCTCCTTTAACATTCAAGCTATATACTGTACAACACAAATTAAACACAACTAAAAACTTTACTTAGAGTGCCATTTGCTAAGAAGTCAGAGGGTGCAATAAGTTTATAGTTACATTCAAGAGAGGACATCATAAAGGTAACAAAATAACAAAAAAGTCCAGCACATAAACTATACAAAGGAATGAACAAGGGATGTCTAAACGAGAGAGGGGACGGTGAGAAACAGAAATATGCACATATTCCTGTGTGTGTTTTTTATTCATGATTAAGACCAGCTTTGTCCTGTATGTAAAGTCAATGGCAACACAAGTGGCTCTCTGTCATAACACTTCAGCAGCAAAGAATTGCATTTAAATATGGAATAGATTGAGGGAGAGGGGGAGGAAAAGAGAGAAGAGAAGAGCCAGAGGTGAAAAAAGGAAAGGGAGGGATAAAGAGAAAGAAAAGAGAAGGAAATAGTGAGTGAGAGAAAGAAAGAAAGAATGAGAGAGAGAAAGAAGGGAATAAGTGTGTATGAGAGAGAGAGACAGAGAAACAGAGAAACAGAGAGAGAGACAGAGAGAGAGAGAGGTGTTGAAAAAGCGAGAGCAAACTCAGCCTCACACACACCCAGAGCTAGAGAAGAGGAGATGGAGGATGAGCGGGAGAGCAGAGGCTAACAGCGGGTGGAGATGAGGAGCGTGTCTGTGAATGAGCCCCAGGCTCCAGGTGTCAGGGGGGGTTAACTGATTCCGTGTCGAGCCGCAGGTGACGGCCTGATGGAGTGGAGATGGAGGGGTCGCTCTACGACACCTAACCCCCTTCCCACACACACACACACACACACACACACACACACACACACACACACACACACACACACACACACACACACACAAGTCTATGTACCTCACACAGCTTGGTGTGACTCAGCCTTGCAAAATACTTTTATACACACATTCCGAGACACATATACTGTATACATAGACACATACACACAAACTATCACAGATTAACACACACACACACACACACATACACACATTGACCTCAACTTGAGACTCAAAAAAGTAACAAACTCCACCTGTGCATTCAGATAAAGCGATTGTAGAAAACAGCTGGAGGAAAAACTCCAAACCCTAGCATACATTTTTATCTCTCTTTTTCTCACTCTGTTTGACTCTCTCCTTCTCTACGTAATACCCACAGACGGGCATACCTGAACAAAGCTGCACGTGGGCACACACACACACACACACACACACACACACAGACAGACAGACAGAGAGAAGCCGACTGAGGGCACGTACAGTACACTATGTGGCAGACTTCACACACACAAACCCTGAGGAGGAGACGGGGGAAGAGCTACAATGAATGGAAGATCCTCCGGCGTGATCAAGTGTAACTAAAAAAGCACGATGCACACGGTGAAAAGAGGTCGTTTTCGCGTCCCTTAATGACTTCCAATTAAAGCTGTATTCATTAATTAGGGGCTAATTTTCCCCTGACAGCTGAGAGCTGAGCTGAGACGGAGAGAAAGAGAAGGAGAGAGACAGTGAAAGAGAGAGAGAGTAAAAGAGGGAGAGGGAGAGAGAGAGAGAGATGGATGGGAGAACTTTGTTTTGCAAGGCTCCTGATGGTGCATGCTCACTTGAGGAGCTGGAAGGAATGTAGCATGGAGAAAGATGGAGGGAGGAAAGGAGGAGGGGGGGGGGAGCCGTCCGTCGCTCCGTTTCTCATCTCACGCCTCCGTACGCAATTAACCTCAAACGCCACGCTCCGTGCCTCAGGCACCCAGCACAGGCCATGCACATTATGCAACATGAACAACACCAAGCCAGGAGCTGCCAGGAAGTGTGTGTGTGACAGTGTGTGAATGTGTGTGTGTGTGTGTGTGTGTGTGTGTGTGTGTGTGTGTGTGTGTGTGTGTGTGTGTGTGTGTGTGTGTGTGTGTGTGTATGTAGAGAGAGAGAGAGAGAGAGAGAGAGAGAGAGAGAGAGGATATGTGTATGCTTTTGTGTTTTAGGGTGAATGTGGGGAGCAAAAGGGGAATTTGTGTGTGTGTGTGTGTGTGTGTGTGTGTGTGTGAGTGTATGTTTTTGTGTGCATATGTGCGTACTGTAGTTATGTGAGCGTAGTACACAAACCATTATAAATTTAAGCATACTACATTAGCAGAAAGTGTATCCACAATCCAGTGCGCATGGGTACATAATATGTGTATACAGCGTGTGTGTATGTTGTGCATCCTGTGGGCATGTGTGTCTATGTGTATGTACTTTATGAGTCAATCAGGAGAGAGGATGGTTTGGCGGGGTGGGGGCGAGCATTCTTTTCACTGCTAAACAAAAAGTGTGTGGCTTCATTCTCTGTGCTGAAACTCTGCTGGTCGTGATAGACAGCAGGAGTCTGAGTTTGTTGGGAGGATGTGGGGGATGCTTGTTCCGGTGTCTTTTGCCCTGACTATGACTATTTTGGGGGCTGTGTGTCTTTGTGTGTGTGTGTGTGTGTGTGTGTGTGTGTGTGTGTGTGTGTGTGTGTGTGTGTGTGTGTGTGTGTGTGTGTCAATAACAGAAAAATGGGGACAGCAAGGCAGGCTGGGTGAGAGGATGAAGTGGAAAATGAAAAGGAGAGAGAGAGTGTGTGTGTGTGTGTGTGTATGTGTATGTGCGTGCATACAAGTGTGCGTGCATGTGTGTGTGTGTGTGTGTGTGTGTGTGTGTGTGTGCGTGTGTGTGTGTGTGTGTGCGCGCGTGTGTATGTGTAATTCTGTGTGTGTGCATGTGTGTGTGTGTGTGTGCATGTGTCGTGTTCAGCAGAAAGTCCCCTCATCCATCCAATACACCCACACTGCACTGCAGCTGGCATTCACACGTTCATAAATCTCCCCAAATCCGATCCCTCCAGCTGGGATGACAACAAACCAGGCCTGTCAGCACCCCCACCTACCTCAGGTAACCACAGAGAGAGAGAGAGGGGGGATGAGACAGAAAGAGAGAGAAAAAGAGGGATGGGACAGAGAGATGAGGGGGTGAGACAGAGAAAAATGCGTCACAGAATAAGCAGTAAGAAAGGATGAGGACAAAGAGAGAGAGGGGTCTGGAGAAAATAACCAATAGTGTATTCACAAACATCTCTCTCTCTCTCTCTCTCTCTCTCTCTCTCTCTCTCTCTAAATATTTATATGTATTTACACATTATATACTGTACATACATATTATATATGATATACATATATACACATTATATGCAAAGCAATGTACATGCCATACATATGTACAGACTAATAATGTCTACAAGCATACAGAGAGTGGAAGAGGACTGCACTAGTTTTCTCCAAAAATAACAAGCAGGACACCAAGCTCCAGAAGCACCTGCAACAAGAATCAAATCCCTGATGCAGCAGATGCAATAGACATGTACTGATGGTGTCCCAAATACTGACACTTTTAATGGGAAGAAATGAGGAAGAAGGGGGAAAAACATGGTGTATTGCTGACTGCACATCTGTCAACTCCTCATAGGGTGCCCTAATCCTCCCTGTCTGCAATGGCTCTGGCCTCACCTCACCTGTCCCCACCTGCTCCTTTCTCTTTCACTTATACCCACATAATGGCAGATATCTAAGGACTCTGGTCAGTCACTCGCCAAATGCAATAGCCAACTGAGACACAGCACCTTTTTCTAGAATTCAGAGATTTAAGAATGATATGTTTGGGCAAATACTAATGTGAGAAGTCTAATGACTGAATGGGGCAATGAGGGATATCAACATTAAAATGAATTCTAAGTAATCTCCAACAAGCATTATGGCTTTTTTACAATGGCTAAGACCATGCCGTAACCGCAAGGGCTGGTATCTTAATCAATCAACCAATCCTAATCAAGGGCCAAAAGCAATCAATCAATCCTAATAATCAAGGTCCGAAAGCAATCAACCAATCCTAATCAAGGGCTGGAATTACCCGAATGAAATAGTTACACGTGTCACAAATAGGCTTGGGCTTTGTGGCAGCTACCTGAAGGGTAGGATTACACTAGAATTTAAACATTTTCTTATCACTCAAAGAAGTGATGGGGATTGATAAATGACATATTCTGAGTTAAAAGTGCATCCTTGCACTAGATGAAGATATGTAATTTGCTCATAAGCAAGTAATGTTCTAAAAGTGCAACGCAAATCTAACACCCCCACCTGTGCCCATCTCCCCGCTATAGAAGAAAAGTTCATGCTCAGGATTTTTTCCCACTATCAGCCCTGCAACTGTAGAGCGAGAGGAATCGGTTGGACCAGTTCTTGGTAATCTGCTCAAATTTACTGACTTTGTGGCACACAAGTAACAAGGAAATGCGTAAATATCAACAATTCTTATCCTTGTGGTGAACATGATTGTGGTTGAGTTGAAAAATAAGTTTTTATTTCCTTTCTCAGTTTTTTTCAGTTCTTCTGAAACATCCCTGTAAAATCTCTATAAAATTAATTTACAGAGAACGAGCACACCAGGATTTTAACATCACTGGCCCACTCATGTTTGGGTGTGGGATCAGGAGCATGATATTGAATTAACAAAATAATTCTGCCCGCTAATTAAATTTAAATTAAATTTAGCTCATCAAATCACATTGCCTCATACAATTTGGAGTCCGCTATCTCACAAAAAAGACCAATGCACATACTGTACAGTATCTAATACCAGAGAAGGTCAAACAAGAGGTCAAACATTTGTTACGTTCCGTGCACTAGGGGGGTGGGGCTGGGGCTGGGGCTGGGGGGTGAGAGCCAATCCCCCTCTATTCAGACCAGAGTCAAGCTCGCATAATACCCATATGAAAGATCGTTGAAAAGGTTGTATTGTGACGTAATGCACTTATGCACACCATAATCATTCACGTTTGCTACCACAGAAACATATTATGATGCTGTATATTAGTCAGTATTCCATGATCTTTGTTAATGCTGTATGCAATGTAGTCAAAGACTGTAAAATAAATATGGGGAGATATAGATACACTGTCAAGTAAACATGGGCAGATACACAGAGTACATGCATACCTCAGGGAATAGAAAACAGCATATGTAACCAAATATGTTAGTATGTCTGCATACTTGGCCAATCTTCTGTTTACTAGCATTTTTGCCAATATGGCTGACCGATTTTGGCTTAGTTATTTGCCCAATGTGAAGTGCATGACACAATGTTGTCCATGTCCATGGGGATGAGATTCCCATGTGTTATCTACACTAATGGCCGTGTCAGATCTTCTTTGGCCAGTGCAGCTTGGTGAACACCCACAAACACCCCTGGGTGCTGCCTCATCCTCCATAACACAGTATTAAGCGCACACACACACACACACACACACACACACACACACACACACACACACACACACTCACACACACACACACACACACACACACACACACACACACACACACACATACACACACAAACACACACAAGCACAAACACACACACAGAGGGGTACTATTACACACCTTCTGTGCTGACCTCACGGGAGCGCACCAGGTCACTCTTGTTGCCCACGAGGATTATGGGAGTCTGTGGCTGCGTCTCTCTCAGAAGGAGGCGGAGTTGGGCGGTGCGGTGGAAACTCCTCCTGTCCGTCACCGAGAAGACGAGCACACACACCTCGCACTGCAGGGTGGACAGGTCCTGAGGCAAACACAAGACAAGATGCGGAGGACGGAGGAAAAACATGGCCCAGGAAATTAGATTTTCCAGAATGTCAGTGGTGTCGTTTCACTATAATTCCAATTGTGTCAACTGCTGCAGCTCTCAGGAAATTCAGAAGACCATTAACTAGCTGTTAATGTCAACAGTAACAACAATAGAACGTATTATTAAAAATCCAATGATCCTGAATTATTTGCTATCACAACTCATATCTGGTTAATAACAAAAATGTATTGACTCCACCTCACTTAATTTAGCTGTGCATAACAGCACTATCTCATTTGATGATTATCACATTACTTTATAATGAAATCCTGCCTCTATCTCGTTTGTGTTGTTCGACAAATGTCACAGGTGATATCTGAGGATAAGCCAAATGTCACAATTGCGGTTTCACAATCTCTAGGGTACACCCATTGAAAATTCAGAGCTGTTACAGTAAAGGGTGTCTTTGAGGGACATTGACAGATGGCAACACAGAGTAATCCAGCTGTCTGTCTCACGCATGAGATGTGGTGCAAACAAATTACCAACCATGAAACAAGAATACTGTTATTACAACTCTTTGAGAGGGTGGAGACGTCGCAGTTTACAATAACAAGCATTTGACAGAACCATTTGGACATTTATAGACTAGACAGAGAGTCATGATTCAGTGTGTGTGTGTGTGTGTGTGTGTGTGTGTGTGTGTGTGTGTGTGAGAGAGAGAGAGAGACTGTTACAAGATGGTAGCGAGAAAAATGTCTGTGGGCGTGTGTGTGTTTGTGTGTGTTTCTGTGTATGTGTCAGAAGAGGAAAAAAGATAAAGTGAGACGTATATTGTACATAGGGAGAGTGATTTGGATTGTGTGTGTGTGTGTGTGTGTGAGTGGAGGGGACTGAAAAAGAGGTGATTTATCAGTTGCTCCATTAGTTCATTCACATCTTTACTGTATTTGCTGTTAAGAGGGTCTGGGGAGCGCGCATTAGCGTGTGAGAAATTAGCGCAGGAGAGCTCTTTGCTACGCGTACAGCAGCCCATTAAGTCCCCGCCGAGAGTGGAGGAGAGAGGGCACCTCTACCACCACCACCCCCAACGCCCATTAATAACACAATGCCCAGTGGCGGGAGCGCCGCAACAAGCGAACGGAAAATTACCACACACCTTTTAAAAGCCCATCAATTACCATGAGCAAACGTTCACCAAAGCGCAAGGCCAGCCTTGCAAAATGTGCATAAACCCACCCGACTACAGGTACAGTATATAGACATTTTCTGTGGAGCTGTGCAGACGTGACAAAGAGTGCTGTATTATTTGGCCGAGTGCTGTATTATTTGGCCTAGACAAATGTTTAGGTGAGGTAAGATTTTATCCACCTGCTGAGATTTCCATTACTTGTAAGCCGTTTCATGTTTTCTTTGTGTGCCCAATTTCATTTGTGTGCCCAATTTTTCCCTCACTGATATGACAGAGCTTGCCGAGTAAATATTTCCTTTCAATGAGCTTTAATTACTGTTCTGTACATATTTACAGATCCTCTTCTCTTTGAGCAGCAAATAATACACCTCACATCAGAATGCAGCTCTTGACACACAAGCAGAAAACCCTGGACTCTGGAAAAGCTTAATACTCCCCCATAGAGACTAGCCTTGCTGGAGACATGCCTGCTGAATGTGACATAACAACCAAGGATGAACTGGGTCAGCAATAAGCAAGCTAAGGGAACAGTATACACACACACACACACACACACAGAGAGAGAGAGAGAGAGAGAGAGAGAGAGAGAGAGAGAGAGAGAGAGAGAGAGAGTACAAAAACAAGACAACTGAGATAAAGAGGTAGTTGAAGGTCATGGTGCAGCCGTTCCCTTTGTGTCTGTCTGTTTAATATGTTTCTCTGTCATTCAGGACTAGACTAGGGCATGTTAAGTTTGCAGCATTTGACGCATGCGTACACACACAGACGCACAGACACAGACAGACACACACTCACACACACACACACACACACACACAGACACAAACATGAATTATATATAAATAACACACACACACACACACACACACACACACACACACACACACACACTCAATTACACATGCACCAACATATACATCAGATGTGCAGAGATATATAGGCCTACACACATGAACAGTAAACATACTGTAAACAACTCATTGCCCTTAGCTAGCAGCAAGGGAGACCACACCACAGTACAACAGTAGATGGATGCTGTGAAAGTGTTGCCTCAGATGTGAATAAAATAAAATGGGGGGAGGGGGTGTGCTAATGCATAGACAGCACACATGCACACACACACACACACACACACACACACACACACACACACACACACACACACACACACACACACACACACCTGCCTCCAGTTGTCATAGATAATGATGGTGCTTTCTTCGTCGTCCACAGTAACCATGCGAACATAGCCTTCCCCTGTGACACAGACAGTACAAACACCTTTAGTCTCGGAGGAGCACACACACACACACACACAGTCTCTTTGGGACTGCTCTGGGTCCTACAGTAGGCTGTGTCTGGATACACAACATTAGGTGGCTGCCACCTGAGGCGGTCCTTGAGTAACGATCGGCTTGGACTCGTCACTCAGTGGAAACACAGGTAACAGGAAATCATTACTTCCCCAGAATCTGGACCAGTTGAGAAGCTTATTACTTAAAGCTGGCTACTTTAAGATATTACCATGGGAGAAGTCCCTACATAAAAGTGCAGTAACCAAAATCTGAACCAGTTGTGAAGCTTGTCAAGTACTTGAAGCAGGCTACTTTAAGATACATTTACCTTCAGAAAAGTCCCTACACAAACATGCATAGTAGAGAACACTAATTATTTAGATAACATCAATCATTATTCAGGCATTTCTTACGAGTCGAGAAAAGTACAGTTGCATAAAATATAAGTTCTAAGCTAAGTTGTACAGTAATGTCTCCTTGTAAAAACAATAGCCTACATAGGGAAAAATAAAAAAAAAACAAGTATTCACCCTCTGAGTCCACAGAGGCTGTTCTATCTGTTTCTCCGGCTAGGGCTATGGCCAGTGATGACTTCCCAACCCCGTTTTGTCCCAGCAAAGCAATCCGTAAAGGTCCGCCATGTCTGTCTGCCCCATAGTACTCCTCCTGAGCAGGGCAGAAGCTGATTGGTGGAGGTGATTGACCACCTAGTCCCGATGTCCAATCACAATCATCATTGACAGCTTCCTCCCGTCTTAATTGATGCTTTATGGGCACTGGGGTGCTTCCTCTACGTAGAGGTGGAGCACTGGACAATGTCATACTGAGAGGAAAAAAGAAACAAACACAAACAGACACAAATGAATAAATGCAATTACTGGGTATGACATAAAACAGACCGTGACTCACTGTAAGCATAGAACATTAATGTAAGATCAAAAGGCACTGGAACACAAGCAAGAGATGATAACACACCCATAGACTACATTCATCATTCTCTTTTATCCTTACCTGGGATCTGGATGGCAAGGAGAAGTTGGACAAAAATTTGCCGCCAGCCTGTTTCTCAGATCCTACACGGCAGGAAGAAGAGTCAGGATCCGTGGTTACAGCAGCATTGGTGTTGTCTCTTCTCTGGAACTCCTGCTTTTATTCACAAGTTCTCTAGATAGTCCAGCAATAAAGTAAGAGAGATAAGTGCAGACTGGTGAAATAGCACTTATTCTACACCAATCATCAACAAAAAACTTGAAAAACAACACAAGACATTAGACAGGTAAAATCCAGGCGAACTTGAGGCACCACCTCAACTCCTCAGGAGTCTGGAGAGAACGACAGACACCTGCGCCTCCAAACAGGAAGACATGCGCAACTCTGCAGATTCAGAATGTTAAAAATTAAAACTCCAATAATTTCTGTAGCTGCAGAACCGACACTGTTAACTACACACCATGCCCAGCCCACGCAATCACGTATACTACATACAAACTATGAAGTGACTTTAATTACAGAACGATTTATAAATAACTCAAAAGTTGGCATGCTGCTCCCTGCAATCACCCGCCTGCCTTGCTCAACTCTGCAAGAAACCGAACGCCTATTAATCTTGCGCGCATCTGTGGGTATCAGCATGCAGAAATGCCACGCTGATGGTGGGATTCGTTTTGGCAGATGTTCCCGCGTGCTCATTCCACGCTCCCGCTCTTCTTGCTCCTCTCGTGCTCCCACACATCAAAGGCGCAAAAATCTCCCCACTTACCTGGCACACAGCTAGCCGCACCAACAGAGTAAGTGTTTCCTTTGGTCTTGCCTTTGTTGAATCTCTCTCTCTCTCTCTCTCTCTCTCTCTCTCTCTCTCTCTCTCTCTCTCTCTCTCGCCCAGTCTCTATCTTAAAACTCCCCCTCCCCAAGTACGCCTAGAGTGTACACTTGTACCTTTTCCTCGCGATCACGTTTATGTGTTCAAGCTTATTTGGTGTAGGCTATATTAGCCTTTTAAAGGGTTTCTTGTGGACAGTGAAATATATGGCCGGGTGTAGGAAGTTACAGTCTGTTTTGAAGGATACATAAATGATGTTGAGATAATTAGTTGCTGTATAATATGTTTTGAACAATATCCATGCAATACACAGATCTCACCGCCAGGAGGAAGCAAAGCGCGGTCCTGTAGACTCCCTCTGACTTTCACCCTGCTTCGTGGCCGATCACGCTTCCCCTCGGGCTGGGGCTGTAAGTCACCGTGTTTGTACATCTGAAACGCCTTCGTTATTTGCTCTTTTCTTCATCAGCTATGGCAGACAGTGCCAGTCTCCAATAATAATCTTTCTATATTTTACCTTGGTGTAGGCCTACTATTTTTGTGTCCTCTCTGGCTACCATCTTTTATTTTAGCCAATAGCCTATAATTTCCTTTTTTGAAGTTCAGTAACAGATGTCTAAATGTTTTTACTCTTTACAAACTCACAGAGGAGGTTATTAGTTAATTATGGAATGTGATCATTTTTTGATTCATCATTTGTCAAATGACGGGCTTAATGTGTTCTAGTTTGCACATGTGAATAATTGTGCAGCCTGTGTGGAAACGTGTGTCAATGCCATGCCTGCATGTTTGTGTTTAACCATGTGTGAGTGTGTGTCTGCCAGAGAGAGAGAGGGATTCTGTAGGCCTATTTCTGTTTGTGGGTGTATTTGTGTGTGTGTGTGTGTGTGTGTGTGTGTGTGCGTGCGTGCACGTGTGTGTACAGGCGCGTGCATGTGTGTGTGTGTGTGTGCACACGCTCACCTCTGTGTACGGAGGTGTCAGCGTGGCACAGTGGTGGGGCGAGTGTGCGTGTAGCCCTGTGTACGTCCTGTCCACAATGGCCTCCGGGCCGTCCACAAAGAGCTCCGGCAGTGAGCGGCCCATCCTCTATTATGTCCTCTAATCCTGCCTCTATTCTAGCAGCCAGAGAGAGAGAGCGAGAGACAGAGAGAGGGAGGGAGAGGAGGGCCCGGGGTGAGGTCATCCTGCACACTGCTCAGCCTGGGTCATAGCCTCTCTATAGACGTGCAGCACGCACACACACACACACACGCACACACACACACACACGCACACACACACACATACACACACACGAGCGTACACACAGACACATACACGCATTCACTCACTCACTCTCTCACTCATTCACACACACACAGAGAGAGGGACAGAGAGAGAGAGGGAGAGAGAATGAGAGGCAATGAGACAAAGATAAATGAGGAAGAGAAGAGAGAGAGGGGGGGGTGGGGTGGGAGAGAATGAAGCGAAAGAGAGCAGGGGTACAGAACAAAAATGGTCCACAAGAGACGAGAAGAGCACAGCAGTCGAGAGCAAGGGATGTGGTGGAACTGGATAAGAGGGAGGCTGATGGATGGGAAATAGCCCAAGTACAGTGTTAAATGAACAGTAGTCAAATATGGCACATGCTGCAAACAGATAATAGGCTAATAACAAAAATCATGAAGTGGCTGGTCAATCAGTTCATGTGAAGAAGAATCACACAGCCCTGAGGTGGTAAAAATATGTTTATTTCATTGTAAACCACTACAACAGGGGCACAAAACCAAGATAAAGATGGCGAAAGTAATGGTCATGGTCCAAAATGATTGTAATGATCAAGTTGTATTCCTACCAAATAAATAAGTTACACACTAGTCGTTTGAGTCAAATAGTAAATCGGCAGATGAAAATACATGAACAAACAATGAATAAATACTGGAAATAAATAAGTAAAATAAATAATAATACAGAATTTGTTGGTAAAACTGTCTATCCAAGAATTTAAAATAAAATAAAAACATGAGCTCTGTCACAAAACCTTTATAAATGTGCCATAAACATGTGCATAGTAACTGAATTTTGTTTGTCTCACACCATTGACCAGTTTACCCATATCTTGTTGGTGGGTTTACTCTAAAATGATAAATGTTAAGGCAGCTATCAGGAACGGAACAAGAACTGTATATAGGCAGATGTTTACAATGTAGTGTTTATGACACATTTACATCAATTTGGGAAGAGTTTCCCAGTCCTGTCTGTGGAGAACTGACATGTTGAATCGATTGTCAGTTTTTTTTCCAGTCTTTTTGCAATCACTTAGAGTATATCCTTCTCCAGGGCCTCATTGTGAACCATGAGAAGAGGTGAGCTTGAGCTCGCTATAGAGTGGGAGAAAGATGGAATGACATTGATCCTCAAAAGCAGTACTGAGAAACTACCATCATTTGAGAAGGACAGTCCTTCCAAAAGAAATGAAATGTAAAGAAATGAAAAGAAAAGAAAAGATAAAAAAGAAATCCTCTAAGTTGATCTAAATAGGTGTATGGATGTGATCACATGGAAAGGATGCCATTGCAAAGAGAGATCATGCCACTATTTTCCGATGCTTCACCCAGTCCATTTTATTAAAAAAATAGGAAGAAAGAAAAGAAAGAATGAAAGAAAGAAAGAAAAAAAGAAAGCTCCACAGTGACCAGCTCTGTGAATTGGAGGTGCTTGGTTGTTAGTCTCTCTCGCAAGTTTCACTTCTCGTAAGTCTTATTTTCATCCAATATTGATTCACTAAGGAGACACAATCACTCAAAAAAATTGCATAATGCACTCTGTCATGGTACACGTACATAGACCCGTTTTTTATATATATCACAACACTCACTGGGTTGATGCATGTGGCTGCAGTAGAAATTGTAGGTTTCGCTTTTTACTTTTTCTTATTTGATATGCATAGAAGCTTCACACTTCACAAGCTTTACATGAAGCATTTTTTCCTTCACAAACCATGGCCTGATAATTGCTGCACTTTAAAAAAAATGGTGTAGCAAAAGCATTTGCTCACTTCCAGAAATTCACCATGGTAATAAACCATTCTGTTAATCACAAACAAACTGACATTAAATTGCTACCTTGCTCAGTTTTTTTCAACAAGCAGAGAAACTTCTATTGTTCTATCATTGTCTTAATACATAATTTCATACTATCATCAGTCGTATGTGTTTGTAAGCTTATTTTTTTCACATAACAATAAAAAAAGCGCTCATGAAAATGTGTTATACATTCTTATTCTAAGATTGCTCATCTTTATTTCGTAAAGTGAGGGACTCAACCTTTGGTAAGCAAAGCAGCATTTTGTTTGCCAGGAGGCAAATTGAGTTACAGTTTGGATCATCTTGCACTTGCACTGCACGGACACTCACAAAAGTCTCATCTCTCTTCTGACCTGTGACTGAGACACCATTTCCAAAGCTCTCTCGCTCGCTCTCTCGCTCTCTCTCTCTCCACACCCTCCAACATGGACTAATTTCATCCCAAATGAGAGCCAAAGACTGTAAAATCATCAGGCCAAGATATTATGCTGAGGTACCTAAATGCATGCAAGCAAAGAGTCATCCCGTCTAAGACTTGAGGGATCTCACCCTTCATGATTTGTAAACTTTGGTGAAGCAGTGAGATCAGAGTTTTCCTTGGGTGCGCCTCAAAATAGAGAGAGTTATCAGTGAGCCATCGCTTGATCGCTTGATTGGCTACTCAGCAGGAAGTCTTTCAGCAGAAGCTTGAAATGGGATGGTTATTTGGGTCATGGCGTCATGCAGCTTGATGAACATGAGGACCTGTACCAGCGATGCCTGTACCAGCAATATCACAAGCAAGTAAAGAAAACTGGATGAAGATCCCTGCACAAGATTTGCGCTGCGTTTTTTGCCACAAATTTGATGGCAATGTGACCTCAGATGAGTCTGCTCCATTGGAGAGACATTGTGTCTGTTTGCTATATGATCTCCTGCTGTGATTGGTCGTTGAATTTTTTCCAGTCTTTCAAAGCCTCTGCTCACCGCCATTTTGCAAGGTCTTCATGTTTTCATTTGCTCCATGCCTCTTGTACGTCGATGCCCCATGCTCTGTGTTTTTTGGCCGCTCATTTTTGGCTGTTCCCTCCTCATGTTTCCCACTGGCTTTGGTCTCTCCATCTTCAGGGTGCCGTCACAGGAAGTAGTCTGGAGGAGGGGAAGGTGGGTTGTTGGTGTGCGCCGACATTGCCTCGTTGGAGCTGATGAGCTTCTCGTAACGAGCCTTGTAGGCGTCTCTCTCCCGGAGTACTCGAGAGAGCTCACACTGAAGCTGCTCCAGCTGTGGAGGAGAAAACAGAAAAGGAAGTCAGTCCTCTTTTCAGGGCCGGTTCTAGCTTTTTCTCTGTCTTAGGCCAGATTTGAGTTTCCCCCCTTATTTGTAGAAATACAAATGTGTGAAGTGACTGAAGAAAAAACAAATACATGCATTGTGATACCCCCCTGATATTTTGTGCCCTAGTTCATCTATGCCTCTCTCTTACAAAAGTGTACCCCAGAAAATCCCCAAAAAGAAACTACTAGAGGTCAAAAAGTTATCAATTTTGAATGATCTTTTCCCCTAAAAATTGGATCTAAAAACCCAGGACTAGCTAAGACTAGTTCTCACACCACAGTGACTTCTAAGGTAACAACATAATCAAAGGAAGTTATTTGTATAGCTTTCAGGCAACTTGTATGCAAGGTAATAACTTTTGGAACTCAATAAACTGAGACCTTTCAGACCCATGATAACCAAAACATAAACTTAAACATCTTTTAAGCTCTTTTGGCCCTTTTGTATCCTCCATTTGAGAGGCAGGCTTATGGATTCTGTAAGGTCTATTACAGTAACTCTCAAATCCAACCTGCCACTCTGTGATTGATCAAGCTTGAGTTACAAATAGGGAAAAAAAAGTGAGGCGCTCAACATTTTAAAATATTTGAAGCTGTATACATAATCCAATTCCACTTTAAGTGTTAAAAGACATTATAAAACATTTCTATTTGGTAGGTTTAAAAAAGTCCATCGGTGTGAGTTTTATAGACCAATTAGTAAGCACTCATGTTAAGGGTGCTAACAATGATATTGAGATTCTGTGCCGTATTGTACACTAAAGCGCACCTGTTGGGTGAGGATGTGCTTCTCGGACTCAAGGGCATGGCGGTGCTGCAGGCGCTTGTAACGACAGGACTGGGCGTAGCCACGGTTCTTCAGTGTGCGCCTCTTCTGTTTCAGCCGCACTACCTCGTCCTTGCTCACGCCCCTCAGGTGGCGGTTCAGCTCCCGCACCGATAAACTCACCAGCTGCTCATCTGAAAACCGCTCCACTGCGTCCACTTGACACTAACAGAAAGAGAGAGAGACAGTCCTAGAGTGAGATAGAGGGTCAACACTTCTATCTTCATTGTTGATTAGATCAATTGTTTATAAATTAATTGATTAGTTGTCTGTAATATGGCAATTAGATCTATAAAATCTTGCAAAATAGTGATAGATGTTGATCAGTAAAAAAAAAAATGTTCAAACCATTAAGTCAATTACCACAAATGTTCATTGAATAATTGACTAATCAACTACTTGCTGCATCCCCAGTCAAAACTTTGCAAAGCAAGATTAGTGTACCATAGGAAATACAATGGGTTAGAACAACAGATTGCAGAGGGCCAAGTAATGATCATGAAATGTGTGCTAACAGCACTGCTTACATGTTAATTATTCAGCTATAGACCTTGGAATAATCTTGCTACAGTATGATGGCAAAACCTTTATATGGTTAAGGCCACAATAAAAGCTTGATTTCTTAGTCCTCATACTATTTGTTAGTAATATCTCAAGCCAAGATGCTAAACCCATGCTGCACATAATAGAGTATAATATGCCTGAGTAAAGCTGTATTGAGTTTGCACACATACGTCAGATATGAGGTAGTCTCATCTCTGGACTTAAGTGATTGTTGTCGTCTTTGTGCATGTGCGAGTATGATGGTGCACACGTGCACATTCTTTGTGTACGCATATCCATGTGTGAGAGACATTAGTGAGGTGTGTAGGCATAGGAGTGTGGGAGCACATTTTTGTCCCACACGTCCATAATCTGCCTCGTAATCTGACTGTCTGACTGAATGCGTCTGACAGTGATCAGGATTACACAACAATAATAGCAGATATTATCATAATCTCGTAGCATGCTCCACATAAAGAGATGCGAGCACTCCAGACACCTGCGAGAGTCGAGGCGATTTGGCAACGGGTGGCGCAGCCCTCAGCTTGCAACATAACCTTTTTTCCAAAACCTCCATTGATTTGCTACTCAAAAATACTCCTCCAAAATAGCTCACATACCCAAAAATTTGCCCCACAGATGGCTGTGGCTACAGCAGCTGGTGGCGTTTAGGAAACCCTCTCATGCCAATCTTATTCTGTCTGTTCCACTGTAGAGCTCAAGCTCTGAGATGGTTTGTTCTGGGAGATTAATATTCATCGTGTTCGTGCCCAGGGTGCTTCTGTGTTCAAAGACTGAGTGCTTCAATTCGCCAATGCCACGCTGGGCCCATTTATCTGAATATCTTTCACCGTGAGAGGCTGTGGAGTAGCCTAACCTAGCGCTTCATTTCTTAGCCAATACAGTAACTTGTGGTGCCCTAGCTCCCCCGGCAACAGTCTGCATGTATAATGATGATTAATGTCTACTATATTAAAAGGTTTTTACATAATTCAGAGTTGGTTCTGGGTTGAGTGAAAGTAGTTTCTGAGTATGTGTGTGAAGAGAGGAAGAGAAAGACAGTGATATTGGCTCAATGAAAGGCAGAGAAGGGGCAAAGAAAGAGGAGGTGATATTTCTGATATCTCTCCCAATAATACTTAAATATAGGATGGCCCTTTTTAAGGCCCATCAACACTAGCCTACATTCTAGAGCAATCCTAATTGCTGCATTTTTTTGTTCAAAGCATCACTTTTATAATAATATCATTCTCATGATAGTTGCTGTTGAATGGGAAATCCGGTGTCAATCAATCCATAGCCCTGTTATCACAGAGTGCTGTCGGTAGGAAAAAGAATGAGAAATTTTGATGTGGAAGAGAAACTCATTTCAGTTTCATTTAGCTGCATTTCATGTCTGTCTGCTATTTAATCTGTGTTCAGATCAAATCTTCTGGGTTTATTTCCTACAGATAGCACTTGACCAGGGCTATTGAATGATTCACACTGGATTTCCCCCTTTTAGGCATTCTGTGTGGATGCTGTCTGTCAGACAGTCTTAACACCCTGGTTTTGTTGTAGCATCATAGTTGTTGGTAGTGTAGATGGGCCTTAACCACAGTAGTTAGGGACTGTAAGATCTATTGAGAGACAGCAAGAGAGAGAGTCCCTTTCCCTCTCTGCTTGTACCTGGCTCACTTGGAGGTGATGTTGATGATGGGGGTGGTGATGACCATGCATGGGGTGATGCGGGTGATGGTGGTGATGATGGTGCTGATGGTGATGGAGCCGGCCCTGAGGACTGGGGGGTTGTGGGTAGGGGGCGTTAGGCTGGGCACCACTGGGCAGGGAGGGAGGGGTGGAGACAAAGAGGAGTGGGCGGTGGCACATGTCTGAGGCCTTGGCACAGGAGACATCACCTCCGCTATCGCTGCCGGAGTCACCAAGATTACTGCTGCTGGAGCTCTGGGAAAGAACGGGAAACTGAGAGAGAGAGAGAGAGAGAGAGAGAGAGAGAGAGAGAGAGAGAGAGAGAGAGAGAGAGAGAGAGAGAATGAACTAGGGGCACGAATGTGTTGTGTCAACACTGTAAAAGACGTTCCCCACACAAAAACCTTTAGCCAGTCTTGTCATCATTGTTCCTTTGATTGAATTGTGTTATAATGTAACATGTAATCTCAAGTGTAAAATAACTTAATAATTAGAAAAAAAACTATATATTGGCATTAACTTGACTCCAAACAACAAGATGGCCAAACATGGCTAAGATGTCTGTTTTAAGAATTTTTCATAGTGAATATAACTTTCTTTCTCCTCCCACTCTGACAAACCAACTGCTCATTTACCTGCGATCCTACAGCCACTGCAGCTGAATTGAGCAGGGCTTCCACGGCATCCTCACAGCCCAGGAAACCCCCCACAGCCGCCCGGTCCCTGTCCCCCCTCTCAGGCCCCCCTCCGAGGGCCCCTAGCAGCGAAGCGGCGCCCCCGGCCTCGCCCCCAAACTGCTGCTGCAGGGCTGCTAGCCAGATGAGGTCCTCCAGAGAGGCAGGGTTGGGGCACTGAGCCTGCCCTCCTGGGGCGGGACTGCCCTCTGGGTTGCCCTGAGAGGCTGAGCTGAGGCCGGACACGTAGCCGGTGGAGACGGAGAGGGGGAACGAGATGGAGGAAGAGGAAGAGGAGGACGAGGAGGCGGACGGGGGAGCATGGGCGTCGCTGAGCGTCGGGGAGGGTGGAAGGGAGGTGTAGGGGCTGGAACTCAGACTGGAGTCCTGAGGGGGTCGTCCGCCGTAAGGGGAGCTGGAGGGGTCTTGGTGGAGGCCCGGCTTTGGGTAGGAGCAGGGCTGCTGCTGCTGCTGCTGCTGTTGTTGCTGTGTGGTTGTTGACGTTGGTGGTGGAGTGTCGGGTTTCACCTCAAACTTGAGCAGGTCGAAGTCGTTCAGGTACTCCATGGCCAGAGGGCTCGGGGGTAGGGAGGTGAGTGGAAGAGATGGGGACGACATGGCTGGAGATTGCGCGGAGAGGAAGAGATGGTGTTTATTTTGACCCAGGAGAACTTGAGAGTTGAACTCGCTCAGTGCTGCGTCCAAACCGACGCTCGCTGGTTTTGTGCTTCTCTTGGTCTCTCCGCTGCTTGCCTGCTATGGGTCCAGACTCAGAGTCCCCACAACGAGGTCTGGCTCCCAGCACTGGCTGTTTACACTGCCTGATCCTGCCACAGAGAGGAGGAAGAAAGAGGAGAGGAGAGGAGAGAATGAGAGAGGAGAGGAGATGGGTGAATGTTGACAAGCCGATAAAGATGAGTTGAGTTGAGAAGACTGCCGAAAGCTTGAGTTTGTGTTCAGAGGTGTCAACTAATTCAATTAATTGAAAGACTTCTCATCCAAATCTTGCTCCAGGCAATGTCCCACTTTTTTTTAAATAAACAAATAAAAACAAAAAACAGTAAATAATGAACATAGCCTGGGCGTTGTCAGTGACTGGTTTTAGAGTTTGGTCGACAATATGGAAGAAGGGACAATGTATGGCTTGGGTTGGGGTGGTTTTCTCAGTGTTTTGTTCACGTTGTAAGAGGATTAGGCCTGCGGCCCACGAGGCAGGAACTGGAGGGGAGATAACATCACTGAAGAGGGGTCAACAGGTCAAAAGCAGCACAAGAGTGACCGCACACCCCACAAAACCAGAGAGAAATAGGGTGGAAGGGGGTGAACTCATTTTTCTTATCTGTCTCTCCATCTCTCTCTTTCTCTGTCTGTCTCTCACTCTCTCTCTACATTTACTGTTTACTTTTTAGTGTGTTGCTTAATTACAAGCATCAAATGACTCAGCTTCACATTTCATCACAGACTTAATTGTCCCTGTAGGATGGTCTGACAATATCTGTAATCCTGGTTACAGTCAAAAATGTAACAAATCAAATGAGCACTGTTTCTTTAACTTTCAAACACTTGTGCCATCACAGGAAGATCATTTTAAACACAGTACCAGCCACCTATCAAGATGGCTTCCACAGTCACTCTCACAGAGGCATCTAAATCGCTCTGCCCCGAGCAGTTTTGGGTAATGTAGTTCATACCTGTGGTCACCCATTCTTTGCAACCATGATGCAGCATAGTAGCATTGCTCAAACAGTGACAAGAGACATCAAACTCAAGTTTTATGTTCAAGTTAGATTGAATGCTCTTCAGTAAAGGTGGGAATTGAGAGCCAGAAATCAAGTAGAATCGAGACTCAAATGCTTCAATTTACCAGTAGGTATCATATTCATATCCCTCTGTCATGATCAATTCCTCTAAATGCAGACATGTTTTTTTTGTTCAGACCATTGCCAATGGGTCGTTCAGATACAGAACTAAAATGGATAACACAGCTCTGGATGGTTTCCCTAAATTCTACTAGCTGCTATTATCACCATAGTAATAGAGGCTAAATTAGTGACCTATGGGCATATAATAAGCAACTGTCTAAAACCATCTAGACAGGAAAGAAATGATAAAGGAATTGGACCACACAAATGACAATGGCATTATATTGATAAAATCTCATCAATTCCCACCCGTAGTCCTTAGTGGTATTTAAATCTAAGATAAAAACAAATCTGAAACACTAATCTTGTTCCTAACCTAACCAAAAACTATTGAAATGTCAATTTCAGATGTAAGTAAAGTAAAATACTGTACTTCAACAGGCAGATTATACATGGAATGCCACATAGACTGAGCTACATCTACTGACACAGACACAGAATATATCATCAATGTAAAATGATTCGTTATGTAGGCCATTTCTTTCTCATATTAACTTTGTAAGACTTTAAATTCCTTCCAAACTTTTCCTTCTGTGTAATGAGAGCAGTCATTATAAATAACCAGATTAATGTTGCCATACTTGAATTGTGGGAAGAGTATAAATCCAATCTCAGGTACCAATCATAATCTTAATCCTATTCAATCTGTGACAGTTATGGCTCGCCGCCTCGGAAGAACTTTAGCAAAAGAGTCCTGCCCCAGATAGGGTTGTATAGTACACAAAAGCCTCTTATAGATGCTTTACATACAGGCTACATAAATATTTGCCATATGGTTTGAGTCACTGATATCATTTTATGGTTCCTCAACAAAGTTGTCCTGAAAATGATTGCCTTTAAAAGAAACAATGACATTTCAAAAGTACCTAAACACATTTTCAGCCACAGTTTAAAAAAATGATGAAATTCCAAAAGTACCAAAATACATTTTCAGCCACAGTTTAAGCCTCTTAATATTTCAATCATTCATCAATTCCCTTTATATCCCAGAAACAAAAAATATCACAGACTGACTTGAAATAGTCCGTTTGAAAACAAAATCTGAACCCATTATTTTGTATCAACAGTGGTGCTACTAAAGTCTAGCAAAAAGAAAGAACTACTAGAAGCTCACTATGAGGTAACTGTCAACAGCTCTAAACCATCAGCCTGTCTGAAGATCATCATCATCATCATGATCATCAGTCCTCTGCTCCATCGCACAATACATTAATTATACCTCCTGCTGTGTCACACCTCACTGAACAAGCTGCCATGGACCTCGGCTGAGGCCTCTACTGTACTTCAACTCAGCCCAGTTCAGACACACAAGTGCAAAAGAAAAGAGAGTGAGAGACACAAACTATAGCGAAACCCTCTTTGACATGAAGCCTAGAGATGTGTGACCAGAGTCCAATAGAGATAGAGTGACCAGGCAGTCAGGCAGAAAAACAAGGTTAGGGCAAATTGAATTAATGAGAAGGTTCCAATGAGTTCTCTTACCTTTTGTCACATCAAGTGGATTTGGCTTGAGGTCCTCATAACTGCCTCCCCCGACATGAGTTAACTAACTAACTAACGGACTGACGAATACTGACTGACTGACAGATGGTCTGTACAAAGAGTGGTATGTGTGTGTGTATGTGTGTGTGCGTGTGCGTGCGTGTGTGTATGGAAGTGTGGGCAGCACACTGTCACCGACTTTGTCACCGCTTCTCTCTGATACAAATCTCTCTCTTTCTCTCTCTCTCTCCCCCACTCCCTCCCTCTCTCTCTCTCTCTGTAGCCTCCCCCTTCTCTCACCCCTGTCTACCACTAAAACCCTAAGCCTGTTCATTTGTATTCCCCAATCCCTCTCTCTCTCTCTCTCTCTCTCTCTCTCTCTCTCTCTCTCTCTCTCTCTCTCTCTCTCTCTCCCTCCCTCCCTAGTCTAGTAAATCAATATTGTAGAAGTTTTGTCTTCAGGTGAAATTGGCAACACAGGGGACCTTTTCTGACTCTGATTATCTGGGCAAATATCTAAGTCTTATCTGAAAGTTTTAACTGTTGGCACTTACAATTGTAACAGTGATAAGCTTTGTGAATGTGATTATTTCTAATAATTTAGGGGGAAAAATCACACTTGTACACATACAGTATGACTTTCTTACTGATGCCCATTTACAGCATTTACAGACACAACACAAATACATAACTATACAAACACACTTGCACATGCGCACACATAAAGACTCACATCACATCCATGTGTATGTCCAAGCGGACAGGCATATAAACACATGCACATGCACACCATCCAGTGCAGAAGCGTCACACGGCATGTGCCGTTCCACAGCCGCACGCGTGCGTTGCCCCATCTAAGATCGTGCACAGCCGGGCATTCTCCTTTATGATGTCACCTCTCTGAGACACTGTCCAATCCTCTGCTTGAGAGAGGTTAAACGAGGGAGGTTGTTGTCATGACGTCAGGTCAATACATTCTATTTTGTGGGGCGGTAACCATGACAACTGCCTCATATTGGAGGATATTTATAATAGCAAACATACAGATGTATGCTTAGGTATCAGCCAGGTTGAAGGTTTATTGGGAGGGATGGGGGGCCGAGGATTCACTAGCTCACTGTTTCCATCTGGTGGGATTTGGGTGTAAGTGCACAATGTCTAGATGCCATTGCACAATGCCAAGAAGGGAGAGACCAAAGGGCAGGGGCAGGGCGAGGTAGTATCATCACAGCCTTATTACATGGGGTTGGGACACTGATAAAAAAAACATTTGAAATTAATCAGTGTCTGTTTTCATTACAGTTAGGCCACTTAGATGTCTGATAACAGAAACTGCACAGTTTTTTTGCTGACTTGCAGTAACTGTATTTGAAGGTGTTATAAAGCACATGGACTTAAGCACTCCGCCAGGGGATAAAGGCGCTGTTGTGGGGTGACATGCTGTTTTTCACCTGGGGAGCCAGACTTGTGTGTTTTTGTATCGTCAGCTCTTTTTCTGAACCCAAACTGTCACACAGCAACCCTACTCATCCCTGTTGTAAACCCCTTGGTAAAGTCACTCTAATATCAGGTTTTGAGCTGTTTTCAGATTCTGGAAATGCCAAACAAGCACTTTTCTAATGATCCCCAAAGCTGAACTTGTTAATCCTTGCCTCTGATAATAGCGTCTCGCTAAGGAATCAGTGTGTGATAATATTGTCTGCCTAAATCTGATTTAAGAGGTAGAAATAACAACAACAATACCAGGAGACGAGTAAGCTCATACACACACGGCAGGATTTGGCCATACACACCCAAACACACATATTGTGCTTGCACACTCCAGACACCAGGCTCATACACACATACACATCTAGAGACAGAAATGTTCTCTCTCACACACACACATGCACTCTTTGCACTGTATATGATCATTTCCCACACAACTTAAAGAACATACAATTTTCTTGCGAATATCCATCTTTTACCCAAGTCATTTATGCAATTGTAAAGCAGAACACGTGTAAATTGAGTCTGCACTGATTTGTGCAGGCAGCAGATGTTTGACTGCTGGGGATGCGCTGCAACTGACCGAGCATAATATGGACAAATCAAGCATGTCTAAAACAACAACAAAAAAAACTCAAACATAAATGCAACATTAACGCAACATTATAAAATCAGCTCTGTCTCTCTCTCTCAGTTCAGTTCAATTTCAGTTCAATAAGCTTTATTGGCATGAATGTAAAAAATACAATATTGCCAAAGCATTAATGTATAATAATACAATATTACAATAGTAAGTAATGAGTATATAAATAAAATGAAACTTAAACAAACATGGAATAATTAAAAAAAAAAGATAAAATTAAGAAAAAGCACTAGTGGATATTTTGATGATGGTCATGTGGACTCTCTCTCTCTCTCTCTCTCTCTCTCTCTCTCTCTCTCTCTCTCTCTCTCTCTCTCTCTCTCAGTTGCTTTTCCCAATCACAGAATCTCTCATATTCACCCCCTCATGATGAGGCTGAGTGTGTGTCCCTGTCTCTGTCTCTCCCTTATCTCTGTTTCCGGAAGAGGAGAGCTCAGGGCTTATGCCAACAGGGCCTCTCATGGGAAGGACAGACAAAAGAGAGAGACGGAGAGGAACTTACCTCATAGACTCTCACAGAAACACAACACACACACATACTCACAAAAGGGCTGGTGAGGATTGCCTCACAACTTTTTTTTTTTTTTTTAACAGCTGTCGTCATTGGTGAAATAATTGTGTTTTTACGACTGATCATACCTTGCTGTAGCGCCATGTTATTTTCAAATGACTTGTTAAGGGCAAGGTAAATTTACATGTCCATACCAAATACTTTCATTCCTAAACAATAGACAATACTTACTGTAACTTACTGTAGGACTAATATCTTGCCATAGATGTCCATCATATAGTACAGTATACGATTTTCTCTTTATATTCAGTCATCTAGTTCAAAGACATAACACAATAAACTGTCTGTCCTGCCTATTTATAGCAGGACCGCATATAAACCCTTGGGGAACTTTTATCTGGCCCAAACAGCAAATTGATGTCTCTTTCCTCATGAATTGTTCCCTTGAAACCCCAATCCTCCCCATCCAGCTGAACCCACAAATGCTCCATGCTCAGCCAGGGTGTGTTTATCCTGATCTGCCAAATTTGCTTCAGGCGAACTTTACCCAGGTCATCCTAGGTTATGACCTGGAAGTGCATGCAAGAGTTTTCTTTGTGGTTAAAGGAGAAAGCGTGTAATTAGGGGCTTTAAGGCACCCGGATGCATACTCAGATGAAAGTGGAAAGTTATACACACAGAAGATGCAGTGCATTGCATACCAAAACAGAGCACTTTACTATAATGTCACAAAAGACAAATGAATGATGTTTTTGGGGCAGTTATTGGAGACAGATGGTACAGCGAATCCCCCTCCCTTCTCTCTCTCTCTCTCTCTCTCTCTCTCTCTCTCTCTCTCTCTCTCTCTCTCTCTCCCACCCATACTGATCCTGGAGATAGATGTCCTAATCCTCACTAACTCTTTCGCAAGATACAAGCTTACCCAACTCCCTCCCTTCCTCCCTCCCTTCCACTGCCAGTCCCCACCACCCATATTCACTTTGCTATGAGGAGAACCGTCTTCATGAGTTTACAGTCGGCTAATTAGCATCCCTACTTTATATTTGCACTTCTGCCACTGTTGTCCTCCCATGCGTGTGGTGATATTTTAATATAGACATTAGTCTGATCCTCTGCATCTTTCCCCCCGTCTGGTTGCTTGCTGTTGCCTGTCTTCATGAGAGAGATTTTTTGTCTTCATCATCCTCATTGTGTCCATTGTATATACTGTTGTCTATTTGTAAATGACAAACTGTATTGTTGGAAATATAGTCCACCTCTTCACTGTGAAGCTTTATTATGAAAATGATTAACCCCACTCCGTCCACCCTTTCTGCATATCCACTGTACACCTCCACCATCCCAGTTCATTTACAGACTAAGGGAGCTAAGTAGTTATGGGATCAGCACATTTTTAAGGCCTTTTAAGTTTAAGAGGGATAGGGCAATGGGTCAGGTACTTTCGTTAAGATATGAACTTGAAATCATGCTACACTGTAAATCAATGCTTCAGTAAATAAGATCAAATCAGTATATGACTTGTACTTGTATATATGTGTGTGTGTGTGTGTGTGTGTGTGTGTGTGTGTGTGTGTGTGTGTGTGTGTGTGTGTGTGTGTGAGAGAGAGAGAGAGAGAGAGAGAGAGAGAGAGAGAGTGTCTGTTGTGTTTGTGAGTGTCTGTCTGGCTCTCTGTGCCTATACATATGTGTTTGTGTCAATCTGGTTGTTATTGCCGATGTGCCTGTCTGTGTGTCTGTCTGCACCTGAGTTCATTATATGTATGTCCACCATGCATGAGGTCTTGTTGTGAGTGGGATTATTAGGCTAGTCATTGGATTAGAGGGTTGATTCTCCTGTTTTAATCTGGTGTCAGATTAACAGATCCTTGTGCTTTAATAAACCGTCTGTAATGTAGACAGAAGCCAGACCCCCCCACCCCCCACACACACACACACACACACACACACACACACACACACACACACACACACACACACACACACACACACACACATCCGTGCCATCACCTCATCCTCACCATACATTGATATGGCATTGGTATGAATATAGCAATGTGTCAGGTAGGATTACGTTCAAAAGTCAGCAAATGTTACATTCAAAATTGAGCACATGGGTTCCTGATTATCATTCAAAGTTTTCTGAGTGCATTTCTGAGTTCATATTTTATGTTTTTCAACCAGTTATAAAACAGAATTTGTTATGATGAACACTAACCGATAAAAACACCAACACACTAACGCATACAACAAAAATAAAAGGGAATACTGTATGTCTGGCCCCAATGATGAAAGCACAAGTTAGGGACGATCATATTTATTCATCCACTTCATCCACATCCCATTCATCCACAAATGCGGATTTGAATTTTCAAGAGATAAAAAAGTTGTTTTTGAGAACTTGTGTTGAGAGTGATATGAAACACACACACACACACACACACACACACACACACACACAAACATACAGAGGGTACATGTATGCATATGTCTACAGTATGTCTGACCTTTTTGAGGGTGACCTCCTCCTCACCCTTACCGGAGACCACCCAAACATTTCAGACACACAAACACAGGTATTAGCACACTGAACGCACAGACAAACAGCCGCCTGCTACAGTTGATGGTGTTGTCTCCACTGGAAGGCAGAGAGGGAGGGGGAGAGGGAGAGAGAGAGAGAGAGAGAGAGAGAGAGAGAGAGAGAGAGAGAGAGAGATTGGATAGGATTAAAGCGGTCAATAGTTTGGCTATTCTCCCAGACTGAGAGATGACACTAAATCTGTTAATTCGCTCCCACCCTCTCTTCCCTGTGATCCTACCCCCCACCCCCCACCCGACCCCCTCCCCTCCCTGCTCCCACCCACCACACTTCTTCACAGGGATGCTGTCAGCACCTGGGCTGCAATACAAATTGCAGAATGCTGTCTAACATGGTTATTGCTTAACCACAGTTCAGATAGTTAGTAAGCACATTATTAAGAATTTTTCAGATATAAAATACACTTAAACTCTTTCAGTCATATCCCTATCCAAGCTCTGAATGCAAACATCAGAATAAAGAAATGGATATAAATTACTTTGTTGACATTTTATATCAACTGTTGCATGGTTCACTTTGTGCATCTATCGAGGACAAATGTCAAATGATACTGCTGCATTAGAAGGTACACATTATAGCGATAGTCTGGAGAACATTGATCCATAGCCCTGTTCTACAAGGTTACCAAGAGATGTCAAGAGAAATAAGAGCAAGACAATTTGGTACAACATTAAACTACAAAGCAAAACAGCTGCCAATGCATGGAAATTCAGTTTCAGCATCATTTTCTTGTGCCCTGTTCAGTTAGCGTTATCTTATTTAGACATTTTAGCACAACAATTGTATACACTGTATGGAATATATTACAGAATGTGTGCATTGATATTGATATTATATGAAACATATTTGCCAATTGCAACTGTTTTATGTGTTGTGTTGACTGATTGAATTAACAACACAGAAGACGAGACAAAGCATTCAAAGTGATTTTTTATTTATTTATTTATTTTAATATGGACTTGTTGAGTCCTATTTCAATGATGATTCCAGTAACAATTTCTGTATGCATGTCAGAAAGTTACCAGTTGAGTTTCAGGGCGTGCAATTGTTGTGTGATATGGTTTCCCATGCCGTGAAGGGCCCCCTGTCGTCGGTATGCTCATTTATCTTTGTAGGGCACTGAAAATAAAAATAACTTTTTTGATGTTTGCTTCACTTGCGGAAAAATAAACTATATTTGACACATTTCTTCCTATTGCTTACAGCTCCCACACCCAACTGTCACTCACATTGCCTTTCCTTCCATCATACTGTATGTGTGTGTGTGTGTGTGTGTGTGTGTGTGTGTGTGTGTGTGTGTGTGTGTGTGTCTTTCTTCTCCCATACTCCTATCCTTTAATCTGAGGATTGAATAGGATTATATTCACACTCCTCTGATCCCCACCTCCATCGGCCTCCTCATTCCTTACTACTGCAAGAAGAACTGGGGCAAAAGAAAAGAATGACACAGAGACATGTTGAAAAGCAAGAACTCGTGAGGGGGAGTCATACAATAAAGCCACTGCAAGAGAGAGAGAGAGATAAAGAAAGTGGGAGAGAGAAAGAGACACAGAGAGAGAGAGAGAGAGAATGCCAGGAGATGCCAGACCAGAAATAAAGGGGGTGACTCATCCGTCTCACACTAACGCAAGCTAACGCTAACGCCTTTCAAAGAGGTGATCCCCGGGTTCGTTTCAGAACTTCAGGGGCAAGCACACTGTCCGTTTTTGAATGCATTATATGAGCACGGGGGTGACAGAAGAACAATTGTTATGGTTGTGTATTGTAATGACTGTGTTTAAAGCTGTTGGTAATCACTGTAATTGTGCTTGGTCGCTGAGGAGGCGGCGTGCAGGAGACAGGAGAGCTCGATACTGTATGACTCACAGGGGGAACAACTGTCATATAAGACCCAGAAAAATAGGCATTTTTTATGAGGATTTATTTCCAAAGACAAGACTCTCGGAAAAAAGGTACCGATCCGTACCTTAAAAGGTACAAACGCTTGTCTCTGTGGCAGTACCTTTTGAGGGTACAGGGTTGTACCTTTCAAAAAGGTACATATTTGTACCCTTATACTTTGTACCTTTAAGTGCCTCATCTGTACCTTCACGGTCAAGTTTGTACCTTAAGTGGATGGTACAAATGCTGTACCTTAAATGGATGGTACAAATCTGTACCACAATGGTACCACCACAGAGACAAGCTAATTTGTACCTTTAAGTGTCCGATCTGTACCTTCAAGATCAAGTCTGTACCTTAAGTGGATGGTACAAATGCTGTACCTCAAATGGATGGTACAAATCTGTACCACAATGGTACCACCACAGAGACAAGCTAATTTGTACCTTTAAGGTACATTGTCTGGCCATAGCAATTCACATAACATAATTTGACACAACAAATTTAACAATTTCAAAAAATCATTTTGCTTTTATTGTCTTTTTCAAATGTAAACAATAAAAGTGATATTTACACACATTAATATTCATATTGTACAAAAAATATTTTTCATTTCATTTCATGTTAAAAATATTTCACAAATGCCTTATCGCCACTAACAATTTTCCTTCAACCATATACACATCAAGAGCTTGAAAATGATTCTCCTGTCCAGGGATTATGCACGCCCAATCATCGAACTTCACCTCATATGCATGAAAATGCTCGTCAAAACTCATAGGAAGTACAATTCTTCCACATAATAACCATTGAGTGTCCATGTTCAAAATAAACTTAATCTGAAAAAATACTGGTATTTTTTCTGCATGAACTAAAATCAATAACAAATATGTCTCTAACGGCATACTTCACACCATTGATTGTGGCTTCAGTGACCCGTTGAAACATTTTTTCTGAAACATTGGACTGTAAATGTACACTGACAATCATCAAGGCCGCAGCAAATAGAAAAATCAGCCTCGTGCGAATTAATTAATCCAACGTGATGAATCAGTTTGACTAAAGTAAAGGCTCTCCGGGAGCACTTTGGACAACAAAAAGGGCGAGGCATACTCAAACCAGTAAGTTAATGGCCCTCAGAACAACTGCTGGCAAGGCCTAATCAGTAGGGTCTGTTACTTTCAAAATGTGTCGCTGCAGAAATATGAGTGTGTTTCTGTTGTGGCTAGGGTACTGGAGAGAAAACACGAAGTACATGCAGAAAGCTGACAAAAGTCCATCCTCCACACCTACGGCACTGCAGAAAGTGGAGCCATCCACCTTTATGGTCACTGGAAGGCGTTTCTCGGTAAAAACCTGTGTCCAGGTATATGATCCGGCCACTTGGACGGTAGGGTAGGGCGTCGCTGGTTCTCCCTAAAAGACAACACCAACGATAAAGAAAAGCATAAATAAAGAGGTTTCACTACACATTACAATGTTTTACATCACATTACCAGGCAAATTAAATTGCACTATAAAGTCTCTCTCTCTCTCTCTCTCTCTCGCTCTCTCTCTCTCTCTCTCTCTCTCTCACACACACACACGGCTACAATAAGGCTCACCAAAAAATCCCTTGCATCATTGAAAGCACTGTGGCAGTTGAGCATTAACTTACATCATCCAGCAAATTGTGGTTGTCCAATTTCTCTTTGAAGAGTACTGGTAGTAGGACCAAAGCAGCGCGGAAGTCCAAGTCTTCCAAAAGAAAGAAAATATAAAAAATATTAGCAGTGGTAAATTAGTTCTTTTACAATCAGTAACAGCTTTTATCAATTCCTCAGAATCTGTTGCACAATTCCAAAATACAGTTAGTACACACCACCGGCCTACTGAAACGAAAAGATGGGATTAGTCCATGCCAATTCAACAATCTTCATGCTTCATACAGAAACTCCAACCAAAGGATTTATTAAAAACAAGCAATGTTTTAACCCACCACAGTTCACATTTTCAGTATTCAAACTTTTAAAGGTGCTCTGTGTAATATTTTAGCAGTTTATTTCCAGAACTCAAGCTGCCCATTCACAAATGTTAACACACTTTACAAACATTCATAATGACCAGCAAAATAGCACTTTACATGAGAACTATTATCAGGGTTTCCCCAGGTTTGACCACCACAAATTTAAGACTTTTTAAAGACCTTTTTAAGACCACTTCAAAGAAAATTAAGACCTGAGCGGCCCAAAATCGCAATCGGCGTGTAACTGAATTTGGATATAGTACGAATGGCTGGAACTTACAGAACTTACAGAAACACCGTGGGCTGACCAAACATTACCTAGAGTTTAACATGGCAAGCCTACAGCGGTTTAAACCACATCAATATTGATGTAATCTACGGTAAGGTCAGGTCTTAATTAATATAATGTTTGTTAACTACTCTTTTAAAGACAGAAACAAACAAAAGGTAAAGTTTAGCTAACTACACCAACACTGACCTCCTGGGGGTCACAGACCCCACTTTTGAATATTTTCCCCTATTTTTCTAGTCAGAAAGCTGACATTTCATGTAGCTATAGGCCTAAATACAAAAATCCCGGCCTGACGATTCTGTTCTTTGATCATGACTGGCTACACAGTTTAACCTGCCTTTCCCCTTATTTAATTAAGGCAACTATAATCATAATCATTTTCTTTATAGTAATATAATCATTGCTATTTTACTCTTTTCTTGTACTTTTTATAGTACATATTTGTATATCTGAATACTGGCATTCATACTGGCCTACAGCAAGTAGCTTAATCTGCTTAATCAATTTTTGCTGCTGCCACTTTAAATTTAGCTTACACTTCTAAGATAAACTATATACTTGGAGGACTGATCTGAAATCCCAAATTAGCTTATTTATAAAGCTCACATATTGGTGCAATATGACTGCACTGCAGCCCATGGCCAAAGACATACCTTGCCTAAATATAGGCGATCTTTACACTGAAATTAAACCCTCTCATTCTCTAGCAAGTACGTTACCAATGATACCAATGGATAGATCTGGTTGTCTAGTTTAATTTAATACCAAATACCTCGATTGTAAGAGGTATCATGCCCATTTAAAGCTTCCGAAAGACAATGAAGCAAAACCGGAGATGTGTTTTGCGGCACTAACGGGCAAAAGGATTAATTAATTGGCGCGTCTGAAAAATTAGTCCATGAGCCATACCACCGATCGCAATCGAAAGGGTGGGCAAAGTCTTGTTGGTATTTTTTTATTGCTATATATGTCCAGTTTATGAATTGGTATGATAACCTTTGCAGAACAGTAGCTTTATCATATTTATCATGCATTTCTTATTTGAACCATATTCATTCCACTCGGAAATAGTGGCAATTCTTAGATGTTGTGCATATAGCAATTAGGGTACTTCTACTGGTGATTAATATCTCTGTTACAGTTTTTTACAAGGCCCTGCATATAAATTGTTATGCACCAAGAGGAATTGACACAAACTACTGGTGCAGAGTGAGCAAGGAGGGAAAACGAATTTAACATTAATTGCCACAGCTCTTTTGTGAATCATACAGGCCACAGTTATTGACTTTGTATGTTTGATTTACCTAATCACAGAACAACTCTGGCTTGTCTGTGAAATTTGAAGAAAATAACACTCCATTTGTTTTTCACTGAACCATGCCATAGCTCATTAACATGAGGATAACTGACATAACTTCTGAAATTCAATCTGATTGCCCAGTTAGCTATGGCGTTCGATAATTCGCTGTAGTCATCCAGTTTGCATCATCCCAAGCTATTTTTTCTTTGTTTGCTGGCTTAAATTATAAAAACTAACAATTCTAATACATTTCCCATCATTTTTATTCATTCTGGTGACCCAGTTAGCTTGGCCCCAAGCGAATTTTGCTTTGTTGATTACTTATAATTATTAGGATTATCTGTTATTAATTCAAATCAAACTCAGGAGGAAAACAAACTAGCAATAAACAAAATCACAACAATAATAATAATAAGCAAACCATAAGGATAACAGATTTTTTTTAACCTATCAATCTAATCGTCCAGCTAGCTTTGCCCTTAGGAAATTCGCTGTAGTTGGGAAATTCACTGGGAAATTCACACAGTCGCTGTTGTTCCCCAGTTACCTTTGCCCCATGGGAATTGTGCTTTGTTGCTGACTGAATAAAATATATCACTACTATGAGCTCCTGCTTGGATCGCCTGTGTCCTCTGACCACCAGACCAGCTCGATCCACTCAGTCTCACGCATGGCTAACTGACTCTCTTCGTTCGATGCGCACTAACCTCAGAGCCTCAGAGAGGAAATGGCGCAAGACTAAGGACCCTTCAGATCTAACACAATTCCAAACATTGTTAGCATCCTTCTCATCCATCATCACTTCTGCAAAAAAGGAATTCTACCAGGACAAGATCATCAATGCTACGGACACCAAGAAACTGTTCTCCACGTTCAAATCTCTACTGAACCCTCCACCACCGCCTCCTGCAACCAACCTCACAGCTGACACCTTTGCTGAATTCTTCACTGACAAAGTAGCAGCAATCAGCAGCAGATTCTCGGACCCACCCATACAGATGACTACACAAAGGCTTCCTCCGGCTTCATTTACTTCATTTGCTTCTCTATCAGAAAGTGATGTGACTAAGCTTCTCACAGGCAGTCGTCCGACATCCTGCCAGTTGGACCCAAGTCAAACTACTCTTCTACAGGACATTACTCCTACAATTGTCGAGGCAACCACTCATGTTATCAACGCTTCTCTAACTTCAGGGACATTTTCCACCACCTTCAAACAAGCTCAAGTAAGACCACTGCTCAAAAAACCATCTCTCTCTCCCACGCAAGTGGAGCACTATTGACCTGTCTCTCTTCTTCCTTTCCTATCTAAAACCATTGAAAGAACGGTCTTCAAACAAGTCATGGATTTTCTGACTCAGCATAACCTCCTGGATTGCAAACAATCTGGCTTCAGAAGTGGACACTCTACGGAAACGGCACTCCTCTCAGTAACAGAAGCTCTTAAAGAAGCCAAAGCAGCAGGACAATCATCAGTTCTCATTCTACTTGACCTATCAGCAGCGTTTGATACAGTCAACCATAGAATTCTTCTGGATAAACTCAGAAGCATGGGCGTTGGCGGCAAAGCACACTCCTGGTTTGGATCCTACCTCACTGGACGATCATTAAATGTGTCATGGCTTGGCAAAACCTCAGCAAAGCACTACCTTACCACAGGAGTACCCCAAGGCTCAGTACTGGGGCCCCTCCTCTTTGCTTTGTACACAACAACACTGGGTCCAGTCATCCACTCGCATGGTTTTTCCTACCACTGCTATGCAGATGACACCCAACTTTATCTATCTTTTCCTCCTGGCGATTCTACAGTGACAACACGGATCTCTGACTGTCTCTCTGACATATCTGCATGGATGAAAGACAACCACCTTCAACTGAACCTCTCAAAAACGGAACTGCTCATCATCCCAGCCAGGCAAACCCTACACCACCACATCAGCATTAAGATAGACTCCCTATCTGTTGCTCTACCAAGGCTGCAAGAAACCTAGGCGTAATAATGGATGACCAGCTGACCTTCACGGATCATGTTGCGGCTGTTGCTAGGTCGTGCCGTTTCTCTCTATTCAACATTAGAAGCTCAGGCCGTACCTTACTCAACATGCAACACAGGTCCTGGTTCAGACGCTGGTTATCTCTCGCCTCGACTATTGCAACACTCTTCTAACAGGTCTACCAGCCTGTGCGGTAAAACCACTACTGATGATCCAGAAGGCTGCTGCACGCCTGGTCTTCAACCAGCCAAAGAGAGCACATGTCTCTCCACTGTTCAGGGAGCTCCACTGGCTGTCCCTGGCTGCTCGCATCAAATTCAAGTCACTAATCTTGGCTTACAGAGTACTGGATGGAACTGCTCCAGTCTACCTGAAAGCCATCATCAAACCATATGCTAATCTCCAATCGCTCCGCTCAACCAAGGATCGCTGCTTAGAACAACCAACACCCTGCACAGGTCAATCTAGGCTCTTCTCATGCATCGTTCCAAACTGGTAGAATAATCTTCCCAAGACTACCAGAACAACAGGCACTCTTTCTACTTTCAAGAGACTTTTGAAGACCCAGCTCTTTCAAGAGTATCTCTTGTCCTAGTTCCTTAAATACACTGACTAAATAGAATAGAATACACTGACCAAGCACTTCTAAACTCCTGCACTTGCTCTCCTATTAGCAAATGGCACTCCTAGTGGGCACTTACTTGTATTGTGTTGCAGTTTGATTGTTATCCATAAGTCGCTTTGGATAAAACGTCTGCTAAATGCATAAATATAAATGTAAAATGTTTTTGTATATCAGGACAGAACTTCTCCCTCGCTGTGATGTAGTGCCAATGGCAACTGTAAGGACACAATTTGAAGAACTTATGCTATCTCATGGTGTTAGCTCTGTAGTTCCTTTTAACGTTGTTAATGTTTATTTGTTCATGGTGTTTGTTCATGTTGTTCTTGCTGTTGCAGAAAAAACAAAAAACAAAAACGATTTGTCACATTTTGTCAATCACATATTGCTTAGGTGATTCTATTAGGTCTATTAGTGTGGTCTGACAACCCTTGTAGGATCTTAATTGAAGGGGAAGCATCCCTGAGTTAATTTAAGCACTGTGTGGTCAACAAACTGCATAATAAGAACCACAATACAGAGTTTTCACATTTCCATTTTACTGGTCCACCATTTCAACACATGATTTTTCACTAACTTTCACTACCTGTTTGCAATGGTTATCATGCCATGTTAATGTATATAGTTATCACATGTTATTATGTATTTGTTCATGATGTTTTTTGGTGTTGTTTTGATGTTGCAGGAAAAGTTTAAAGAATAATTAAAAAAAAAAAAAAACGGATTTCATATGTTATAATTTTTTTCACATTTTGTCATTCACATATTGCTGAGGTGATTCTATTAGGCCTATTAGTGTAGTCTAACAACCCCTGTAGGGTCTTGGTTGAAGGGAAAGCATCCCTGAGGTAATTTAAGCACCCTGTGTGGTCAACAAACTGCATAATAAGAAAGAACCACAAAACCGAATTTTCACATTTCCATTTAACTGGTCCACCATTTCAACGCATGATAACTACCAAAAAGCTACCTGTTTGCAATGGTTATCATGCCAAACTGTTTACTTGAGATGTCCAAGAAGTCAAAAAAACAGATTAGAAATTGCCCACCCGTTCGATTGCGAGAGGTCAATTTTTGGGTCCGGGCTCATGGCCTAAATGTTTAACTTATTTTCGGCTCGAGAAAATGACCGAGGTCCGGACCTCGGTGTCCTCTATTGTAGCTACGGCCATGCTGCAGCCCATGGCCAAATGCTACAGCAATGTTGATTTATCTTTTGGAATTCAGTTTTGGTCTATATCAAGGATATAAGCATTTTGTATTAACAGACAAATATCTGGATTAAGGCAATTTGCTAATTTTGTTGTAGGCTACTTTCATTGAATTTGCGTGATAGCCTGTGTGGCATAATAAACCATGCAGCCACCACGCATTAAACTGCAGTGTGCTCTTGGTGCGTCAAAAAAAAAAAGGACGCCCGACGAAAACACGGTCAACTTTTCCAACTGAAATAACATTGACTAGCAAACACAAGCTAGCTGGCAAATATCTTACAGATTGTCGTTTAGCTACTAACATTATGTAGCCTGGGAATTCCCATGCTCCTTTGCTCGCTTATTTCATTTCACTCTGCAGAGGAGCATGGTGACTATGGCAGTTTTTCTCGCTTACTTTCGGTATCCAATCGCAGAATAAAAAGGGATTTGTACGGCCCTCGATTGCATTTTACGTCACGTGGTGGCTCTGGTATTGGCTCCGAGGTATGTACAGACGCTATGATAGACATTCGTAGCGCCCAATAAACGGCTATGGACAATTGTAAACGATGCTTCCGCTACGAGAAATGCAATAGGTAGGTCCCCAGACTAAATATCACTTGTGATTTTAGTTTGGCATTCGCCAGGCTAAACATTATGACTAACTTCATTCATAATCTCAGTTTTTCATATCCCACCAAGTCCGTTTACCTTCCCAATGAGGCAGATAACCTGATGCGCTCAAGACAGATAGAAGGAATGAGGGGGCTGCTGCTGCTGCCGTGTTTTCACTTGATACAATGACGCGAATACAGCATGCTAGGCGCTCACTGGTAGCGCTGTAAAGCCTGTTTAAAAATTACTGTCGGCACAAAGTTTGCAAATTCTATGACGCTGCATTCCGGTTGACTATGAAAGTAGTACATTTATGATATTTAAGACTTTCATTTTGAAAATTAAGACTTTGCCACGGAATTTAAGACTTTTTAAGGCCTTAATTTTGGAACATTTTATTTAAGACTTTTTTAAGACTTTTAATGTGATGTTAAGATCACATGTGGCCATAGGCAGTACAGTTTCAATGAGCAGCATAGTTGCAATAACCGCAAAAATGGATCACCGCGGTGCTGAGATGCCCAGCGCGGTGCCATGTTGGGACACCGCCACCACCGCACATGACTAAAGTAACCAACCAAGTATGGCCACTAATGTGAATTTTTCCTAGCTCTAGCGAGATATGGCCGCCCCTGGTCACTAAACTACTATCTGGTGAGTTGTGGCCATGTCTGGGGACTTGACGGAGACATCAAATATCTTTTAAGTCACTGCGCTCCACGCTCATAAATGCAGATCAGACTGGCAGTCAATCATAGAATAGAGCTTGTGTACGTAGGCAACCAATAATGCCCTTTTCAGAGCGACTGAAGTTGCAGACTTGTTCGGGGTGTCCATCTTATATGTGGGGCAATATGGTATAATACATGGTCTGTTAATGAAAAGTTCCAGTGTGCTTGTGTCTACTTTCACCATTATTTGTGTGCTTTCGTCCTGACATTGACCACAGCAAGATGGGAGACGTCTACATTGTTAATAACACAACACAAACAATCTCCCATTTCAGATTAATTGGATAGGTTGGAGAGGTTAAGACTCATAAATATAAGCATCGTTATTGGTCTAAATTAAGCCAAGTTTTGAAGTTACTGTAATGCATTAGATACCTTTTACTTCCTCTGCAGGCAATTCAGCTCTTGCGTCCAAGTACAGCTTTTCCAGCGAGGACTTTCCATGGATTGCTTGGAGTAGCGCAGGCACTTGACTTCGGAACGAATCTCTAAACCGTTGATTTACATCGGACATTTTGCAGATCAGGCCCATTTCCTGGAAGAGCTACAACCAAAATAGATATGGGGAAAAAAAGTAAAGCAAATTTTACTCCTACAGCATACAACAACATTCATTTCAAGACTGTTATAGATGACTTGCTAAACTGTGTGTGGATTTGATGAGTGATATTAAATGAGATTAACATTAGCATTAATTAATATAGGGCTATTCCTTGTGGAAAAAATACTTCAGTTATAACCTATTTACTTATAATTTATATCAATATTATAAGCCTATATTATAGGCCTATTATCATAATATAATATAATATAATATAATATAATATAATATAATATAATATATTGTTTTGTAATTCACTTGGGTTTTTTCTTTCAACATTTTTCTTTCTCAAGAATCAGTGCATACAGAGCCCCTTTAACAAATCTATGCTTAAAACGCCTGCAAAAAAATGTTAAAAACCTAAGAATACAGAGAGTTCAAAACTCACCTCGACTCAGACAGTGTAACTGGAGCAACAACATTGGTGCAAGAGCCTGCTTTCAGCTGTTGGATGACTTTGATGAACTTGACCTGTTTCTTGAATGAGCCGTCAAATAGCTGAGAAATCATGTAGTCAGTCATCCCATCATGTACTGTCTCACCATCTACTTCATATTCTAAAACAGAAAAAGGCCATAGTTTAGCTTTTTGCCTTAAAATGCTCAATATTGCATTTAAGTATTAAGTATGATGCAAGTCATTCATTACATGCACCCCTGACAAAGACCACAATGCCCCCCCCCCCCTAAAATATTTCATCGCAGTCCAACAGGCAAAGCCATTTACGTATAACGCTCAATACCTTGGACCGAGGAAAGGGCGCCAAACTGCGCACGAAGTTAGCTGTTCTGACTAGAACGCACCACTGACTGCACTCTGCCGGTCTAGGTAGCAGCACAAGTAGGCTACCACACAGTCATTCCCACGAGCCAATCTGGGTGTACACAACCATTCACGCAAAATAAATCAACAAGTCTTTCTCTCTACCTTAACGCAATCCTAAAATGTTGAACTGAGCCGCCTGCTCAGTTAACTCGTCACGTAGCCTGTATAACCACCTCAAGTGCACCTGCCGTCATCACGCACATGGCATAGTTAGCTAACTAAAATATAGCATGTTTGCATATTAACCCATGACATAAAGTAAAGTTCACAACCTCGTATCATTTCACTCCCCCAAGGACGCGATATGAAAATTGCATACCATTATGTGGATAACAACATGTCTAAGTCACTATAGTTTATTTCAATGCCTCACTTAAGCGTTCCTTCGAGTAGCCGTCGTGGCATGTTCCCATTAGAGCTAGCTGACAAAATGCCCAGTCCACTATCAGGGTAGCTAGCCCCACCATACACACAACAATCGTACCAGCTTAATAGACCCTTTGGAAAATAAGACATTTCATCGCTGCCTTTTTTATTTTCATTAAACCCGACTAGATTAACTCCCTCTGAACAGAGGTCATCTGAAAGGTTTTCAACGAACAAACAATAGAACTAGCCACACTCTTTTTGATAGCTAGCCACTATCTGAACATCAGTATAACTCACCTGCGAATTTCCTTCTCTCGCCGTCTGTTATTTCCAGACCCGCTTTAACTAAAGCGTCCAAAAGCTCTTCAGTGGAAAGGGCGGCCAATAAAGCAGCCATCCTGGTGGTCGTGGTCGTGGTCCTGGAGACATCCACGCGCGAACTAAAAGCAAAGTTGTCTTGCGTTGCGTTTACGGCAGGACCGTTGGTTGCTTTTTGAACTCCTCCCCCTCGCAGCTTGAAGTACCATGTCCTAAGGTACAAAGCCGTACCAGCATCAATTTTGTACCTTGAAAGGTACAGTATAGTACCACAAAGGTCCAGTTTTGTACCATTTAAGGTACAATAAACTGAAGGGTACATTTGTGTACCTCGATGTGCCAAATTTGTACCATTGTGTACCTTTATTTCTGACAGTGAAGAGCTCAACCTCCTCAACAAGTTTATTTTGAGACTATGGGATGTCAAAAAGTCACAAGAATAATGTAAATGTAATGTACAGCCTATATTTACCAATGAAATTAGATCAAGGGTCTCCCCAATTCATTGATAAATGGCAAAAATCACCTGTTAATTCATCTGTAAAACTATGCACTCATTTTTTTTTCAGAAGTTCTGTGTTGCTAGTTTCAGGAATATGTCAAGACCCATCATAGATGATTCTAGAACTATATTTAATGTGTAAGATGCAGTCCGTGTAATTAAAGTCCACATTCTAATGAACGGTATGGCAGGATGTTGCAGAGGAGTCTTCTTAATGAGCACTGGACCGTGGACAGCCTGTCACCGAGTCTTAGGCAATCAGTGTTCACCTCAATGTCTCACTTCTAATTTAGCAACTCCAGACTGCCTGAGATGGAGACAGCCGCACCGAAGCTGTGGCGATCGAGGAGCCTATGTCATGTTCGGAGGTCCATTAATGCAACGGGGGTCTGGCATAAAGGAAGCTGGCCCCGTTGTGATGGGAGCCAGTTGCCATAGTTACCGGCGGAACATATTCATCTTGACCTTTCCCTGGCCGGCCGATGCTTCCATTATAATAAATTGAATTGCATCATATAACTTAGTGGCTGCAATCAACCCTCTGATGTGTAGAGTGAGAATCTTGAGCATGCCAGGACATTTGATTTGGGCTTTCATTTTTAACACACTGCATCAGAAATGACATAGTAGTATTTAGAGTCTAGTGCTTAAAATATGAGACTTTAAGCACATATGGTACTGTTCAGTTTGGCAGGTCAGCTCACATTTTCAATTTACTATCAGCCTTGAATGAATTTCCTCTCTGGTCATGATCCTTTAAAATTGCTGTTGTTTTTATATCTCATACCATCTGGGTAAAAATTCACATAACCTGGTTGAACTAGTCTACATCCAAGATGTTGTTGTATGCATACTGTAGTGTCGATCACAGGTGTTAGTGTGTTGTGCATACAGCATGTTGGGAGTGTTGTGGTGATGGTCACAATGGTGTTAGTTGCAGTATGTGTGTGAGTGTGTGTGTGTGTGTGTGGGGGGGGGGGGGGTGTAAGGGGCCATATTGAATGTGGCAGGGAGTGGGGCCCAGTGTGCTGTATGTATGTTGAGGCAATGTGCTGTGCATAGGGAGAGGTGAGGGGCCTTATTAATGATGAGGGGAGATGATAGTGATGAGAATGGGAGCAGTATTGTGCTGTAAGTATGTTGAGGTGGCTTACAATTACTGTAAGCAATCAGGGCACTGTACAGTATGTGTGTGGGACGATGAAAGTAGTATTAGTGGTGGTGGGGTGCAGTGTTCTGTATGTATGTTGAGGGGGTAATGTGCTGTGGGCTGAGTGATGGTGTGTGCATGTGCGTTGGGGAGCAGTGTGCTGTATGTGTGTGGGAGAGAGGGGGCAGAAAGGCAGAGCTCTCAAGGTTTAGAAGGGACTTAAAAATAAATAAATAAATAAATAAATGTATATGGGAGATGTACAAGGTGTGAGGAAGTGTGTGTGTGTGAGAGAGAGATGCAGTGTGTTAGGATGGGAAATTAAACAAAACAAACAAATTAAAGGACCATGGCACAGAAGGAGATGTAAAGATGCTGAAAGGTGTGTGTGTGTGTGTGAGAGAGAGAGAGAGTCTGACCTTGTGACTGCATACATTAGGCATCTTCTTGATCTCAGTGGTAGCAACAGTCCATCGCTAGGATGAGAAGAGTGCTTCACAATCTTTGGGGCTTTTAGACGTACTCCTCTGGAATGATATCTACAGTAGATGTCTTGCTGTGCTTGGAGTTGAGTTCTGCAGAATACTACAATCACTGGCTGTGGAGTTCAAAGACCAGGCGA
>JAODXP020000022.1:22712885-22722885 GCA_027497455.2 Sardinella longiceps | reverse complement strand
ACGCACCCCTACTCAACAGACAGGAACAGTCGCTCTCATCCATACCAACAGACTGTAAAAGGTACTGTACTCCCATCCATACCTTGGTCACATGACATGGCTTTCCTGTTCCTCTGTGGCTTCACAGGAGCCTGGGGTCTTACACTCTCCTCACCTGCACACGTCGTCATCATCATCACCATACACACACAGAACAACACACACACAAACACACATAGACACAAATGTCACTTTTATATTTCATATTTTAATAATACCTTATTATAATTTTATTAATATCTTCCAAGCAATACAGACCTACTCAGGACATGAACGCTTGTCATATCTTACCTTGTGTATGGGATCTTTCAGCCAATCCTAGCACTGGTTTGCTGGAGGTGGGGGGTGCGGGTGGGATCTTTCTCTCATTGGTTGGATCTTGTGGCGATGTCACAAAGCCTGGCTTAGGCTGAAGTTTGAACAGAAAACATTACAGTAATTCAGAGACTCAAACAAGAAACAATAGCAAATTATCACAACATCACAAAGACACAGACACAGACACACACACACACACACACACACACACACACACACACAACACCCAAGACCTTTACAGGCACAGGGGGTGGATGTCCATCTGTTTCTCTGGTCCTCTCCATCCCTCCTTCTCGCTCTTTCTTTTCCAGCCTCCCTCCATCCTTGTCTTCATCATTAACTTCTTCAGCACCTTTGAAAAACACAAAATAGTCATTCCCAAAATGATGTCACAACTTCTAATAATGGCATATCGCTTGTGATGTCTGTTAGGAATTACAACACTATAATGCACTATACGTACTGTATACTATAGTTATATTTGAGATATTTCAATATCTAATATCTAATAAGTTAGAGACCTACACAATGATAATTCAAAGCATGTAAAATAGTACAATTTTAGAAGAGGGTGCCATACCAGAATTGTCAGGCAGGTGGCGCTGTCTGAGCTTGGCCAGGTTGGGTTTGCTGCTCTGTGGAGGTGGGTCTGGCTTGGGGCCGCAAGGCAGGGACTGTCCAGGGGGGAGCGCTATCCCCATCCTGCATCTCTCCTCCATCAGCCACACCTCAGGCCTCTGGTCCGCATGGGAAGCCTGCACATCTGAAGCCCCATACCTGTCAGGTGTGCCTGCCTGTCTGTCCGCCTGCACCTCTGTGTATACCCGCCTGTCGTGCCCGTCCACATGCCCCTCTCTCTCTGTCTGGATCTCTGCGTATATGCGCCTGTCTGTCTGCCCGTCCTGCTGGTGCCACCTGTCTGCCTGCACTTCCGCATATATCCGCCTGTCTGTCTGCAAGTCTGTCGACAAGCATCTCTCCATGTGTGTCTCTACAGCTGCCTGTCTGTCTGCCTGAACCTCTGCGTATATTCGTCTGTCGATCTGCGCGTCAGAGTGATGCCACCTGTCTGCCTGCACGTCTGAGCGTGCGTGTCTGTCTGCGTGTGTGTCAGCGCCCGCCTGTCTGTCTGACTGCACTTCTGCGTAAATCCGCCTGTCTATCTGCGCGTCTGGGTGGTGCCACCTCTCCAGTTGCATGTCGGCTGGCGCATGTCTCTCCGAATGCATGTCTGCGGTGCCCGGCCTCTCCGCTTGCACCTCGGCGTAGATCCTCCTGTCGATCTGTGCGTCCGAGTGGTGCCACCTGTCTGCCTGTACGTCGGCACGCGGGTGTCTGTCTGCGAGCAAGTCTGCCGACACCTGTCTGTCTGCCTGAGTGTTGGGCGAGGGCGTTCTGTCTCCGGTGGGGTATGGGGGTAAAGGTCTGTCTGTAGGGGTGCGTGGGCCCTGTGCCTGTCTGTCTGTCACGGCTCTGTCTGTCTGCCTACCGTCAGCCCAGAGTGCCCTGTCTGTCTGCTTGGCCTCTGCTGCCCACTGCCTGTCTGCTGCCCGCAGGTCTGTCCATCCTCGGTCGCCCTGTCTCTCCGTGGGCCGGAGGTCCGTCCAGACCCGTTCGGACGCTCTCTCTTCGGGCCACTGTCTCTCCACCTGCCTGCCCTCGGCCCACTGCTTCTCGGCTTTCCTGTCCAGCTGTCTGAGTGTCTGTCTGTCCAGCTCCCTCAGCGGCGGCAGCCTGTCTGCGTCTCTTTCCGTCTGTCTTTCCGCAAGTCTCAGTGTGTGTCTTTCCGATGTGGACAGGGTCTGGCGGTCCCCTCTGTCTGCTGGTATCTCTGAGGGCGCCGGTCTCTCGTAGTCGGGGTCAGGTTCTGATCTCTGTGAAGAGACATGAAGGTGGCACAGAAGGGGCATTAGATCTTAAGTCAGCTGCTCTGTTACATGGTATCCAAGCTCACACCGTCAGTGTCAACCTGGCATCTTAGCAGGGTGCTGACACTTTGTGTATCTGAGACTTGACAGGTAGTCTATTACGCTGAGATGCACTAAACAAAAAAATAAATAAACAACTAAATAAATAAATCCTCCATGAAATGAATTCTTTTCCGCCGAAACCAGACGTGACCCAATTTACTCTGGCAGTGCCTTTTAGCCACCTCTCACTCTGCCAAACTGCAGATAAACAAGCGGCAGCAGAAAATAAGCAGAAACTGACTGACACTACTGATGAGCGGGGCACCTTTGTGCTCCCCCCTGCTGAGGATCCGTCAGTACATGCACGCATCATCAGTGGAACAATAATAGTACGCTCCGTGTAAAAAGAATACCTGTCGGGTCGAATAAAGTTGCTTGTTCTCTCCTATGCTGGGAAGCGGCAGGCCTTGGATAGACCTCACTTCCACAACCCCAGTGGGCTCGTCTGCTCTCGTCTGGTCCTCCACAGTCCCATCAGCCCCTTCTCCCGGGGATCCAGCCCTGCCAGCCAACCTCGGGGGCTGGAGGAGAGTGTAAACGTTTTCTTGGGCGGTTCTGCAAGGACGAGAAAAGGAGGAAGAAGACAGGACGCGTCAGCACCAGGGGAAAAGGGCAGCGTGATTGCTTAATGCAAGATGACAGGGAGTGTTGATGACAGAAGTGTGTGTGTGGACAACTCCACTGGCCTGCAGGTCAAGGGCATATGACAGTTACATAACAGAGAGAGGTCACTAGAAACTGACCTGGAGTCAGTCTCGTGAGATGCCTTCCTGGCATCTATGCTACAGTACACTGCGAAACACTAAACTGAGTCTTAGTCACACACTGACACACTGAGTTGACTTTAGTCAGCACTGTGAATATGAGATACTATTATTAACTAAAATGCCAGTCCGCCCCAAATGTAGATTTCCTTTCCTTGTGTTAGTAAGCCAAACACTAGCAATGATATTCCTTTTATGAAATAATAACTTCAAATGTCACAAATGATTTGTGGAATATATCATAAAGAAATGGGGAGAACAAACAGGTAAAAAAGAGAAAGCACCACTGCTTTGGTTGCCACACAATTTTACCTCTGTGAAAGAGGTTATGTTTTTCGGCACCGTTGGTTTATTTTTGTCTGTTTGTGTGCAAAATAACTCAGGAAGTTGCAGTCAATTCATGTGTAATAATATATTATTATTAAATGAGCACCGGTCTGATTGCCTGAACTGCATTGTTTAGGCAATCAAGGCAGCTCAGGCAGTTTTGTTTACATAAAACATTTCACACCTATGGCATCTCAAAGGGCTTTGCAAAACCAGGAAATAAAAAACAATCAAACTCTTAACCACAATAATGAAGTGTGAACAATGAAATGTGAAATGCCAGACAATCTGAGAGAACCCACAGTGGGGTGTTCATTTAATCCAAACAGAACTCGGATCTGCCAGCTTTCAACCCCACGACCGAGCGAGTCTTTAACTGACCCTGTGGGTGCCGTGGCAACGGTTCGGCACTCCTCACTGCAGGACCCGCCACCCGAGTCCGGCTCTTGATTAGACATAGATGAGTTGCGGTTCCTACGGAAACCGAAGATGGAGAGCATGTTGCGCCGTTTCTTTCTCCGCAGAGAGTGGGCTTTATGGAGGGAGGAGAGCTGACTATAGGAGGAGAAGAAAAGAAGAGTGAGACAAAAGAGGAGAGAGAGAGAGAGAGAGAGAGAGAGAGAGAGAGAGAGAGAGAGAGAGAGAGAGAGAGAGAGGCTGAAGCAATGAAGACATCACAGTCTGCATGAGCATATAATAGTGGTTTTAAAAGAGTGAAATACTGTGGGGAGAGATTAAAAATCCACACATCCTGTCCTGTCCCATCGTGTCATCTTTCTTGAGCCAGATGGGTACCTGTAGTTTTACAAAAGTCCCCCCCACCCCCAGGAGTCCAAGCAGCTGCTGCTTGGCAACAGTTTAATAACATCTCCAAGAGACATACTGGTTGCTAGGCTACAGCTCTGGCTGGCATATGATGTTGTATTCAAAGGGTATTCATTAGGAAATATGCTTAAGAGGAATAAAAGCAATAACACTAAAAGCCTTTACTAGGCCAGATGTAGCATTTCGTCATGGCCTAGTTGTGTATGTGTGTGTGTGTGTGTGTGTGTATGTGTGTGTGTGTGTGTGTGTGTGTGTGTGTGTGTGTGTACTTTTGTATGATCTCTGTTTGTACCTGTCAGGCAGAACTCTCTTGGTGTAAAAATCAGGCAGTCCATCATCTAGTGGCGTGACTGCACCATTTTCATTGCAATGCTGGTTTGACAGACCAGCCGGGAAACAGCACAGAGCAGGAAACAGACAGAGAGAGAGAGAGAAAGAGAGAGCAAGAATGAAAGAGAGAGAGAGACAGAGAGAGAGAGAGAGAGAGAGAGAGAGAGAGAGGGGAGTACAACAGAAAAACATAAAGACAGAGAGAGATTGATGTCATCATTACTCTTCCCGCATGAACCAGAGAAAAAGCACAGTTACATTGAGGCATCACTTTCTCCCTTCTGACTTAATCTGATCTAATACAGTGGTGCACGTTGGCCAATAACAGGTATGACATACAGTACTCTAACCTTCTGGCCTGAACCCAGATCAATAGCTATAGGGGGCTCAGCGCTACATTCACAAAACATGCAGACTTCTAACATGCTGCTACTGTTAATGTCTGCTCAATCTGTCCTTAGCTACTGTATGAATGTTGAGCAAGCGAGGATGTTTGGTCTGAATATGTTCCGCACAAATGGAGGGTAATGGATGGACCAAGGATGGCCTCGTGGCTTAACTCACTTTGTAAAGATTAGCTTGGACCCATTCCAAATCATTTTGGAAATTGGAGCAGGGTTCTGGCAGTTGCTGGCGGGCGGAGCATTGAAGAAGGTTGGGAATAGAGGTTGGGAAGGGGGATAAGAGGGGAGAATTATGGATGAGACAGAGAGGGAGAGGGAGAAGGAGGAGGTGGTGGGTGGGAAGGGTGGAGAAGAGTTTCCAGTTATTCAGTTATTTCTTACCAGTTTTAATCACACACACATTTTACCGGCTCTGGGGAGGCGGGGGTACAAGAGTCCCAGTGATGTCATAGTGTCATCATCATTGCATCACTCATACGCGTACACACACACACACACACACACCACACCACACACACACACACACACACACACACACACACACACACACACACACACACACACACACACAAGCATGCATACAAAAATAAACCCACAGAAACCGCTGCAGGCATACATACACACGGAAAAAAAACACATAAAGAAATACACATACTCTGTAAAAAGGACAACTGATGATTCATTACTACAAACACTGAAAAAGAAAAATCACTTCATTTGAAACACTCCCCAAATCTAAACTGGATAATAACTCCACTTGTATATCTTCCCTGTCAGGACCTGGAGCTAGGTCATTAGTAATGTAAGACAGCAATATCAGGAGCTTGGATCTCCTTGAATTTATACGATTTTCAAATGAACACGTCCTTATCGTCTTGGTGGCAGCGGTATCGGTCTCTAGCACTGGCATTCATTATTCATTAACTGATATATCAGTGTTTCAGGCGCAGCTGCACTGGCTGATGAATATTCACGGATAAATAAACACATCAGATTCATTATTTAATCCTGCTGCTGCTGCTGCTGCTTATGGAGAGAGTGGTCAGATTGGAGAGAGTTGGAGAGAGACCATCCTCTCAACCACATCTGGAAACCATCTGGAAAGTTTATTTTTTGGTTATTTAAAAAGTTTGCTATGTGAGTAATAACAGATGGACCTAGGGCCATCAAGAAAAAAACATTTAGTGGAAGGATAGACAGACATACGGTATGAATGAATTCATTATACGTCAAGTTTGATATATTATATTGACCTCTTAGCATGCAAGCATACAACTTTTAAATTGAATTAAATGTATGCAGTTCAGCAATATGCATGGTGTCATAAGGTACTGTGGTTGAAGTACAGTACTAACAGTAAATCAGTGGTGTTCTCTGCCATGTACTATATGTCTGTGGACCATTTTTCCAGGTCTTTCTTACCGTGTCGGAGAGGGTGTGGCCACCTCGGTGCTTGCGTGGGGGTTTGGGCCGGACGCGGGTCACATGCTGCAGGGGCGTACCCATTGTGGGCAGCTCGGACAGGCCTTCCCAGGAGGCCGAGCGAGAGAGGGGCGAGGATAGAGGAGGGGCGGAGGGAGGGGGAGACGAACTGGAGTCATCATTCAAGCCTGAGAGAGAGAGAGAGAGAGAGAGAGAGAGAGAGAGAGAGAGAGAGAGAGAGAGAGAGAGAGAGAGAGAGAAAACAAAGAGAAGAAATGTGATTTTTGAGTAGGCCGGCATATTATCTAAATTTATTCAGTGACACATTTTGTCTTGATACTGCACCCGACTTAATGAATCTGGATGTGCGTGATTATTAAGTATGTTACTCCATTTTTGAGTAGGCTACCTGTAATAGACAGTTTTCTTGAGTAAAAGGTGGGGGAGAACAAGGTGGAGCAGCTCTATGATGTCATCATTAAGGAGTGGGTGAATGAGGTTGAGGCAGTGCATAATAATGGTTCTCACACTAAATTATTGACAGTTTGAGCAACTTTTCTTGGTAGCTGTTTAGACGTTGAGTTATTGAGTTATTGAGATGATTATAAGTTGAGTTATTTCCAGAGGACACTGAGGGGTAGATTTATCATCCGTTTTGCGATGGCGCTATCCGTTTTCAGGCGCTATTTCCACGCAAAGACTGTGTTGGCCAACACAGTCTTATTTACAGAGAGGACGCAGTGCCTGAAAACGCAAAGCTGCGTCTGAAATCGCAAGCTGCGCTTGAGGGAGGGGAGTGGGATGGTAGGCCAGGCCTATGCGCAAACTGCATCTAATTACGTATTCCGTGGTATTTACTAAGACTGCCCGTAAGAGCGCGCCTGTATTTTGCGTGAGTTAAATACCGTCTCTTCAAAGCAGGTCTAAACCAAGCGCAAATCCTTTTGGGTTAAAATTTACTTTGTTTAATGACAGCAGTGATCCGGACAAGATGAAGATAGGAACATGTTTGGGAGCAGATACATGTTTGTCTCGCGAATCACTCTTTTCTAATTAAGCTAAGAAGAAATCATCCGACGATACAAATTAAACAGCAAAAGGCTACCACACGCATTATTCAATTACTGATTGTAATCAAAGATGACGTTCACATTCCATCCCAACACATGTTGAACTAGAAAATCGCAAAAATAATAATAAAGAAGCCATGTTCCAGTCTGCTTTGAATTTATTTTCCCCGTTGTTATTTTTAATAAATTCCAGTCTAACATATTAATTTAAGTATCTGCCAGTTATTTCTTGTAATGTCAGACAAAATATCATACTGCTTTTTTCGGGTGGTGAGGACTTATAATGTGACAGTTACCTCATAAACTAATATCTCCATTGCTAAACTAATTCTTCGTTACAAAACAGCGCCCGCTGTTCCACTCAGGATCCAGGATAGAGATCACATGCGGGCGCATGTTTGCGCTTAGAGGCACGCTAATTTTGCACTCGAGGGCGGGGTAAGCGCTGTTTGCCTTATCTGTTTGAGGATTGATAAATACATCGCAAAACGAGGAAGCACTGCGTGCGCTATTACCGTTGTCGCATAAACAGACGCAGCGCAAATAGCCTAGTCTAAGTAAATGAGGGCCTGAATCTATAGTACTATAAGCTGCACACCAACTATCAAAGTTTCACCTCTATAGTATTGTCCCATGAAAAGATATAACAGAATGTTTGCAGAAATGTAAGGGGTGTACCCACTTTTGTGAGATATTGTACAACACCTGCTCTGTGTTGATTAATATTCAAACAAAAACCTTGAATACAAGCATCTACTCATGAACCATACCCATATTTCCGAAAGCATATTTTTTGGCAGACATGTGACCCATAAGAGGAAACACCAATCAATCAAGCACACACACACACACACACACACACACACACACACACACACACACACACACACAGTGTGCAAGGAGCTGCAGGCTACGGGACTGCAGAGTGCCAGCCTTCATTACAGGACCTCCACTATGCAAGCAGCACAGCAGCCAGAGCGGCAGCAACAAATACAAATGAATCAATGAGAACTCCTAAATCATGCTGTGTTAATTCACTAAATCTCTCACTGACTGCACAGGACGAGAGAGAGGGGTGGGGAGAGAGAGAGAGAGAGAGAGAGAGAGAGAGAGAGAAGAGAAGAAAATGGTAGATGGAAAGAAACAGAAGACTGAGATGAAACAGTGAAGATTAACCGAGAAAGAAAGAAAGAAAGAAAGAAAGAAAGAAAGAAGGAAAGAAAGACAGACAGACAGAAAGAAAGAAAGAAAAAGAAAGAAAGAAAGGCGTAAAAGAGAAAGAGACTCACGTGAAACAAAAGAAAAAGAAAGGGAGTGAGAGAAGAGGTGGGTCGCCACTGATGGATGAGAGGACAGAGAGAGAGAGAGAGAGAGAGAGAGAGAGAGAGAGAGAGAGAGAGATAACGAGGGAGTGGGAGGGCACGTAAACACTCACAGCAGGACAGCAGTGCTAATGGACCGCCCGGAGAGAGAGGAGAAGTCAGAAACAAGGAGCACCGCCGGAAGAGAAAGAAGCGAGGGATGGGTGTGTGACAGAGAGAGAGAGAGAGAAAAGAGAGAGGGAAGAAGGGAGGGAGGTAAAAGAGAGATGGAGGACAGAGAGCACTCACTCAGCCTAGTGGATACGGGTCGAATGCGGCGCGTTCTGGAGCTTCGCTTCTTAATAGCGATTGTGTCCTAGAAAGCAGGAGGAGATGAATAAGAAAACTGTCACCCACACAACCTGTGTCACTCCATCTCTCTGCCTCTATCACACACACACACACACACACACACACACACACAAATGCACTCACGCATCAACACTTCCACTAACAAATGTACACTTGACTACCCATGTGTGCATACAAACACACTTGACCGCCCATGTCCATGTAAAACACACATACTGTATATATACAGTATACACACACCCACACACACAAACACAACACCAATAAAAATCAAAGACACACACACACACACACACACACAGTACACACACACACACACACACACACACACACACAAATATATGCCTGCTTACTATACTGGTGCCGAGCTCTTCATCAGTGATTTCCAGTGAGTCTCTGTGTCTGTGTGATCGCCTGCCCGTTCCCCCATCACACATGCCCTCCCATCGCTTCAGCTGGGACACCTGCCGTGCCTGGGACAGTGCACACACACACACACACACACACACACACACACACACACACACAGTGAGTCTGGCAATTAGAGGTTATGGAAATGGCCATCATTTTTAGCATCATGATAGCTTTATCCCAGCACTGAGTGGGCGTATTAAAATACTACTATGCTCATATAATACACCTTCAAAAGTATTTCACAATTCATTTTCTGGCCCACAGTCGTGTGTGTTGCTTACCAGGGCTTTATGGGTGGAGTAGAGCTCCTGAAGTATCTGATCCACTATGGAATTAGTCAGATAGGCCACCACCGACAGCTTCACCTCCCTAAGCACACACACACACACACACACACACACACACACACACACACACACACACACACACACACACACACAAAAT
>JAODXP020000022.1:22700385-22710385 GCA_027497455.2 Sardinella longiceps | reverse complement strand
CTCTCTCTCTCTCTCTCTCTCTCACACACACACACACACACACACACACACAAATAAACTCTCTGTCTTTCTCTCTCTCTCTGTTTCTGTCTGTGAGTTTGACCTGTTCAGCAGTGCTGGTGACGAGGCCCTGGTGCAGACGTAGTGCTTGTCTCTGGGAGAACCGCTGGGTCTGGTTGTTCCTCAGGAGAGCTCTTTGGATCTGGGCACGGCACGGCACAAACACACACACAGACGCAATTACCACAAGATCACCAATATGAGGATTCCATTATTGTCCTCTGTCATCTATGCAGTAAAACTTAAGTGTAGTACATGAGGGTGTACATCGGTGTTCTGGTTCACCGATCGCCACCAAAATTTAATCAGCTCTTGCTTGTCCCAACATACACATTGTCCGAAAAAGTTAATCCAAATCCCTGCCGTACTTTTCGAGTTATCTTGCTGACAAACAAATAGACAAACCAACAGACAAACCAACGCGACCGAAAACATAACCTCCTTGGCGAAGGTAATAATAATGAAGATGACACAACATGCAACGTACTGTGGACATTAAAGACACTTCATTCATCTTTCTTACTCATGTCATAAAGTGTAATCGTTCAACAGTGTAAACTTTATATTCCATACACTAAATGACACTAAATGAAACTCATGAAGCCAAGTCATTAAAAGTATCATTAATGTGCACCTACCCACGGTAATGAAGAACAATGGAACATGATGCAAAGCCTCTCAAACTGAACTGGAAAGCACTCCTGTGCTTTTTCCTTCTCTGCTGCTAATTTCTACAATTCTACCTTCACCTCACTATCTCCTCCTATTATGATAGCCAGTTGAAGAACAAGTCTAGTTATGCCTACAACACTATCTTGTGTTGTCTCTGTCCCTTTTCTGTCTTAAAATGCTCTACCTTAAGTAGTCACTGCACTATATGTTTACCTCTTGTCTTGAATTTCTTTTGTATAGTTTAAATGTAACACCAATTGACCCATGGCAAAACAATATCTCGTCTTACTGTATACAATGTACATGGTTGAAATGACAATAAAAAACACACTGACTAATACTGTACATGCTATGATGGAGTTACCTCCGCCAAGACTGTATTTCTGTAGATCCCGCTTATCTCCCGTTTGTATTTATCTCTCGTATATTTAAAGAACCGTGACTCCAATTTAAAAGAAGTAAACCTATTCAGTTTGGGGACTATTTTCAGTTGAAAGTAGATCTACAAGGCTGCTTACTGTTGTTATAGTTACCATTCTAAAAGGTATTCATGTGGAACTGGCAAAGTAGCCAGTTATGTAAGGGATAATGTATTGTCCATGGTCATTTAAGCAGTGTTTTCAAACTTTTCAGACAAGGACCACTTTGCCCAAAAATGTGTTTCAGGGACCACCTGCTTCGCGCCCTCACCAAGTCACATGCTGCTGTCCTTTAACCAAATAATCTATAGAGTAGGCACTTCAAATGCTTTAATAAACAATAAAAAAGGTCTGCTCTTATATTCAGGAACAACTAATCTTTGGCCTTCAAGTAATGACAACAAATTAAACACATAGTTTTATGGGATAACTGTGGACCACTTGCGTGTCCGGACACCAGGGTCCCGGACCACACTTTGAGAACCACTGTTATAGAGAATGAACAAATAGTTCGCAAAGAAACTTCAACTTGAAACATTCTATAGAATGCAGCTGATGTCCTTTCACTTTCATTGTTGATCTCTATGCGCGGATTGATACGGAGACGTGAATCTCAGGCAAAAAACCTGTTGCCATTGACAGCGGTCATTATAGTTTTCCAGCGGTCATTATACAAAAATAACTGACCTGCGAACGTTGAGGAGCCCCATTGAAAGTGAATGGAGCCTCCCTCAACATCCTAGAGACCCGTATAATAAACGAAAATAATGGCCACCCCATCAGCCAATCAGAGAAGAGAATCGCGTTCTGAAGGGGGATAATAAAACATATGCCCAGTCACTTTGTTTAGACAAAATAATTATTTGGTCACGGAGAACCACTCACACTAAACACAAAGAACCCAGATGGCACAAGTGTTGGCAACAATGGCATCATTAAAATGGTCCCGAGCCAGAGCAAGATAATCTGGAGAACACTTCAGCATTAATACAGAACAGGCTATCGACAACCTTAAGTGAGAATCCCATGTTTGCATATCAATGGCTCAGTTTGAAATCGTCCAGCAATCGATTTTAAGATCCAGCTCAAGCTGTGCCTTACCTCTTAACAACAGGCCTGCAGGGTACAGGAAGATAAACACAGACACACACACACACATCCACTCATACACACACACACACACACACACACACACACACACACACACACACACACACACACACACACACACACACACACACACACTTACAAACTAATATACACAAACACAGAGAGAGAGAGAGAGAGAGAGAGAGAGAGAGAGAGAGAGAGAGAGAGAGAGAATAACACACATAAAAACACTCACATACAAAGACACACTCACATACAAAGACACACACACACACACACACACACACACACACACACACACAGATCCTCTGTGTTGGCACAGCATAAACCTAACCAGCCAATTTTGAATGCACAGAGCCTCTGGAGGCCTCCCTACCTAAGCCAGGTCTCACGTCTGAAACACACAGACAGTCTACTTGCAGCACTACCTAATTATCCACAGCAATTAAGTGTACCAGAGTAGCCTGTGATTCTCTTAATAGGCACTTCATTACAATAAACACAGCTGGAAGCCTCAATGTTACGGGAACAATGGACTAGTTTTGTTGTGTTTACTGCGGGCCTGTGGGGGGACAAACTAACTATTTGTCTGACTTATCAGGAAAAAAAGAGAAAAAAAATCTTGCGAGTGATTACACCAATTCTTCCTCAAAAATATACTCTAGTACTTAAAATTTGTGAAAATCCTTTAGAGTCAAGCTTTATGTGCAATATCTTATACTGACTAACCTTCAGACACTCTTCTACACTCATATAAAGAGAGGGAAGCTTGAGTGGGCACTGTAAAATAACATCAAGGTGAGCTTCGTGCTTCTTTTCATCCACAGTACTTTAGTTCAGCGCCTATGGTTGGAGCCATAGAGCTTATGGGCTAAGGTGAGCTCCAGTAAATCGGAACCATATGATTTATGGTGACCAGTAAAATTAATGGTATAAAAAAAGGTTCTGCCCCACAGCTGACGCTGACCTTATGAAAATGCGACACCTTCATGAGCTTTGGCCTTTGGGAGTACATTGGTTTTGACGGGATGGATATCCATAAAACGTCACACTGGCCAAGGCCGAGCAGCAGTGGTGATAGTGGGCTCTGCTGAAAGCACAGCCCTTGGGAACCTGCAGAGCGTCATTATACAGCGTGCTGCTGTTGTGTTGTGCGTTTATTATTCCTAACAGGAGTCCGTTTTCGCTGGGATTATCGTCAAGGTAATTGCGTTTTTATAAGATGATGATGCTGAGCCAGAGAGGGTTGATGATGGGGACTATTTTGAGGGCCCAAAACATATAATACCGGTAATTTGATTTGAAAAACAACAACAATAAAAAAAAAAACTAGACTATGACCCACTTGTCTGAAATGTAGTTACAAAAATGAATGGCTGTGTCAGAGTAAGACCAAAAGTGATAGAAAAAGAGTTGCAAGGCTAACCTAACACAAAATTGAACACAACTAAATGTGGACCAATAAAGAGGAGGGTGAGGAAATCATTTAACCAGACCGAAGAGATTGTTGCCTTACAGCCAGTGAGGTTAAAAGGAAAAGTCTAACAGTTATGTACTGTTGTTAGAAAAAGTCGGAGATCTAACATTTCCATGGTACTCAATGCTGATTGTTCAATGGTTGGTCCAGTGGTTTCCAAATTAACCCGGAGACTATGCCTATTAGGCTGCAGCGAGAGGAAACAGTCCCCGCTGCTGGATCCAGGCCAGACACTATTCACAAAGTGAATTTGGGTTCGGTCAAACCAGGCAAGCTCGCTCATTCCATCCCTGAGCGTCAGATTTGGAGCGTTGCCCTGACCTACATCATAGGCTTCCAGATCGGGCTGGGATCCACCTCAGAAAAAAGCCGTTATCATCTGTGTGTGTCTGTTTGTTTGTGTGTGTATAGTATGTGTGTGTGTGTGTGTGTGTGTGTGTGTGTGTGTGTGTGTGTGTGTGTGTGTGTGAAAGAGGGAAAGAACATAATGTGTGCATGACCATTTAAAAGAGAGAGCAGCATATCCAGGGGCCATGTCAATAACGCACATTTTTTTTAATCAATACAGATCTGACAAACAAATCCCCTTTCCACTGACAGTTCTGGTCAGGCCAGGTCTAGACTTATTGATGCAACCATGCCAACCACACCTCGACGACACCGTCACGGCAACCCTTAAACAAATAGCAAAGGCCTTCAATAAACCAGGCCTGAGAGTTAAATGCCTCGTGTACAAAATCCAAACAACATCAAACTTCAATCATCTGAGTAAACAAGACCTGTGAACCGGCCGTCTCGAGAGACGACAGACAGCTGCCCTGCTCAGAATAACTAATAGACGGGCAAATACCACAACAGGCACAGGGGTGGTGTTGTACAAGCCATCTCTGGGGTTTGTTAGCCAACACCAAAGTTGCTAATGAGTTTACTAACTTGTTAACTGGAGTGGGTAAAGTTAAACCATGGGACTACCAGAGAACAAGCCCCCCACTGTAGTCACACTGCCCTGTGCAGCCATGTGGCCTCAGGTTAAGGCAGCGTAGGGCGTGGGGCGCAGACACATGACAGGTGGGGCCCGGACGGGCAACCTGGACATATGCAGAAATTATTTCAGTGCTTTATTAGTGGTCATAACTCATGATACAGTATTAAGTTATTCATAATGAAAGAGAAAATAAACCTGTCAGATTACTCGGAAGTATTCCTCACGAAGATATTCTGCGCAAATTGAGCTTTCCAACGGTGTTATTCGCAAGTTGCTGTGATGAGCGGTTCGAGAGAAATTTAGCTTTGACTTTACATTAAAGAAAAATTAACATTAATGCGGCTATATGCCCATCTATAGGCCTGTCCATTCATCTCGGAGAAATAGCTCATGATCTCCTCAGTTAAATAGGGCATATTGGATATCAAAATAAACAGGAGAACTTGACGGTTTCACTGTCTTCAATGCATTCCTCTCTAAATATCAAAATAAACAGGAGAACTTGACGGTTTCACTGTCTTCAATGCATTCCTCTCTATGAGTTATCCGGTCTTGAAATCACATCAGATAATTGTCACAAGCATTGCCACAATTTATCAGCATTGCATGTCAACCACCACATCATTTTTCTTCATATCAAAAGTTACTTTCAGGTTCTCCCGAAGTATTCCTAACTGAGATATTCTGCGCAAATTGAGCCTTCCAACAGTGTTATTCGCAAGTTGCAGTGAGAAGAGAAATTGCGAGAGAAATTTAGCTTTGACTTTACATAAAAAATTTCTAACATTAATGTGGCTATATGTCCATCTATAGGCCTGTCCATTCATAGCTCATGATCTCTCATTTTCTGCCTTCCAAGGTTTGAGAACCACTGGGTTAAGGAAACAGAGATGGGCAGGATGGGAAGGATTTAAACTAACTTGTTATTTATTATTGGTGGTTGGGAATATCCAACTTTAGTGGTTGCACTATAACCACCAACAGTGCTAACTTAGTGAGCATCTAAAGTGTTGGGAAAAGAGCCCATGGTTAGGGATTCATACAATGGTTTGGTTGTGGTATTGTGGTTGTTTTGGGGTTGTGAGAGAGTGAGTGGGGGCAGTGGAGCGGGTGGTGATGGTGGTGGTACCTTGGTGAGCGCCTGCTCCATCTTCTCTGGAGCACTGCGGTAGGCCTGTGTGATGTCGCTGAGAGGGAGGGGCATGTACTGCAATGTGAAGTTACTGCAAGGGAAGGAGAGAGAGAGAGAGAGAGAGAGAGAGAGAGAGAGAGAGAGAGAGAGTTAGTGAAGGGAGGAATGAGGAATGGGAGAAAAGGCAAGGGGCACACACACACACACACACACCGGTATAAGTTAAGGGGAGAGAGAAAATGAGCAGAGATACAGAATGGAATATAAAAATACACAAATACACCAAGAAAAAAAGAAAGACAGAGATAGAGAGAGAGAGAGAGAGAGAGAGAGAGAGAGAGAGAGAGAGTAGGAAACAGCTCCAAGAAAAAGACATTTCCTCCTCCTCCTCCTGTCTCTCCTTCTCCACCAAGGTTCTGTGTAAACTCCATTTATAACCATTCAGTAATGGCGCATTCAGAAATCCAAGCTCATGATGGATGCTGGGATGCTTACGGAGAGGGAGAGATAGCGATAGCATAACCACATTAAGTCTAGCTCCAGAGACCAGCTTGTCCTCTCTTATAAGGTTAGCTGGAGCTTCTTTAATGAGAATGAGGTTTAATGCTGTGGGTAGCAAATAGAATTTCTAGCCTCCTGGTGGGTGACTGTGCCCTGTGGGAGAGAGAATGCTGCTGCTGCCTGCTTGCTTGCTAACAGAAAGCCCATTTGAACACCAAACAACATGTCTCATTAAAAAAATAACTAGCATGCAGCACCCAGATAGGCATGACGTTCATTAGCTTAGAACGGAAATGAACAAGGGGGGTCTTTTATATTAACTTCTTGTGCTGGGCTCTGCCTGGACACATGTAGGAATGTGAAACGTGTGTGTGTGTGTGTGTGTGTGTGTGTGTGTGTGTGTGTGTGTGTGTGTGTGTGTGGGAGAGAGAGAGAGAGAGAGAGAGAGAGAGAGAGAGAGAGTGTGTGTGTGTGTGTGAGAGAGAGAAAGAATTTTGTATAAGGATTTGTGGAGACTTCATGACTGACTTGATAACATTTAGATTTCATTTTTAAAAAGGAAAATATGTAACTAGAAATTAGTAAAAAATGACATTTACTCCTGGGTATGATTAAAAGTGTCCAAGATAAACCCAATGACTATGGTACCCCTAGGGCTTCTTTCCATTGGAGCCCTCTTGGAAAGGTGACAAATGCATAGGTCATATGTGTCAGGCTGATGTAATTAGCTGAGATTGTGTTAAAAACAATTAGTGCAGCCAAACCTCTTAATAGTGCCTGGCTTCATCAAGAGTACATCATTAACAAGAAAAGTGTTGGAGGTGTTTCTGATTGTGTGTGTGTGTGTGTGTGTGTGTGTGTGTGTGTGTGTGTGTGTGTGTGTGTGTGTGTGTGTGTGTGAGTGAGTTTATGCCAGAAAGAGCGTGAAACATGGAGAGAAATGGGAGGCTTAGAGGGAAGACAGTGTGTGTAGATGTGTGACTATGCACATTAGTGCAGTGTGAGTAATGTGTGAATGTGTGAATGAGACTGTTTGTGTGTGTGTGTGTGTGTGTGTGTGTGTGTGTGTGTGTGTGTGTGTGTGTGTGTGTGTGTGTGCATGTGTATTAAACATGAACTCACTGCTCCAATGCACGGGCCACATCCATGAATCCTGTGGCAGTGGTGTTGTTGCGGTCCCATGTAACACTCCTGTGAAATAGAGACACACACACACACACACACACACACACACACATGAGATTGCACACACACACATAATTTCTTGACAGCTTACATTTCACTATAAGAGTGAGCTTACCACAAATTGTGTCACTAAGAAAATTTTCTCTCTTTTTCTTCCTCCCATTCTCTCTCTGTCCCTCCATCCTTCCTCTCTTCACCATCCCTCCTCTCTCTTTCATTCTCATCTCTGTCTTCTCTTATTTGGATTTCTCCATATCCATCATTCATTTTTCTTTCCATCCAAATTTTTTTTATTCTGTAGTTTTTGATATTCAAGAACACCAACCCATCCAATTACATCGCTCCTTTCCGTAAGGGTTGTGCTGATTGGCTAGAGTTGTTTATGACTCAGGCAAAGCCACTTTATTTGTTTCCCATTTCCAATAAACACTAAGTGAGCAGCTAGACGAGTCTCAGGAGCAATAAGCTAAATTTGACAAAAAGGAGAATCACTGACAGCCATTTAATAGACTCAATAGACTCTCCCTTTATTTGCTTATATTTTATTACCCCACCACCTCTCTCTCTTTCTCTCTCTCTCTCTCTCTCTCTCTCTCTCTCTCTCTCTCTCTCTCTCTCTCTCTCTCTCTCTCTCTCTCTCTCTCTCTCTCAGCTTATTTCACTTCTTTTCAACTTCATTTTTATGACTGATAGTAAAGGAAACTCAGTTAAGCCTCTATCTATCTATCTATCTATCTATCTATCTATCTATCTATCTATCTATCTACTCTCTCTCTTTCTATCCATCCATCCATCCATCCCTCCATCTATCCTCTCTCTCGTAGTGGTGGTCCTCCTCACCTGAGAGTGGTGTTGATCTGCAAGGCTTTGCTCAGCATCTTGGCCCCAATGTCCTCCATGTTGTTCCCACTCAGGTCCACCTTGCGGAGGCAGGTGTTGCTGCCCAGGGCGTTGACCAGCACGGTGCCCCGTGAGCGCAGCCGGGAGTCCACCAGGGAGAGAGACTGCAGCACCTACGGAGGGAGGATGGAGAGATCGAGAGATCAGGAGGGGAAATGAGAGAGAAAAAGAAAGAGCAAAGACAATGCAAGAAAAATGGAAAGTGAAAAAGAGATATAATAAAGTGATAAAGAGAGGGTGAGATACAAAGGAAAAGGAGGGAGCTAGAAACAAAGGACACAGAGTAATGGAAGAAGAAAGGACAAGTGAGCAAAATGAGAACAGAATAAGCAGATAGAGGGACGGACGGAGCGACAGACAAACAGACAAAGAGAACTGCAAACGAGAGAGAAGAGAAACTCGAGACTAAGAATAACTTACACACTCCACTGACTGTACATTTACTCTTCCTTTCATTTCTTCTGTAATTGCTTTTTTCCCACCTCTTTTTCTCCTCTTCACTCTCTTTTTTCTTCTTCACAAAACAATATTTGCTCATGTAATACTCTATGCTTCATGCTTTGCTGGTTTTAGATATATGCATTGGATTGCCATTAAAGTGCATTTGCATGAAGAAATGCAATGGACTATGAGAATATCACACACAGGAGGGCAGATCAGAGTCAATCCGACACAAAGAATAGGTTTCAGTCAAACGGACTGTCTAAGCCTTCTCATTTCCTTCAACTTTTTCTCAAGAAACCTTAAAGGATGAATCCTGTGTGAATCAATTCAAGCCCTGTTGTTATAAATCACCTAATGCTGTCCGTAGGAAAATGAACAAGAACATTTGACACATTATCGACCAAAAAATGTAGAGGCAGATAACGATAACTGAATGGGGCATAGGCAAATGGAACTGAAAGTAAATGACTGCTCCCCAACGTCACATAGCAATACCTGCCGGTTAGCTACTCGGTTTATGTTGTGCCAAATTTTCAAACTTTCCTACTAACAGGTATTTATTACAGTAACACAGGATTTCTTCTTTAAATGTACTCTTTGGAAGCCTTTGAAGTAGGTATCTTACTGTAACTATCATCATCTGGGTAATTTCTTCAAAGATTTTTTTATTCATTGATTCATTCATTAGAAAAAAAGCTTTTCCTATGTTGAGAGGGGAACCGTGTGGAACCTTATTGCCTTATTTAAGAACTGAAGAACCTTTTTTTGTTCAAGTGAATGTAGTGGTGTTAAATGAGAAAGCAAAAAAGCATGATTATGTTGAGGAGTGAGAGCATGAGGGACAGTTTCCTGATGCCTTGCAGGAAAGAGAGGAGAAGAGGAGGAGCAGGAGGAGGAAGAGGAGGAGGAGGCGGAGGAAAACGAGGGGAGCACTCAAGGAAGAAAGGAGAGAGGGGGGGGGTTGGAGTGGACGAGACATCGTCTGATGGTTTAATGGGAAGGAAAGAGGGGGAGACAGAGAGCCAAGAAAAGATGGAGCGGTGGGTTGGGGGGGGGTGCGGAGAGGTGCAGGGCCAGGGGGTGGGTGAGGGGGCACTCTGGCTGTTTGTCATACA
>JAODXP020000022.1:22690385-22695385 GCA_027497455.2 Sardinella longiceps | reverse complement strand
ACACACACATACACAAACACACACACACTAAGAGCAAGAAAGGACAGGGACTGCTGTTTATAGAAACAGGCATGGAGGGGGCTGTTTTGATTATTGCTCATTCGGCACTTCACCCCTGGAGAAGCATGATGGCGCAAGCCCCAAAAGGATTGTGGGTAACGGCTCACCTCAGCACATCAGGAGGCAGTTTCATGGAGGACAGACTGACATGGGTGAGAGAGAAGGCGGAGCTGAAGAACTGGCGGAAATACGGGAGAGAGTCCTTTACTTTCCTGAGGAGAGGAGAGAGGGGAGGAGGAGAGATTGCAGAGAGGAGAGAAGAGAAGAGGTAGTCGGAGAGATAGCAGAGAGGAGAAGAGAGAAGAGGAGTTGAGATAGCAGAGAGGAGAGAAGAGAACAAGTGGTCAATATCAAGTGGTAGAAGAGTAGGAGAGATAGCAGAGAGAAGAGAAGAGAAGGGAAGAGAAAAGAAGAGAAGAGAAGCAAACAGGAGAGGAGAGGGGAGAAGAGACGAAGGGAGGAGCAGAGATAACAGAGGTGAGACGAGAGGATTTAGGAGGCAGCAGAGAGAAGAGAGGAGAGAAGGAGAGGTAGCACAGAAGAGAGGAGAGGAGAGAAGGAGAGATGGCATGAAGGTGAGGGTAGGAGAAGTCAAGAGGGAAGAGAAAGCAGCAAAGAAAACAGAATAAATGTGTGGATAAGAGACCAGAGGGGAAGAAAAGAAGAGAATCAGAGAAACAAAAGAAGAGATGAGATGGGAAACTACAGCAGGCACAAATATAAGATAAAGTTACAGCAGGAGTCTGGAGGAGGCCCAGAGATCGAATGTAATATGAGAAAGACAGATGAAAAGAAAGAGAGAGAACGAGAATGAGAGAGAGAAAGATAGATACATAAAAGGCAGGTAAAAGAAAAAGAAAAGTAAGCTGTGAAGGGAAGAGATGGGAAGAGATGAGTGAGGCATGATTGGGTCAGACAATGACCACCAGATATTCATGAGGCTTATCAGTGTGGACAGGCCAGGCTTGGCTCACTTAAACCTCCATTAGACACGGTCCAGACCTCACAAACTCCCAGCCCCAAAACCATCCCTCATCCAGCACCAGAGAAGCGACAGAAGAAGAGACAGGGAGAGGAGGGGAGGGAGGGAGGGAGGGAGGGGAGGGGAGGAAGGAGGAAGAGAGAGATGAAAAAGATACAGAGCGAATGGGACAGTGCCTGAGGATGTTTAAAAATAAATCATTTCTAAAATTAGTTTGCCTTCCTCGCTAAACAACAAATATTAAAAAAGATTTATCAGAGAACAAGACAACAGAGAAGGGGGGAGGGTAGAGCGGAAGACAGGGATCTGAGAGAGAGAGAGAGAGAGAGAGAGAGAGAGAGAGAGAGAGAGGAGGAAAAAAGAGAAGAAAAAAGGGAGAAGAAAAGAGTCAGGGGGAAAGAGGAAGCAGAGGAGAGAGAGAGAGAAGCAGATAAAGAGAGGAGAGAAGGTAGAAGACAGAGAGAGGAGTCAGCAGAGATATAGAGAGGCAGAAGACAGAGAAAGAGAGAGAGAGAGAGAGAGAGAGAGAGAGAGAGAGAGAGAGAGAGAGAGAGAGAGAGAGAGAGAGAAGAGTCAGCAGAGAGAGGTCGAGACAAAAGAGAGGATGACGCTGACCTGTGAGCAAAGGAGTTTTTGGAGAGATTCAAGTAGGAGAGGTCAGCACAGCAGCCCCTGAGCAACGCACCAAAGAGCTGATAGAAAGAGAAAGAGAAAGAAAGAAAGAAAGAAAGAAAGAAAGAGAGACAATCAGACAGTCAGAGAGAAAAGAAGGACAACATGAATTAAGTCAATGTTTGCACAAAACATCTAAAAATGGAAATCATTCTGGTTAAGTTCTCAAAGGTCTTCTTCACCACAGCACAGAATAATATCAGAAGTCTGGAAAGGTCAACCACAGAAAGTCATAAAGGAGGAAAGTGGCACTGGAACAAGAGCTCACGTCCATGGTGAGACCTTTACATTGATTTAACACAATATGCCATAAAGGTTAAAGAATACTCCTGACAAAAAGTGTTTCTCCATTTCGAAACCTAAAAAGGTTGAAGTGGAGACAAATTATCTCCTTGTGCGAGATTCAGACCTAACTGGAGAGTCACTCCACATAAAAATGTTGGCTGGGGCTGTAGAAAATACGTTGTTTGGGGGATTTTTTTACGGTAAAAAGTAAAAACAATGCTTGAACCTTCAATTTAATTTCCCAATACAGTAAGAATAAGTCAATAGCCCTGTTCTTTGGGGTCACCGATAGCTAATGTTAGGCTAACTGAATGGAGCATAGTGAAATTAAACTGAAAGCGAGTTTCTGCCACATTCACTTAGTAGTACTGTACCTCAAAATCCACTATTTGGTGTATTTTTCTAGTTCTTTTTTCCTACTGACAGTACTTGGTAACTTCGAACAACAAGGTTATGGATTAATTCGGATTTTTGCTTCAAGATAACATGTGGAATGGTAAAAGGCTGAGAACAGCTCTGACAACAATAACTGAACACTCTTCTAACATTAAAGGATCTACAGTATAAACTTGGTCCTAATATTAATCTGTTAAACATTGTATTTCTTTTCCTATGACATACAGGTCAAAACTTGCTCTATACTCACCGAGTCCACTGAACAATCAGTGCTGGACAGATCCAGATGGACCAGGCAGTTAGGCTGGGAAAGGAAAAGGTGCAGATTCTGTAACAGGAACAAGAAGAAACATAGGCAGAGTTTAGAGGTGTGTGTGTCTGTGAGTGTGTCTGTGCGTCTCTGTGCAAGTGTGTGTGTGGGTGTATGTGTGTGTTTGGGGAGGCTGCTGTGGCAAGGTTGCACATGACTGTGTTGGTACAAAAAAGGAGCATCTTGCTGTGACAGACTGCATTTACATGTGAGTGCTCATGCGTAAAAAAGGTCTGTATGTTTGTCTGTTCTACGAATATTTGACTATGTGTGCATGTGTATGAGTAAATCTGTGTGTGTGTGTGTGTGTGTGTGTGTGTGTGTGTGTGTGTGTGTGTGTGTGTGTGTGTGTGTGTGTGTGTGTGTGTGTATTGTGCAGACTCTGACCGAGGCGTCCTCTCCTGACAGGACCCCGGGGTTCTTGCTGAGATCCAGATGCAGGAGGGAGTTGGAGTAGTCGTCGCTGGAGCACAGGGCCTGAGAGAGCGACACCACACCTGGGGAAGAGAAGAAGAGTTTAGAGCGCTTGAAAGAACACAGAGAGAAAACGAGTGCAATAACAAAAAAAAAAGAGAAGAGGGTGATGGAGTGAGAAACCACATGTGTTATGATGAGAGGGCTAAACTGGATGCATGGTTTCACTTATTTTGATTATTTTTTTATGAGTTATTAAATGCAAATGCAAGGGGTGGGAAAATGGATTGTCGGTTGCGATATCATTTTAATTGATTGAAATTGAGCTGTTTAATTTTCAAACAAAACATAGATTCAATAGATAAAGACTACCTATTCTCTCCAAGATCCATTTCTAATTATCATGAAATAGGCCTAAGCATGGCGTAAATAAAATGCCATAACCAATGTGAATATATTTCAGTAGCAAACGTGAGATGAAATCTATTCCACATACCCATTCTATATATTATGCATTAATAAGGAAATTGCAACTGAAACGTATAGACTATTTACCTCACCACGGTTAAGTATCCCATAATTACACACAATCATACGATTAGACACGGTATGATTGTCATTTTCCATAACATGGCATATCATTGAAACCAGTAATATGTTTTTTTCTTTATAAGTGTTTGGCTTTCAGTGATAAAGAGCACAGAATCTACTGCACTGATGCCATTGGCCTACATAGTTAATACTTTCGTAACGGCATTACTTTGTTTATCTCCGTGAGTATATACTTCAGACGTTTTCATTTCCGTACTCTTGGCTTCTACACCACAGAAAGAAACTTCTCCTGTCACAAACGTCTCTTTACTGAGCCAAAGCAGCAGAATGAATTAAACTGTAAGAAATGGCTTGATACGGGAGAAAGAGATGGATTGAAAACAAGATATTGTGAGTGTGAAAGTACAAAGCACATAGACGTGCATGCGCTCACACACACACACACACACACACACACACACACACACACACACACACACAAAAACAGACAGACAGAAGGAGGAAGCCAGACAAAGAGAAGGGAAAGAAATAGATGGCTGCGTTCTGTGGAACGGTTTACTTCTCAGCGAACGAGTGAGTGAATGAGCGAGCACCCGAGCGAGCGAGCGAGCAGGCATTCTTAGACAAATTCGCCCGACTCCACGCTTGTCAGCAGAAACCCAAGCCAAGAGACACCCTTAAGCTAAATCCCGTCTCTTCTGCGCGGAAACCTCTGACTTACCGACAGCAAGAGAGCTGGCGCGGGAGGTGGGGGGTAGCCAACGCTCATCTATCCCCCCCATTCATTCATAAGTGCGTTTAATATGATAAGTGATATTACATCCCGAGAGCCGAACCAAAAGCTCAAAGCCTCCCACACCAACTGGAGCAAAGTTTTTTTTTCGTTTTTTTTTTTTTCCTTTCCTTTTTCATTCCCTCTCTATTCTAAGGGAGGAGGCAAGACAAGTGGAGAGAGATGGCAGGGGAGAGATGGCAAAGGAGAGATGGAGGGTGAGAGTGCTGGCGAGATGCACTCGGGGTGGCAGACTGCCACCCACCTTTGGACGAGAGCGATGTCTTGGACAGGTTGAGAAGACGCAGCCCTTTGCTCAGGCGACACACCTGCTGAATGAGATTGCACACGCCTGTAGAGACAAAGACAGAGAAAGAGAGAGACAGTGAGACACAGAGACAAAGAGGTAAAGACAGGGAGAGAGAGAGAGAGAGAGAGAGAGAGAGAGAGGGGGGTAGAGAGTGGGTAAGAGATATCGAGAGATGGGAAAAGAAAGAGTTTGTGGCATGATTAATTGCTAAGCATAAGGCAATTCCACTTATTTGTGCCCAGAATAA
>JAODXP020000022.1:22630385-22682885 GCA_027497455.2 Sardinella longiceps | reverse complement strand
AGAGAGAGAGAGAGAGAGAGAGAGAGAGAGAGAGAGAGAGAGAGACCCAGCCTCCCCACTCCACAAATGGGGGGGGCACCAGACATTACGAGGCAGGGAAAGAGAGAGGAAAGGGGACAGGCAGGAGAGAGGGAGGGAGAGACTGGAAACGATCATAGCCTGAGCAATTTCACACCAACTTAGACAGTCCTCCATGCCTCACAGACAACCACAGTGGCTCCAAAATGAAAATGGTGACAAGAAGCTGTGTGCATGTGTGTCTCCATATGTTGAGTGTGTGTGTGAGTGTAGGTTGAAGTGTGCGTGCAGTCTGCGCACGTGTGTGTGTGTGTTTGTGTGTGTTTGTTTGTGTGTGTGCACGCGCGCAAGTAAGCGACCAAGTACAAATTCACAAGTGTGCATCGGCATTCTACATTCAAGTCTAAGTGATATATAGATTTTTGCCATCAAGAGGCACAAACAGCCAATAATAAGCAAAAGTAATACTAAACTGAAACATTACTGAAGCAACAGAAGAATATATCCTCAGCAGAGTGTTTATGTCACTTAACTGATAACTGGACAACCCTGGGTCAATTCCTGAATCCCCATATTGCAAGACTGTCATTTGAATAACAGTGTCCCTGCTAAATACAGCACCATTCAACTTTGCTTTACTACCAGCCCAGTGTAAGGTAGCCTCGTGAGACCAAACTGATCTCGTGAGTCAGGTTAAGTGTAAGGTGCATTGTACATTAATAAAAAAACTTTACAGAGCAAGTTGTTGGACAGAACAGTAGTAACAGTATGGTTACAGCTGAATGTAAAGCTTAAATGCACCTACCAGTATCCTGTCTTCTGATTTGCCGTTTTTTGTTTCAAGTTTGATACCACGGATGAACTTGATAGAGGACTTGTCGATGAGCTTCCTGATGCTTTCTGCAAGCGAAGAGGAACACAAGAACAAAATGTTAACCCAAAATGCATATCCTGGTGAATGTCTCTAATAATGAGTCAAAACGTCATATTCACATCATTGCAAAAATAACTTTCATAGGAATGGATTGGTACTAGTATAGTGTTAAACATTCACTCAAGCATACCTATTAGCAGACTGTCATCTCTAAGATTGGTACAATGACATTTTCAGATGTGAGATTTGAGCGTGCACACACACACACCCACACAAACACACACGCACACACACATGCAAGCATATTCAGAAGGCTATACACACTCAAATGCACACAACCACACTTATGCATACACATACACACACATACACATACACACAATAACACCCCTACCCACACACATCATCATATTCAGTTCCAAGTCCATTGATTTGAGCAAAGTCATCCAAATCTCAAAGTACTCTGACACCTAGACAAATGCTGATCTTTGAAATGTGAGCTCCTGACACCTACAGCATAAACAGGCAGCAAAAAGTCAGAGAAAGAAAAGCCAAAAAAGCAAAGAAAATGGCATGAAAGTATTGTGACTGAATGGATGAGTAGGTGGCAAACTGAGAGCGCTGTCAGCACACGGCAAGAAGACATGTACCTGCACTTGCTGCTTGTAAAAGAAGCACTCTTAAATGTAATAACATGAGCTACCATGCATTATTTAACCACTATGAGAACTGCTAGCAAGCACAAGAGGTAGGTCTACGAGGGGTGGCATATGTGCTTTTTTGTAGTGCAGGGATGGGGTTGACAGGTGCGTGAAATGAAAATCTGGGATTCCCTCCCTCCTCTAATTACGGTATAGTGGCTAATAGATCCATCAGGGGTAATTAAGTGCCTCGGTCTTAGTGTGTGTGTGTGTGTGTGTGTGTGTGTGTGTGTGTGGCAGATCTTTGGGAGTGTGTGAGTTTTAACGCGTAGTGATCTAATGTGTTCCCCGCGGCTGCCTCAGCGTGGCATGGCCCGTCTGCCCAAAGAGCGGGGCGGGTGAGTGAAGGGGGCTGGGACCCTGCGCAAGCATTTAACAAAACCAGCAGGCTGCGAGTATTTCTGACACCAAAATGATGGCATATTGAGTAGTACTTACACATGCACACAGACAAGAGAAAATAAACTCGTAGCCTATAGCCTATGCAATAGCCTACATAAAACACCAGTGTATGGTGTGCATAGCACTTTGTGCATGCATATTTCTAAGATGACAAATTAGAGTTGAGGGTAGGCTACGTGATTATTATTATTACCATAACGCAACGAAGATGGCCTTAGGCTGGGGCTTAATGTGAGCCAACCCGCGGGGCAACATCGCCTAGAGAACCGCAGCTTTGCTCATTATCACATGCAGTTCCCTAAGCATAGACGCCAAAACCATGAGGAATTAATAATTTACCATGAATCTAAGGTTGCAGCATAAGCATGCTGAACAACATTAAAAACGTGTGTTGCGTCAGGTAGGTCGCAGCTAGACACAAACCGCACCGTTCGCTAGAGCCCGTCGGTCCGTGGTTGTGGACGGTGAAGCTCAGAGTGATGAGAGTGCGAGTGCGTGCCGTGGATGCTGGTGTCCCCATCTCTTACCTGTGAGGTCCCTGGAAACGCTAACAAAACAGAAGGATGTGGTCTCTTTGGAAGCCATGTCTCTTCCTCTCTCTCTGCCACCACCCCAGTCTCCCTCTTTCAGTGATGAACGGCACGGATTTCTCCTCTCCCATGCATTCCACCAGTAGGCTACGTCTGACTGCACTGTCGCTCCCAGAGAGAAAGAGAGAGAGAGATAAAGGGAGAGAGTAGTGGCGGTGGTAGTGGTGAAAGGGCGGAGGAGGTGTGGGTCGAAGGGGGTGGGACGAGAGATGGAGATAATCCTATGAAAATGATAAAAAGGCAAAACGATGTATTTGTGACACGAAGTTTAAAAATAGGCAGTCGTGCTTTAATCCAATCTAGCTTGTCCACACGCACACAGAGGACTGCATTAGGCTTTAGTAGGCTACCAAAAACTCCAGCCAACCCCCTAAACACAATTAAAAACCTATAGGCTATGTGATTTCTAACTGAATCATATCCAAATTAGGACCATCATTTGAATAAAATATTAATGCAAAACATTCGATCTATGATCAGCCATAATGGGAGACCAGTGCAGTGAAGGCAGAAACAGACGCTGCAGCAATTACCCTTGATGGTTTTAGGAGTAAAGGTCATGCTGCTTCATTTGGTAAAAGTCAATGTCATTCAGGATAGCCAGGTAGAGGAAAACATGCCATTTCCTATCCCAAGATGAGACATGATTGATGATGAGACTCCATTGAAATAACTTCATCACCATAATGATTAAAAGTGCCATGTAGTGTCTACACTCATTCATTTTTCATAACAGGCAAATTAAATAGTCTAAAATTATTGTTATTTTTTTGCATCCAGACACCTTTCACGACAATTAATTCTCTAAAGAATTTGTCTGAAAATAATCTTGAAAAATCTGACCGTGCTGTAGTTTGTTTATGGTACTGATAAATAAGCAAAATTCTCACAGACCATTAGAAAAAGTGGTTTGTGGAGCCATTGGGAAATGTATGGGAGTTGAAAGCCAAGCAGCGTCAATGGCTGTATCATAATTTCTGGGCCACATTTTGTCTTGAGTGGGAACAGCCATGTCGCAAATACTGAGCCCACCATGAACAGTGAAAGACCTGACACATAGCCCTCCAAAATGTGCAATCGTGTGAAGTGATCAGTGTAATTTCACTCACTAACCACATGAGAGCAGTAGAAATATTCACATCTAAGGGCTCAAAGGGATTCTAATTTGTCTGTAGGACAGCGTTTTTAGTTAAGTGCTTAGTGTCCCCTGACAGACTCAAAGATATGAAATGTCTTTTTAATTAGAAGATCTGAGATTTAAAAATTCAAACTTGAGGTAGAAAACTCTTAAAATCTGGCCTTTGAGGCTTGCATTATCCATAAATCCCATTTCATGTTTTCAAGTCTCACAACGGCCTGCTCAACCATTTTCATAGACCATGCATTGATTAAAACATTTGATTGAGACAATTTTTTGGCTTCATATAATTTTAATGGCTTGTCTGTGGGCTGGTTGAAGTCTATTATGCACACTAAAAATCATACTGGATGGACTGTATTGCCACGGGGAGACACAGGGTAATTTCCTCCCCCATTTCTCTTTGCTGTGGTCCTTATAGGACATCGCTGGTCAGTTTCAACAAGAACTCTAGGCCTATTGCTCAAGCTACTGGAGACCGCAGTACTGAAGATGGCAGAACTTTTGGTCCAACTCATAGCCTGTAGCTTTCCTTGAGCTGCTTGCACAAACACACTATTTTAAGCACTTTTTTAGTCATTTAGTCATACACTGCTATATAGCAGGGGTGGGCAATTATTTTGGCTGAAGGGCCAGATTGGGTTTTAGATTTTGACTAAGGGGCCGGGTGTTAACAGTTAATAGGTTGATGGGGGTTGATGGCAATAAATTGGCAAGCCTCAAATCAGCAGCCCCACTTTCTTCAGATTATAATGATAGCTCTGGAGTAAGTTTAAGCATAGTCCTGTCGCACGAGCCTTCCAACAACATCAGATTTTGCATGGAATGAAAGAATTTCAAGCAGCATAGACACGCAGCACTTTACATTGAGTCAAAAGTATCTCAGATCTTACTTTGGGTTTCGAATAATGAGTTTCCATTGATTCAGTGTAAAGTGCTTGTTCGCTTCTGCGTTCACGTTCGGTCTATGCTGTTCCAAATCATTTCGTTCCTCTGGCTAACTAGTGCATTTAGCAGGCTCGTTTAACAGGGCTATGCTTGAAATCCCTCCGGAGCACCCCTTTAAGAACACAGTATGCCCTGGATTAGCTGTCAGTGCTAATTCCTGCTCAAAGAAACCTGTATGAGTTGGACCAAATTTCTTGTGTCCTCTGAACTGACCAGTGTTACGACCTAGGGGTGGAGGTCGCAACAAAGAGGGAGGCGAGAGGTTGGTTTTCTTAAACAAAACAAAGTATTTATTGACTAACTGAAACAAACACCAAAAAAAACCAACAGACAACTAAACAAAGAAAGTGAGATGTGTCCAAGTCAGTCATCAGCAATGTATGAATGTCGGTTGGGAATGGGATGTCTGTGTGTGGTGTTGCATGCTCAAAATCAAAGTAAGAATGGCCTTCATGGCTGGGAGAGGTAGCTGCCCTTTTGTAGGCCACACCCACAGGTGCAGCTAATCAGCAATTAGTTGATCCGGTGCTTCAGGCTACCTGCAATCAAGTCAGACACAGGCAAACGAGCAGAAGGCCCAGCGCGCCGTAACACCAGTCTCAAGTAGGCCTACTTGTAGCTTGTTGAAATTGACTGAAGTTGTCCTTTAATAGGTTGAGGATGAGATTTCCAATTCTACATTTGTCTCACAGCTTGTAACTTGCAGAGATGAATCATACAGTGTAGGCTACACACATCAGTTATTCTCTTACAATCATAATAAATGGTCAGAATTTCATTAAAGCATAAATTTCCCATGTAGTGACGATCAATATCTACACACATTCATGAACACCTGCAGGCCACAGAGAGCTAATTATCCAGCAACTGATTGATAAAATGATTATTTATAGCTAATTAAAAAGCGAGGGGTTTGTTTTCTCATTTCAATTCTGAGTTCTCTTAATCAGCCTCTGGACTTAACAAGGGAAATGTAGCAATCTCAGGAGACACACATGCCCCAAAACAAATATTGTTTAACAGAGACAAGGTTATGTTGGGATACCTCAGGGCTTTTGCCCCCATTCTAAACCACTTTCATGCCTACTAGCCAGTGTTGGAGTGTTGGGGAATAAGGAGTTACATGTAACAAAATTATGTTATTTAATAATTAAAAAATAAAAGTAACAGTTATTATTAGTTATATTACTTTGAAAATGTGTAATTGATTTACAGTTAATTCAAGTAAATTCAGGATTACAATTTAATTTTTCAATTGGTAACTAGTAATTGTAAGTCATTACATTTTTTTTAGATTTTGACAAAGGGGCCAGGTGTTAACTTACCCAACACTGCTACTGTAGTAGCCTTTATAGCAGTGTGATTTCAGATTTTCTAATCTCTGAGGTGGTAAAATAATGGAGTATGTGGACAGAACCTGAAGTTGGCAAAAAAAAAAAAAAAAAGAAAAAAAAAAGTTAGGCCAGGCCTACAGTACATTGAATTTAGTAATTTATTGCATCACTGCCCTCTATAATTTCAGCATTTTTCTGCATTGGTTGCAGACACAGTGACAGATTTGCATCCGTTTAAAAACCATGCATATATTCATCCACAGGTTTTATTGACTATGGATCAGAAAAAGAAAGTAAATTTGACCAAGATTAATGATACCTTTCTGGGGAGAGAAGACATTATTTGACATGATATCAGCGAAGAGTATTATCAATTCTAGAGTTTAAAAATATATATATATAGCCTATCCTAGATCCCACAGGTTTAGAGCTACTACATTTGAAACATTTTCCTTTCTTCCACACGCTTCCATCTTCTTGGAGCTTTCATCACAGTTTCAACTTTCAAATAGAATACCATTGATTGAACGCCCCTCATTTTTAAAATTTATTTAATTAATAAAAATGGCTGGGGTGAAGGCGCCTACCAATGCTACTGTCTGGCAGTCTGGTGTGCGGTTATGCCTTGCCGTATATCATGTCGATGTGCTATTTAATTTGGTCTTTATATTCAGCTTTCCATCTCTCTCTTGATGTGTACTTGCCACTTATTCTAACATGTACAGCACTGTCTACTTCAAATGTTTAGCTCAGTGTTCCTTTTATGGTGTGCTTTCAATGATGTACAGTAGCCTATCTGTGCTTTTCTTTTATTTATGTCTAAATTGTGCAGCCTTGCAGTTTGCCATTTGCCCAAGAAAAATTTCCCTTTTTCAAGATAATAAAGCTTAGCTTCATTTAAAGGGTTTCTACTATATACAATCATTATAATATACTTGGAAATGCTACATGGATAAAGAACCTGGTTTGACTTTTAACAATAAGAACAAAGCAGCCTCTACAAGAAATCTTGGAAGGCGGTGAGACAAGGTCCTTTGACGCAAGTCATTCTCAACATTGTGGTTAAGATCCATTACCAATGCGGCAGTTTCATAAAGGCACACACAACTTTGATGAGTCACCACTATTGAATAAAATAAGGGCAGCTTGGGCTGTGAACCGAAATAGAGATAAGCCCTCTCGCTCTCATCCACAGATGAGCAAGGATCCAACATCACATCTTCCGTGCTTTGATCAGAACCATTTCTTTTATCTTCCCATACCTTCTGTGAATGAGGAGATCAACTTGATAAAAAAACATTTTCTTGCCGTTTCCATCTGCGTCGGCTGTATGGTTGTCTCTACAAGACACAGTGAAAGAGGTACATGCAAGGCTTCCTGCCCTAGACTTTGATCAGCCAGAGAGATCACTGAAGTCAACTGCAAATGGGGTTTATCTTACCTCGGCCTTCCTGTTTAAACAATGAGGACTGGATAAATCAACCTTTACCTGGCAGAACTCTACTTGATTCTCAAAGTAACTATTATAAATAATTTTTTAGAAAGAACATCAAAACCAGCAAAAACTATACGACTTCAAACATCACCTCTTTTAGGTTAACTTCCTAATGCATACAGCACATTGTACTTGTTGCAACAGGAAATCATAAATCATGGCCCTTTACAACAAACTAAAGACAAACAAAAGATATATTCTTAGTGTTTTATTCACAGGAATGTAGGATGTTAGCAATGCAACAAGTTTAGGTCGTCTCCACTAGGAAGAGTTACCAAATGACCAGGAGTCAGTAAGGATAATGGGGACTGGAATGGCAATAGAAACGTACAAAAACACAGATCCTAAACCAACAACTTTGGAATCTTTAAAGGCTGCAGGCCTGGAGCTTCTTGTCGGCCTGCTTCAGGGAGACCCAAGTGTTGAGCATAGAGGCACGGAGCTTGCACCACACCACGTGGTTGGTCAGGCCAAAGATCTGAGCGGCAAACTGCGCTGCAGCATCAGGGGAGAGGATAGTGGAGCAACCCAGTCCTGCAGGTTACAACAGGCAGAGTAGTAAATAAGGAGAGAAACAAAACCATGCCAAATCACAAGACCTCCCCCTCTTCACCCACACATAAGTATATTATATTACCGGTACTCTTTCTTCTATATTGCAATTTAATTTGTAGAGCCAGTAGTAGTACCCAGACAGTATGAAGAGCACCCATGAGTAACAGGGCCTGGGGCTAGGAAAAACTCTTCATTTTGTAAAAGTTCATATCTGCTTCCATTTCAACTGCAATTTAATTTGTAGAGCCAGTATGAGGAGCACCCAGACAGTATGAAGAGCACCCATGAGTAACAGGGGCAAGGAAAAACTCCCGTCTATTTGTAATAGTTCATTTTAGGAAGAAACCTTGGCCAGATCCACGCTATATCTGCTTCCATTTCCATTTCAACTTCATCTAATCAGTTACCTGCCTTTTTCCTTGACCAAACAAATGTCATCAGATTCTACATCTACCCCAGACCCTCCCCCCTAACAATCTGATGTCTTACCACTTGGCATGCGGAGGGACGACCAGACGTCCTGGGACCCCCAATCTGGGGTGATTGGTGGGCAGTTGATGACTGGGTAGGCAGTGTTGCCTGACATCACGGGGCCGAGGCCATTGCTTCTGCCTGCTACCGCCACAAACACAGTTGGCACACCGTCGCCTGGGAGAGAGAGAAAGAATCACTAATCAGATGCCTTTGTCTCTTGGGCAGTTTCCCGGACAAGGATTACCAAGGGGGCCTGGTTCCCCTGGATTTTGAGAGACATTGTTCGGTGCTAGATTTAATCCACTTGTGTTAAATTATCTGTGGCATTGATATGACTGATAACGCCTTGCGGTGGCCCAAACTAGGGGTCCCTATAGAGCGGGTACTCTTCCGAGCTATAGACTGTTTAAAAAACAGGTGCAGAATGCCAAGGAAAAGGCCTGAAGCAATTTTCCAAATCCCATATGATTTTTATCACAGATCAATTTGAATATTCTGCTTTGTCTACAGCCACTGGGATCCTGAGAGCTATTTGCTTTGTATATTCAATATCTCTGGAGATAGGGGGACAAGGCATTTTTGTGAGAGAAAGAGGGAGGGGAAAAAAAGAACAGATGCAACCTTGAAATACATCAAAGTCGTCTAAGTAGGTCACAACACTCAAACAATGAAGTCTACTGAAGACAGTTTGCAACAAATGACAACATGCATGGACTGACTACTTATCTGAGAAAAGAAACCTGTGAGGTATAAATGCTCAGACTCAGAATGAGAGGGGCTATTCACTTTTGGAAAGGAAAGATGATCAAGAAAGCCACCACATCTATCTGCTTAGTGAAATTTGAAATATATCTATTGAGGCCCGGTTTAGTGATCTGTAAAACCAGACCTGTGGGCTTGGAAAGCATTGCCATTTCCCAAGCTAATAAAATATAAGGAAAGGTGGACAGAACACCCCACCCCCAAAATTTTAAAAGCATCCCAATTTCAAGCATGACCTACAGTCCAAAGCAACTTTCTTGAGGCATCTACCTTCTGACATTATAAACAGGCCAACGGTCCAATGATCTCAAAACGACTCGGCATGATGCATGAATGGGTTTGTGCCGTCAGGCTGGAGTATTGTATCGTACCTTCATACTCAGCCTTGATGCGGAGGGTCTCATCTGGGCCCTTGTGCGCCGAGGTGACGCGGAGGACGCAGGGGATTCCGTAGGAGCCGCAGGCCTTGCGGATCTTCTCACAGTGGGCCATGTCCGAGGTTGAGCCCATCAACACCACCACCCGGCCAGAGGCCTGGGGCTCAAGAAGAAGCTGGACACACACACACACACAGACACAGACACAGACACCACAGTATTATATGGCCTCCTGTTTGCACGACTGGCTCAATTAAATTCAATTCCATTTGTAGATCAGCAAATACAATACAATTGCCTCACACTAGATTCAGAAAGAGGTGATGACAAGGGCTTGCCAAAGGGAACACTATAACCAAGCAATACAGAGGAGGCCTCAAATAAGTACCTTAAATTCAGGTGTAATACACAGTTTTCCAGAGGTTACAATTATGAAGGCTGAACAAAATCTTCAGTTCAAAGTGAATGCACAATGATGATGTGATCGAGGTTATTCAAACATACCATCAGATGGCGCCAAACTCAAATTCATAAAGCTATACATCCCTATTTTATTGCACATACAAACCCCTATGTATTGCACCACTCAAAAACACACATGTGCAAATAGATATGGTGCAACCCTGGGTTGTGGAGTTCACCAATGGTATTTATAGATCCCTCATTTCAAAGGGTCTCGTGTTGTACGACTGGTCATGTGCGGTCACTGATTTAAAAAGAGGTGAGTTAAGGGAATTCTGGGAGTTGATGAGAAACTGGGGCAGGGTCAGTCTGCAGAAGATAACCTTTGTCAGACAAGCCCTTTGTGAGTATATGTGCTGATCACTGATCAGAGTGGTGTTGATAACAGGTCCGGGCCTAATCCTCTGACAGATAGCGGGATCACAATTTCAGTGCTTACCTGCACACGCTCAGCGACCCACTCAAAGTTCCTCTTCACCATCTGCATGGCCTCAGGCGTCACCTCCTTCAGGTCACGGTAAACCTGGCAACACACACACACATTAAGATTCCAGACCAGTGAGCCAGAGCACAGTCAACGCTACAGGACAAACTAAAAATCTCACCATGCCGAGTTAGGTTTAAACCGAGCAACAGTGCAGTGCAGTTTTTGAATTAATACCAATGTGAGTTTGATAACTCATTCTTCAAAAACATTTTATTAGTGCTGTCAAAAGATTAAAAAAATTAATCTGATTAATCACAAAATTTTGCAATGATTAATCATGATTAATCACTTTTAAATGCAACTCATTTCCTCCAGTAAGAATTTCGATGCTAGGGTATGTTGGACCCTTATTTTGCCCTGTAAAGACCCTGATACTAAATAGTTGCCTTTGTTCGTCTCAAATGGGGTAATTCACACCTGTCACCTACCCCCAAGGATTCCCCAAATATGTTGTTGAACAGTCAGGAGCTAGGCCATAGTCTTTGTAAAGTTTGACTTGAAAGCCGAACCCTTTTCTATCTGAAATTGAACATAATACATGCCATGAAAGTGGAACCATATCCATCAGGATTAATCTGAGTTAATTTTTTTAATCCGAGTTAATTTTTTTGGATTAATCATGTGATTAATCAGTTAATTTTGCCAGCACTACATTTTATATAAAGACATATACATACTAATTATTACAAAGAACAATTCATTTCCATTCTTCCTGTTTGACAAATTAGGCCACCCCAATACAATCACAGACTGAATCTCAATGTCCCCACTAAGCCCTGAACCCTCAAACACTTCACTAGAATGAGTCTGCCTTGTGATTGGCCACTTCATGCCAGTTTAAAGTTTCTGAGGGTTCATGGTTTAGGGTGGACATTGGCATTCAACCACAGACTTGCATTACAAGTTCCCCTCCAGCACATCCACACTTCCAAGCACATACCTGTTTGTCCTTCTGCTGGCTTCTGTCCCCAGCTGGCCACAGTCTCCAGGAGTCGTTGTCGATCACATCAGCCAGCACAACCTCCTTGGTGGTCACATTCACGCCAAACTCAATCTGCAAGCAAGCAGACAGCAGGGTTCAAAAACGATCAGCATCAGTGTCATTAGTAGTAGCAGACCAGAAGATTTAGAATCAAGAGCAGGCTACAGCATGGATCTGAATATAAAAATTATATTGTAATACCCCATGGTCAACATAAAAGCACACAATTCCCCCTTCCACCTTACTTCAGGCTAGTTTGGTGCAGTTTACCTTCATGTCCACCAGGGTGCAGTTCTGAGTGGCCCAGGCCTTCTCCAGGATCTCAAAGATGGCCACTGTGCTTCGGTTCATGATGTCCACCTCACAGCGGCCGATGGCCAGACCGGCCAGGTTGAAGTCGGCAGCCAGCACCTGCTCCTCTGACCACTGCGGGTCATTGTTTGCATCATCCTGAGGTACAGAAATACAGCTGGTTTGAAAGATGCTTGCTGGACTTAGGAGATAGTGGAACGATTTAGTGCATTTCAGGGCTATAAGAGTGATACTGAGGAAAGCATAAAGCAAGAGTTCTTTAACTTAAATGGGTCGAGGATCCTCATGGAGCAGAACGTTTTACAAGAATCCCTCTTTATTGCAAAAAACTGTTTAACCATAGGCTTATATCCTTAGATGCTATTTTGTTGTAAATATTCATGGACTCCCACACAATGCACTGAAGACCCCTGGGAGTCCTCCGACCCCACTTAGAGAACCAATGGCATAGAGAAATGACAGCTTCAGTCTGTTCTATGAGGATTCTCTGTGGACTACATGAGGACTAGAAAGTAGGAGACGCATATCAACTTTTTTGGCATCTTCAAATAACTGTGCTCAGCATATTTAAAGCTTCACTGTGTCAAGGATTACACAACTAATGGTGAATAGTGTTTTCTACATACTGAAATTATCATAATCTCAGCCATTATCAGACTGAAGATTAGCTGAACAGCTTAAAGGGAAAGGAATAATTATGTCAATTATGTCAACCATGCCCTTTCCAGTGAGACTCTGGGGGGCTTTCATCAACACACCCACGCACCTTAAAGAACATCTCCATCTTGAGAGGAGAGAACCGATAGCCCTCCTTCACTCCAGGGTTCCTCTTGAGGAAGGAACCAGTGGCAACCCTCCGGCATACCCACTCGATGGGGATCATTTCACAGTGGGCGGCCACGAATGCAGTCTCTGAGTGCTGCCGCACAAAGGCGGTCTTAATGCCTGTGGGGGTTAGAGGGTCAAACACCAAGGCAAGGTTGATTAAAAATTCCAAACTTAACAAGCAACATTCAACTTGTTAACCGTCAAACTTTTGGTGTATGAGAATCTGTGGATATGAATGGGTCAAATTTGAAGAGACATCTGACTTGTAATTTCTGGAAGGCGTGTGTGGGCACTGTCTATGGCACGGCTATATCTTGCGCAATCAGCAATCATGAATGAAGTGGAAGCTACTAGATGAGTTTATGGCACAACTTCTGTTTTTGTAACGCCTCACTGTGAATTGCAGGGTGTACCAGTAATAATCACTATTGAGAATAGGCATAGAGTAACCAAGAAAGTCCAGTCTGACCCAGTTACGTCTGTGTGTGTGTGTGTGTGTGAAAAAAACTAGTGAATTCACGTTCAGCTTGATTAAAGGAGGTATGTCTGGGTCACATGGCAGTCATTTCCTAGTTCTGCGTCATGAGACGCACATGGACCACAGTTACATCAATTCACAACAGAAAAACTGCTGAGGCCAGTAGGAGCCATTTTCAAATTAGCGACACTGGGCTTGCAAATCAATTGGGTCTAACAATGCTTACTGCTATATTTTAAGCACAGCTCATGACAGAACCACTACTTGTCTGATCAATGCTGTGTGTGTGTGTGTGTGTGTGAGAGAGAGAGAGAGAGAGAGTGTGAGAGTGTGTAACTTTCTGTTTCCAATTTTCCAAACTCAGTCATCACCACCATCTCACCTGCCTCCTGAAGCAGCTTGAACACGCAGCTGGTCGTCTTATTGGCTATTGCAGCCTTGCCTTCCATCTGATCCTTTCTGACCGCGTTTCCCGCCGTGATTTGGTCCTTTGACTGCACCAAGACATGACCAGGCTCATCCAGGAGCTCGAAAATCTGCTTGGTTTTTCCCTCGTTCAGTTTCTGGCCAAGTTTCAACTCTATTTGAATACAGGTTAAAAAAAGATTAACATTGCACAACACGCTTCACACAACGTCAAACTCGGTGTTGGGAAAAACATGCAGAACGGACTGTTTCGGAGCCAGCCAAGAAAAATCTCCATTTGAAAGCAATGCATAATCAACTGTACAATACTAAGAGGAATGCTGTTGCAAAATTAGTCATGGCTCGCCAAAAGTTAGCAAAAGTTTGTGAACACTACGTGGGGCAGTTTGTGCCACTTGGAAATCAAATCAGTTCGTAGCCTACCTGCTGTGGAGGACGCCATATCTGTTGTGTATCGCTGTTCCTGCAAAATAATAAAATAGTATAAATTAGCGAATAAAATGTATAACTATTCTCTCCTATTACCATCTTAACAGTTTATCCAGTTCAGTTGACCAGCTTACCTGCGGGCTTGATGTGAAACGCAAGTAGGCTAACCAAAGACAAGCTACCAAGAGTTGAAAGCGATATTCATATATCTTCTGTCGTTAATTACGACACACTGTAGACAGATTCATTCAAAACCAATGGGAACCATGCTGCCCCAACCACGTGGATAGCCCTGCCTTTCGGTCGAAAAAAATGAGACTGTTTTATCAGCATCAGAACAAGTTTGTTTTATCGTTCGACTCACTGTCAACCTGTAACTTACATTTTCGTTACCCAATTCACTCGTGAATGATTTTCTTTCCAAAAGAAGTTAATACTGTAGACAACCAGTAAGTCTGAGCTTTCACATCGATAATCGATAACTCGACTTTGCTCTAACTTACATCAACATGCTAGCAACAGTTGCGTTAAAAAGCTGCATTCTTGTCTTTTGTCTGCGTGTGGTCTGGTTATTAGAGCATCTTTTATTTGTTGGTTAACACTGAAAGTTCACATTTTCTTTTCATTTCAGGAGGCAGCACGTGCTGAAAGAACCAGTCTGAGCGTGTAACCACGTAGTTACCTTGCAGGACCTTCACGAGATCTATCGGCAGAAACAGGGCATGGAATTTGAGGAGTCTGGCATCGGAGAGGAATGTGGAGTGTTCGGATGTGTTGCAGCCGGAGAGTGGCCCACACAACTGGATGTTGCACAAGTTTTAACACTGGGACTTGTTGCATTACAACACAGGTGCGAACAAAATGTTTTATTGTTTTTTCCTCTCATATCTATGCTAAACGTTTTGAAAATAGTCACCAGACATCATTTGATTAACTAATCGATTTGTTGCCGAAATCAGTTGATGGGATTTCACTGATATGCACTGCCATAGCCTAGTCAGCATGGTAAGATAGCGTTGGCTACATTTTTCCAATAGGTTACATTGGGAAAACTTTCAAGGTTGGAATTCTCTTGTAAGACCCTATTTCAATCCTGAAACTGAACCAGAAAAGTCCTCTCTCTCTGTGTTGCAGAAGTGCTGATTCGTTCTAATGCGTGGCAACATTGTAACATTATCTTTGAGAATGAGTTTCATTGTATCATTGCAACTCTGTTTTCTTTGTTCAACCAAAAGGCATCTTAACTTATTGTTTTCCCTTCAAGCCGCGTTTGACGTTAGAAGCATTCAGTCAATTGTCGTGATTTAGCTGCGCTCACTGACGTTAATCCTAGCCAAACGCGCATGCAATTAGGTGCCCGAACTCACCTGAGCTGGGGATGGTGTGGCCATAGAGCAAACCGAGCTGATCTCAATGATTGGAATATATTGATCCTGTTCCTCTTTGCATTGAAAGTCTCCATTTCCAGACCCAGACCAGTTGGTGCTGTCATTCTCGTCATCCAAGTCTCGATGGAGACGTTTGATTAGAGTTACATTTTCTAAGAAAGTAAAAAAAGTAAAAAAAATACTGCGGTTAAGTGAGGATGTCCTTACAACTGAGCTACAAGTGCAGTTTTTAGAACAATCCAAAGTTTTTGTATTCATACAGCCATCTAAAGATTTTACATTATATAACTTAAAACAAAACTATAGCCAAAAATATACCCCTGTAATGTGGTACAATCCGTGGGTCGCATCTTGAAACAGTTTTGCTTAATTAGGAATGAATCATTTCGTGACAAACTCAGATTAGCTCACAAGATAGCATTCATTTCTGCCCCAACTTTTAACTTTTCTAATTCTAATTCTATTATGTCATTTGCTCTGCATGTCCAGTTTAAAATATGTGCACATGCAAGTTATTGTGCTTTTAAAGAGAGACTTTCATCTACTGTATGTGAAAAGGTGAAAATCTGCTTAAGGTTAAATCTTTGTCCTCCGACCTGCCTTGACCCCTATCTCTGTAGGACCCCCCCCCTTCCCCCCTTCCCCCCTTTATCATTCTTTTCTCATCAGTAGACTAGATTGGATTAGAATCTTTATTTTATCCCAGGTCATGAGACTCAATCACACCGTGGGTAGTTAGCCTACATGTTAAGCCATTGGAGACTTAAATGAGGGACACCATCTCTGTGGTGTGGAAGTAATTATAATGACCAACCTTCATCAGTAGCTTTCCTTTTCCTTGTCCGGCTCGGCACTGCGTGGTCTGTCTGTGACGATGTGAACTCCGTGATCTCTGCAGACACGCATAGCAGAATGCAATTTTATGGGCATTCTTTTCAGGCAAACATGCTCTTTATAGGACATTCACTGAATGATGCTCAACACAGCAAGCCACACTGCTGGTCTTAGGATCTGAGTGCTTCAATTTAAAATGGTTATGTGCACTTGAGGTTGAGAAGATTTATATGCTAGATTTGGCAGTGTTTGTACTGTAGCCTACCTCATTTTATTTTGTTGTTTATATTTTGTTTTTGAGATGGGTGGGTGTAAATACAACTTCAATTTTACTTTACAACCTTTTCTGTACTTGCTTATCTGCTCCTAGCCTGAGGGAATCTGCTCTGATTTGTCTGCACCTCTCTTGCAACACAGCACAGCACACAGCTCAAGTACATTGCTGCCACCTTCTGGCAATAGCAACATATTACATTAGACAAATTCTCTGTTCACTGAAATGTTATGCTTTGATGTCACAAGTACAATTTACATTTTCTGCATAATGTAATTTTGTTTGCTTTTATGCTTCCTTTGTTGGTGGCAAAATTGGGTACTTATTGTCTTCCTCAAACAGTCAATAGAGCAACAGACTTTAAATGTATTCCCCACTATGAAAGATTACATTAGAGATACTTGGTGCATCAAATTAACAATGTATAATTCTTGCATCATTTTGCTTGAAGGTTTTGTAGATGTTGTTTATATAGTCATTTATAAATAGCCTACTATGTGCAAAATAGCCTACTATGTGCAAAATTCCCTTTACTCACAAAATTTGAATGCCAAATATTTGCCCAAAATAGTTATGTCTGTAAAAACAAATATTTTACAATTCTTAATCCTAAATTCTTATTTCTCATTCCTGTGCCCCCACTGGTAATCCCCTTAGAATAACAGACCTACAACCACAGCACAGTGACTGCAGAAAATTATGTTAAAGAACAAAAATGTTACCAAAGCCAAGGCCATGGATTTGATATCCAGAGCAAAGGTTACACTGATTCACTGTTAGTTGTAAGTGGCATTGGCATCATAAAGTCTGATAAAAGTAAACTTAACTGTCCTTTAAAAATAAACTGTCCCAACCTTGCCTAATGGTAACTTTTTTTTTTTTACGGTAACTCTTTGAACTAGAATATAAGAAATAAATAAGCAATTTTTTTTATTTTTTTTTTTTGCCATGGAGTTCTGAAAAATCTTCACTTGAGGGAATTAAATAAACAAATCATCTGTAAACAAAAAGTTCAAATGCATTAAAAATATCCTTAAAAAGTAGCTTGAACTTGTACCCTAGGCCTAAAGTGATGCCAATGTCTCTCCAAAATTGAACCAGCTTTTCGCGTATCCTCTTGTATGACATCTTTATGTACAGTAGCCGGAAATACATGTATACCAATATGTTATTGAATATCCTGATGCATTGGTGAATTTAACCATCAGATGGGTACATTCAAGGTTTCTAAGGTATACATTATTTCCATAATTATTGAGACACTTGCCATTACAACCTTATGACATAGAGTCGCTGCAACTGACCCTCCATGATGGCACTTTTTAAATGAACCGTGATGATTGATCTCACTTTGCTCACTGTAGCTACTACTCTGCCAACCAAACCTTTAGACAACCATCTATGGCTTTACCACTATATAAGGCTGTAGGACAATATTTTGAACTTGTACTGATACCCAAAAGCATGGAAAATCTCTTATGGTAACTACTGTACTTGTTCTACATGATCCCTGATCGTTGGGTTGAGCCCTTGAACTGCTTTGAACAAGGGATGCTCCTTGTGTGATTTAGGTATGGAAGAACTTTGATGATGATGTAAGCTGTCGTCTGCCACCCAGTAGATACCTTTGGCTTAATTTGGAACAGCATAGACTGAACGCGAATGCGAAGCACTTTACATTGAGTCAATGGTACCTCAGATCTTACTTTCTGTTTCGAATAATCAGTTTTCATTGATTCAGTGTAAAGTGCCTGTTCGCTTCTGCGTTCGCGTTCGGTCTGTGCTGTTCCAAATTATTTTGTTCCACTCGCTAACTAGTGCATTTAGCACGCTCTTTCAACAGGGCTATGCTTGAATTCACTCCAGAGCTTTCTTTTAAGAACGCTTCTAACTGCTGAGTTTGAAGCCTGGTCTTTTCCGCTCAATGGTTAGAGTATTTGTCTCCCATGCTGTAGATGTGTTGTGGTTGACAGGGTAGCTGCTTCGAGACCCATGAGTGGTCGAACCGACCTCAGCTACATTGGTGCCGTGACTCGGATGGGAATAAGGATTAAGGGGGATGAGTGTAATGGCTAGCTAGTGGCAGTATGTGGTAAATCCTCATAGGTCTAGCCTGAGGAATGCTTCTAACCACTAGTTGGAAGCCTGGGCTTTACATCTTTAAACTGTATGTTTTCAATGTAGGTGTAATGGCAGTGGTATCAATTCTGACTTATAGATATAATTTTACTGAAATGCAGTTGATATATTTCATACGGATACTGGTAGATTATTGAAAACCCATTACCTTTCATGGTCTTGCAGTTCGGGCCTTGGTTATGCAGGACGGTACTTTCTTCAACGAGGGGAGCGTCCATGTAGGCTTTTGAAACCATCTTGTCTGACATCCTGGAGATTGCGTCCACTTCTTCCTGCTCCTTCAGTCCCACAACACTGATGGTCTTGGAGCCTCTCAGGATGTTCTCGACCATCACCCGAGGCTCATACTGAACAGTCACAAAGTCCCTTGATACATTAGGGTCTGGGCTGGCTGGGACCTGCTCCTCAAAGCCGGCTGTCGGGAAGGGCCTAGCAATCCTTACAAGAGTGCTCGACTGAGCCGGCTCAAAAGGCTCCATGTACCCCATGTCCGAGCTTCCTGTGGACTTGGTCAAGATGTTCTCCAGCTGGTCGTAGTACTTCATGATCCGGCGTGGGTCGCCTATGTCCGCCTTGCCCCTTTGCAGAGAGCGGTAGAGGTACTTGAGGTTCTTGTACTTGGTGCGGCACTGCTTCCAGTCGCGTTCCACGCCCTGCTGCAGGAGGCGCCGCGATATCTGGACGAAGATGTTCTTGTTGCGCGTGGAGTTTTCCAGCTGTCGCCGAATACCCTCCTCAGACCAGATGCCAATCAGCTTGTCCACCTCCTCCTCGCTCCAGTTGCGTCCCGAATCATGGACTGTAATAACGTTGAACCTATCAGTGCTGGACATAGACCCTGAAGGAGAGGGCAGGTGTGTGAGAACCATCTAAATTAATTCTTAGCACGTACAGTAACACACAAACACATTTTTCCAAAGATCAATTGCCTTTTTAAACACAGGTAAAAGAAACCAACATGAAATTGCATTCAAACGCCATTTTAACAGGCTGACATTAGTCAAATAAAAGATTTATCATGTATAACAAAATCACGATCACACTCTTTTGAATACTAGGAATAAATGTACAAATGTAAGTCCAGTCCAGTATAAATGTAAGTCCAGACTTACCAACTAGTTTTGAAGGTGTTGAAGGACTAGAGCTCATTGAAACTTGCCCCATCCCATCAGTAGTTTCATCTAAGAAAGCATTTTTTTCCCTATGTTAATGCCAAAAGAAATTTGCATGTGTAACTTGTACTGAGGATTAAACCAGAGTATATTTAATATCTTACCATCATCGATCTTAATGACCTGATCTCCACCATGCACTCTAATTTGGACGCTTGGGTTTACGTTCCTCTCAGCGACACCCCTGTTCCTCTCCTCCTCATCCTCCTCTTCATCACGGTCATCTTCCTCACCTGCATCCTGCTCCTTGCCCTGCAGTATGCCCTCCACCTCACTGAAGAACTTCATTGCCCTGACCTGGCTACTGGTGGACGCAGGCATCCCAGCGGCATGAGTGCTTTTTGCAATCTTGTACTCATACTTGAGGTTCTTGTACTTAGTCCGACACTGTTTCCAGTCACGGACCACTCCGTACTGCTGCTGAAGACGGTGCGCCATCTCCTGAAATATAGATTTATTGCGCAGCGTTCGCTGAAGCTGCTGCTGCACGTGTTTGTCCGCCCAGACACAGAGGAGTGCCCGCACCTCGTCATCTGACCAGTGGCGTCCACCCTCAGAGCCAGTGTATGCCATGAAAGGGGCACTCAAGCTATCTGGAAAAGATGAGAGAAAAATCATAGTTGTTGATAGTAAGCTGCGAGGTTGTGTTGAGACTATAGGTACATTATAGGTAATTATTTCAGACTTATTTTAAAAAAATATTAGTGAAATTCCAGAAGTTTTGATACCAAATATTTAGGATTCATTATTATTAGTTTGTCATGTCATTCACAGTTCAGTTTGGGGACTCTGGATGTATTATTTATCAAACAGAATTTATACTATTTTTAATAATTATTATTTTTAAAGATATTAAGAATAAAGATTGATAGTTGACAGATTGATATTTGTTAAAACTTTGTTGTTTATATAATGTTCTCATGGTCTAAAACATTATTGTTTTAAACCATAGTGATGTACCACTGCATATTTAGGCCATGTTGCACAGTGGAATGCCTTTTTGCCTTCCATTCCTTTGTTACCTTCCTGTAGAGTGACCACAGTAGAAGGGCCTCTCTGATTCGCCAAGCTGCTTTCCTCCGCCATTTTGTATTGGCCTCTGCCCAGTCGCACCTCTCCCACCACAGCCGCTGGCCCGAAAACAGCTACTGCTGCTGCTGGTGCTGGCGCCGTCTGCTGGGTCCTGCGGGTCTGGTGCCCCAGGGCCTTACACTGTGCCTGACACTCAATCCAGCTCCGCTGCACACCCAGCTCCCGCAGCCGGCTTGAGATCCTCTCCCAGTCGGCCCTGCTGTTGCTGCTGCTGCTGCTGCTGGTGGTGTGGCCTTCCCGTGCTGCTGCCCCCCTCTCAGGCCACACGGACAGGAGAGCCTTCACCTCCTCCTCTCTCCAGGGTCCTCCTGTTCCCCCTCCCCCTCCTCCTCCTCCTGCTCTCCTCATTTCCTTTTCCTGCTCCTCTGCTCCTGATCTCTTTTGTTTCTCTGCTTCTGCCTCCATGTTTGTTTTTGAGCTGCCCTAGAAAGCGGCTCTCTATCTCTCTCTCGTTTTCCTGTGTTTTTTTCTCTCCTCCCCTCCCCTTCTCTGAGTCTCTCTCCCCCTCTTTCTCTCTTTCTCTTCTCTCACTTCCCCCTTCCACCCCTCCCCCGCTAGCTCGGTTCCCAAGGCAACCAGGCAGTTTAGCCAGTCAGGAAGAGCGACGTGCACGGAGCAAGCCTGATTACTGGCTTAAGCTGAGTGGTGCGGGGGAGGTGCTGGCACTAATGCGAGAAGCAGCTTGGCCAATGAGAGGCCAGCACCGCACAGGATTTCTCCAAATAAGGAGAGCGAAAGAGGCTCAGAGGATCCAGGCTGGGAGTGGAGAGCTGACAAGCACACTCGCTTTGCTCTTTGTGTGTGTGTGTGTGTGTGTGTGTGTGTGTGTGTGTGTGTGTCTGACTCCTTTCCTCTGTTCCCTCTCTCTCCCGCTCCCTCTGTGTGACTCCCTCCTTTCCCAGTACGCTCTTCTTCAGTTCAACCACGCTTTCTTTGCAAACCGGTTTCATCTGCCTGAAGGCATATTCCATAAGTGTGAATCATTTGTGGTTATAGTGTGTGAAACATCTTTTCATGTGTGAACATGTGAATCAATAAAATGTCAAATATGTTAAATTGCCACCATAATTGTTGTGAGTCTAAAAGTTATCTGATGTGACCATGTAGAAGGTAGAGATAATGTACCTCCAGAAGGAAGTTGGAAATGGATCTAAAGAAATTTTAAAGGCTAAATTTTTTTTTTGTTTGTTTTTGTCTTGTTACTTCAAAGGGGTCAAGAAAGCGCTGGGATTGTCACAAGCAATGGAGACTGTCCTCCCATATACATGTCCTTGAAGGTACTGATGGATTGATGACCTACAGTATTAATGTAAAGTGAAATATTCATGGAAGACTGGATATGATGATTTTACCTTTTCATTGTGCAAACACTCTCTCTCTCTCTCTCTCTCTCTCTCTCTCTCTCTCTACACACACACACACACACACACACACACACACACACACACACACACACACCTTACATTCCTGCTATGTTTACCTGTTTTTAGAGGACAAAACAAATCTGTTTTACATCTCAATGCCTACTATAGAAACACCACTCACAGGGTATTTAACATTCCTAACTGCTACAGTGGGTTAGGGAAAACTATTTCACAGCCCAACATTGCTGATGTCCAGTACACTATTGTAATCTAATTGTGGATGTACTGTAAGGCTGTGTTCTGTAATTACAAGGTTGTCTATGCCTGGCTAAGTTCCCCAGTTTTAGACTAAAACTTTTAATAGCAGGGCTTAGATATGGCTAAATAAAGTTAGATTTTAGCTTTTCTCTTTATAGCAATATTGAACTTATATTACCACTCTGAAATATGCTCACAAAATGAACATTTATTGTATCCTTTTTATATCTGCAAGTGATGCAATATGAAGGGAAGCAGAGGAAAAGTAATCTTTTGCTTTTTTGCTCAAGATATGAACTGCCTAAACTACACTCACTCCAACTGCTAGTGCTTCAGTGCGTTTCACTTTGATTGCTCATTGATTTGACACCCTGACTATCTCTCCCAGGGCATGGGGTTAGTCAGCACTGCCTTCAAAGCCGAGGATCTCCTGAAGCACCGCTACGCCAACCTGGGCATAGGGCATACACGCTACTCCACCACAGGGAACTCTGAGCTGCAGAACTGCCAGCCCTTTGTGGTCGACACCCTGCATGGCAAGATAGGTGTGGCACACAACGGAGAGCTGGTTAATGCTGCTGCCTTGCGCAAAAAGGTGTGTGTGGTGTTACGTTTTTAGGGTACATGTTAGTGGTAGTAGTAGTACTTCTTCTTAATGCATTTTGAATCACAAAATGTATGGTGTGTGGCATATTTGTGATATCTGTCTATGATATGTATCCTTAACTTATGTTTGTTTATTTGTATGCATTTGTGTGTACAGTGTGTGTGTGTGATATCAGTTTCTGTATATACGTATAATGTATCCTTAACCTATGTTTGTTTGTGTGTGTGTGTGTGTGTGTGTGTGTGTGTGTGTGTGTGTGTGTGTGTGTCAGGTAATGCGCCATGGTGTTGGTCTGTCCACCAGTTCAGATAGTGAACTCATCACTCAGCTATTAGCACTGACTCCGCCCATGGAGGAGCTCGACGTTCCTGATTGGGTGGCTCGGTTAGTTCCACATTTAATTTCACTGGTGTTTGGGTAGTCTTTCAATTGCTTGGCTTGAATATTAATGTGTGTCATTTTATTTTCTAAGTATAAAGAACCTGATGAGTGAGACCCCCACCTCCTACTCACTCCTGGTGATGCACAAAGATGTCATTTACGCAGTAAGGGACCCCTATGGAAACAGACCCCTCAGCTTGGGGCGCCTCGTCCCAGTCTCCAGACTCCACAGCTCAGGTAGCAAAGCACAACATTCATCACTGTTTTTGTTATACTATGCTATACTTTTGTAACTTGACTTTAATTCTTCTTTTTTTTTTTCTTCTTAATCAGGTGGTGGTGAAGCTGACACTGAAGGATGGGTAGTGTCTTCTGAGTCCTGTAGTTTCCAGTCCATTGGTGCCAAGTAAGAGCCAACAAATTGATAATCACAGAAATAAAATATTAATTTCCACAACAGTCTCCTTTCAGCTGATATTGTACTTTAACCACGATTACAATCCCTGACACCCCTCATTGGCAGGTACTATCGTGAGGTGCAACCAGGAGAGATTGTGCAGATCAGCAGGGAAGGAGTCAAAACCCTGACTGTGGTCCCAAGACCTGAGGGCGACCCTCCAGCCTTCTGCATCTTTGAATATGTATACTTTGCCAGGCCCGACTCCATATTTGAAGGTAAATCCCACACAATTTTTTTCAGTAGGGAAAAATGCAACCCTCAAGTTGGCTGATGCAATTTCAGAACATTTTTTAACTGTTAAGATAATAAATTTGTACTTCCTGCTAAGAATCGACCATCATTTTAATTAATATTCATTGTAAATAGCATAATTTGTTTTTGCCTTTAATTGAGCTTGTGGATTAGTGTAAAGAATTATTAAAAAGTCATCAGCTATTTTTTTTTTGTATTAGATTTGAAGTGCTTTAGAAATAAAAGAGGTAATAGTTCTAAGGTAGGTATATATTCGGTGTGTAGACGCCTTAGTTGACAAAGGCTGTTGTTGCAGGTCAGATGGTGTACACAGTCCGACAGCGCTGTGGAAGACAGCTGGCCATTGAGGCTCCCACAGATTGTGATGTGGTCAGCACGGTGCCTGAGTCTGCTACACCTGCTGCGCTAGGCTATGCCCAACAGGTGAGGGGCCGATCTTCTGGAACATTCTTTGATGCTTTACCATGCTACTATTATACTTGTACTCCGTCTGGAATTCTGGCCATTGGTCTTGTTTGCTTAAGATTTATTACATCCAACTGAAAATGCAGCACAAGAATTTGATAGGCTATGCGTCACAGGCTGATCCAGTCTTTTTAAATTGAAACATCTCAAAGCAAACGCTTCTCAATAGCCAGAATACCTCACCTTCGTATGAAGCTAAGTGTAGTCTGATAGGTCTTGGGCATTAATTTCTACATATGTGCATCATCTCTAATAGCATAACACTTAATCTCTCTGTGCTGTAGTCTGGCCTACCGTATGTGGAAGTCTTGTGCAAGAACCGCTACGTGGGGAGGACATTCATCCAGCCAAACACTCGCCTGCGTCAGCTGGGCGTGGCAAAGAAGTTTGGGGTGCTGAGTGACAACTTTGCGGGCAAACGGGTGGTGCTGATCGATGACTCCATTGTCAGGGGCAACACCATCTCTCCCATCATTAAACTGTTGAAGGAGGCAGGGGCAAAAGAGGTGAAAACAGATCTTGGCTTTTTGTTACTAGAAAAAGATAAAAGTGAAATTGGTTTCTAGTAAGGGTGGAAGTGGATTTTAAAATGTGCGTAATGTTTCAAAAAGGAAAGAAAGGAAAATAGGTTTATGGAAAGTACTAAAAGATGTAAGCACTGAGTGTCTGTTTCTGTGAATAGCAGTGAAATTAAATGAACAGTGCCTTACATGGAATGTGTTAGATGTGATTTGGCACATTGAACTCTGCAGTCACAACAAATATTTTCACGTAAATAATGTAACGGTTTCATTCTGACCCAGGTCCACATCCGTGTAGCATCTCCACCCATCAGGTACCCCTGCTACATGGGCATCAACATCCCTACCAAAGAAGAGCTCATTGCTAACAAGCCAGAGTTTGAGGACATTGCAGGGTACATTGGTGAGTCATGACTTGTGTCTCAACACTAGTGATTGAAAAAAATACTTGAATCTACCAAATTATCTACAGATTATTTTAACATGAGGCCATACAGTTGCTTGGCTGAGCAGTTACATTTTATTTGTTTGTCGCCTCATGGAAGTGATTAACAAAAAAACACAGGTTATCTTCTTACCTGGTTTCCCTTTTGGTGTCCAGGTGCCACCAGTGTGCGCTACTTGTCTGTGGAGGGCCTGGTGTCAGCAGTGCAGGCTGGCATCTCCTACCACAAGGACAAAGATGAGCGGATCTCCAGCTCCAACACTAACTCTGGACGGAGAGTGGGTCACTGCACCGCCTGCCTGACTGGGAAATACCCAGTGGAGTTGGAATGGTGATCTTTGAGATCGGAAAACACTATTTCAGGATGTCGGGACCAACACCTTAATGGTCTTAATAATACCTGGATGGATTAAGCCTAGTCTTAGGCTGAATGCTCTTGTTTTTCAATGGAGATCTTTGTTGGAAGTTTTTTTTTATGTTTAGGTTAGGACTAGGCTTAATCCACATACATGAAACCCATTATTAGGGTGAAACAGCAGCTGGAATATAATTCTGTGCCTTTTCTTGAGCTACTCTTTGAATTTATGTCACTGAAGAATCTCAAATAGGCTTTGAATGAATTTCATCAGGGTAGTAGAACTATAGCCTCAGCCTCGGTCATCATGACTATTCCTCAATAAGATCTTGCTGTAGCACAATTTCTAGATTTATGGTGTTAATTTTTGACTGCCACTGAACCTTTAAAATTATTGTTCTGTCAGGTCTTTCACACACCAGGAAATTTTCAGCAATGTTTTTGATATGTGGTCTAATAAGAGGCAAGCTGTGTTTCCTTTTTCCTTTTCTACGCACACTAAAATCCCAAGATATTTAACGGGGTTGACTTGTCTTTGTGTGAATGTTTAAAATGTTTTGTCTTTAAAGCAACGCACACTGGATTTTGTACTATGCTTTTGAATGTTTATTTTTCTTATGTATATTTTTCATTTACAAGTACTCCCCATTTCAACATGTGATTTACAATGTGAAATTCAACACTAAATGTATGTCGAATGTTTTTGCAGAAGGAGAAAAAAAATAAATAAAAGACCATTTTCAAACACTAAATATTTACAGATTAACATCATTTAAAGAGTTTAAAATGACTTCAGATTTTCATTTATGATCTTAAAAATTGTCAAGGTTGTCATCCATTAAAAACAAAAAAAAAAACAAAAACACACAGAACAGACTGACGACACCGACAACTACAGAAACCAGTTGTACAAAATTGTCAACTCATTGTTGATAACATTCTTCACATTCGAAGAGTCAGGGCATCTACTGGTATATTTGGTTTGGTTTTGATTTACAGTTTAGATCAGTATATGAAAATCATTGGGGAGAAGTTAAGTTATCCTTAGCAACGGGGGACACCATAGAGGAGTCGTCTTCGGGACAAGCTGTAAAGATGGAGACAATAACAAATCAAAATCGGTAGGAATTCTTTAAATCCCAGAAAAATTCATTTCTACACCGTAACAGAAGCCAAGTAATGACATGACATGCAAGAAGGTAGCCTTATAAAGAGAAGGTTAAGAATGTGCAGCAACTGTGTGTAAAAACAGTAGCACACCACACAGTGAAATCTCATTTAGCCCATATTTACATTACATATCTCAGCCTTCTGCTGTAAGGAAGATAGAATGGGTTGAGGATTACCTGGGTGACAGGCCACTTTCATTCCAGGACTCTGGCATTTCTGTTGGGGAAAAAATACATATTTTTATGTCTATTCTTTGTGAAGACAACAAAACAACACTTATTACACACCATATTTTCCACGAACACATTTCAGTGTACCTTCAGTTTCCTGCATATGGTCCTGCGGACTTCCCTGAAAAAAATGTAAAACTTTATTTATTAGGAGCTTTATGCCTTTACATCTGCATCACATGATATGGTACAACTTAATTATGATCTCAGGAGCTCTTAGACACTTACCCAGGTTGAAGCATGTGGATGAACCCCTAAGCTGGGCCTGGCCCTGGGTCTGGAGCCACCGCCTGCCTTCATTAGCCTCATGGCTGCTCTGAGGAACCTCGGACTGGGGCACTGGAGCAGCAGGGCCCTGCTACGAGTGAGGTGCTCCTCCGAGAGCCTGTCTCTCACCGGAGCCATCATGTCCTCATCACCATAATCATCGTCATCCTCCTCATCTTCATCATAATTTCCCTCCCATTGCTGATGACGTTGATGCTGTGGAAAGCCACGTGACTTGGACGGGCTGAGCTGAGGCTGGGTGCTTTCCCGGAAGCGCTTGAGGCTGGGAGACTCCTTGGGCTCAGACAGGCATCTGCGTTTGCTCAGACGGGCATGGGTAGGCGCTAGGCCCAGGGCAGCCAGTGTGGAGGAGGAGTAGTTGGAGGAGGACCCAGTAGTGGGGTTGTGGTGGTGGTGGTGGTGGTGGTAGCGGCTACCACTGTTGATCGGGGCACCATGGTACAGGTCTGGTGACTGGCCATCATCAAACATCTCACTGGTGTCCACTGAGGTAGTGTCATCACATTCATGTGCTGAGTACAGAGGCTGCTGTTGATGTTGATGTTGCTTCTGATGACGATGACGGTGCAGCAGCGAACTGGACACTTGCCGTCCTCTTTGAAGACGCTTCAACAGGGGGCTGAGTTTGGACTGGAAGCGACGTCTCCGCACAGGGGTGAGGGAGAGGGCGGCCAGCCTGGAGTCGGTAGAGGCAGAAGCGGCGGTTGGGGTGGTGACGGAGCTGGCTCTTGAGCTCGGACTGCATCCCTCGGCTCTCTGCTCGCACAGGCAACACGAGGAGCTGTGGTGAGACAACAACGATGACGACCTCGACCTCTGGCAGATATGCTGGTGGTACAGCTGGCGGAACTGCTGGTTCACGTGCCGGATGGAGGAGGACAGCCTCCGAGCTGGGCTGCGCTCGGAATCTTGTGGCGCAGAGAAAGACCATCTGCGTTTCTGGAGCGCCTGAAGTTTACTAGGTGAAGGTCTCAAGTTCTCCTGCAGGTCCCGGTGATGGTGCTGATGCTGATGCTGATGACGGTGGCTGGGTGACGTGTAGACCTCTGGGTGGCGCTGTTGGGGGGAAAGCCTGGAACTGGAGCTGGAATAAGGGCTGTGGTGGATGAATGAGTGTCTGCCACAGCTGGCCTTGGAAGGAGAGCCTTCAGAATCCTCCCTGCTCAGAAACTGTGGCTTGTAAGGAGCGTTGTCCCCTATTACAACACGGCAACTGGGTTCTTCTCCACAATCTCCTCCACCGGAATGCGAGGTGAAACTTTGAGGAATCTTTCGGCTCAGATTCCGTGGCTTGTAGGGCCTGTAGTCTCCCATTATGGCATTAGAACGGTGGTCCCGTTTGTCTCCACCAGAACGTGAGGGGGAACCCTGAGGCACCTCCCTGCTCAGAAGTTGTCTCTCCCGGCCATTCTGAGTGTAGGGAAACCGCCTGGGAGAGGAGAGCTCTTTGCGTGGAGGAGAATACTCCATAAACATAGACCTGTCATGGTGGTGATGGGAAGGTGACTTCAGCACAGAGTTCACTTTGGAGGGAGAGCTTAGAGAACTCTCATAGTTCCTCCTCTTTGGTGAGGAAAACACCTGTGTATGGGGCCTAGTATTACACAGGCCAGTGACAGGTTTAGAGGCACGGGAACCACCAACATTGGGATAGAGCGACAATACATTGTTAACTTGTTGTTGTTGTTGTTGCTGCTGTTGTTGTTGTTTAAACTGTTGCTCTGAATACTGGCTGGTGTGAGGAGCAGGGGGTGAAGTTGTCACCACGTAGGTTTGGTCCATGTCTGGGTCAGAGTCGCTAGGACTTGATGGGCCTGAGGATGGTGGTGTAGAGAAGTCCATCACCCGTACCGGAACCTGCCCTGCTGCACTCTGAGAGGTGGCACCCTTCCATGGGGAGGACCCTACTCCACTGCCTGCATCTCTGACATGGTGAGTTTCAATGTGGGCCTCAGTGTAGCCCTTGGGGGCAACTGATTGAGTCTGGAAGGTCGTTGAAGGGCCACTGACATTGAAGCTCTGTCCCGGGTTGAGCCGCTTGGCCTTCCAGCGCTGCCGCTGGTACTTGCGCCGCAGGGAGCTGGCTGCATTGGATACTTGCTGGCGCTGACAAGCCTGGTGGATCTGGGTGAGCATGCTAGGATATAGGTTTTGCAGCGTGGATGTGTCACTATGACTACTAAATGTGCGCTCCAGCTCTGGGTCCTGCTCCTCAGGAAGGGAGAGCAGGCTGGACGTGACTTGGGATGTTTCAAGAAGAGATGGCCCTTTTAAAAAGAAGAAAAAAACATAAGCAACTAGAAAAGCACTCGGAGAGGTGCAGGTGTCTTTAAAACCTTCACAAAAGCTTCTGAATTGGTCCAAAAAGTTCAGGATTTAAACTACACCGGATCTGACTACACCTTTCATTTCTACAGTAGGACCAGTAAATTTCCAAGCTGCACATGCCATATCAAAAGGAGCTATTAATGCGCAAGTCTTGGATGTCTTAATTTGATCTCACATGATTTACATCAAGGATTCTGAAGAGAGAATTCTTACAGAAAAATAGATCTAATTTTTCCAAGATGACTACCTGTCTACCTGGACAAGTTAAAGAATAGCTCAGTAAGTCCCTGGCGCCATCTGTAGGGCTACGTGAATTAAAACAAAGATGTTATCAGACATTCCTGTCGATAACCCTCCATTCCTGCTAGCAATGCTCCATCCTCTTAGGTGGAATAAATTCTGCTGAGTTTTCTTACCAGGATTAGTTTCTTGTTCCTTGACTGGTCCCCCTTGTGTTTTACAGCAGTCCACCAGCACCACCTTAGGGCCTGGAACATGCGTAATATCCATCATATTCATCATCACATATTACGCTTCAGATGACATAAGTATTCAACTACAAAAGCAGTCTGAGAGCACAGGTCTCCACCAAGACAATGTGGTCACAGGCACAATATAAATTCCAGATGGTGTTCTGGATCACTGATCACCACCAAAATGTTTGTTATTTGTCCCAATACACATATTGTGTGAAAATTTCATCCAAATCTGTCTGTGTACAAAATAATTCGAAAAGTTCTGCACAGACAATCAGACACACACACACACACACACACACACACACACACACACACACACACACACACACACACACACACACACACACACACAAGTTTACAGTAATGCTGGATGAGAACATAAAATGGCACCCCAGATTTTGCAGAAACACAATGTACCTGGAAGATTCTCCATAACCATTACTGGTGCATGGTGTCCATCCTCCTTTACTTCATCTTCAAAGCCATATGTGACCTGAATTTAAAGAGCATGAATGTAAGTTTCGGTTTCCAGCAAGCATCTCCACACCTCAGCATATACACATGCTGGACATGCAACACTTACCAGTGTGTCTCCAGAATTGTTCACATCTGGAAAACAAATCAATAATCAACAGTCAGGTATATCAGCTTGATGTTGAACTGAATTAATGTGTGGAATAAGAAAAAAACATTAAAATAATAAATATGAACAATAACTTGCCTTTCAGAGTCTCAGCATTTTTGTCTGCCAAGTCCTGCAAGACAGACGGTAAAGAAAGGTTTTCACAATTCCAGCCACAAAGAACAGGTTATTCAAATGTTAAAATGTGTTATTTAGAGATGCCAATAATGCTCAGATCACAGTGGTCAGTTTCTCACCTGTAAAGACTCTAGTTTTCTCTTAACCTCAGCACTATCAGCTGGTAAGGGCCCTGTATTGGAGTGACATTGAACAAATAAGTGGCAAAATGTCATACGCAAATGAGGGCCTTAATATGATGCATCATATAATTTTAAATACCTAACGTTATTAAAGCACTATCACTGACTGACAGAATATTTTTACACCAACATTTATTTTCATGTATTTATTTTTCAATTTGTGTGTTGGTGTAAATTGTAATGCATTCACCACTAGGGGGTAGGACGAATGCATGATGCAACTGGACTCTTCAAATCAACACTTTGAAAGGGAAGATGCATTGAAATGGTACCTCTTTGTGTTTTATAGGTCATGGTGTCCAAACATAGGTCGAACCCAGGATCTTCCACATTGGCATACTGTTTTGAGGAATAAAACGCGTTAACCTTTGCTAACTGGCAAGCAACCCATCACAGTGCAGTTCCCATAATGACTTAGCCCCCAGACATTTTCAATTAAATTACCGTTTTTTAAACTGTCTAAGTTGTTCATCGTTTGTTATATGATCTAACTTGCAACTGTAACGTTATAGTCAAGATAGGGGAGTGCGATAACCACATCGGCACCACATCTATTGTTGACCTAATGGCTAACAACACAACACATACATGATGTGGCTAAGCATTTTGTAGCTTTGATACCTTTTCGCAAATATCGTCGATTCTTTGCCTGAAAATGTCCGCATTCTTCTTGTACTGTGCCCACAGTTCTTGGTCCATCTTTGTACTTTTGTGCATATGTATTGCATTAAAAATTATTCCAATGTATAATAATTTAGCATTGTTCGTTTTTGTGTTAAGTTCTCAACAAAAAGAGCGCGATAGATTTTCAACAATTTGAATCCTGCGCCACATGTGACGTCACTTTCATGCGACAACCTGCCACTTGGAGGAAAAAGAGCTGCCTGCACATGACTGTTGTTGCAGGAAAGAAATTATGTTTTTTACTCTTATCTATTAATCTCTGTCATTATATAGCAGTTTTGAGCTTAAATTAAAGCAAAGGAAAGGAGGTGACAGATGCATTGCTTTTCTCAAAGATGGAGTTAAAGACCCTGCATCAGATGGTGCAGGAGGCTGCTTCTGTTTACACCAGCAGAGTAGCTGTCACTTATGACAGTGGCACAGAAACCGGGATATCGAAACTTACTTATGAAGACCTACTCTCTGCAAGCAACAAATTAACAAACCTTTTAAGATCCATCAATTTACAGAATCAACGTTTAGTCGGATTATTTTGCTATCCCGATGTCAACCTTCCTGTCTTGGTACTGGGGTACGAATGAACACGCAATGTCCTTCCACTTTTTGTTATAGGGTACTTCATGCTATAGTCTGTGATATTCCACAATTTATATTTTGACTAATAGAAATTGCATTGTGTATTTCACTGACACAAGGACTGTGTGTGTGTGTGTGTGTGTGTGTGTGTGTGTTTTCTGTCTAAACAGTATTCTGCAGCTTCCCTGTGCCTATTTACCACTCAACCCTGAAGTGCCACCTGTACAGACAGTCAAAATCATTGATAGATGTAAACTCACTCACTGTGTCATTCAAAATATACTCCTTCAGGTAGAGACTTCTTTTTCTGCAATTCTCTGGATCCTAAATTTTGAGACTGGATCACAAATCCTATTTTTATAATGTGAATGTAAGAAGCTTAGACTTTATTCTTCTAATGCAAATGTATGATGTAAGGTGCTAATAGCGTGTGTCTTCTCTTTTCTATTTTTGTGCAATTAGCAATTCCAGGCAGATTTTTCCAGTCACCTCACATTTGACATTTGTGCAGAATGGCCTACGTATAATCTAACTTTAATCAGGGTCCACAAAAGTCCTTCAAATCAAGTTGAAACTAATGAGACAAACGAAGAGAACAGAGTAGCATGGGATCAGGAAGGCCTCTGCAACAGTGCAATCAAGACGTCAAGTTTAATGACCGACTGTCAGAGAAAGCTGGCCTATGCTCTGCACACATCTGGCACAACAGGGCAGCCAAAGATTGTGAGAGTGCCCCATTCTTGCATAGTGCCCAACATCATGCATCTCAGGTCTGTATGACTGTTAAGCTGTTTTAATCAAAGATTTTAGGGTGATGTTGTGAAGTGATAGTGATGTCCAGTTGTGACATGCTTCATTGCTCCGTTTCTCCATAGGACCCTTTTTGAGGTGACTCCTGATGATGTTGTTTTCCTCGCTTCACCTTTGACCTTTGACCCTTCTGTGGTGGAGATGTTTTTGGCCCTGACCTCTGGAGCTCAGCTGCTAATCGTACCTACAGTCATCAAAAGGATGCCCAGCCGTTTGGCCCAAGTCCTGTTCACACGCCACCAGACTACAATCTTACAAGTGAGTGAACACAAGTTAACATACAGGATAATTTCCTTATTTTCACAGCTATCTAAGATAAGTGTTTGTAATTGCTAAGGGTAGCAGACATTAGGATCATTGTTTAAGAACCGAAACAAATGGCTTATTGATATGCAATTGTGGATCTTTTCTTGTAGGCAACACCTACTCTTCTTGGGCGCTTTGGAAGGCGTATTTTACAACAGGAAGTGCTGAGTTCCAACTCCTCTCTGAGGGTTCTAGCCCTCGGGGGTGAGGCCTGCCCTGCTCCTGCTGTCCTGAGTAGCTGGAGACAGAAGGGCAATCGTACACATATTTTCAACCTCTATGGTACTACAGAGGTGTCCTGTTGGGCAACTTACCATAGAGTTTCAGACACAGACTCTGCTCACCTGTGAGTGTCATTAGTTAGCTGTGTTGTAGCTTGAATGTTAACCCTCCTTTTGTAAGTCACTCTGGATAAAAGCATCTACTAAGTGCTTAAATGTAAATAAATGTCATGCAAACATTTTTTTTCTCACCTGTAACATTAAAATGTATATTATAGAGTCTTGCCCTTTATGCCCATACAGTATATTGAAGTACATGCATTATGAAAGCAAATTATCGTTTGCCACCATAGATACAAGGCAGTGAATTAAATCATGTTATATGTTGCTCTTTTGTTAGAACCACAGATTCTGTGCCTCTTGGTAAACCCTTAATGGATACTGAGATTGAGGTCAAAGATGATGAAGGAAACCTGGTTACTGAAGGGGAGGGACAGGTGTTCATAGGTGAGAACTCTTCATAATGTTTGCTTAAATGTTTCCTTCTCCCAGTGACATGTATTTTAGACAATACTGTTATCACTGTCTGATAATATCAACTACTATTTTTGTTATTATTGGTTATTTATTTGTTTAACCTTTTTTTGTACTTGAGAGTGCTCACTCTGAAACTTGCTTTTCAGTCTTACAGGAAGACCTTGTAGACCTTAAAGTGCTTTCATATGTGAATTTGAACAAAATGTATAAATGTACCAGTAATCCGTCCAAATACACAATTTTATAAGACTCACTTATGGCCATACAGGTGGGAAGGGCAGAGTGTGCCTTCTGGATGACGATGAGACAACTGTCCCAGGAACCATGCGTGCTACAGGTGATTGGGTAACAATACGAGGTGATCAGCTCTTCTACCTGGGCAGGAAGGATCTCTTGGTCAAACGGAATGGGCAACGGCTCCACCTGGATACTGTACAGCAGGTGAGAGCTGTTACAGGTAACTTAAAGAGGTAACCGTAAGGAAGAAAGATGGAAAGATGATTTTTTTCTTTCTGTTTGTTCCCTGCAGGTGGTTGAGGGTTTGACGGAGGTAGAGGCCTGTGCTGTGTGTTTGTGCGAGGGAAGCAGACTTATCGCTTTCATTGTACCGTCTCCTCAGCACACAGACGGATTGTTTTTTCCCCCTAGTTCTCACCATGGTGATCAGGATGACCCATACCTCAGCAAACCCAACAGAGAAGCCTTTTCCTCTTCATCTATACATCGCCATGGAAACCAAGCATTGTCTTCTAATGATCACCATGGTGAATATGGTGGCGATGGTGCCATTCCTTTAGCAGACCTGGAGAGAAGCATCCAACACAGGTTGTCTGACCTTCTGCCCAGTCACACCATACCAGACTCCCTAGTCTTCATCTCTAAATTGCCACTCACCACGCATGGTAAAGCATAATGATCTCACCCCTAAGATTTCACCTAATTTTGAATAGATCCCTAGCTTCAACAATTGTTACCTCTGCCAAGGAGGTTATGTTTTCGCCGGCGTGTGTGTCTGTCTGTCTGTGTACAACATAACTCGAAAAGTACTGCACGGATTTGGATGAAAGTGTCAGAAAACGTGTGTATTGGGATTAGTAAGAACTGATTCGATTTTGGTGGCGATCGGTGATCCAGAACACCATCTGTGACCTCATGTCTTGGTGGAGGTCTGCGCTCTTTGAGTGCTTTTCTAGTTAGTTGATGTTGATGACTTTTGAAAGTATAAAGTATAATTCAAAGTATAAACATTATATTTCTTGTAGGTAAAGTGGCCCTCGGGGAGCTTAAGATGATGTATGAGAAACACAGAGAACATTTTGGAACCCAGAAGAAGAGACTGTCACCAGATACACTCAGGGAAAGAGTGCAGACACTATGGAAGGTGAAGTGCACCGATCTTGTGACTTCCTCTATTAATATCCCTTTCAACTTTTGCCACACTACTTTACAGACTGTAAATATCGCAGAAGCCTCCACAGTCCTAATCAGTTTTTATGGTTACATATTCAAAGTGAACTTACAAGATAAGGGTTCTCATCTTCTTACTCTCATATTTAGGCTTTGTTAGGATTAGTGTGATTTTGGACTGTTTGTGGGGATTTAACTGTGTGTTCTTGTTTACCCCCCAGGAGATGCTTGGTGTGTCTGAAGATGTGGTGGTGGAGGCGGAGGCCAACTTCCTGCTGAGTGGAGGAGATTCTCTCCAGGCTGTGCGCTTTTGTGACAGCATTTCCGTTGCCACGGGGATAAGCTCAGCGGGGCTACTGGAGGTTGTGCTGGATGGCTCTTACTTAGACATTCTAAACCATGTCACTATGGCAACATTCCCCACAGAGCTTGAATTAGACACTCGGGTTACATCCAAGAGACGGCATACAGATGCAGAGGCCCACTCTCCTAATCTTCCCAAGAGACAGTTTGAAGATCCATCCATAATTGTGACATCAATTAGCCCTGAGGGAGTTCCTGCAGCCTTAGGCACAGGGATTGTGGGATACGTAGTACGACGGGCTGGAGAGGTTGTCAAGATTGGTCAGTCACACACAGCTAAGAGCCCAAGTACAAACAATAAGAGTGCAAAATGTAGTCAAGTGAACATCAGTGAAACACATGAAAGTGCAATACAACAGGCAAACTCAAAAAAAGTAAACTTTACTGGGACTGTAGAAGAAGAAAAAAATGACTTTCCTCATCTGTCAAGAACCCCACACAACTCACCAGACTCTGTTCCCCTGGCTGCTTCACACTTACAATCAGGCACCAGCATGGACCCCCATCAGCTCTCCCTGAGGGTGCGATGGAGCTCAGACACAGGCAGGTGTGTGGACGCCTCCCCAGTCCTGCTGGTGGAGTCAGACTCTGGGGCGGCCACTGCGTTCATTGGTTCCCACTCACACAGGATGCAGGCATTGGATCTGGGCAGCGGGGAACTGCGCTGGGAGCGAGTACTCGGGGACCGACTGGAATCATCCGCCGCTGTCTCTGCCTGTGGGACTCTGATTGCAGTAGGTTAGTGTCTCTCCACAGGTGTTTCAAATTCTGACCATGCAGAATAAATAAAATGACACGTCAAAGTCAAAGCAGACTTTATTGTCAATCAAACTATGTAACATTACATTGCAAGAACACCGAAGTTACATTTCCCCAAACTCCAAATGTGCAATAACAAAGCTAAATAGATTGCTGTATAATGAACCTTTGATACTCTGGGCCACACTACAACCAGAGAGGATAAAAACAGAGCGAGAGGTCCAAATGTTTCTTAAGTTCTGTGTTCTGTTTTTGCATATCATGTTGCTCTATCTTGGTCAGTATTTTATGATCTTTGCTACAGCTGAGTATGACTGAGCTGTGTTACGTCTATTGCCACAACTTCATTTGACTTCGGTTGCGGTCCGACTGCAGTCTGTCATTGTTTTGGGTGGATTTCACCTCACTTCCAGTGTCTGATCCTCTGTGTGAACGCTTCCTCATAGGTTGCTATGATGGCCTGGTGTATTTCTTGCGCATTGACTCCGGGGAGACATGGTGGACCTTTAAGACTAAGGATGCGGTGAAGAGCAGTCCCACTGTGGACCCGAGCAGTGGCCTGGTCTTCGTGGGCTCACATGACGGCCATGCGTATGCTCTAAGTCCACAGGTACTGTGCTAGTGGTGTGCATGGCAGTTTGAAACTTGTGTATTTCATGTTAAGATGTTTAATGTGTGTGTGTACAAAGATTCTGTCATATAATATGCAGGCAAATTTTCAATACTAGCATTAGTGCTGTACCAGAAAGATCCAATTTAATTGCATTTTGGTTATGCTGCTGTTTGTTTCAGGACAAGAGTTGTATCTGGAAGCGCCATTGTGGTGGGGGTGCTGTTTTTTCCTCTCCCTGTCTGCACTCCACTCTCAGATTGCTGTATGTAGCGACGTTACAAGGACACTTACTGTGTCTCAACCCTGTAAGTGTCTCAGTCTGATTACATGCCAGCTCTCTCTCTCTCTCTCTCTCTCTCTCTCTCTCTCTCTCTCTCTCTCTCTCTCTCTCTCTCTCTCTCTCTCTCTCACACTCTCCCACACACACACACACACACGCACACACAGCAGCACATTCCTTGTCATAAAAAGCTTATCAATAACCTCTATTATCAGCTTGGAAGTTACCACACCTTTATATCAGAATGATCAGAATGATATCAAGATATAATTTATTTTCCACACACCTCATGATTCTTAATTTAGCAAGTATTAAAGGAATATTCCACCAATTTTACCTGGAGTTACATGTGTGGGTAAAAGCATTATGGTCTCAGTGCATGTGCTTTCCTATTCTGGCAACCCCAATTTTATCTTTATCTTAGCATAGGCACTTTACATTCCAGCGCCTATGCTAAGCTGCAGCTAAAATTGTGGCTGCTTGACAGGGAAAACGCATACACTGAGACCAAAATGCTTTCACCCACATATGTAACTCCAGGTACCAATTTTCATAAAGAGGTGGAATATTCCTTTAACAAGTGGAGTCCTGACTATATGAAAGAGGAAATTTTCCCCAATAGCATTTGTCCATCCATCCAGTCATAGCAGAAAACTTTATAAAGTCCTGTGGTTTTATGCCTTCGCTGAAGAAGTGATCCGTTTTTCTGTGATTCTAGACTAGCGGCGCCCCTGTGTGGACACACTCAAAAGAGGTCCCCTTCTTTTCCTCCCCATGTGCTTCAAGTAGTTGTGTCTTAATTGGTTCAGTGGACGGAAACATCTACAGTTTCAGCCATATGGGCGAGATGGTAAGAACTGTCTTACTTGAGAACGTGTGTGTGTGTGTGTGTGTGTGTGTATACATGTATGTGTATTTTTGAGCATACTTTGAGTCTGTTCTATGCATATCTCAGAGGCCCTATCTGTGATGTATTAATTCCTATGTCCTCCTTTTCCCTAAAAAATCTCCACCTCCTGAACAGCTATGGCAGTTTGCCACCAGTGGCCCAGTGTTCTCTTCCCCCTGTGTTGTATCAGCACCTCCGGCGTCCAATCAGAGGCTGCTGTGTGGGTCACATGACGGCTGTGTGTACTGCCTGAGCTGCACAGATGGCTCACTGCTGTGGAAGTTCCAGACGGCAGGGAAGGTGTACTCCAGTCCCTTCGTCTTCCGCGGACCCCCAGGGGGACTGCAGACTTTAGTGGCCGTCGCCTCAACAGATGGGACGGTCTGGGTCCTAAACGGAGAGGATGGGACTGTGTGTGGTTCTCTGTCTCTACCTGGAGAACTGTTCTCCTCCCCTGTCATATGGGAACACAACCTTATCATAGGGTGCCGCAATGACTATGTGTATTGCTTGGAGCTGACACAAGAGCCGGTGATGAACTCTGCATAAATCTGCTGATAAGTTCATATTTATTTAAAGTGTCTATAATATGTTGATACTTGGCTTATTTTTTTTATAAGTAATAAATAATATATTTTACAGGTTGTAATAAAAATCTTTCAATTTATTATCCCAGACACTGAACATTAACCAGTTTATTAGTAATACTATTGTGTACCACATATTGAGTGAGAACAAAGCCAGACAAAATACTTCCTCTGACACAAATTTCAACATTATATTTTAATTTTCTCTACAGAACTCATAACATTTGCATCACTTAAGGAGACATCTCATAGGTAGCTCTAAGTGAAACAAAAAGTGCAATTATCAACAAACCAGTTTTTTTTTGTTGCTGTTGTTGTTTGTTCCATGTTACATACAACACTGTTTACACTACACTATTGCACACAACCAAAGGGGAAAAACAAAGGGACAAAGCAGTTGAGCTTCTTCAGGAGTATTTTCAAGAGCCAACTCTATACATAGGTACATACCTACATACATACAGAATGTTAAATTAGGTTGGAATGGGAAGGGAGGAGAGGGGTGGTTGGAGGGATCAGGGGTGGGGATGAGAGAACAAGGTCCTGTTAACTTGTAGATTACTTCAAAGCTTCAAAGATCACCCTTCTTTGCCGTGCTCTCCTCCCTTGGATAGGAGAAACTGTGGGTGCGGTAGATTGGACCTCTCACTGCTGGCTCACTGTGATAGCATGGTATGGTAGCAGCTAGCACACGCTACTGTACGACAGGGAGAACACAGTGTGTGTATTACAACAAGCAGGCAGTCAGTTTAAACCCGAGGGAGGGGAAGGGCTTGTCGTCACAGGGCGGTAGAAAACACTGTGCGGGAAGCGGGCTGGTCCTCAAAATGCTGTGATTCAGTGCATCAGAATGGTCATGGTGCCAAGGAGACTTAATTGAGAGACAGATTCCCTTTTTTAAGTTCATACATATGTTAACAAGGTGACCTAGCATCATTTATGGTGAATTTCACAAGAGCATCAACCACAGCAGTCACAGTCTTTACGGACACAGTGAGAATCGTACTTAGTAATGCTGTCAGATGTTAGTGTATTTTTCTTCTGTTTGTTCCTTTCTTTCTCTTGATTCAACACATTTACAAAGGTGAAGGCCATGTAAGAATGTCCATTTAAAAAAACAAACAAACAAACAAAAAAAACATACAAAACAGTAGCCGGCATTTATTTTCATGCATGTTGCACAGTTAGAGAATGATGCAAGAGGTTTTCACTACAAGTGATATAGTTAGCCCTTAAAACACACTTCCCAAAACAATCCCCCATAATGTCATTACGTTAGGCTACATTATCAATAAACTGATGTAAAACTTTACAGAATGTGTGAACAAAGTCTGAAATATGTGAACATGCGTCATGTATTTACAAAATGAGAAGATATCCTAATTATCTGTGGTGATCTTGCTGGGTTGTGATTGGCTATTGAAGCATTAATGGGTATATGATTGGCTTATTAGGGTTTGCAAAGCAGCTGATTGGCTGCGGGATACTGTTTATAATTATGTAACCATAACGATAATCTATGTAGTTCTGAGTACAGTACAGTAACCTTGGAAGAATGTAGAATGAATGTGTTCCGCAAAAGGAATCTCCTCTCAGTAAACATTCCCAGCAAATATTCCAAGTTTTTACCCTGTGCTAAAGTCATCTCTCCATGTCTCCACCTCTCTCAGTCAGATCTACTAAAGCTGAGCTCCAAATACTATGAAACAAACAACCGGCTAGATGCAGTTTTCAACAATATCTAAAATTTATGTGGTGAGTAAGTACGTATACTCAATAAGGCAAAAATTCATGTGATCTCCAACAGAAATTTTGATGGCACTTTCCAATGACACACTGTTGTTCTTGATTAGCCGGGTTAACTGTCGAAAATAATACTTTGACCACAAACAGTGATGTTATAGCTGTCATGATCGTTTGTGAACATTCACCAGGTGGAATATACATCTTGAAAAAAGTAGCTTGTGTCATTATTTGGCGAGCATGAGAGTGGCAAATGTGACAAGAGGCCATCATCCCAGGATTGCGTGACGATTGACCAAAGTTAAGAAGAGTGTGTGTGTGTGTATGTATGTTTTTCTGTATGTGAGTGTATGTGTGTGCATGTCATGTGTGTTAGTGTGGTGGTTTTATTTGCTGTGGCAGAGGTAAGAGTTCAAGGCTAGTGGGTCACTTGATGATCTGTGGGCAGTCGCTCCAGGCTTTGGCCTTGCGCTTAGCCAGGGCCAACCAGGCGGGCTCAGTGGACACCTGCTGCGAGTCTCCAGGAGGGAAGCGTTTGGCCACCTCCTTCACTGCTGGCGGCGACGGCGTCGAGTCTGTGATTTCAACTGCCAAGCACAAAAAATAAATAAACATATAATACAAACACACACTCTCACGCAGACTAAAATAAACTGAATAGGACAGTGTTTTATTCATCTGGTAGAAAATTCCAAATATGATCAGTATATCAAGCTACAGTAGACTGCAGATGCCATATGCTCCCTCAAAATGAGATAAAATTGAAAAATGTTGTAGAGTAAAATCATACACAAAACTGTTCAGAGGCAAAGCTAACACTTGGCTCATGGCTCAGACTAAGACTGAATGTTAAAGTACGGTTCATGTACGGTTCATACCAGTAACTGAGCTGGGCAAGGTGTTGGCTTTTTTCAGATTCTCACGACGTTCAAACCGCCCAAGGAGACTGTCAGGTCTCTTTCCCTCCTCTGGGGTTTGGGGTTTAGGAGGGGTCGAATTTCCACTCCCCTTACCCTCTATTGGACTGATCACACCCTGTCAGGAAAACAATAAAAAAAAAAAATGTTAAAATATATTGATATGGCAAACCAACCTTTCAGGATAAAAAACACACAATTAGAAATGAGTTTATATATGAGAGATGTGGACATGTGTGGAGTTTACATATAAGTGACATACGCTGTCTCTCTCTCTGGCCTGTTTCTCTGCCAGCTTGGCCTCCCGTTGGGTTTTGCGCTCCTCTCTGGTCTGCTGCTGTTCCCTGAAGCCCTTCTGTTTCTGCAGGGCCAGGGTGATCCACAGTGGGCCAGCCTCTTTGTCCTTCTCCTGCACCTTGGAACTATCCAGAGAGTGGCGGCTCTGCAGGGACGGCTTTTCTACAGAGGCCGTACGAGTCACAAAAAACATGGTCAGATCTTCATTGTCTTTTAAGTAGCCTACTTCTGTTAGTCAGGTTTGGTAGTCTCTACACCGATCATGTTGCAACACTAAATGAATTATGTTATGATGAAATGAAAAGTCACATACAGGGCATGAGGTTTGCCATTGAAATTACATAGAAAATATATTAAATATAATTATAATTACATTTGATTACTATAACATATACATCTCTATTTAGTAAACAGTAATTAGATATTACTAAACATCAGTATAGTATTTACTTCTGAGGTAATAACACATACGAATGTCAGACATACTGTACCTTTTCGCATAAGCTCTGTCTTCCTGTCAGTTTTCTCTCTCCATGGAATGCTGATGGAGGGGAAGAAAGACTTCTTCTCTTTCGTCTCCTCTTCCACAGGGCTGGCTCTTGACGAGAAACTTGATGTAGATGCTTCATCGTCCTTCACAGAACTCCGCTCATCGTCAGAGAGTAAATGAGGAGATCCTTTTCGATGTTCCTGCACTTCCCCAGAAAAGGGTCCAGTTCTGCCCAGTTTCGGGAGAGGGGAGTGTGGAGGCGTGGCACCATCTGAGGGTTTGGGGGCTGTGGGGGGTTTCTGATAAACAGGAGGTTTAGAGATGAACCGTTCTGTCTCGCATCGCACGGAGGGTACCGGAGATCTGCTGGGTTTAATCTGAGAATCAACAGTTGGTGACGCTGCAGGCTTGAAACCAACATTCTCTCTGAGAGGAGATGTGGGGCTAGCTCTGTCAGAGAACACAGGGGAAACTATCTCTGGGTCCATCGGGGTGAGGGGACCTGGGACACCATCAAAACTGTCTCCGGCACTGTACCTCTTCTTCCGTTTCTCGTTGGACTGTTCGTTGTGGAAGCGGAGAGAGTAGTTGGTCCTTCTCAACTTGACCCCAAAAGGAGATGGCCGCTCGTCACCTCCCACATCCCTCTGCTCACCCTCATCCCTAGCATCCACGCTGGAGGTGTCGGAGTCTGTCTGACTCAGGAGTTCCGGATTGGGCATTTGGGGCACAGGGGAACCCTGGTTGGGGCTGGGGACAAGGAAGGAAGGCAGGTCTTTGGCAAACATGCATTCCTCAGAGCTGTCCGAGATACGGACACTTTTAGTGCCCCTCGGTTGGCCTTTAGAGGATGAGGAAGAGGATGAGAGAGCCGACGGGCCGAGGTGTGAAGGTTCTGGGGAGACAGACTCAGCCATCCTTTCTTCCCCTTCATCTTGACATAGTATCTCAGAGTTCCTGTTGGAGTCCCCGAACTTCTTCCGTGCAGGGGTGATGGAGAACTTGGCGCTAGCAGACAAGGTCTTTCTGAGGTTGGCATGGGGAAACGGCGATTCGTTGAGGTCCTCGCTCGAAGGCTGGTTCTGGTTCTCCTTCCGGCTCTGTGGGGGTTCTTGATACTCCTCATACTTGCCCTCCTCCACACCTTTAAAGATCTTGGATCGGATGCTTGCCCATTCTGCTAGCACGGCAGCGCTGTCTTGGTCTGATGGGGTGGAAGACAAGTTCAGGGATTTTGTTTTCTCAGATTTACGATCGGGAGAAGTCTTGGTCTTGGCTGGTACACCAATGGCCTTCTTGTCCTCAGCCAAGCCCAACAATGACTTGCAGGCAGTGTCCTTGATCTGGTCCATGTTTACGGCAGTCCCACACAACTGGGCTCCAGTCACAAGGATCGCTGTGTGGGGCACGTATACTGAGGAGCGAGTCGGTGATTCTGCGCCTGCTGCTGCTGATGAAGTCTTGGCTCCCTCTCCTGTTTCCGAGGAGGGTGATGCCTGCTGGCCAGTGCCTGGAGTCACCGGTGTCAGATTGACCTTCTGGAACAGGATCTGCTTCTCCCCAGAGGAGACTTTGAAGGTGAAGGGCTGCCGCTCCTCCATCCCTTTCCATCGCATTTCCTCTGCCTTCCTCTTCCACTCACTCTCTGCACCCTCGGAGGCCTTCTCCCGATCTTCCTGCTGTCTTTTCTTCTCTTCCTCCTCTTTCATCCTTTCCTCTTCTTCAGCTAGGAGTTTCATCTCCAACTCCAGCTGCTCTTGTCGTCTTCGTTCTTCCTCACGCAGTCGTTCCTGCTCCTCCTCTTCCTCTCTCCTTCGTTTCTCCTCAAGTTCACGAAGCCTCCGTTTTTCTGCCTCCTCCTTTTCTTTTCTTGCTGCCTCCTCTGCTTTTCTGATTCGCTCCTCCTCTTCAAGGCGTAGCCGCTCAGCTTCCAGACGCCTCCTTTCCTCCTCCTCCTCCTCCCTCTTCCTCTCCTCTTCTCTTCTTTTTCGTTCCTCTTCTTCTCTCATCTTTCTCTCTCGCTCCTCTCTGAGCCAGCGTTCTTTCTCCTCCTTTCTCCTCTTCTCCTCCAGCTCTCTTCTCAGCCTTTCCTCCTCCTCTCGTCTCCTCATTTCTTCCTCCTCTCTCTTCCGTCTCTCCTCCTCTTCCTTCTCCCTCTGCCTTTGCTCTTCCTCTAGCCGAAGGCGTCTCTCCTCCTCCAGCCTCAGCTCCTCAATCCTCTTCCTCTCCTCCTCTCTCACTCTCTCCTCTTCCTGCTCTCTCTCCCTCTTGCGTCTTAGCTCTAGTTGCTCCCACTCGTCCTCCTGGAGCCTCTGCTTCTTGGAGTGGTCCAGAGCTCCACCAGACTCCTCAACAGTTCTCTGGGCGTCAGTTTCCTCTTGCAGGATACCTGCCATGTCGACCTCTTGAAGTTCCTAGAAGGAGATGTAAAATCCAAACAGTAAACCCATTATATGGTTGCTCAGAAGGCTGTGAAACCTCTCCTGACCTGAGCTGAATGGGCCATCTCCATGTTTGGATATCTGATATTTCTTTATGTTGACAGTTGCCTATGGCAACCACAGTGAGTTGGGTGTTTGTCGCATACAGTATCAGCTAATCTAGTCACAACTTTTTTCTTACTTAAAAAAAGGCTGTACATATTTTACCTGTGTCATCCTGCGGTGCTTTTTGGACACCCTCTGGTTTTTAGGCTTGACAGAGAGTTTGTGTTTTGCTGCTGCGTTGTCCAGTCGAGGACCACTCTGGGGAACGGCATCTAGATTGATTGATTCGATTGTGCCCTCTGGTGGAAGAACACGCTTGGAACGAGGGGACTTCACAGGTGTGGCATGGGCAGCAGCCTGCATAGGAGCATGCAACAAGAATGCATACTCACAGTTAAGTATACATATTCAGTACTACTGATCCATACTCATAAGAATACATACAAAGTAATAATAACTAAGAATACACACTCAAAAGTAGACACTCACAGGTTAGAACTCAAACCGTGGGACCCAACTGTGAGACCCCATTAGAGACATGATGGGTTTCCTCATTGTAATATATTATGTTGGTCTATCTTGATAGGTATTCAATGATCTTTGGTAATAAGTACAGCTCAGCAGTGTGAAGTGTTGTCTCTACTGCACTCATTCATTGATTAGACTATGGAGGTCCATTTGGACTCTCATTTGGACTACCATACAGTCTATATGGACCAATATATTTCAACTATGTCTGACACAAGTGTTGTGGGGTGTGGTGTTCTACTCCAGTTTGCATTATTTTCAATGATTTTATCAGGGGCAATTCAGCTCTTTGCCTTAGAAACAATAAATATTGTAATGAAACTAGTAAACGAGAGTGGGAAACCTGTCAACACCTAACAACACACAGCCCACTGTAACATAATGTAACACAACTGTAACATACGTATAACGTTAGTATGATATAAGGATAACATATACCTTGGGTTCTGCGTCAGCAGGATCAGATTCCACTTGTGCCATCACCCTCAGAGGGCTTCTGGGAACTTCTTCCTCGTCCGAACTGCCTTCATCCCCTTCACTTTTTCTCATGGATGGGGGTTTCTGACCAAACTTGATATTGTGAGCTATCTGCCTCTGTGTTCATAGAGACGATTTAATGACAGAAGAAAATAAACATTAAAATTCGCTCTTTGTCCACTGGCCTGTACAAAAATCGAGCTGATTTTTCACATTTTACTGATGGAAAAAATGTTTACAAATTCAAATTCAAAAATGCTTAACATGTTATTTCTTTACATACAGTAGTGTATGTTAGCATGCCAATGATCGCATGTCCCTGAGACTTTGTATGTTTGTGTATGTCAGTGAAGGGCTGTACATGTGACTCACCTGCAGGCTGCGGACCTTGTCGGAGACGTTCTCCTGGGACATGCTTTGCTCTGCGTTGGGCTTCTCAGCTGAGTCCTCAGGGATGAAAATACTGTCATGTGACAATGCTCGAGACCCCAAGGGATTTGTTTCCCTGAAAACACACGCACACACACATACACACACAGATGCACAAAGTCCCTTAACAGGAAATAACAAGAAAACATGATAACATACACATTCCGATGTCTGACATACACACACATGCATGCACGTGCACACACACACACACACACACACACACACACACACACACACACACACACACACACACACACACACACACACACACACACACACATTCTCATCCATAGGCTACAAGTCTCTGTATTCCAGGGTCATTTTTTTCCAGTCAGAGGCTGGTATCAAAATAGTCCCTTATATTTCTTCCTTATAATTGTTTACCAGAATATGTACACAGATACTCCAGGGGCAGTAAGGAAATGATTAGGAACAAATCATGACCCGTACTGCAGTGCTGGCTTTGTTAATGGTCCGTATGTCATTAAGATGTGAATACTGTGATTAGATTATTTAAATGGCCATTAGGCCCAATATCTTAGCAATACTACAACCACAGGTTAGCACTAGCTGGAATACAGTTCAACTCAACTCAACAACTCAAGCACAGTTCTGACAGAGAAAATGAAATACTGTCACATACTTGCACTATTAGACACACTTATGGAACTGTATATGAACTGTTACTGAATCCTGACATTGTGAGAGAATTACATGGATTGGTGTTTTGACCAAAGAGTTAGTTCAGCTTGTCTCACCTCAGATGCTGGCTTGTTTCTTCATCCTCAGAGACCACCCCATTGCACACATCCCCAACAGAGTGACTGGGCTTGAGCTCGGCTTCGGCAAAGCCCCTCTCAGAATTGCCCTCCCTCTTCTTCTTCTTCCCAAAGAGACGTCGGAAAGGCTGGAATTTGCCCTGTCGTCTCCTCTCTACAAGTGCAAAGGAAGGCGTCGATAAATACCTCAACAAGTTTATCTATTGATATCAGCTAAATAATGCACATCACCAATGGGTGTGTGCTTATATGTGTGTGTGAGAGAGAGTGATTGTACTAGCAAAAGTGAAAGGGTGTGTATTGAGAGAGGGGTGTGTGTGAAAATATATGTCCTCATGTACCGTAAATGTATACAATATGTTTATGTCTGCATGAGAGAGAGAGAAAGAGAGAGAGGGACAGAGGGAGAAACAGTAAGAGAGAGAGAGAGAGAGAGAGAGAGAGAGAGAGAAATATGACTGTTTTGTCAGGCAAATAGAAGAATAAAGGAGTTCTGATTCCACTGAGGGACCAGCCAACTAGAGACCCACTTCACTACATCGGGATCGGGCAAACAAAGACAGTACCACACAGACCGCAGATGCCAAACAAACAAGCAAACAGAAAAGGGGACAAATTTAACCGAAGAACAACCACAGGGCGCCACTTTACTGGCAGAGGAAGGCACTTAGGAAGGCTCTCAGTCCGCAGCCACAGACGTTACATAATTCTCGCTGACAGATGTCTGAATTGGTTTCTCACAGTCACTCTTCACCAAGCATATCCAAGCAAGCTGACCGCTGGCTGTATCAATCGCTAATTCACTCAGGAGATAGATAGCCTACGCAATCTCTGTTCTTTGCTCCCATTGACATTTGTAATGCGCTGCATACAAGCACCTGGTGAGTCATTCAATAAATGTCATGTGTGAAGAAATCTGAGCAGAGGATCACAACGGCTTTGTTCTTGTTAAACTCAAAGGAAGTCTGACGAGGGTGGTCAAATAGATAAAAATCTACACAATAGCACCTCACATGTAGCAAACAACAATAGGATAGACGCTTTTGATCAAATCCTGATAAGCATTTTAATCTACTTATCGGAAGATGCATCAACCGGGCAAAAAAAAAAAAATACATTGAAATTAATACCATATTCATTGTTAATCACACTGAATCGCACCACCAGTGCCACTATACAGAATTTTAATAGTTTTAACTTCAAGTAAGTCTTGAGTGATCCAGCAGTGATGCCAGAAGAAGACTAGACTAATCCCTTAACCTACGAACCAGCAGTTTTTGTTTTTCTCTTGCTCAGCACAAAGTTCAGTCTTAATCCTTTGATCAGTGTAAAGATTCAAGATTGCAACAAAAAAAAGGCTCTGGTAAGAACTCTCAGGACCGTAGCAAGGATAAGCATAAAGGTTTCATTGATTTCAAAGATATCAACAGACCAACCTAACTAATTATAAAGTAATGCCCACTTGACAAAAATAAACAACAACAAGGCTAGCAGCCTCAAGTATATAAAAAATGTTTGATGCCTTACCTGACAAAAAGACTATGTCTGTAGAAAAGATGGCTAAGATCTAGGGTTAGGTTAACCCTACTGACTGAATGTAAAGTCGTTTCCCACATTCTAAATGAAAGATAAGAAAAGGACCTTTGGTTTCATGTTTTATTTCCGTATGAGGCCACAAACGTTTTACTGCCAAGTATTAAACTCTGTGAGAGAAAAAAGAAACTAATGTCAAAAGCAACTACAGTATGTGCTTTCCAGGATAAATTTGGTTAACATTTCCACAAGAGTTATGCTTGTAATTGAGAAAAAAAAGCTCACTCAAAGAGTTTTATTCATTTCATCTTCACGTTAATGAGTGTGGGAATTCTTGAGTCCCTGCGGTATCTAAACTGCTTTAAACTTACTGTAACTTCCAATTACTGGTTGTCTATGAGTTATGCAACACACACACGGATAGCATAAAATCCATGGCTGCACAGCATAAATTATTATTGTTCTTTTTAACAGCCGTAACCTAAAGCCACATCATACACTGGCCTTGTGTGAACTTTGCACCGATAGCCCACTCCTAACAATGGGGTATCATCATATCCGATCACAACAACCCCCAAAATTACACCAGCTATCCATTTCCCATAATTCACTCCCGCTGCAGTGGCGCTTCTCAGCGCCCAGGCCCTGTCTCATCTTACTGACTCCAAACCCCTTTCCTGCAGTGTGCCTCTGAGGGATTTAGCCCATTTAAGCCTTCATGCTATAAAACCTTTCTCTATTAATGACTGTGCCACTCTGGTGAGTTGATGTGAGTGAGTGAAGAGTGCACACATGTGCAGACACACACACAGACACACAATCACTCACACACACACACACACACACATACAAACACACACACACACACACACACACACACACACACTCAGACACACACACACACACACACACACACACACTCACATCAGACACACACACACACTCACACACACACACACACACACACACACACACACACACAGAGTGCTGTCAGAGGCAGTGGGAGGGCCCAGGTGCGGGTCTGAGGTTACAGGGGCACACTACACCATGCAGTGGAGACAAACGCTCACCCTCGGCGCACTCTGTACACCGCAGGTATCTCTTACCGAACTAAAAGTAGAAACGCGTGTGGAGTTTCACCTGGAGAGTGTCACAGGGCAGGGCCTATTATGGGAAATCATCAAAGGGAGGGAAAAAGGGTGTGTGCCTAGACCTTTGTGTGTGTATTAAACACAGACCGGCTTAACGGTACCATACCGCTACTGCACTTCTTCAATTGAAAATGAAAAAAATTTGATATACCAAAAAGGTCCTTTCATTTCCTATTGCCATTACCTCTGTGAAATGACAATATTGTTTGTGTTAGGGGGCTCTAGGCCTATTTGATTTTCATAATTCAAAAATTAATAACTAAAAGTTTAAAATATTAAACAGAAACAGGAATATTACACAATGCTCTGTCTAGGTGTGCAATGATGTTGATTTGATACATGGTCTATATAATATGCAGTAGACCGTACACCAGGATAAAGCATTTCTCTCCTTGCACAATATCACCCTCACACAATGCTGATGAGAAACCCCGTCTTTAATTTAAGAGCTTGCCTGTCATAAATGCTTGAGAAATTGACTCTAGGTGGTGAAATGTGAACAGAGGCCACTCAAAATGACACTCCACAAGGGGAGTCGCATTACAGATTCCAGCCGCATAAAAGTTTTTTATGGCCTCACCTAACAATTCATCAACCCCAATTATTAGAGCTACCCCGGGCCCAGAATGGATGGCACTGTACTGCCCTTGGTAAGGATTTCTCCAATGACTAATAGCGTTTCTCTCCAGAATTCATCATTCTTAAGAGCTTCAAGCTTTTGGATGTCTTCCATGGTGTTTGTGCCCTAATACACATACTAACGCTTACACACACACTAACACACGCTTACTAGCGCATACACACACACACACACACACACACACACACACACACACATGCTTACACACATGCATACACGCACACACTAACAGACACACACACATTCACTCATACACACATACACACACACACACATACACCATCTCTCTCCTTCTTTGTACTTAAAGACTGCAGATATGATGCAGTGTTCTTCCTCTCTCTCTCTCTCTCTCTCTCTCTCTCTCTCTCTCTCTCTCTCTATCCCTCTGTCACAGCGTGTCCATCCATGTCACAGCCTGTTCTCTGCTTGGGCTCTGTTATGCTGACCCACAATGCACTGCCTAAGGCGGGCTCAGCAAGTCAAGCGTCTAAGCACAAAAGACGTGGCTCTGCCGAGAGCACACACACACACACACACACACACACACACACACACACACACACACACACACACACACACTTATCTTCACCATGTGTGTGACCCGCTTGTCAACGACTTTCTCTCTCTCACACATACACACAAACACATACACTTTCCTCATATCATGTGTGTGACCTGCCCGTCACCAATCCAACCAGCCCCCCACACACACACACACACACACACACACACACACACAAGCCCACACCCAAAGCCCTGCAACATCAGTCTCCCTTTTGACCCTGTGCTCCACTCACTCCTCTTGATGCTGAAGTAACACTGTCAGCATCCTTAACATAGCACACAAATCACATGCATCGCATGCCAATCCCTTGCTCAACCCAACCTGCACACACACACACACACACACACACACACACACACACACACACACACACACACACACATACACACACACAAAGATACACACATGCCATTAAACAGCCAGTTATTGGTCGGCAAGAAAATATTGAGCCGCAGTGACAACAATGACGAAACGTGGCCAATCAATCTCTTGCCTACTGTCAGCACTAAATAACATTCTGCTCTAAAGGCTGACCTACATCTGAAGTGCCCACGGGCTTATTATAGTAGGAAGCACTCTCCAGGAACAATAACACAGAGTGGCACCAACTACTCCCACACACACACACACACACACACACAGTCACACACATACGCATTACGCTTCGACACAACACAGAGGCACAGAGGCAACAACACTGTCCCACTTTTGCAAGCCTCCAGACTCTAGTTGTATTACCCTGAGTGAACCTTGAACTGGGTGATGTCAGCAAGGGTAGCCGGGCAGCGGCGGGGGAAGCCGAGGCCGTTGGCCGCCTGCTAGCCAGTCACGCGTGCTAGCATGCCCTTATCAGTCCACTGCCACTATCAGGACACACTCTTGACTACACGGGCTTACAGATAAAAACTATTTAA
>JAODXP020000022.1:22567885-22625385 GCA_027497455.2 Sardinella longiceps | reverse complement strand
AGCAAAAGCTGTTTGCTAGCATTGCATTGCCAAGCATCACCTGTGCTAGATGAGTATGACTTAGCTGATGAACTGCCACAATTAATCACATTAGCAGATGAAGCAAGTCACTGTAACTGGCATAATCCTCTGATTACTTGTGTGGCAGAGTGACAAAGCCTACCATCAGGGTTGGCTAAAACCATGCCAGCACACAGTGACTTAACCTAAATGTGTAAACACTACAATAGTACACAAACACTTCTCATACTCTTTACCTAATTCAGCTGCACAGCTCGACAAAGCTGCGCACCACTGCAGTAAAACCTTAGGAAACATTTGACTTGCTCTTCAGCACCTTCAACTTCCTGTCTGTTCTTGCTTTTGCTATATTTCTGTTCACAAGTCCCGATGCTGCTCCTCAGTCAGTGGCTTTGGAAAAATACACAGACACACACACACACACTCACAAAATAACACAAAGTATCCTCTTTCCCAACAGATTATCTTCTTAACGGCATCTTGAGACCATACAAACTAGGGCCAAACGTTTTCATTGAGAGTCTACAAGAACAAGTGAGATGTAGACTTGGATGATGGATGAATGAAAATGGCACTCTAAGTGCTGATCCAGGGTCAGGTTCCACTTCAAGCAATATGAGGCGAGGAGAGTCCCTACTTTGCCCTGGATCAGCATTTAGACAATCTCTTCACCGACAGCGCACAAAGAGTCCATCTACAGTACATGTAGGATGTACAGATGAACTCGGTCCACTGTACACATTTGCATGAGTAAAAAGTAAACCATGTGCTGCTGAAGTGGGATGATTGAGATTTTATTTTTACCATACTGCCTCGCTCATATCTTCAGGACAGGCTAAGTACTGTACCGCAAATGCCAGGATGTCAATATGCTGGCCAATGGCCGCATGCAATGAAGTGTAAATGTCATCCGGATGTGTACTACAGTATATGCCAACAACATGTTTGGAGACATCCCCATACAATAGAAATTACACTATGCCAATGCAAAACCATGCATACAGTACTCACGCACATACACAAGCACTCTCTCTCTCTCTCTCTCTCTCTCTCTCTCTCTCTTACACAAACACATACACACAAACAAACGTGCACGCACACAAAAACATGAACTCAAACAAATACACATAGGCGTACGTCACACACACACACACACACACACACACACAGACACACACACACCTTTTCCTTGTCTGTGTACAAAAAGTACACCTGCAATACACTGCAACCCCTTGTGTGTAACGTAGCTCTAGTCTGTACAGTCCTCTCCCAGTTACTGCAGTCAGTCACACACACACACACACACAGTGCCAGTCTGGGGTGAGAATAAATGACGCTAAAGAGGCAGTGATGAAAGGAATGGCATAAGCGTGAGAGGTCAGAAGAGAGACAAAGAGAGAGGGGGATGGAGGAGGAGGAGGAGGAGATGGAGGTGGAGATGGGGGTTGAAGGAAAAGCGGCTCATGTGATCACGGTTACATTTTCCACAGGCATCACAGTCGTCGTGCAGCCAGCATCACTGAGACCATTACTGTATGTGTGTACACCATAGGAATAGACTAATGCTGAAGTTTACACACATTTTCTGCGAAAACCTGACAGCAATGCAGTTACTAAATGCAGTTATACTTTGGTTAGGTGGTTAAGAAGGCGTTTACTGTACAACGTTAATATGTGCATGATATAGCTATTCCTTTTGAGAATGATCTTAGAAACGTAATAAACTATATACTATATGTTATATAATGTATAAGAATACAAGCTTACCTTGTAGTTTTTAGGTCCAGAGTATGGCGGTGAGTGTGCCGTGTTTGTATTTGTGTGTTTAAAGGTATGCTCGACTGTGCGTGGGGCTGTTCCACTTGCCTGCTGTTACTGTGGAACTGGGGCATTACCTGGAGTCAGGTATCACATTGCGCAGATGCAGTGAGAGCTGGAGTGTGCCTCTGTATGTGTGTGTGTGTGTGTGTGTGTGTGTGTGTGTGTGTGTGTTTGCATGCCCTCATCAAGATATGTTTGTCTTACAGTCTATGGTCATACTATTTATGTATTGCTATTTTGTGTTATACAATTTTTATTACTACAGTATATTTGCATATTTGCTATGAGCGATCGCTTTTATAGTACCTAGTTTTGTATATTACAGTATTCTTGTCTGTTACCTATTGTGGAACATTATTAGACCTACAGGTACAAGCTACTTTGTTGGCCTTGAAAATCCATAAGGCCTCTTGGTTAATAACAGATATAGTTTTGGGTCAGTGTATCATGTTTGAGTGTGCTGGTCCCTGCTCACATGAATATGTTAAGATAGCTATATATAGAGAGAAATCTACCATGGAGACTGTCAGAATATATCAGTGTCTATATCTTTGCATGCAAGTTTGGCATTGCATGTGCCTCTGCATATGAATAAAGAATACTACATGAAATGTGTCAACTATGCAGTCTCTTAGATGCTCTGAATGTGTGTGTGTGTGTGTGTGTGTGTGTGTGTGTGTGTGTGTGTGTGTGTGTGTGTGTGTGTGAGAATGTTAGTGTGTGTGAGAGGGAGAGTGTGTGAGAGAGGGTGAGAGAAAGAGACAGAGAGAACAGAGTGAGAAAGAGAGATAGAGAGAGAGAGGAAGAGAAAAACGGAGGTCTTCGTGAGGTAGTATGGACACTTATACGGCAGTGTTTGTTACAGCTAACAAAGATACACTTTGTTGGCCGGCCAGCTAACTAGTGCAGGGGAGAACAGTGAACCATTGATCAATTCCAACTCCCTAACATGCACAAAGAGCATCGTTGTCGATCAACTGTAAGTGTGTGTATGTGCGTCTCTCATATTGCTGTGTGTGACTACAAGACGGAACTACAATTTCCACTTTATAGTTGGTGACAAAATAATAATGAATAGCCAGTCCTATGTTATGCTAGTGTTCTGTCATTATCTTCTCTGGTACTTCCAGTTGTTATGTAAGCGCATGAATTTAGTTAATAATGTGAATAAACCTCCCAAGACTTAAAACTAATTGAATAGCATGAATTCAATATAAAACATATTTGATCAAAGTTAATTGTGGAAAAATAAGATTGGCAATAATCACATTAAGATTAATGGCAACTCTTTAACCTGTCAACCACTGTCACTTGCACATCTTGCTAAATATTCAACACAAAAGTCAAGAGTTGCTCTCTCTCTCTGTGCTCTCTCTCTCTCGCAAACTGAAATATGCGCAGCAATTTTTGCTATCTTCACACTTTTCATGCTGGACATGACAATAAAGTCTATTATATTCTATTTACTAATGACTTTCTGACATGCAGGGGGATACAGTATGAGCAGTCTGGGCAATGTAGTTCCCCATGCAGTCAAATGTGGGTTAAAACATCGCCTCCATGGCCCTGTTGCCCAAGGGGTGTATATGGGTTCAATGGCTGCATTAGCCAGCTGCACTGGAGCCGGAGCCGTCTCTTGCGGCTACTGCAGTCCCTTATGGGATGGTGCAGTTTCATTGAGCCGTCTGACAGAAGTTATGGTAATCAGCCCTAAGGGACTCCAGTGATCTCCTCGCCCTGACTCTTGGCTGCAGGCCGCCGGCCTGGCTGCTCTTCAGATGCGTTGCACTTCAAAGAAAACCCAGTGATTCCCTCTAGCTGCATCCTGGCAGGCAGGGAGGCAGGCAGGCAGGACGGGATTGTGCAGCAGACCGCTTTTAATAACAACAATAACAACAACATGAGCCATAAACTCCCACGAAAAGGGATACTAAGCAATCTCACTCTAGAGATATTAGCGATGGGAGTCAGGAAACACATTCCACACAACACATGGAACAAAGGGTCATCAGTATGAAACGGCCAATTCACAGTGTCTACGCTTGCTGAAGATACTCTGGTTTGGGTTCTTTTACAATCACACTATATTGTCCTTCTAATTCATAGCCGTTTTGTGGTTTTAACAAAGGTCTGTGAATGAGTGGTCAAATCTAAGCCATATCTGCCTATAATTGCGTCTATCTGCATGAATATAACTTGGCAAAGTCCCTTGTTGTGTCATGCCTGTTTTGAAAATGACACATCTCAGGGAGACACACTGACTGAATCACTGTCCAGAGTGCCAATGTCTCACAGAAACTGCCGCAGGGCCATAAATTCAAGCCCACTTTTCTTCTTCCCTGCTGAAACACTAGCAGCTGCGGAGGTGCACCCAGGAGCCATCCTTTGCATGCAATCCAGACAAAAAGACAGCTTCGATAAAGGTCAACAACAACAACAACACCAACAAGCAAGCTCCTTTCTCTCTCTCCGTATCGTGGTACTGATGCCACTGGATGTATCGTGACATAATCACACAAACCAGGAGGCCAAACGGGAAACATCTAGATGACATTCCTACTTACAATCACAGAGCACTTTGCCAATAATAGCACACAGTGCCTTAGGGACAAATCACAACTTCAGGGGAAAAACAGCAGCTGTGACATATCCTAGCAGAGAGAGAGAGAGCTGGTCTCAGATCAGATATCTAGACTGTGGATAATATCACTCCTGAAAGGGGTGGGGATGGTGTGGGCTTACGGAATTTGAACGTACTGTACACCTTGGTTTTCAAACTCTCAGGCATTTCTCTATAATAATGCATAATGAGCCTGTAATTCCACTGAGCATCCCCGATAAGAATCAGGGGTAAAATTAGTTACAGCTCAGAAGTTGATTAAAAAAATGTGAGTAGATCTTGGGTCAGATCTGGTGATGAAATTACTCTTGTGCGCGACTGTGACTGTTGTCTTCATCTTTGTCTTCCTCTTCCTCCTCCTCCTCCTCCTCTGCTTCACTGTCTTTGACTAAGTGTCACTCAGCCAAGCTGGTACACAATGTTTACAGACTTGTTTTTCTCTTACATCATGAACCAAGGGCGTAAACAAATGCAAACACTGTGGCTGTGATTAGAGTGGGCTCTTTGTGTTTCTGGGACACATAAGCCCTCATCTTCTGCAAGATGAGAAACAGGAGGAGCACTGTCCGGCCATGCTGCTCTCGTGCCGTCATTCACATGGCAAAACAAACACATCGCTCATACTGGCCATGTGTCTCTGGTCCCTGTCCTTGTTCCCTGGGAAGTCAAATGCTCCATCTCACTGTCGTTTTCTGTCCTGCCCGTCCTCGTGATTTCTCTTTGTATCTGTTTTCCTTGGTTTGCTCACGTCACAGATCACACAGACCCTCCACTAAAAACCCCAACTGCATTGTCTCCCCAAACTTGTCAAAGCATCAGAAACTCTCTTCGTCTACCACAGTTCTTTCTTATTACATTTTCTCTGATGTGATTGTTCTGCTGTATTACATAATTGCCTTTGTCCCTCCTTTTGTATCGCTTCTTCCATCTTCTCTCTCTCTCTCTCTCTCTCTCTCTCTCTCTCTCTCTCTCTCTCTCTCTCTCTCTCTCTCTCTCTCCTAGCGCTGCAGTCCTGGCTTCCTTCGCCTCTTTGTTCTGTCTGCCTAGTTTACATTCTTCCACACACACTCAAAATCACATTACTGTGCTCTTTCTCTCTCTCTCTCCCTCCCTCTCTCTCTCTCTCTCTCTTTCTCTGAGGGCAGAATCAGAGGTCTTGTGCGGACAGTGGCAGTTCTGCCAGCCACATCAGACTGGCTGCTTCAGATGCTTATCTCCACCTCCCCTCTCCTCTCCCCTCCTCCCCTCCCCTCTCCTCTCCTCTCCTCTTCTCTCCTCTGGTCCTCTGGCATGTCTGCTGCTCTCTGCTCTACTCTGCTCTACTCTATGGGCTGTTGCTGTGTTGATGTCCTCCAGCTCCAGCTGAGTTATGGCCTCTGGTTCTCCCCAAGTGTCATGGTCAGATCCAGCCTTCTCTGTGGCCGCCTCAGTGCTGGACACACACACACACACACACACACACACACACACACACACACACACACACACACACACATACACACACACACACACACACACACACACACACACACACACACACACACACAAACACACACACGCACACACGCACACGCACGCACACACACACACACACACACACACACACACACACACACGACACAGACACAATACACAGACACACGCACACGCATACATGCTCGAGGGCACACTGACCAGGACAAGAGATCATGGAGAAATCTGGGTGCACAAAACATGTGGCAGGGCACAGGGATTCGCTAGATGAATGAATCCATATCCATGCATATAAGATTGACAAGGGCCAATAACCAGTCTGTTTACATAAGATGGTAGGGTGAGTAGGGGGCACAGTTAACCAAAGAAATAGATCATATATTGTATATTGATGTGCATTTTGTGTGTGTGTGTGTGTGTGTGTGTGTGTGTGTGTGTGTGTGTGTGTGTGTGTGTGTGTGTGTGTGTGTGTGTGTGTGTGTGTGACCATGCACACATGTATTACCATGAATGGACTGTGGTGGCAGGGCTTAAGCCATCACTTTGTGTTGTAGACATGTCCGACTCACACAATGACTTATTGATCTTTTTGTTAATCTGAATCTTTTCTGCCTGGCAACATTCAGCCAACTGACATACGTTTAACTGGGTCACACATACAAGCCCAATAATCTTCCCTCTTAGATTTTAGATTTAAATAAATTCTTTCAAATTGAACCGAACACCTATGATGTTACTGAACCGTTTTTCTATAGCATTTGATGCAACTAAGTCTACCAAAGAAGTCGTAAGATGGAAAAAGTTGAAAAATTTCCAGAAAATGAAAATTAACTACTTTTGTAAATCAAATGCATTTTATCCAGTAAATTAAAGTATACAATGGTTCAGTTCTCTCTATTTCTTACAGAACGAGGGCCAAGGCTTTGTGATGTCTGACACAATAATCATCCTAATTTATCATTAGCCACACATTTGCAGATTATTCTTTGAATCAGATTCATGCTTTGGTTCCAAGCATACAGTATTATGCAAATTCTCATTCTATTTGGAAAAAAAAAAAAAAATCCAAATGCTCAGAATCAGAATCATGGGCAATGACCAGTCGCAAACTGTCCCTAGTCTTCCGTTCAGCCACACACTCCTCTAGCCTGCCCCAGCCCCAGCCATGTGTGTTCCCATCCCAGCACCTGTCACACAGACAGACAGACCACACTTAGGTCAAAGGCAGGAGGTTCTTCTTCTTCACTGGGTTGCTTGTATTGATGCAGCGCTTTTCATCTATTAATATTAATCTCCTTCTCCATTAAATATTAACACTGGGGCTGGGGAGAGTGAGGCCTTGAAGCAGCGGGTCACTAGTTTCTTCTGCAAGATTAAAGAAAGGGACCTGCTGAATGAAAAGATCACTCCACTCCACTGGGGAGTATGATGTGCTGCTCTCTGCCTCTCGTGCGTTGAGCTCTTCTCTCACCGTCGTGTGGTGCCAAACTTCTAGCCTACCTCAAGGTGGTCATTTACAAAGGATTGTTGTAGTTTTCCCCTCTTCATTTGCCTTGCATAGCTGTATGTCATCCACTTTCTCCCCAGCAATATCTATCTATCTATCTATCTATCTATCTATCTATCTATCTATCTATCATGTGACTACCTTTCTAACCTCTTCTTTCTAGTAGGCTGCATTACTTCTTCACTAGTGCACTGTGTAACACTATTCTGCTTTTCTTTTGAGGGTGTAAGTGTGACCATGTCAAGTGGCTCGTAAGAGCAACTGTTATGTCAGATATTCTGATGTCAACAGTGCTCTCTCAAGTATGTTCTCAACCCCTCCGCTTCTAAAAAGAAAAAAAAAGCCCTCTCCATAGGCCTATTACTGTAAGCATAGGACTTTTATCATAGCAGCCCACTCAAAGCAGGGCCGTGGGATTCCTGGGTTCCCAGAGGCTTGGCTCAAGTGCTGAATGAGTGTGAAATTCATATTTGATAAAGACCAGAGTAAACTAGGAGCAAGAGGTGGAATAGGCTACTATCTGGAAGGCAGTTCTATTCAACCAGACTACAGGCAGCCAAGATGTTTGTACTGTACATTATTCAGTCTCCCCATCAAGGAATTGCGCACCTGAACTGCGTCAGCTATTAGACTGTCTCGAGGACATTTCTGATCTCTCGAATGAAGCTACAGTGAGAAGATGCAGCGAGGTCGTTTATTGCACACTTCTTTCTTTTCTTTTTTAAAAGAAATCAAAGATGAACACTGACAGGGGTAGCCATGCAATGACATCCAAGCCTGAAAAGCATGATGTTGCTGCTCACAGCTTTAATACAGCAGCATGCACTGTGTCACAGGTAGCTATAGGCTACGTTATGACAAAAAAAAAAAAAAAAAAAATGCAGCCAGTGATACCCGTGAGAGCATGGGGGTGTCGGCGACACGATGGCTGAGGGGGGCAAAATCTAACACCCTCAACCAAACGTTATGTTGGCATTATCAGTGAAAACGGGCCAGTATGGCTGATTGGTACACTGGTCAAGTAGCTAGCCAAATTTATAAAGCGCTAAATCAAGCCTAATAGCAGAACCTTAACCAGATGTTTAGTGGACAATGTCGATCATATAGGCTAGGTTAGACAATATCATATTATTGTGCAATGTAGGCTACAATGAAAATCACATAACGTTATAGGTGAACGCAGAGTGGATGGTCAATATAAATGGCAATATAATGCATAGCCTATGAAATAAAACGCCAATCCACACATCGATCATTGCCCTCCTGCAGCGCGCACGTCTGTGAAAAACACAATTCCCTACACAATTCCCTTGTTCTCATACACAACAAATAGCCTACCATGACAAGGTCAATATTACACAAAATCATCATCAGATCAGTTAAAATAATAAAATGGAAAAAAATGGAGCCCTACCACCTTGGAGATCTTAAGACTGATGGGGTGTTCCAAAGCGTCTGGTAACCCGCGGTTCTCCCCATTCACGCACAGCTCCCGACCTTCTTTGTGTGTTGCTGATGCTGCGAGCGCTCGCTCTCCTGCCGTCGGTCGGACAAGCATGCATGAGCAGTCCTCCAGACCGCTGACTGCCGCGAGGAGGCTCCGCTTCCCGCACAGCTGCACGTGAGCCGGGGAGGGTGTGGCTGATGAGGCTGATTTTGGCAAAGAAAGCGTCTGCTAAACCACTTGCCGAAAACTGCTTGTGCTAACCTCCATCGACAAGTGATCAGTAGGCCTAATCGAATTATTTTAAGGCTGCTATTTGGTGCAACCTAAGACATTTGCCTTTAAAGTAATCAAGCACATGGGCCTAATATGGACAAATATGCAAATTGTGTGCACAAGGTATGGCAAACGGGGCAAACTTGGGGACACAATTTCGGGCCATTTTCCCAGAATATTTCTCAGTGTAAAATCAGAATCGCATTTCGGATTGATTAAATGGATGAATTCGGGACTACAAGGGTGCATGGCAGGGCAAAACGTTTGGAGCTTTTTGTTTAGTTTTTAAGCTCGTTATTATTCTAAGAGATCGTTAGAATAGCCTACGGAGCATGGGGTAGCCTAATGTGGACCATGATGAACCACAAAGTCAAAGTGCATCACCTGGATTTCAAAACCTTGATATTTGAATAGGCTCAAATGAGCTGGATTCTTAAAACAAGCTTCGCATTGTGTCCACGAGGAGGCGCCAACAGCACACTCGTCAAAACGGTGGTCTTTGTTACTTTTGACAGGAAGTTTAGAGAAAAGGCTGAGTCGGATTGGATGCATTTGTTGACAACAAGAACTGGAAAGATGCCTGAATTTGAAACATTGTTACACATCTAGTTGTTGTCTTCGGAAAACCAGACACATTTTATGAAAACGCAGGAGTCTTTTAGCCGTCTCCATGGAGATTTGGTGGTGTACACAGGGTCTACCAGGTTCGGCGCCATTTTCAAACATCTTTACCGCCTAATGCTTTCCTCCAGAAACTTTATCAGTGAAGATTGTCTGAGGACTCGCTTGTCAATCACTGAAAGCAAAATCAGCCAGTGAGTCAAGCGTCAGAGTCGGCCTAGACACGGCATGCATTTTTTGTTTGATACGAAGGTAGAATTAATGCTTATTTGCAGAAGTTTTGTTTGTGGTGGCTTTCTTGGCATACAGGGCAACGTGAGAAAATATCAGTCCAACGTCAAGCAACCTAGCGTCAACTTTAAGTGCTAACGTGAACGTAACGTTAGTCGTTATCGAGGCCAAGCAGCCGTGGAGAAATGCTTCGTAAAGACAGCTGATAACTTAACGTTAACTTCCTTTCGGAGACACCATTATATCGGTTCGTGAGTTACAAGTACAGTGTCATCCCTGTTTTAGTAACGTTAAGATAGCTAGCTAGCTATATGGCATCTGAAAGTGAAACTAGCTTGGTAGCTAAGTCATGTAAACACACCCTGCTGTTAGCTTGGTAACGTTAGTTTAATCATCCTGCAATATTGCTAACACCCGGTACATCTAATCTGAGTACCTACTCACGGCAGTCAGCCATCAGCTCATTGAGATAGCGATATTTTATCATGATCATTTATCGTGGTTTACTTAGATTGCCACCCGTCTACTGACAGGTTAGCTAATGTAACAGAATGTCATCCCAAGCTGTCATTAAATCGTTAGTAAATGGTGTAACATTGTGCAAGGCAAGTTAATGATGGATCAACGTTAGCAGATGATGAGTTACTTGACCTTGCTGTAAGTTGACGTTAACCCTGACAATCGGACTGAAATAGGTTTCTACAGACAAAATTGAGGATACCAATACAGGCATTATAGACCCTTTGTTTGTTGCTGTTTGTTAGGGTTTTGGTAGGGTGATAAGGAATGTGACACAACCTCGAATTTCCACAGAGGAGTGCTTTTTTGATTGAATTGACCGGCCCATAACAATGAGTACCACAGCCGAGAGGAAATTTGTCAATCTAAGGAAACGGCTGGATCAGCTTGGATACAGACAACCGCTTGGAATCGATTCCTTGCCTTTGGTTGAAAAACTCTTTAGGTAAGTTCTAACAAGCAATGCCAGGATTGTTTACAATTCTTGCTTATTTATCGGAAAGATTATTCAATAAGACCACAGACTTGTGACTATATGATATTTTTCTCTGTCTCCTCAATTAGCCACTCAATCAGTTACTACTGTGATTGCATATCCCATGAAATTAGTAGTGCCATTCATTGTCATCGGCTACATCTTTCCAAATGATCTGTTCGTCTCTTCTAGTGACCTGGTACACACAACAGAAAGCCTGCGAAATGCCAAGCTCTCTGCTGGCAAAAGTGAAAAGGAGAGTCGAAATCTGGATGCCCTCTTGGAGCCCTACAAGACTGAAAATGCACGCCTGGTGCGGGAGAACAATGAGCTGCACCTGGGCCTTTTGAAACTCAGGGAGGACAAGGATAGGCTCAGCAGAGGTACAACATTTGCCCACAACAACTCAACCTTAATCTGTCCTTATTGAGCAACCATTTGTAATCAACTTAAGATGTATCAATCATAGTCAATTACTACTGTTGAAATCGCTAGCTACTTAAGTTTATACAGGCAAGAATACAGTATGTGATACATTCTAGATGAAAGTGTTAAAACTGAGTCAAACGTGTGTTCATGAGTAGAGGGCTTGCTCTGCTTTGCATCAGGCAATACTGTAAAGCATTGTGTGCAGTAAATAACAGAAAATTGTAGTGGGATTGAGGTCATGTAGGTCTTACACAGATCTTCTGCCTTACAGAGCTGAAGGCCTTCATAAGAAAGCTTGACCATGAGACTTCAGACCTGAAATTTCTCAACAATCAGTATGTGCACAAGGTGCGCTCCCTGGAGAAGGAGAATGTGGCCAAAACAGAACGCATTCAGCAGTTGCAGGAGAAGAACCTGCAGGCCGTGGTCCAAACACCAGGTCTGTTTACTGAAGACCCATAACAAGACAACACAAACAGACCCTTCTAGCATCATCATCTTTCTAGCAGGGCTGAAAATGAGCTTTTTGTAGATGTGAATATCTACCAGCCAGTGACAGATTAATTGTTGAAATTTACCAGCCATTCAGTTGTCGATCTGTATTTTCTGTCTGAAATCTACCAGCCACTTCTGAAATTTACTATCATTTTACTAGTGTAGCATTACCAAATGTATGTCCTATTGTGTTTGGAATTCACTTGTCTTACAACTGTAAGTGGACTGACTGTAAGCACTGTGTTTGGATAGGAGGAAAGAAGCGAAGCATTCCTTTCAGACGCCAGCGGATGCAGATCGACGAGCTCTTGCCGCCCTCCTCGGGTCCCATGCCAGCAGTGGTGGCGCAGCCTGATGACCCGTACATTGCTGACCTGCTTCAGGTGGCCGATGACCGAATCCAGGAGCTGCAGCAGGACGTCACCAAGCTCCAGGTGGACTTGGAGAGAATGCAAGCCGGAATTAAACACCTCAACACTCAAGTATGCCGTCAAACACACATACTTCACAGTATGCCTTTAAAATAGATTATTACACCTACTGATGCTTTCTATTGCATTACTGTGTGAAATTGTGGAATACACACACACACACACACACACACACACACACACACACACACATACACATATTGTACTTACCAGAAATAGTAATTGGGCTGGCTGTTGTTTACTACCAGGTGGAGGAGAGGGACAAAGAAATCGAGCGTCTGAATCGTGCCCTGGATGGTGGACGCCCTTACGATGTCATCTCGTTGGAATCCCAAAACATCAGCAATGAGAAGCTCATCGCTCATCTCAACCTCCAGGTACCAACTTTGTTGTTGTTGTTGTTGTTGTTGTTGTTTGCGCACCCTTGCTTACAGTGCGACTGTAAAGCTCAGTGCGAGAGCTGGCAGCAGAATGGATTTGAACTTTCAGCTGACACAGAAGGTACTAAGCAGCTTGTTGGCAGCAGCACATGTGAACCTTAGGCAGCTGAAACCTCCTTGTTGTTGATCACACATGGCCTTCAGAAGGCTCATTCAGTGTGCCGGCCAATGCCACCCTCTCAGCACGCATGCTGCTCCCCGAGCCAAAACCTCTGTAATCTCACTACACATAACGCCATGGGAGGTAGTGGCATGGAGCGCCATCTGATGGTGGACAGCTGTATAGCAGCTAGCAGCACATGACGTTGAGGCTCAGGTCTGGTTCTCTTTGGCTGGCTGTCAAAGTAGTCCTGTGCCAAACACAGAGACCCTGGCTGTTCCTATGGCAGTTAAGATAAACTTAAAAACTCCCCTAGTCCCAAAACATCACTGCCTACTAGTAGTCTCACTGACTGTGCACTGCACTAGTTTTATCTGCTCTTTGGGATTGCTGAATAGACTAAAATAGTATGTAAACATTAAAGCTTTTCCTGTCTTTATTCAAAGCAGAGTATTGTTTGTCAGCTATAAGTCTGTTTGGCTTTAATAGCATCTACCAAATGAATAGCTGTAAATCCTTTGAAATCTTTTCTCAGCTGCCAGTTTTTATGACAAGGAAACAATATGGAGCTTGCAAGTTATCTGTATAAAATAGTGTCTTGCATAGATTATAAAGCAATCAAAAGTTAACGTAAAGCTAATGTAACATTGACCGTGTAGCAAACAGTCTTATCCATAACAACATAGATTTGCAACCTGGAATTCGGGAAGTGGATCCGGGTCATTTGGTAGTCAGTCGGAATTTCATACTGTAACCACAGATAACCACAGCTCTATAACGGCCACAAAAATAAACAGTTAGGTTGATATCTCTGCTCTCTCCCCTGTCTGGGTGGCCCCTTAGATAGAGTACCTGCAGGAGACCAACCGCACGTTGGAGCAGAAAGTGCAGGGCCTGCAGCAGCGGAAGGCGGACGCCAGCGCCGAGGCGGCCAACCTGAGCATGCGCAATCAGGAGCTGTGCCAGGAGCTCACCCACATCGACCATCTGGCCCAACAGCTGGAGAAGGACAAGGAGCTGGTGCTGGAGACGGCCGACGAGGAGCTGCAGGAGGCCAAGGTAACGTTTGCTCAGGCCTCTCAATTTACCAGGGGTCAAGGAGTCCAGTGCAGTCCAGTGCAGTCGGCGAAAGGAGTAGAAGGCGATTTGTAGAATCCGGGAAGAAGGGCTTAAAGATCTGAGGCACTACACAGTAATTCCATTCTCGCCCAGACTGTCGAAAATTCTATTATGTGTTATCTATTAAATACAGACAATTAATTATACATGATGGCCTGAAGGCACAGACATTTTGCTTTGCTTTAATTTGCATTGTGGAATGTCGGAGCAGAGGAGGATTTTGTGGAGGGAGTACTGTTGCGCAAACTTATCAAATAGTAAAGACTTAAATAAAGGAAGTGTACTTGGGAGTATCAAACAAAAGTCTTTGTTGACAATGAGTGTAGGCTAGGACTGTATGAGACTGGAGAAACTCCAGTTCTCGAAATAGTCTGTGTCAGTTTCAGTATTTAAATGGTTCGTACTCCTAGGGTGTCCTTGGAAAAAAAAGAGATTCAATATGCCAATGGGAGTCCACCTGTTAAAATAAAGGACAAATAAATCAAAATGAATAAGTGTCAGTATTTGACCCTCTCCTGAGGATGCAGCTATTATGGACAGGTGGAGACAGCCTGGAAGTCTTGCTGATATTTCTCTGTTCCCACCCTTCAGAGTGAGATCCAGAGGCAACAGGGGGTGAGGGAGGACCTGGAGAAGCTGGTCTCCAAACTGAAGAGGGTACGTCTGTGTCCGGTGGCATCATGCCGCTCGGATGCTGTCATGTTAAATGGTGTGTGAAACACACCATCTGGCCACAAAGGCAGCATCAACACCAGAGATCTCAATATTATCTCTGACTCCCCGAATGATGAGAGAGAGATTACATTGGTTTGAAAAATTCATTGAAGACATTGTTTATGTATGTGTGTGAGGGTAAAGATATGATGAGTTGTAGAATGGTCACAGGAAGGAATGCCATGTTCTCCAAAAAAAATTTTTTTTTAGACAACTCTAGTTGTATATTTACACAGTTAATGTGTTAAAATGTGTGCAAATAATCAGATTTTTATTTCCTTGTTGGCTTTGAGTGGAATTCCCCTCTAAAGCATCTTATTGGCTAATCTGAGCAGTGGCTTAGTTTAACCTCACTTAGTTTAACCTCACTTGCTCACTGCTGGGCAGTCACTGCTGCCCTCTGATTGGTTGACGCCAGCCTTGGCAGGTGTCCTGAGCTCTGTGATTGGCTGTGGCAGGACTTACTGGAGGGCGAGCATGATAAAGACCGCGTGAGGGACCAGCTGGCTGACGCCAGGGAGCAGAACGAAAAGATGGAGGGCTTGTTGAATTTTCTGGAGGAGGAGAAGCGGAGACTTCAGGACAAACTGGAGAAGATGACCCTGGCTGGTGAGCAGTGGAACCCCTCAAAACCTCACCCCACCCTCCCCCAATCCAAACCCCCTTATCCATATGGCCTGGCCCCTGTATCTTCTCATTCTCCATGATGTTAATGAAGCAGGAGCTCTGCAGGGGCTAGAATCATTTCGGAGGTTATCGAAAGTTACACTTATAATTACTAATTAATAGTTATATACTAGTATGCAGTATACTATATGTCTTCCTGTGGCTTAGAAGCTTTCCACTATGGATCACTTCTTTATAATGACCTTGACCTGATAGGCTAACATCCATACACAGTTTCAATATTATTAACGGTACTGTGTATAGCCAATCTGAACACATCAGGTATTACATCCTTATCCCACTTTTTTTTTTTTTTCTTTTCAATCTGATTCAGCACTGGGATACTGTCAATTAAATTCAAGGCTAAAGAAATGTGATCACTATTGTCCTCTCCAGAGAAAGAGCTGATTCTTGAGCTGGAGAGGATGCGAATGCGCTACGGCATCTGTGGGAAGGACCGCTCGCCCTCGCGCCTGGACGCCTTCGTCAAGAGCCTGGAGGAGGAGAGGGACTACTACCGGCAGGAGGCGGAGAAATACCGGCAGACCCGTGGGGGTGGGCGGGCCAGCCGTAGCCCCTCCCTCAGTCCGGCCCGGGGCCGGAGCCCCAGGAGCAGAGCAAGCTGGCACGGGCGGGTAAGAGAGTCAAAGCACACACCCTCCTCATTAATAATAAGTGCCGTATTGTTATATAATACAGACACAGAAGCAAGTCACACACCTGTCTTATTAATAAGCGCCGTATTGCTATATAATATACACACACATAAGCAAAAACGCTTGAATATCTTTTGATTTTGACTTCAGTTCAACAAGGTATTATGTTGTTTGTGGATTCAGTCCTGTAATTGAGTTATTTTGCAAGCAGTTGACTGTGTGCCTTTGTCTGTCTGTGTGTCTAGGGAGATGCTGGGGAACTGGAGATCTCTCATGTGATGAAGGAGAGAGATGACCTGCAGGTTGTGCTGCTTGGCTTTGAGAAACAGATGGAGGACATCCAGAGCAAAGTCAAGGCCTTGACCTTAGAGAGGGACCAGCTCAGTGCTCAGTACCAGCAGGTGAGGGTGGGAGGGAGGATGAGTAGTCAACGCTGGCATTTGCTGTTGTTTATCAACTCACAAAAGCTTTCAAAGGATTTTATGAAAGACAATTCATTAACAAGTGTGCATGTGTTCGTTTTTCTGTGTGTGCCAATATGCATAGAGTAAATATGGGTCTGTGTGTGTGTGTGTGTGTGTGTGTGTGTGTGTGTAGCTTCAGGAGGAGCTCAGGCATTGGCGTCGAGAAAGCGGCACGTCTCCAGACCTGCTGCAGAGGCTGAAGGGGGAGAGAGAGCAGGCCGACGCTGAGCTCCAGAGGATGACCTCCGAGAGAGACACACTCAGAGAGAGACTCAAGGTGAAGTTGGGCGATGGCTGGTGTTAATGACGTTAAGTTATGGTGGAGGTTAGCTGTACAAAGCTGCACTAAATTTGTTGATTCTGAATCTGATACAGAGAAACTGAAGTGGTCAAAAATCTTTGCTTATCCCAAGCAACATAGGGAGTGATTATTCAGTACTGCATCTGATTATGTCCTTTATACTTATCTGATTATTTTTTGTTAAACTGCGCAGCTTGCCCAGACGACTGCTTTGACTGATAGGGAACAGGAGGAGAGGAGGATATTGGATCTGGAGAACACTGCACAAACGGTAAACTTTTGATATTAACAATTACAATACTTTATATATTTTATTTTATAATCATTTTATAAAAAGTTTCTCTTATATTTCTATTTGAAGAGAACATTTTTTACAGTATTAACTTTCTCTACGTTTCATATGGGTGTGCTTTAGTATGGTTGCCCCTAATGTGACCTGGAGAGTGACAGTCACAGTAACCTCCTACGGATTGACATGCATGACCCATGGTGTTATCAGCACTCTTAAAGCGATGGTTCGGTGGTATTCAAGCATAGCTGTTACACAAGCCTCCTGACTGAGTTCGGAACGTAAGAGCTTGAAACGTAATACACGAACGCAAAATCGAACGTGCAGTCAGCAGGCTCGTGCAATAGGGCTACGCTTGAATGTCTCAGAACCATTGCTTTAAGCCATTAATTCATTACATTGTCCTGTTTCAAGCATTGCACTGTGTGTGTTTGCAGTTGGAGCGCGAGCGCTCGGACCTGCGCGTTCAAGTGAGCATGCTCAAGCAGAGGGCGGAGACAGTGGAGGCGGAACTGAGCGCTCGCACCTCTGCCATGGTGCAGAACGCTGAGGAGACCGCCCAGCAGAGGGCAGAGAGTGGGGCACTCAGGTAGTGTGTGTGTGTGTGTGTGTGTGTGTGTGCGTGCACGCATGTGAGTGTGCGTGTGTGTGTGCAAGAGAGAGAGCCAAAACAGGGCTGGTGTCGCATATGGAGGTCATTTCACATTTCTCTCTCTCAATCTTTTCTGGCTGGTTTTCCACTAGGGCTGGTTTGGGCTAGTCATTATCATTACTAGCAGTATGTGGTGATTCCTCAACCCTACAGAAGCTGCACAAGTTTTTTTCTGTACTTGCATTCTTATGAACACCCTTAGTCTTAGTGGGCATGTATGTATGTATGCCCAAAAAAGTCTTGCATTGTGTGTGTGTGTGTGTGTGTGTGTGTGTGTGTGTGTGTGCTCAGGCTGCTGCAGGAGCAGATGGAGCAGTCTCTGTCTGACGTTCAGCACAGGCTGTCAGTGAAGACCAGTGAACTCCAGTCTGCCCAACAGAAGATAGAGAGACTTGAAGAACGCATCAGTGAGTTAAAGACCCACATCATATCCCATAGATTTACAGTACTGTACATACTTTAGCAGTTGCTTCTATTTATGTCTGTCTGTCTGTGTGTGTGTGTGTGTGTGTGTGTGTGTGTGTGTGTGTGTGTGCGTGTGTGTGTGTGTGTCTGCCTGTCTGTCTGTCCAGGTGATCTGAGTCACCATGGTGTGTCCCAGAAGGACGAGGTGAGCGTACTCCAGACGGCGTTGGCAGCTCTTGACCGTGAGAAGGACGCGCTGCAGGACGCAGTGGACCAGAAGACCGAGACTTTGGCTCTGTTGCAGGAGGAGCTGCACAGCAAGGTACCACCGACTGGAACTCACAAGGAAAAGCTGAATCACAATACAACCCCTATGTCCTTGTCCTGTGCCCTATACCCTCAAGGATGTAATGGCACTTTTCCATACTAAGTACTGTACATACTTTCCTCCACTTTCTTCTCCTCAGCTGGTAGATTCTAGAGGTTCAGCACTATCAGTGAACATACAGTTCCTAGCTGTTCAGTGGCAGAGGTCCCTATAGTATACACAATCAATAAATCTGTTGTCATTCAGAATTAAAGTAATTCCTTTCTTGTAGTACCAAAATGAGTAAAGTAAGAGATCTAGGGAGATTTAATTTTTAACCTTGAATGTGGCAATAATTGAGCTGTTATTCTATAATCTATTCCAACAGGAAAAGACTCTGAAAGAAGTGAGACTGTCTGTTGCAGAAATGGAGAACTCCCTGGAGTAAGTATTTTGCATTGCGAGAATTAGTATGTTTGTAACTCCACTTTGCAAATCCTTCTTTTACTGATTCCTTATTATTATTTGTAGCACCATGCAATCATTCTGTTCCTCATTTCTGTTCCCCTTTCTCCCTTAATGAAAAAAGAACAAGCAACACATATTCTGACATTTTCCGGCTGGGTTTGTGAAATATTATGTAGCAATATTAAACTTGAGAGTGTGTGTGTGTGTGTGTGTGTGTGTGTGTGTGTGTGTGTGTGTGTGTGTGTGTGTGTGTGTGTGTGTGTGTGTGTGTGTGTGTGTGTCCACGCATCTGCAATCCCTGCAGCCAGCTGAAGGGGGCGCTGAGCAGTCGTGAGCGGGAGATTGGCAGTCTCCGCAGGCAGCTGGACTCCAGTCAGGAGGAGCTGGCAGCAGTGGGCCGTGACCGTGAGATCGCCCTGAGGGAGAACAGGAGACTCCAGGACGACCTGGCCACCATGACCAGAGAGAACCAGGTCTCCAAACTGACATATACCTCCTTTCTAAGGCCTCCGCACACCAGTTTCAACAGCATTGCAGAGCACTTTCACTTCCAAAATATTGTTTGTTTTATAGACAGGCGCTTGTGCCAGAGTTTGGTGCTGTTGTGTGGGGTTGTATTGAAAATGGTGGAATATAATTTTGGAAGCACAGTACTCTGCACTTTGTCAGACCGGGGTGCGAAGGCCCTTATATTTCAAACACACACACACACACACACACACACACACACAAACACACACGTGTGAAATGTGCTGTACTGTACAAACCTGGGCGAGCTCAGACAAGCAACAGAACCTGGTCTACAAGATTATTTCTGCAGTAAATCATCTGTACTTGTATCTCTCTCGTTCAATCACACGCACACACATACAGTATTATACATACACAGCTACAGTACACGTGTGCATGAAAACATATCCTCACACTCACACATAATGCATGGTAGGAAATGCAGTAAAGTTGATATGATCGCTGTAACTTCACACAGGAACTCCTGCAGCATAGATGAAATGATTGTGACACACAACCACATTGCACTACTTACCTGATGTAACCTCTGGACCTCTGATGTAACCGTCGTGTGCTGTCTGTCTGTCTGTCTGTCTGTGGGTCTGCTCAGGCGGTGCATGGTGAGATGGAGGAGGCCTTCCACGATAAGGACGAGCTAAAGATGAGGGTCCAGTCCTACATCTCTGAGGTGGCACGCATCGAGAACCTCATGGCTGCCAAAGTAAGATCACAAGCTGGCAAAATACCAGACCAACTTTCATTTGAATGATTGGGTAGTGACATTTGAGAAAGAGACTGCAAGTAGACATGATGGACTTTTAAGATAAACTGACTTATTTTAAACCAAAGTCAATGTGTCATTGACTATTCACAGTGGCAAAACACTGTATAACTTCAGTATATGCTGGAAGGAATTTAAGCTTCGTCATTTCAACTTTACAGTGTTTGTTTTCAATGAGACCAAGAGAGAAAGTGGACATTTATTGAAGGACCAGATATCTGAAACATATATCAATGTTTTAATTCTACAAATGCACTCGTAGAAGCTTTTGTCTGTTTGTTTGTTTGTTTTTCTGTCCCCAAACATTTTTTTTAGATATGCAATGATCTGTTTGTCTCTTCAATGTTGGTGTGTTGTGTTCCTGTGTTCTAGGAGCTGGAGAACCGTGAGATGCTGGAGCGGTTCCGCATGGCCCACTCGCAGGCAGAGGAGCGCGAGACGCAGCTGCAGCAGGCCGAGGGCGTCACCAACTCCATCCGCCTGGAGCTGCTCTCCTCCGATACGGAACGCCGGCACCTCCGCGAGAGAGTCAGCCACCAGGATAAGGAGATACAGGAGGTGAGACACAGACAGACAGATGGACTGAGTGACAGAGAAGAGAATGGGAAGGAGAGAGACAGACTGAGAGGGTCAGAGGAGAGAGAGAGAGACTGTGTGAATGATTGTGGGAAGGAGACAGACAAGGGTAGGTGACTACTAGGCGTACTAAAGTGAACTGTATCCCAGCACAAGAGCGGACTTTACACATTCTGTCTGGTGAATTTCAGGGTGGTGCTGGTGGATAAACTGTAGGTGTTTTGGTTCAGTGCCAATCCAGTATACTGTCTCCAGGAATATTAATTTCTCCTCTTTTCAGCGGTGTTTTGGCTCACTTGTAGCTCACTTGTTAACAAGACCCTCCACACCCTTTGTACGCCTCTGCACATTAAACTCAACAATACTGTAGAGAAGCAATAATGTTTGTCAGCCAACTCTTAAGGCTTGTGTGCACTTGTGAGGCCAAGCTCATGAAAGCCAATATCTCTGCAGTGCTATGCTATGTGCTGGATGTTCAATAAGCCTGGTTTGGAAAAGCCTTTGGGGACATGGTTAAACACATCTAAGATTAGCTTTGGAGCATATCTAAAATAAGTTTGATCTGTAGCCTTATGGTTTCAATGAAATGGAACATTACAGATTTAAGCATAGAGCTGTGCTAAACTTCTACTGCCATCATTCTCCTTCCTTCCTTCTTTCCTTCCTTCCTTCCATCTCTCTCTCAGCACATGAGTGCCCTTCAGGCATATGAGGCCCAGGTGTCGTCTCTGGCGCGGGGCATGTCGCGGCTGGAGGAGGAGCTGCAGGCGGCGCGTGGGGAGAGGACCACGCTGATGGCCGACCTCGCCGCTGTCAGGGAGCTCTGTGTCAAACTAGACTCCAGCAAGGAGCTCACCACACGCCAGCTCACCGCCAAGAGCATGGATCTGGAGAGGGTGAGGCTCACACACACATATATTCACGCATATACACAAACACACACTGCACACATACACACACTGACATTGACATGTAGACACACTTACAAACACGGTGGAGTATACTGTGGTGTACAGTATGTTGTATTGTGTGTATGTATTAACACATGTTACAATACATTAAGTGTTATTAATATTATTAGTTCTAAGTATTATAACATGTATTAATATATACATATATACATGTATTGTTCAACATTTTGAGCAATGGCATTTTGTTTGAAAATGTAACTTATTCAGCTTGCCATTATTGTTCGAGAGGCAGTTAAGAATGTGCATATTACCGGTACACTCATGCATGGTAATACTATACATACCTATTCCAGCTTCAAATCAAACATGTACTGTAGCTGTAAACTGTTCTGTTCAAGAGACCCTGATATCAGGAGCCATGCCGTGTTGTGGTATTCTCTGAAGGCCGTTAACGACCACGACAGTGCTCGGCCCCCGTGACCTTTGACCTCCACATTCCACAGGTGTTGGGGGAGCTGGAGGACGTGCGCTCGGAGGGGGAGCTCCTGAAGAAGCAGCTGGCCAGCGAGCGTCTGACGGTGCGCAACCTGGAGACGCTGCTCTCCAGCAACCGGCAGAAAGAGTTCCAGACGCACCTGAGCTCCAGCGAGAGGGAGGCCGAGCTCAAGGTGCTCAAGGACCGGCTGGCCCTGGCCGACAGCAAGACGTAAGCAAGCCTGCCGGAGGGAAAGGGAGGGGGGGTTGGGGGTTGGGTTGGTGTGAGAACTCTGGAAGAGCTGGGATATTGGAGTGCATTTCTGGGCTGTTGATTGCCTTAGCTGTGCACTGACTAGATTGTTGATCAGTCTCTATGGCAAAGTCCCTGAGTAATGACACCATTTGAAAAGGAAACGCTAACATTTGATAATATTTTTGTGTTATTGTTTGGAAATGGGCAGTATATGGTTTCCTGTGAACTTATCTCATCTCCCAAAAATAATTCTCAACCCCCCCCCATCATCTTATCAAGTAAGTGTCTGTGTATGAAGATTGTGTGGTATAAATGCACTTTTCTCTTGCCTTACACATTGCCTTGCTCTGCCAGGGGCAAAGGAAATGGTGGGGTAAAAGAGTGTTGGGATTTCACATTGAGGGACGCAGAGACAGCGTGTGGGATTCTCAAACTCTATAATGAGGAACTTAGGGGAAACTTCAAAGAGAGAGAAAGAGAGAGTACATCTATTGAAAGGATGGGGGAGGGATAACAAGGGAACCATATTGAAGAGGACTCACTCTTCCCCTCACAAGTTTGACTGTGGAACAGAAGCGGAAAGAAAAAGGGAGCAGTAGAGTGGGAGGAATGGAGGAAGGCTGTGCACGTCTCTGTGTTTAAAAGCTCCTCTTTTGTGTACATAATTACAGAGAGCTGTATGCGTATAGCTATGTTTAATGTAAACCCAGTGGGGTGGGGTGGGGGAAGGGCACATCTGTCATGGTGTTTCCATGGTGATGTACGTGTGGTCCAAGTAGTACATTAAACTTAAAGTTCTGGTATTCTGAGCATTGAACACTAACCCTGGAACTTGCATTGTACATGTACAACCAACACATGTACAATCAATCCTGCATGAGGAATATAGTTCAGTTCATGTAACGTACATTTGTTTTTACAAATCTTAGTCCCACCTTTTAGGGTCATGATGATACTTTGTCATGATGAGGTGTGAAGAAGGCTGGCCATAATGTACACGGGAATATCTCTCTGACAAGAAAATTATAGGCTTACATTTCTTTTCTGTAGTAAATCTTTTGTAGACCCTAACTGAAAGGGTAATTGGTGTCCTCTGTTTAAGTGGTAGTCTTAAGTGTGTGTGTGTGTGTGTGTGTGTGTGTGTGTGTGTGTGTGTGTGTGTGTGTGTGTGTGTGTGTGTTAACAGGGCGGGTCATGCTAGGGAAGTGTCTCAGCTTCGGGGGAAAGTGTCCCAACTGCAAACGGAGATGGACGTCCTGAAGAGACAGTTGACCACCGAGCGCTTTGAAAGGTCTGACACACACACACATACACACCTCACCATTCCCACCACTTCTGTATGTGTGCCTTATCCAGACCTCAAGCACAGGCAATATCTGAAAATAAATAGATTATATTTTTTTATGACTTAAGGCACATCCATTTTCAGGATACAAACCCTGTAATTAATTGACCTAATCCTCTCTCCTCCTCCTCTCCTCTAGGGAAAGGGCTGTCCAGGAGATGCGAAGGCAAGGCGTGTCCTTCTCGTCCCTACGAAGCTCCTCCCCCTTGAGCACCTCACTGAGTCCCCGCACGCACAGTCCCCGCCCACTCTCACCTGAGCGCTCCATCCTCCGCACGCCTGAACGGACGGCGGACAAAATCCCAGACAAGTGAGAATTGTTTATTCACCCACCTACACCACCACCGTTTTTCTTTCATAACCAGGACCCTCCCTCCTGGACACAGCCCAGAGGAAATGGTCTGGCGCCAGCAAGAGTAATCACTGATAAACACAAACAGAGAAGAGCAGAAACTCAGGATTGTTATTGCTGACTGGTTTCACTGAGATCTTGGAATAAGTTTGGATAAACTCTCTAAAATATTCTGAACAGCTATCTCCCCGTCAGGCACAAAGACACCATTTAACACAACTCCTTTTTTTCCCCCTTATTCTCTTTTTCTTTCCTTCCGACTTTAATCTGAATGTTTTGCTTCTTTTCCCAGAAGCGTAAGCTTCAAAGAGTGAAAACCAGGAGCCAAACCTCAGGAACTGAAGGGGAAACTTAAATATATATACTTGAAATGCAGAACTGGGGCTTTCAGAAGCATTCTCTCGCCAAAACCATTATCATCTTCCACCCAGAAGTATGAGGGAAAAAAAGATCCCGTTGGCCAACCAAAACCCAGCCCTGAGGTGATGTTGGGAAGCTTCTGCTCCATCAGAAATGCAGCTCTGTTGGAAGTTGCTGGGGTTCAATCATGCCGAGTGCCTACTGAAATGCATTACTTTTGCACACCAATGTCAAATTATGTACGTCTTTGAAAGGGATCCCTTTCATGGCAGTGGCACTCATTGTTTTCCATGTGAATTTGTTTTTTTAATGTAAAAATCTTATATTTGTAAGACTTGTTTGTACAGTAACTGTCCGTCTTTGAAGAGTTAAACTTTCAGGGTCTTTTAATTATACCACTTATGGCATATGTGCATAACAATATGACTTGTCTTTTACCAAAGATGTTGCCATACTTAATGCCACTAGCCAGCTTAGCAGACAGAAGCAGAGTTGAATTCTGAGTTGCTTTCTCATCTGTGTGGTGTTATTTTGTCTAAGGTGCACATGAAGTGGGTCTGTGGATCATCTTGATTAATTTATTCTTTGTGAATAAAAGCATTCTTTGTTTCCAGTGGTGTCTGTGGTTTTAATAAGGAGATGGCAACTTCTTCAGTTATCTAAACCTTTTCATGATGAAGAGACTGCATCGGTCATGGCTCGTTTCTGCTGATCGCACAGGATTTGTGGGCCAGGTTGGCGACAACAGCGGCTTTTGGGTATTTCTTAACTGAGGCACTGCCAGTTCTTGGGGAAATTCATTCCACATGAGTACTACTGGAGCTACAGAGGTCAGACCGACAAACCAAAGCTCAACCTCATGGTTATTTTCACCCAAATGAGCTGCCTGTGTGCGTGCCTGCCTGCCTCTCTCGGGGGCATTCTTGGGTTGCAGTGCAAACTTACCAATGGCTCCTCTAGCCCAGGGATTTACCATTTCCAGCGACACTGGAAACACTTATTGGTTTAGTTACAAAAAAAAGTTCAGTAGTTTTGTTCATTTATTCTGCCCCAATAAACTTTGCATAGGTAACAGATTCAGGAATGTGTTTATTGGATTTCATTCCATGTGGAGAATGTGTGGTGGTAGAAAGGTTTAATGCCTCTCCTGGATACAATCACCTTAAGACAAAACTGCAGCTTTCTGGACGGTCTTGAAATCAGTGTGTGTGTGTGTTCAGTTTCTGGAGTGTTCATTGCTGAGGCTTTTTCACAACAGACGCAAGTGAAATGAATAAGAAAGGGCCGTAGGAATACAGGGCTATTTCCTGTGGAAAAAAAATCTTGGATAACCTTCCACAAAGTTTTTAAATATGATATTTCAAGTCCATTAACAGCTGCAAACAAGCTTGTGAACATTGAGGCTTGGTTCTTGTTAAGGTACAATATATACAATACAATATTGATTACCATCATACCTGTATAGTCAGAAATGTAGAGGGTTTGTTTTTTGTGTCGTCCCTGTAACCAGACAGAGAAAAGTGCTTTGGCTTGCAACAGCTGCAAGTGACATAATCAAGACCAACTTCATTTCTTGCATAGTTATAGTTAACCTCAATATATTATATTAAAGCCGTCCAGATGCAAACAAGGCTGAAAAAGGACATTTAAAACCGCTGTAAGTAATGACAAAAAAATGTGCTTTTACATCCTCCAATAAAAAATGGCAAACTCAAAAAATGGAGTCCACTTGTGTGAACCTGAACCAGTCCAAGATGTTTGAAAGCTCATCAGCGTCTATAGCTACCATTAGTCTGAGTGTGCTCAACATAAAAATGGACGAGGTGAATTTGTTGCAGAAATCATAAGGAAAGGTGAAGACACTTACAGCAGCTCTAACACTAGTTACTAGTATTGCCACCACCAACCATCTGATGGCCCCATGTTTTTGTGTTTTTTTCCCCCTCCATCAAAACTACTGTTTAAGTTGGGCCCCAGTTTAAAAGATGAATGAAACCTCTAACAAAAGCCCTCTCTCGTTTGACAATGTAAGTCCATGTGCAAGATCCTAAACACAAACATTACTGATGCAGCTCAATGCCCCTCAGACATTCCTGACTCATTTTGTTCAATGCTTGTGGCACCTAGCCAGTCCATTCCCATCCCCTTGGGAGTCATGGAGGGAGATGAAAATCCAGGGGAAGTACGTGGGATGGCCAGGCCAGGCTATGGGACACCTTGCCGGCCGTTTAAATTGATGCCTAGAAAGATCCTCAGAGCCACCTGGTCAGGTTCTAGGCCACAGAGAAGAGATGGCACATCCAAGGGATATTCCCTGGAGTTGTCTGAGGTTCCTGAACAATGATGCAGATGCTGAAAATCTTTTTTTATCCATTCAGATGAATGGGCCTTGCTCTCTGCTAATGTAGTGGTTTCAACCTCATTCTCACCACATCCTTTCAGCTTCTAGATCCTTTACATTAAAATAATAAAATAGGGAGTGTAACAAGGCTTCATATTTAAATACCACCTGAAAATAACACTTCAGAAAAGTCTGCCCCCGTACCATGTTTTAGTGTCTACAGTATTCCGCGGTTGTGTTGGGCAAGGAGTATCCAAAAAGTGAGAAGTCTAGGATGTACTTGGGCAGAAGCTCTCGCAGTAGCTTCTGCGGTACGCTGCACAGATAATAATGTAACGATTCTTTAGTGACTGGTTTGTACCATGACTGGCGCTCTGGAAACTGAAGGTGTGGAGGTGCTCCCACCTTTTCCAATACCTGTGCGGCGTCAGCCTCCAGTCGCTCATACGAACCAATGAAGTCGTAGGTGACGGCGCAAGGCTGACACAGGTTGTACATGGGCATCCAATGTTCGTTCATGCGCTCAGAGTCCTCATCCAAAAGGTAGCGCACAAACTCAGTGAAGGTCACGTCGTCACCGGCAATGTTGACGTCCTTGGCGTGGCCCTTACGGTAGCGTCGGATGATTTCGGCGCCGTACTTCTTCTGGTACGACTCTATCTCACCAAACTTGTTGCGGTACGCTGAAAGCAAGCGTTCCATAGGCTCACGCACAAACATGAACTTGTAGTAGTGTTTCAGGCGATACCGGATCTGATCTGGCTGGAAGTCGGACAAGAAGGTGAGGTCGGCGCGGTGGTCCATCTTGCCCTTGGCATCCAGGCCGGGCAAGGCACCGCTCAGAACCTTCAACATGCGCTTCCAATTGGAGCAGGCCACCTTGGGAACATAGCAGTACAGGAAACGGTGCTCCTCGCTCACCAGGATGTGCTGCAGCAGCGTCTTGCGTTGGAGGGGGCTCAGCGACCACACGTTGTGGGGCATGTTCTTCTGACTGCACATGCTGCGGATGGTGCGGTTCCGAATCTCATGCAGAATCTGAAAGACAAATTTGGGGATGGTGTTTACTGTCTGAGGCTGATTATACCTGCCTCTAGGGAGCTGGCATTAGGCCTACTTAGGTGCAAGTATGGGTAATTCCAAAGGAAAATTCACTTTTCTTACCACATCACATCCATAACCCCATTAAAATGACCTGGTATTTGTATACGAGTAAAATGTTTGATGAAAGTTCTACAGCCAAAAATAGTAAATGCTCAAATTCATCACACCATACCATCACATTTTATGGGAAATTAAAGAAACTGACCTGAATGACTATTTTGACACTCCAAAACGATAGAAATGTTAAAATGTGCATATAACCAACTCAATATATTGTCTTTATATTGATCCAAACAATTTCAGATAAAATATCAAACATGAAGTGTTTATCTTGAAAATGAAAAGACCAGATTGGAATCACTCATCATTTCAGGTGATCAGTTGCATTAGCCTGACATAGCCCGACCATAATACTGCTGTTCATCCGTATTCATGGTCTGGAGGTTCTTCAACCTGACGCGATTATACTGCGGGGGGAAGGCATTCACTTCTGGTTTGAAACAATTGGACAGCTCGTCAAATCAGCCTCGCTTATTGGGCGGTAGACTCTCTACCAATGTAAACAGGCCCCAGAAGACCGTTCCCAGACCATGGATACAGATGAACATTTGTATTATGGGCGGAAAAAATGTGACTGATTACCTGAACTATATAGCAAGGTAATCATTTCAGGTGATGAATCACATACAGTTTTTGGAGAACTTAACCACAATCCAGTCCAGTCTCAAATACCTTTGCACCATCCAAGACAAACATTTTCATGGGATATAAATAAAATAAAAGGAAAAAGCTTCCACTTGCCATCTCATGGAAACAGACCAGCACAAATGTGGTTCCCATGTGTGTTTCAAATCACACCAGATGAGGCTCTCCATGGCCCATATGCAAATGCTTATGAAAGGACCAGTGGCATATAAATCTATTCCTGCCATTCACCTACTTGTGGGTGACAACTGACCGAAATGGCCAACACAGTACACAGGCTGTTTTGGGTGCCATGAAATCTGAAATGTTAAAATTTGGACTATAACGGACAACACCAGTGCACATTACAAGAGTGTGATTATCAATAGCTGTCAATTCAGACATGGAGTGTAGGCTGTTACATCCGTGAGGAGATATTGATATATCATTGTGCAGCATGTTGGAGTTAATATTTACTCTAATGTCTTCAATTTTGAGTTGAGTTTGTTAACTTACTAACAGTAGCAAACAGTGCCCGGGAGTTGTTAATGTTCTTATAAATCATGTCAGAAAAATAACATCATCTTGCCCTGCGTAGCTAAGAGTTATATACATGGAGTCTCTCTATAAAGATCTCATAATCAATCTGAAGCTTAGTTTTCTCCATTTACGTTCAGCTGTCCTGCATTCCCTCTTCTGATTTTCTACTGTTGTGATATTTCTCCATGGTGCTTTAGATTTACTGGAAATTTGAGAAAGTTGAGCTTCCTCCCTTTATCTGTGCCAATCTGCTTGGGTGTCTGTGCTGTTGTCACACCAGTTTCATCTGTGGTATTGAAGTTCTGCTGCAGTAGTAGGTACTGTACTTGGATGTGGTGCTGTGAATGTTAACTTTGAGGAGCCTCTAGAGATGTTGCCCCTGTCTTTCCCAGGCTTCCTGGTTTCCGTCTCTGTCTCTCTCTTTTCATACAGTTGGAGCGCGCACATCCAAATCTTAACAGGTACTGACCCTGTAAAAATCAGGGCAATCCACACACTAACCACAAACTGGTCAACCTAGTTTTAGTGATAAAATGTAAGAATACACTGCTGACATAAAATATTTCAAATATTCACGAGGATGAGTTATCGAAACTGGCACTCTGGCCCTTTAGCACAAATCACCCCATCCCCACCTTTTTGGGGAAAAAATGCCTCAACCAGCATTTTTGAGCCAACATCATTGAGCTTACCAAAGCACTGTTTAGGGACACTGATCAAGAAACCTTGATGATCAAGATCATAGATATTTTCTTTGAAAGGAACTTTTTGCACTTAGGCCTAAATGTGCTTCATCCTATGACAATTATTGCCCTTTTGAGTAAAATGGCTTACTTTTCCAAAAACGACCAATTTCAACGGTTCCTCAGAAAGAGGAATTTCTAGGGAAGCTGTGGTTTTGAGATTAATCTTTTTAGAGGGCATAGGCAATGCATCAGGCTGAACATTTTGTATGATGGGCACAGACATGGGGTAGCCTATTGTTGGACAAAAATGCAAAATTCTGAGGCTGCGGGACTTTACCTCAAATTGATCAATTGTGCAAATTCTCTCCTTAACTATGCGTACAAAAATGTCCCAAGCAGAAATGGATTCTACGCAATTATCTGCGATTGTATTTATCGCGAAGTTGCTCATTTTGCCCTGTCTGTTACCTGGCTCCTCATCTTCGCGGAGTTTGTTTACAAGAGAGGGTAAGGTTAACCCAAGTTTTTAGGCTACAGGGGTTTTGTGAAATAGGCTACCACTTAAAACGTTTTTCATGTTTACACAACAAAGAAACATTGAAATTAAAGAAAAGTTACATTGTCCAAAATCCTTCTCCTGCTCATAGGCTAGGATTTGCAAGCACATTCTCAAAGACTATGTCAGTCACCAATTGTGAGCTTGACTATCAACTATCTACAGGTCAAGAGTCTGAGGGTATCAAAGCATCATATGGGGAATGGATTTGAAAATACTCACTTGAGATTCCACGTCCACAGCTGAATCACGATGCCTAACTTGCTGGGGATAGTTTGCATTCTTGCCGTTCCCTCGGGGTGGTGGAGTCTCCATATTATTCAGCATTCCTTTCTCTATCATCAAGAGAAGGCCTCCGGACGCCACGATAACGGCAAACGTCAGCACGGATGGCAAGACCGCTGAACTCCGGCGCTGAGACGTCGCACTCACTAGTGGTCTAAAGTTTATAACCGTACTACCTCGAGGTCCGCCGACCCCCTTCTTCACAAACTCCTGCTTGCGCACCGGCATATTCGGACAAACCTATTGGTTCGTATCCTATCTTTGGGGGCACACAAAGGAGGTAAAGTTGCTAAAACATTTTCATTACCTTCCCTCCGACGATGCAACTCCACTTTCTCGACGATGAATTTCATAGGGTTTGAGGAAAACTCTCACAAAAGATGCATTGTGGGACATGTAGTGTGTGGACGCATTTATAAGCGTTCTTGGTGGGAGGAGACGTAATCCTACCCTGCCCCCCGAATTAAATCCAGCCTCGACCAAATCGCATTTGTGTTTCGGTCTCGACATAATACGCATTTAACACAGGGGTTCCCAAACTTTTAACTACCCCTTGAGACACTCTGATCCAACCAAGCAAGTAAGCCCTGCACTATGGATATTTTGGCAATTTTCTCAATTTTTTTTGGAAAGTCTGAGTATAAGATCTTTTTCTACTGTATATTGTCTTTATGCTGGAGGTGAGAACTCATTTACAGATTCATTCTGCGTACCACCAAACACTGATTAAAAAAAAGAAAGAAAGAAAATGCGGGGGAAAAAATAAAACATTGCACTGTGCTGATGTCATGATATTCGAGTCTTAAACTCTTAATGTTATGTTGATAATCCGCTCAAACAGGCACTACACCAGAGAAGCAAATTCTTAGAAATTCTGAACGTTTTAGTGGTTGAACATTTTTTAAACTAAAATTCTGTGAGCTGTAAATTCACAACAGTCGATAACAAATTACAGATAAAATGGCATTATTTATTTGTCATTTGGCATTATTTTGTTTAGGAATAGCACAAGTGGACATGACAAAATAAAATCAGCAGAGGATGTAACCGGATGAGCAAGATATCACATCAATCATGAAGCCCATTTCCTGATACACAGGCACACAGAGATAAGACACAATCACTCAGTAACTACAGAAATAACAAAAATCTTACTGAAACTTACTGTGATGAAATGACAAAAGTAGTGTTCAAATATAACAAGCACGCACACACACACACACACACACACACACACACACACACACAGAGAGAGACCCCCCCCCTCTCTCTCTCTCTCTCTCTCACTCACACACACACACACACACACACACACACACACACACACACACACACACACACAGACTCTCTCTCTCTCTCTCTCAAACACACACACACACTTATTTTCAGTCTGTTTGCAGAAGATTCTGGGTTCAATGTTGACAAAAGGAAAATAAAACTTTGAAACACAGCTTTTCAGTAATTTAGCGTGAAAGCTGTTAGATACGTAACTATATACAAGGCAAATGTACTGCAACACTTACATACTTACTCCTAAACTCATATCAAACTCTATCCTTCCTTTTATTTGTAGGAGGTCCAAAGCTACACCATTTCAGTGTTTGCATTGACTACAGTATGCATTGTTTTGAGGGAGTGTGTATGCGAGTGTGTGTGTGAGAGAAGAGAGATTTAGTGAGACTGGGCAATGCTAGAGAAGTACTCCAGCATGTCCTGGATGGTGAAGTCCATGGTGATTCCAGAGCCGGGGTAGCAGCGTCCGATCAGCCCTTCAAAGTGCTTGTACTGCCGGATGAACTCATCCTGCATGGAGTGCCACACCACCTAGTGGAGAATGGAGACATTACAGCAACAAACAAACAACCACTGACTACCACACATAGCATGAAATATCCTGTAAGATAGAAAACAAAACAAGCAAACAAAACACAACCCAATAATATCATGCGCATCAACACAACAAAACTAGCATAACATATGAACACAGCATATGAACATATGAGCTGCACAGAGAACAGCACTTTAAAGCCAATAACACTGTGGAATTTATTGTATGTGTGACTGTTTTTGTGTGCATGTCTGTTGTTCTACTTATTTATTACCTCCGCCAAGGAGGTTATGTTTTGCTTGGCGTGTGTGTGTCTGTGTGTGTGTCTGTGTACAAGATAACTCGAAAACTACTGCACGGATTTGGATGAAATTTTCGGACAACGTTTGTATTGGGACAAGTAAAAACTGATTCGATTTTGGTGGCGATCGGTGATCCAGAACACCATCAGTGACCACATTGTCTTGGCAATGCGCTCTTGGTCTGCGCTCTGAGCGCTTTTCTAGTTCTAGTTATTTCTGGCAGTTTTTAAGTTACATATTTATTCAGTGTTTTAGCACTGTTTTATCGGTTTGTTTTAACCACCTTGAGCATAGCACTTTACGAATTTCGTTGTACCTGTACAATGACCATATAGACATTTATTCATTCATTCATTCAACCACTTAGTAATGCGTTCACTTCACTGGCCAATGAGCTCACCTGCAGCAAGCTCTCCTCCTCACACAGGTGTTTGTCCACCTTCTTGTAGAGGTTGTCCAGGCCCTTCTTCACCTCTTTGCCGGGGTACTCTTTGATGACTTTGCGCAGCTCCTGTTTGCTGAAGGCCAGCTGGTAGCTCACCTCATCCTCGCGCACTCCCTGAGCTACACGTGCCTCCACCCCCTCAAAGAAGTGCTACACACAAACACACACACACACACACACACACACACACACACACACACACACTCAATTAATCAAAATACAACACTGTCATAGTCTGTGCATGACACTTCAACAAACACTATATCTTTGTATTTGTTAAGCATTTAAAGCATCCTTGCTTTGTAAACAAAATGGTTAGCCTAATCATGCACACAATCTATTTCTGTCTCAAAACAAATAAGTAAAATCTACATTGTTAGTAAACAGTCTGTACAGTAGTTAAATAGTTAAATACTATACAAAACAGCATGTGACCCTAATTCCCCAACACCCCACCCCCCATCTACACACACACACACACACACACACACACACACACACACACACCCTTCCTTCCTTCCTCTTACATTGAGTTTCTCCAGTGGTTGTCCCAGTGAGGTGATGACGTAAGACGCCAGGTGGTCAGTGTACTTGTGCTTGGCCTCACGCCGCTCCGACTCCAGGCAGGAGATCTTGAGGCGTGACAGCGTGGAGAAGATGTGGTGGAAGTTCTCCATCATCACCACGTCCCGAGGGGTCTTCTGGCTCTCATTGGCCACCTTCTCCACTGCAGGACACACACACACACACACACACACACACACACACACACACACACACACACACACACACACACACACAGGAGGGTTATTATTTGCAGGGTCTCAAGCTAGCATCCAGGAAACGAAGCCAATATTATCTTGGGTGGAGCCCTCACTATCCTATTATGCTGCAAAGAATGGGAGGCTTTATTCGGTTTATTAAGTTTCTTAATCTATGTCTACTAGGTTAATACATGGTTGAGGGCTATACAGTCATTCTTTTTAATGAAACTATGTCAGACTCTAATAGGTTTAGTAAAGTGATGTTTACTGAGGGTGAGGTTAATACAAGGGTAAGATTTATACATGGTTTTGTTTTTGCAAGTTTGCATAAAACACTGGCCTGAGATTGATACACTGTGATGAATGTGTTTTTTTTAAGCCGAATCACTGTGCTTTACATCCAGTACAGAAGTTAAACTGTGGAGTGTACCTAAAATAGAGTTAATATATATATATATTGAATCTCTCTGACCAGAATAGGTTTAGCCAGGTCGACCAATTGCATGGGTGCACAATCAAACACCTCACCATTGAGGAACACGGCTCTGATGAGCTTGCTGTAGGCCTTGTCCAAGTCGCCTCGCCGCTCTGCATTACGGAAAATGGTCTCAGCCAGTTCGGCGAACTCCTCGAAGCCTGTGACAAAAGGCAGGATGCCGACCTTGCTCTTCTTCGAGATCTTCACCTCCTCCATCTGTCGGATCTGCCCTTGCTGAAGAGGACAGCAAAGAGGTCGAGGTGGGGGGTGAAAATCCTTCCCAAGAGAGCCAGTAGCAGTGCCATTGACATGTATACATTGTTAACATTAATGAAACACCACAGAGCATCTGGAAGTGATTCCAGTCAGCTCTATGTATAATGGCTTTAGGGCCGGGGGTTGCATAGTGGTCAAGGAACCTCGCTAGGATGGTCCAAGTCCTGGTACTGTCTGCACTGTGAAGCAAATGTATTGGATATGGGGCTCTACAAATAGAATTGAATTGAATTTATAGACTGGATATTGTGGGTTTGAGATCTGGCTATCACCGTCATGCCCTTGAGCAAGGCACTTAACCCTAAGTGGCTCTGGGGGAGACTTGTGCAATTTGACCTAAATGATAATTCACAAATTCACAAACTTTGGATAAAATCGTCTGCTAAATGCATAAATAAATGTAACATAAATGTAATGGTACTTCTGGTGAGTCAAAATAGGAAGACAAGCTTTAACAAAGGAGGACTAGCTTACACAAAGCTAATGGACATCATCATGAATATCAACCATCAAAAACACAAACTACAGATCATTTGTTAACAGTTGCTGAAAATTCAATCAATTTCTAAATTTCACACTGTGTGAAGTGTTAGTAGACATTGAGGTTTATAAAAAGCATACAATATGAAAAGAAAATAGCAAAATGGAAGGCAGCGCAGCAGAGCAAAAACAGGCAGGGGACTCACAATGCACTTGTCAAAGTTCCTCTTGACAGTGACGAGCACGTTGCCCAGCGTGGTGCTGAGGTAGGAGGCCGGGTCCACGTTCTCGGCCGTCCACACGTGGTGGCTCATCTTCACCAGCATGTAGAGCGAGTGGAAGCTGTCCATCTTGTCGCCCAGGGCGATCAGGCTGTTCAGCTCCGTCTCGATGCTCTGGAAGATCTTGTTCATCATCAGGCGCACCATGTCTCGCCTGGTGGAGGAAGAGTGTGTGTGTGTTATAGAGGTACAGTTCCAGAAAAAGACAAGAAGGTTCTCACACACACGCACACACACAGACACAATCTCTCTCAAGTGTACACATCTCAACACAACACACACACACACACACACACACACACACACACACACACACACACACACACACACACACAGTTAAACGCGGCAATCATTGTGTATCTGCAAAATAATCACATCATAAATACATACACACTGTGCTTATAGTGCTTCTGACAGCAGCAGTACACAATAAAACTGCCAACATCCAATGAAAAAACATTCCAGAGAGCACAAGATGACGATGACAGGAAACAGATGAGAAATGTGCTGTTCTAAGGAAGTTGGATCCCATGTTGCTGCTGGGCCCGGCAAGGAGATTAGTGTGTGATGGGGACCAGCTGTGTGTGTGTGTGTGTGTGTGTGTGTGTGTGTGTGTGTGTGTGTGTGTGTGTGTTTGTGTGTGCCTGTGTGTGTATGTGTTACTCACTCCGATGAGATGGAGTGTCGGTGCTCGTTGGCAGAGGGCCTGGAGGGAGCGTTTCCATCGGTGTCATCAACTTCAGCCTGAAGAAGAACAGGACAGTGATGATGATGATGGTGATGATGAAGGTGAGTATTATTATGGGCTATAACATGGGGACAATCTATAGTCTGATTCATTCTAACTTACAGAAGAGCAAGCTGCATAAACACACACTTATAAAAACAAGCACAGACACACACACACACACACACACACACACACACACACAGACACAGACACAGACACAGACACAGACACACACAAACACACACACCTGAGCAAGGGGAACCTGCTGCTGCAGCTTGAAGAATTTGATGATGAAGTCCTGCTCGGCCAGACATAACGGCTCTAACTCGCTGAGGACCTGCTCAAAGATCTGCAGAGGGGAGAGGAGAGGAGAGTGTGTGTGGGGTGGGGGGAGACTCAATCACAGCACAGCACAATGATTCACTCACTGCTTCAATCCCAGAAAACACTGACTCATCTCATCTCTGATAACGACTCACTGAATGGAAATGACTCACATATTCCACACATGTTCAGACATGTTCAGAATAATGATGCTAACTTTATTAAGTGTGTTAGCTGCACCATACTTCTGAAGCCCAAAGCTAGGGACCTCACAAATGCAGGTGCGAGTGCGACACACACACACACACACACACACACACACACACACACACACACACACACACACACACACACACACACACACACACACACACACACACACACCCTCTCTCTGCCTCTCAATCCCACATTTAAACCAAACCAATGTTCTCCATGATAACCCTGGTAAAGACCATACCTATAGCTGTGGTACTCACCTTGTCAAACTTGGTCCTGTCGGCCACGTCCAGGTCGGAGGCGGACATGTTGCCCATGTCCAGCAGGGAGGAGGACTGGGAGCGGCGGCTGCTGGAGCCCTGCACCGCCAGCTTGTTCAGGCTCGACGTGGAGCCCGTCAGCTTCCCCGAGCTGCCATGCAGGCCTGCCACGCCTTAGGTGCGGAAAAAACACAATTTCACACAAAAAGCCACATATGTCTAACAGAGCTGCATGGACAACGTCCTAAACTTCTCTCAAAGGAGAATTTCAGATTTTATTGTTGTCGGCACTTGTTTTAATAACGTTTAGGCTATTGTATTGTGTGTTCTTCTTTTCCCATCTGGGAAACAGCATGAATTATGCTGTACAGAGACATTGGAACTGACGCACAAATAAATCGCAGAAATCTTTTTATGACTCCCTGACACAACAATAAGACAAGTTTATCCAGAAAAACAAGCCAACTTTTTATCACTTCAAAAGACTTACTACCAGTTAATCAAAGTCTAACTTTAGGAGACTGAGAGAAAAATTCATATGGCATAAAAACAACAAAACAAACTGATCAACAATCTCCCTTCGAAGCCAGCAGCACACCCAGATGCTCATACACATTAAGATTAGTCTGACATTCACTTCAGTGACAACTGTGTGCCTGACAAGTAAGTTAAAGGATAAATCCGGTGCTACAAGCTTTCAAGGTCTATTTTGGCATCATGGAGTGCATACGTTGAGTTGGAATTAAAATCATGTCAATCACGTCACGTTAATCACTTCTTTTAAACAGAAGTTTATTGTGTATTCTCAAGGTGGCTCCTATCATGTATATACAGTATTAGTGTAAATGCACCCAACCAGACCACATACAGTAGTAGGAGAGGTTCACTGTAACTACAACCCATGCTTGTGTGTCTGGAAGAATGCATGCAGGTTTGTGTGTGTGTGTGTGTGTGTGTGTGTGTGTGTGTGTGTGTGTGTGTACTTACTTTCTACCTCCTGTTTGAGAGCACTCTCTTTCCGCGGAAGCGTGGCTGGCAGCAGGTTAGAAAAGGCAGGCACCAAAGACAGAGACTCGTTAGGCTCAGAACATGCAGTGAGGGGAGGGAAGGGGAGGGGAGGGTGGAGGGTGGGTGGGTAGCAGGGAATGGGGTAGGTAGGTAGGCATGGGGTGAGGAATGGGGGAGGATCATTGGGATATGTCAAAGGGTTATAGGTCATAGGTCAAACACTGACATGCGCTGCAGTCGCAAAAAAGTCTCCCCCTCCCTCTTTCTTTTAGGACTGGAGCAATAAGAAGATACTCCTGAAATTCTGAATGTAGCCTAGCATGCAGAGAATTCACCTCCTGCCATTCTCAAGCTTACCAGCAGGGGGAGCAAGAGGTTGTTTGAAATCTACACCCAGTCAAATGAATGCAGTTAGCTGAGAGTGTGTAGGGTTTTCTGTTGTGCTGGTGTTACTGGAACATCGTGATGAAGTAGTAAGCCATTTGAAAAGTAATAACGATGTGCCACACAATATAAATGTTTGCAAATAATATTTCAATGGTACATGTATATAATGTTGCAATATGAAGTTTCTATAGCTAAAAAGGAGACTTTTACTTACAGTAGTCTGTCAACACATTTTATGTGTCCTCTCGATAGGGGGGGGAGGGCATTCAGTTCTGGTTTGAAACGATTGGACAGCTCGTCTAATCAGCGCTTATTGGCAGGTAGTCTCTCTACCGATGTAAACTCGCCCAAGAAGACCGTCCCCAGACCATGATACGTATGAACATTCGTATTATGGGCGGGCTATGTCAGGCTAGATATTTCACTACTTTCTAGTTCCATTTTTGCTTTAAATGCTATTCTCTAATCAAGACTTAGCCTTTTGACAGATTCTCGTTTCTAACAAAAAAACAACATATTGCAACTTCCATCTCTTCCTGCTTGATTCCAGATACATGGAGCAGAGAGAGAAACATCCAATAGCCAGTACAGGCATGTGTTTGAATGAGTGTGAGGAATTGTGGGAAACTGTGATTGCAGCCAAGCGGGGCATGTCAGCACTGCACAATGGAGACACAGCAGATGAGGTGGCAGGTAGGCCCTCGGTATGGACAGAGACATCAGCTGAGTTTCCATCCAACTCATTTGCACATTTTAGGAGAGTTCAAGGTTCAAAAAGAAAATGTGAGTTTGTGCGCAATCCAATCCAGTGTGCTTGTGTGTTTGAAATTAAATTCAAATGGAGTCAAAAGACAAGACCTAATACTAAGGAGGGAGTATTCGATAGCTGCGATAAGAACCTAAGAATGGTATGAGCAACATTATGGGAACAACTTATGAAATTGTGATTCATTCATTTTTTTGCTCAAAATAAATCCATCAGTTTCAATTACATCGCATGTACTATACCTAATGCAAACATCAAGTTAATCTACAACACTTTTGTAAAATATTTATTTTCTTTTAGTCATATATACCGTTCTCATGTCAACTAATTAAAGATTAAAATGGTCAAAATGTGCATTCAAAAAGTTGAATTTGAATGGAAACTCAGCCACAGACACCTAGCACTGTGCACACACAAACATAGCTCTCTCTCTCTCTCTCTCTCTCTCTCTCTCTCTCTCTCTCTCTCTCTCTCTCTCTCTCTCTCTCTCTCTCTCTCTCTCTCTCTCTCTCTCTCTCTCTCTCTCTCTCTCTCTCTCTCTCTCTCTCTCACAAACATTACCACACAGCAATCAGTGTTTCTAACTATAAGTACAGACATGAGCTGCATGAGACGATGTGTCATATATTAAAGCAAAGAAAACGAACAACAAGTAAAAATGTGGAGGAAGTTAAAGAACACGCTGACTCAGACCAATAATGACTATCAAGCACACAAACATAAAGCCTATAAATGCCACATACAAGGTACTGCATGTCAGAGGTTGGAGATGGGGGTATTACATACACTCTCAAGGGTACACACCTCGAGAACACACAACACACACACACACTATACACACACACACACAACCAGACACACACACACACACAACCAGACACACACACAACCAGACACACACACACACACACACACACACACACACACACACACACACACACACACACACACACACACACACACACACACACACACGTCAAAGAAACCTTACCAAACTTTCCCTTTGCCTCCTTGCTAGTGCCAGCCATTTTGATTTTCGCTCCCTCAAAGAAGTCTTTGATCTCCCTTTCATACAGCCTGGACATGTAATCCACATAGGTCTACAGTCGAAGAATCACAGGAAACACAATATTAGAAAGATGATTAAAAAGATCGTTGCTAACAAAGTAAAGAGATATGTGTGTGCATGATTGTGCTTACTATGGCTACAATTTCCTGGTTTACGAACAATGACAAGCTCACAGCCAATGAACTGGTTAGAACTGTGGATGTTCATTGATCTTTTAAAAACTATTCAGACGCTAGCTAGCAAGCAGGAAATATCTATGGCTTGGACAGGAACCCAGGTCTCCACAGACATGTCCATACAAAAGTACATTTCCTGCTCGTTGGAAGCATTTTCAAATAATGAATTTAATAAATCCATCTTCAGCATACCACACCCATGATGTTAAACAGGTTATATCATTACAGCTGGGCAATTCCATAAAGACTGGACTGTATGTCACATCAACAATAGCAGTAAAATGCCACAGTATATGCATGTACTGTACATGATTGCATCATCTTTGAGCATTTGCTATTTTTGGTTATAAGAAAACAGACAAAGACAAAAACCTAGTAAACAAAATACTAGTCAGTTGCCTATGTTCTGTCATAACTATTGATTCTTTAGATTGATAGAAACAGTGAAGATGATGACATTGGATGACGGTGGTGATGATGATGATGGAGACAGCTATAGGGAAGAGGAACAAGGTTCTTACCCTGGACAGGCCGTCATACTTCTCCCTCTGGGTGTTCTTGAGCCACTCCATGAGCTTGGCGTAGCGGAGCAGGTCCCTGTGCAGGGGGCTGTGTTTGGGCAGGGCCAGGTCCGGGGTGTGCTGGGACAGGGTGGAGCTCTGGTCATGGCCCTGAGGGAGGTGGGGAGATCAGAGAGGTGTCTTACAGGCCTGTGTGTGTGTATGGTGGAACAGATGCACACACACACACAAATAAATTAGTCAATTTAACACAAATGCAGACACACACACACACACACACACACACACACACACACACACACACACACACACACACACACACACACACACAAAAAGCGAAGGAAAAATCCCTGCCATCCTCGGCTACACACAGAGATCCAAAAGCAGCAAACCCAGCTATCTATGAACCAGCCAATCGACAAATGCTCAGACCTCAAACACATGCGAACACAAACACACACACACACTCACACACACACTGCATATCAAGAAGTTGGTGTTATGATGGAATTCAAACAGCTGGTCTGGTAAAAGCTTTATCTGGTGCAGGGTGATGCTGATTGATCAGACACACTTCACTAAACCTATCACAATGTAACAAGTAACCCCCAATAGCAACCGAATAAAGGATATCAGATATAATGGTACAAATTCATTCGACCCAACTATCCTTGTTCAACTATGACATAGTAAATCTTTTCCCACTAAATCTTACATCAGAGTTGTCAGAGTTTAATATCGCAGCACCTACTGCATCCTGCTTCATTTAGCAGCACTTTTTCTTTGTACCATTCTTTAGTCTGAGCTGAAGAGTAGGGCAGGGTGCGTTCAACAAAGCAGAGCTGGGGATGAAGGGTCCTCCTAAGGCTCTCTGGGTCACAGACGTCTTTTACACTTGCCTGGCAGGAACGCAACATGCTGAGTGCACAGGCAGAGCGGCGAACCCATCCCGAGTGCAAACGCCACACACACACACACACACACACACACACACACACACACACAATCACACACACACACACACGCACACACTTCAAACTCATTCAGAGCAGTCTCTCACATATCACACCATGCACACACAAAAAAAAGCGCAATGCTTTGTCCCTCCCAGCCACAAGGGGGGGTGCTACAATGGAGCTAAAATGAATTGACTACGATGAGACGGGAGTAGCACGTTTGGGGTTAATCAAAGGCCTTGGGGTGGAAAAGGTTTTTTTTTTCATTAAATAATAATAAAAACATTAAATTTTCATTGATGGAGTAGTTAGGTCTTCGTGAGCACAAGCCATGCTCTTGACGGGAAACCAGGGCGTTGGATGAAGGGGTTGGGGGTTGGGGGTGATGGGTATGGTTAGACGAGGAGGAAGTGAGGTCACGCGTTACGTCGGAGGGGGGCGGGTGCTGAACAGGTGTACTCACTGGGAGTGACAGACAGGAGGACCTATAGAACTGAGGGATGGTCATTTTGAAGTGACTGAAGTGGTTGAACTGACAGGGGCAGGAAGACAGGGAAGGAGGGAGAAAGAGAGTGAGAGAGAAGAAGAAAGAGGAAGAGAGAGAGAGAGAGAGAAAGAGAGAGAGAGAGAGAGAGGCAGCACAGAAGTTGTGTGATGTGAAGTCACAGAGCGAGGCAGGGTGGCCAATCAAAAGAGGTGCAGGAGACAAGAGACCAATTAGATTCAGAATAGAATGGAAAAACAGCCAATAGAAAAAGACAAAGAGGAAGACAGGGGTACAGACAACCAATGGAAAAACATGAAACATTCAAGCGGAATATACACATTTGCGTCATAAAACAAGACCCCTCTTAACCCAATAAGACACTAACCCTGTTATATTGCTCCAGGACATTATGGCACTGGTGAAATACTGATCAAATACTGCAGCTACCAGTGGGACTGGTGAGCAGAAGCGCTTATACAGTAACTTCTATACAATTTGTTACTTGCTCTTAAATCACTATTTGACTGAAAAGCAATGGAACAGGACAGGTGAAAGGAACAGCTTGTATTCAAGTTTTTAAGTGTGTGTGTGTGTGTGTGTGTGTGTGTGTGTGTGTGTGTGTGTGTGTGTGTGTGTGTGTGTGTGTGTGTGTGTGTACCTGATGCACAAACACATTGTTGAGATGGTTGGTGAGACGCCGGGCGAAAGTATCTCTCAGTTCACTGAAGAGCATCTGTTGTTGTTTCACTGCAGCTAGCTTTTCGTGACCTACAGGAAGCCACGTGCAACAAAAACATGGGAACAAGTGAGAATCACTTTGCTTTGGACATATCCCATACTTCCAAGCCAAGGGACTTTGAAGGGACTCAAGGCAGAAGTGAACATACATGATGTACAAGATGCCAATTTAACAAAACAAACACTCGAGTTGCTAATTGTGTAGCAGGTCCTATGACGCTATTATATTCCATAACCACAAAAATCATGTCATTGAGGAGAGGAGAGGAAAGACAGTGGAAAAAAGAGCAGTACACACACACACACACACACACACACACACACACACACACACACACCTGGTCTCAGGGCAACATTCATACACTGGAGAAGGGCCTCGGAGGCGTTGATGCAGGCCTCAATGCCTTTGGGTGAAGACAGGTCGCCCTCCTGAAGGGCACGGATGTGTCCTCTCGAAAGGTCCATGTAGTTCTACAAACACAGAGAGAAACCGAGATGAACTGTGTTATACATTGGGAAATTATTTTTGGGGAAAGAAAATAACAAAGAGACAAATACTACTCTCCTTTCCTAGAACAATAGTGAATGGACAAGAAACAACATGAGACTAGTTTTTTTTTAACTGATCAATGTCCATGTTGACAAAAACAACCAAGAGGCAAAACCAACTGTGGTACTTTGCTTCTCTGTTTTACAATTTCTCTGTCACCAGCACCACAATGAGAAACATTCATGGAGTTATTTTGCGCATTAGTTATTTCACACAAACAATTAAACATTTAAACCAAACATGAAAACCCCAGCAAATGAGAAACATCTGTCAGCATGCCAGATTATGTCCTAAAGGCTCTCCCTGCCTCCATGCTTGAGACGTCTCAGGCATGCTCACCACCAGGAACTGAATCTCGTCCAGGAGTTTGCCATTGTTGGAGTTGCTGATCTGGATGAGGCGGTTGCTCTGGGAGATCTGGTCCATCTGCTCCTTGACGCTCTGCAGCATCTCCTCGTAGCTGCTCAGTTTGCCCTCGATGTTGTCCACCTCCGTCAGCGCCTCGTCCAGCAGCTGCATCAGCATGTTCACTTGCTTCTCCGACGCCATGATGGACTGGATGTTTGCCTGAAGGGAGAGAGGGAGGGGGGGTGAGAGTCAGTAAAAGGTACAAAAGGTAGGCTTGCCAGGATGGTCGACTGTATCCAGTAATTAACTTTCACGTTGGTAAACAATTCTAATGAAGTTTGGCTAAGATAGCGAGCTAACTACAAAATTAACCCTAGACTGGTACAGGAACAGTTAAGCTTATTAGTTCGATAGTAAACTAGTATAACTACACTCTTCACTCTATATCGATCCAGCCCACTGTACTTAACAAAGTTTACCAGAAAAAAGTGACCATCCATAACAAAAAGTCTCTCTGAGAATTACTGACTTCCATGCACAGAGTGCATTTTACTGCATGGTTTTGGGAGCACACCCCTGACTGGATTTTCACACATGGTAGAGACATCTGCAAGGCTCACCCCATCAAGGACTTGCAGCTCTTTGGAGAGTTTCTCGGCAAAGGCCTCTGCATTGGAGATGGCGTATTCGCACACCTCCATCATGCCCTCAATGTCCTGCTCCTCACGGGCGTTCAGCTCCTGGTAGTCGTCCAAGGCATCCTCGTCACCACCAGCAACGCTTTGGCTCTCACTGCTCGGAACTGACTCTGTGAATGAAGGAGTATAAGTGCAAATCCACACACACATACACACACACACACACACACACACACACACACACACAGAAATGCACAATAAATACATGACAAGTGCACTGTACTTGAGAAGAAGCTAGAACATTCAGCATCCATACACACCCCTATACCACTCTCGGCCACACAAATCAAACATCCATATTGCTGTTATGGTTGTATGGCGTGCTGTGACGGGTGGTTTAGAAAAGATGAGCTGACAGGGAGAGGCTATGGAAAAGGGGCAAGGAATTGTGGGTAGGGAGAGGCATGAGAGGTCTGGAGGGGAGGAGTCATGAGAAGAGAGGGAGAGGAGGGTAAAGTGTTGCAGTACCAACCTTCAGCTTTAGGAAGCTCTGGCCAGTGAAAGGTTTTAGAGAGAAGAGCACAGAAAAGAGATTAAGCCTTCCGAGCCACACAGAGCCATGCTTCAGTTCAGATCACGCAAAAACACACATCACACAACAACAACAACAAGTTACAGTAGAGCATTATACTGTATATGGTTAAAACATGCACAAATGCACATCCAAAATGCACATCACAACAGCAAAACCAAACCTCAAGAGTTTAAGGTGCTATGTGGAGTTTAAGTTCATGACAAATGCAGAACCTTGTGGTCCAAATACCGAAAGATTAGACAGATAGCACCAGAAAAGACAACTAAAACAAAAGCATGAAACACCACATAGCAGCTTTAAGTGTCTGACATGCTTTGATCAATCTTAGGAAAAAAACAATGAAAGAAATAAATAAACCTACTCAAATCACTAAATCACAGGTCATCTTCTCAGAGATGCTTTTTTTTTAAGACAATCAATCAGTAGTTGTTGAGAGAACAAATCATGCTTTTCTTCACTTTAACCTTCATCACAGAGGGTTATAGTGGGATGGATTGTCAAATAAAGTATGTCAAGTACAAACTAACACACAGTGCCAGCTATGGTTTTCATAAATACCAGTAATGTTCAACACCACATAATTTTTTCTGTACAACAGGCTTTCCATTATTCCTCAATAATCTAGGGTCTTTTCCCAAATTCATAGTTGCTCACTAACTTAAAGGAGACATAGAATGGAAAACCACTTTTACATTAGCTTTGATGAATTAAGAGAGGTTGTGCATGGTCAAACAGCTATCATGAACATGAGGCATGGTTCTGCCCTCTTTCATATGGAAATCCTACATTTAGAAATAGCCACTAAATCATGAGCGAATTAGAACAAAGCCTACAAATTGTCAAATAGCACTAAGCCATTGCAGTTCAATTAAGGTGGCCAGAGTGAGGCGTTGTTTAGGCAAAAAACCCATTTCAATATCTTTTTGACAAAATAGAATTGAACATATTGTATTTTAACATCAGAAAACAAGGTACAGTACTCCATTAATTCATTCTATGTCACCTTTAAGAATTTTGCTTGTTGCAGTGCAATTTCCAACAGCCAACTAAGTAAGTTGCTAACTGGCTAGTAACTATGCTTTTGGGGAATAGACACCAGTTCTATGTCAGTGGCATTGCCTATTCAATAGATTCCACATCACTGATGTGTAGGTATGTCACACCTTCCAGAAGCTGGGCGCTGACATTGACAAACTCCACCTTCTTCCGGAGGTAACGTTGGTTGAGCTTCCAGATACAGGAGATGAAGGAGTTCTTCTCTGCCGTGCTGCTTGCCACCCAGCGATACACCTTCTCAAAGTGCAGGTCAAACTCAGGGTTCTCCTGGAGGTTTTACAAAAATGGCCCAGACATGAAATAGCTTAATTAGTCAGTCTAGTCCTGAGCTTTCCCACCAAAGATTCTAGCTTAGCTACGCTTCAGAATCTTTGCTTCTCTCTGTATTCTTTCTTTATGATATAACTCCTTTGTAAAAAGAAAATATAGAAGGAAGGAATGCAATGACAATGAAGGAATCAAAAACAGACAAAAGTAAGTAGGATCTTCATGAGCCACGACCAATTTGACCTCTGACCTTGTTGGCATCTTTGGCATCCACTTCGGTGAGATCCCGCAGCTCCCATGCCATCTGCCGCTTGTAAAAATCCCCCTTGTCCGACTTCTTCACCTTGACCACTTTCACCTGCACCGGTCGCTCAGTGGTGACTGCAATGTGAGTCAGAGAGTTAGGCTGTGGCTATTGGAGAACAAGTGGTTTGTCCCTTATGGATTGTGCAGAATAAAATAAGACATAAAGAATGTAGAATTGTAGATTTGTTCAGACATTAGCAGATGCTGGCATGCAAAGCATGATGAATGTGTGCTGAATAGGCGTAAACATTAGCTTCCATATATCTGAAAATGTTATTATAGGCCACCAGGGAATGTGATGAAAAGCTCAAGTCCTTTACCTGTGGCACAAAGGAAGCAGTTCTTCTTTTTCTTTCCTGCCTTGCACACATTGACGATGCTGAGGAGACGCTCATCATTTGGTGTGAAAATGTCCCTCTGGAGGGCATGTTTGATGGCTGTCATTTTGGTAACAGTCTTGGCTATAAAAGGAGAAAGACACTACGTGAACCTTTCTGAAAGCAAACGCCACAAACTCCCATTTAGGGCCATAGGAAGAAAAAGCATGTGATGGTTTAAGTGAAGAATGGTTTAATATTCTGCAGTAATAGGCACCTGACTACAACATGAGTGCACTGATGTAACGTTATTGGCCTAATGTGATGTTGCTGCACGTCTAAAGTTAACCCTTCTGACTGCATATCAGAGTGCGCACTGCGCACTGAATCATCGTGTCATTAACCTGTCCTTGAAATAAGTAACGTCAGTTACCCAAAGTGTAATACTGTGTAGTTTACGAGCATTGACAGAACTAGTGATGCTTGGCTAAAGGCGTGTCGCTAATTTAGCAGTCCAAAGTTAGCTAATCGCAAGGAGAGAATCATTCTGAATGGCGTCAGTTATTTACTATAGACCCTGGCCCTCTGAAAATAACAAAGATGCACATCATTTTAGCAGTGAGACAGATATTTTGACATTTGTGTCGGATTTACGTAGGTGTTAGTGGGTGTTCACAACTAACGTTAGCTGAGAGATAACATTAGCAAGCAATGCAAAGGGAGAGGTCTTCTTCCAGTCAAAAGGGTGAAACGCGTGGTTTGAATGCCAGTTAACTTACCTTAAATGTTTTTATAACCAGATAGTTCGTTATTAGTTCCAATTTTCTGTCATGTCCGTTTATGTTTTCATGGAATAGCCTTTACAAGTGAGTTCATTATTTTTGTTTTGAGGCAGCTGTCTTAGCGGTCCTAGCCCTGCTACTTCCTGTTTCCGGAGTGTCCATCACATGATGCCTTAACGTAGGACTGGTACGAATCTTTTCACTGGCCGACACACAGCTTTCTACTGTCAATGGGCCGACACACAGCTGTTTACTAGTCGTGTTACCAAAGGTGTTACCTACGGATCCCTCTGCAGAAAGCAGTGTGTAACATCAGTGGCTGTTCATCAGTGGTTGAAGTGGTCCGCAAGGGGATTTCCAAAAGTGAATTTAGTTTCTCTCTAACATTATTTGAAAGCCAAAGATGTTGTTCACTGAATACTATAAAGCAAGCATTTAATATCATAACTTCAGGCTATCTGAATTTGAAGTAGTAGGCTATTTAGACATGGGCAATCCAACTGATTTGGTTAAAGGGTAAAGGGTATCAGCATGCAACATGGAGAGGGAGCATGAGGGTAAGTGGTCTATGAAAAACATTTTTTGGGCAAAGTGGTCCATGGTCTAAAAAAATTTGAGAGACACTTTCCTACATGTAGGTTTGTGCATGACAAAAGACTAGCCTACCTTCAGTTCATTAATTAAATTGTATTTATTGAGTACCAAACACAATAGGCTAGGCTCTTTACAGACAGTAGTAGGCTACGAGGAGCACCTGCAGCTAATTAATTAATTGGGATGGGGACTGGGCAGTGTGTGCTCCCCTTAGGCTACATATGGGGCATGTCACAGACGTCAGAGAGCAGTGACCCCACCCGGTCTCGAACCCAGTTCTCTGGGGTGCTAATAGACTTGTTTCACACCTGAACATTCCGACATTCCATGGTAGTAAACTGAACATTCTGTCATTGAAATGCATTGGATTTAGGCCTCTTTCTGACTTGAAAAAAATGGGTAATAACATTTCAAACATGTTTAAATTCACTTTCCTTCAAATAATACACATTTGAAGCACACAAATTGGGAGGTCCCGAATAGTTTGAAGCTTCATGCACATAAATGTAAAACCACTTTTATCTACTCGGGACCTCCAAATGTGCGTGCTTCAAATGTGTATTATTTGAGAGAAAGTGAATTTAGACTTATTTTAAATGTTATTACCCATTTTTTTCAAGTCAGAAAGATGCATAAATCCAATGAATTTCAATGATAGAATGTTCAGTTTACTACCATGGAATGCTTTTAGAACCTCGGAATGTTGAGGTGTGAAACAAGTCTATAACGTGCAACAGAACAGTCAGAACGCATACTCATTACTCAACCATGGTGATGGCAGGCCGTCACATCTCCCATCGCTCCAGGAAGCACAACCATGTGCTGCACGTGTAATGGATGCCATCTAGCCGGGGCTAGCTGGCGGCAGTACATGTAAATCCTCACAAGCCTAGCCTTCAAGACGGCTTCTAACTGCTGAGTTGGAAGGCTGGGCTTTTAAAGGTATAATCCGGCGTGAATCAACACCTAGCTCTGCTGTTTTATACTGCTACTGAAAGCCACCTCAATGATAAAATGTTGTGCATCGTAGAACGAGTTTGCGAAACGGCAGCTAACACTAACTGAATGAGGCATGTCAAAAACGAAACCTGATCGATTTGCTTTCGTTTTGAAATGCCCCATTCTGTTAACGTTAGCTGCCGTTTCGCTATCTCAGTCTGCCTTGCATGAAATCCAGTGATTGAGGTGGCTAACAATAGCGCTTGCCACTACAAAACAGTAGGACTACTTGTTGATTCATGCCGACTTTCTCCTTTAAGCTAAGTGGTTAGAATATTCAACTCCCATACTGCGGGTTAGTTGTAGTTGACGAGGAGGCAGGTTAGAGACCCAATTGTGGTGCGAACAGCCTCGGCTACACACCTGTGCTGGCGTCAACAAGCATCTACTAGCCATACTTCTCCCGGTTGCCCCACAAATTATATCTGGGGTCCCTCACACTAGGGTCAACTTTCTGTGGAAGTCTCTCATACATTGGGAACGCCTCCAATGACCTCACTGTGACCATCCCACTTCTGACACCATATGTCACAGATGGGAGAGAGCAGCAACACCACCCAGCAGGGGCGCTGTTTGGGCCCTATGACAAAAAATAATTTTGGGCCCCTTAAATGTTGATTTTAATATTTGAATTTTCTCTGGGCCCCCCTGTCAGTGCTAGGCCCTTAGAATCATCTTAATCTACGGCTAAAAGCCAGCAGGCTTGTTGGTATGGCAATCACAGTGCATACAATAAGTGGTCTCTTGCCCCTATGAGTTACTGTTTACAACGGCTACATGTCAACATACAGTTTGAACATGGTCACAGTCTAAATTCCTTTATTCCTAATTTCACAAGGAGTGAAAATATCCCCATTGGCAAAAATAGTTTACGCCTAGGGCTACATGCCCTCCAAGTTTCATAGACCTATGTGTGATGGTTGAAGGCTCATTAGATACATCTCCTTGAGACTCATCTAAAATTTTGTTGACAAAAGCATCAGTTGCTGGGTTGCCAGAACAAGGAGGTTGCTTAGGATATATGAGCTAAGCTGAGAAGTCGGGCCTACGCGCAGGGAGTTTAAAGCGACCCAGTGTTTTGGTGTCCTGAGATTCTAATGGAAATTGCTCCAGAATGTTGTTATTTGTGTGTGTGTCAATAGGTGGCCCTATGCAACACATGGGAGATTGGGGGCTTTTTGGATGCAGCACATTGCAGCCCTATCTTCCACAAGAATTTTGTTTACCAGGGTGCTGTGGTTCGAAAACTGTGTCTGACCACTAATTGACCTATGGCTAAGCCACGTCCCTCCACTCACTCGGACAAACAATCGGACATTAGGGTGACAGGCGCTATGTCAAGTGTTACAGTCAGAGAGATTTCTCAGGAGGTAATTGATGGCTTTTGGAGACAGAAAGATAATATATCATCTCGAAGTCATCAAAAGGGCTTTAATTATGCACTGGAGGATTATATTAATAATTTTGTTATTGAACAAGTCGACGAAAAGCTTAAGTTACATGCAACAATGTAAGGGTCCCAGTGTAAAAATGATAAACCTTATCTCGTTGCCATCACCATTTCGGACAAGATAGACGTTAATATTAGTTTAACAAGAGCCCTTTGGACAACCACAGTACTAAAACTAGAGTATAAGAGACCAATGAACTCCCAGCAAACAAAGTTACATGATGAACAACGCAGCTAGGAGATAAAGTTGGGCAGAGACGCTGGCTAGCGCTAGCTAACTCTCGCTAACGTTAACGTTAGTTAACGTTGATGTTGATGTTGTGGTTAACGTTAGGGACGTTAAAATAACTTTCTGTTTCTTTCCAGCAAAGTGACAATATGTTGGCTCAAATACGATGTTGACTTGCCTTAGAACAGATGTAGACATCCTTGTTAATTTTGTTAACGTTCAGTTAATGTTGTGGTCTGTCTGCTGCATAACTTTATCCAAAGCAGACCCTTATCTCGGTTCTATTTCAGTCCTTACAGACCGCCAGAGGCAGTCGAAGACTAGTGGAATTCCCCATGCGCTCGCGCATTGGTCGAGAAAGTATAAACATTATGTCATCACGTGACCATGCCACCGCGAAGTACAGTATAAATACCAATAACGCGGGCATGACGGTCTTTTTCCCATTCTCGCCTGGTCTTGAGATTCTTTGGATTATACCCGGATTTATTCGTTTTGCATCGAGACATTGTGCAGCCGCCAAGCGAGCAGCAACAACCTTGCCCTCGAAGGCTGTGTCTCCCTCATCTTGACAGCTCCGTTTCTCTCTCTCAGGTGAGTAACGTTACTAAGTTTAAGTGAGTGTCCGCGTTTGAGCGGCTCCTCTCACTGTCTGCTTCTACCCTCATTTTCCGGCAGTTAGCGACTAGCCGTGATTAGCCTACTGGCCTCCTTTGAGTTGCCTTTATTGAATTTCATTATTTTTTTCGTTGGCTACGCTTTGTTTATCCCTTTGGGCTTTCGGGAATTTCTGTTTTCCCTTCACCCATTGTATTTGAGTGTCCGTGTGCTAATCGGCTCCACTCTTTTTGTTGCTTGTTCGAACGACCATTCTGCTGGCCTGTTCGAGATAGCTTGCAGTCAGACACCTCTCCCGGCAGCCTAATTGTTGTGCTGCTTACCCTACCGTTGCATCACCAAGCCTAACGCCTGAGTTGGAGCTTGGCTGCCATACTTTTGTGTCGCTTTCCTGCTCTTGCTTTGTCAAGCCTGACGCCTGAGTTTGAGCTTGGCTGCCTCATTTTAGCATCCGGTATTCAGGTAAGTACTGAGCGCCCTTTGGCTGCTATATCATTGTGTTGCTATCCTGCTCTTGCTTTGTCAAACCGGACGCCTTAGTTTGAGCTTTGCTGCCTCATATTAGCATCTGGTAATCAGGTAAGTACCGAGCGCCCGTGTCTGACCGGCTCCGCTCCAGTGTTTCACGGACTCACTTTAGCTACCGTTCACGGTGCATCAGTGGCGCTATATTTGTTAGCTGCTCACTAACTGTTCTGAATTGCAACACCATGGAGGCTGTTTGGTGTGTGCGCTGCAATGCCACCATGAATGTATTGGATGGCCATGATCACTGCCCTTCTTGTCTGGGCGTTAACCACTTGCGTGAGGCGTTAACCAATCCCTGCGCGGCCTGTAGCATCATGCCCTTGGAGATGCGGCGCTTGCGCTTAGCCGGGCTAGAGGCTACTTCTGACACTTCTCTCCCCCCCTCAGGGGTGTGTGCTGACGACAGGAAGAGGAAAGCAGTAGAGCCCCTTGGTGGCAAAACTAAAAAGAAAGCTTCCTCCACAGACATGGCTCGCAAGCTAGCTGAGCTGTCCTCTACTGTTGAGCAGTTGCAGGCCTTGCTCTATGCTCACCCAGCTCCTGCCGCCGGAATACAGGCCAGCGAGGGGCGTGCTCCACCCGCACCCCCATCTCAGCATAGTGCATCTACCCTCTCTCATGCAGATGCAGAAGATGCGCTCTCTGTAGCCGCCTCTGAATCCCTATTCACAGCTCACACTCGTGGTGATAATGGCGAGGAAGAATCAGCGGCCGGCGAAGAGGAGCATCCCCCTTCTCGCTCACACAGTGAAAGTGGCTCAGAGCCGCGGAGCTCTGTTTCAGCCGCGGCCACTTCAGCCTTACCCATCCAGGGTACGCTTAAAGTAGCCCTAGCCAGGCTTAAGCTGGATGTTCCACAGGCTACACCGGGAAGCTCTAGCCTCTTGCGCCGCCCTGCAGGGACCTCTGAGGAGCTCCGCATGCCACAGTGCCCTGACTTCACCGGCGTTCTTACTGAAGCTTACGGCATGGCCATGGCTTCTAGGCCTGACCGTACGATTCGTGCGCTTGCAGCGATGGTGGAGCCTGACACCGTTGGCCTTGGACGGATGCCCAATGTGGAGTCCTGCGTAGCCTCACTCATCATCTCTCCTGACGAAGCCTTGAGACAGGTGATCCGCTGCCCTAACCCAGAATGCCGCCGCACGGACGACCTCCTCGGCAGAGCTTACAGCGCTACAGCTTCTCTGGGCAGAGTTGGCAACTCTTTAGCACATCTGCTGCTAGCCTTGAACTCCTCTCTTCCACCCACTGCGGATTCGACAGTGGTTGAACTTTGAACGCCTCCCTGCAAGCGGTCGGTGCCATAGCCAATGAGGGTGGCCGAGCCCTGGGGCTCCTAGTACAAGCCAGGAGGCAGGTGTGGTTAGCGCAGTCTCCCCTCCCAGAGCCCTGTCGGAATAGTTTGAGGGCTCTGCCCTTACTTCCAGGACAGATTTTCGGACCGGCAGCGCAGGAAGCTCTTGAGCGCCGCATGCTTGTCTCCGAAACTCGGAACCGTCTCATCGGCCCCCAGCCCGCCTTTAGACGCCCTTCCCAGGCTCCTCAGACTCGGCGTCGGGATCATGCCCCCCGCCAGCAGGCCGCCCCCTTTCGGGCCCCGCCTCCCCGCCCTGCCCAACCTCGCCCCCCCGCCCCCCGGGGACACGCCCATGGCTCTGCGCAGGCATCCGGCCACCGGGAGCCTCAGCCCTTTAGGCCTTCAGGGGCTCAGTTTCGCCAGCGCCCCCCAAGGGTGCTAAAACCACTGCGCCACGACGCTGACTCCCTCGGGTCGCCGGCGGGACGGTTTACAAGGGCCCATCTAAACCGTTGGAGAGAAATAACCTCCAATCGTTGGCTCCTGCACACGCTTTCGGAGGGCTACCGTCTCCAGTTCCGCCGACGACCCCCATTGCATGCCACTGTAAGGCCCACAGTGGTCCGCAACCCAAGCCAGACGCATGCTCTTCGAGCAGAAATTTTCGAGCTCCTGCGGAAAGGGGCAATAGAACAGGTGGACCCTCAGGCCCACCCGGCCGGATTCTACTCAACCTACTTTCTTGTCAAAAAGAAAGATGGTGGGTTCAGACCCATCCTGGATTTGAGGGGTCTGAACTGCTACCTCAAACATCTGTCGTTCCGCATGCTGCGGTTAAAGGATGTTATTCAGGCAGTAACGCCTCAAGCATGGTTTACTTCAGTGGATCTAAGAGATGCATATTTCCATGTGCCTGTCGCCCCGGATCATCGGCGCTTCCTCAGGTTCGCCTTTCAGGGAAGAGTGTTTCAATATTGCGTCCTACCATTCGGCCTCTCTCTGGCAGCCCGCGTGTTCACGCGGTGTGTCCAGATTGCCCTAGAGCCATTACAGCGCCAGGGACTTTTGGTGTTACCCTACCTGGACGACTGGCTCCTCATTGCACACACCCCAGAGCAGGTGGCTGCGCACACGCGCCAGCTGTTGAGTCATGTCACAGACTTGGGCTTTGCCGTCAACTGGGCGAAGAGCTCCCTCACTCCATCTCAGTCAATAGAGTTCATTGGGATGAGCCTGGACTCCAGGCGGAGGCTGGCCTCCCTCACTCCAGCCAGACAGCGTTCCATCAGGGGCACCCTGGCACTGGTCCGCAGAGGCCGGTGCTTAACTCACCTGACACTGCTTCGTCTGGCGGGGCTTTTAGCGGCGGCAACATCAGTGGTGAGGCTGGGCCTCTTACACCTGCGCCCCTTCCAGCGCTGGCTGAAGGCCAAGGGCCTCTCCTCCGTTCAGCACAGGTACAGACACATACGCATCTCACGGAATTGCGTGAAGGCGCTCCTACCATGGCAGCAGGGACCCCTCCTGTCCACGGGAGTTCCACTAGGCCCCCCGCCAGCACGACGGGAAGTGGTGACGACGGATGCCTCCTTAACAGGATGGGGAGGGGTCTGGAACCACCTAGGGGTGCAGGGGAACTGGGACTTGGAGCTCCGCTCTCAGCACATCAATCTGTTGGAGCTGTTAGCTGTGTGGCTAACGCTACGCCACTTCAGAGCCAGCCTGAAGGGCAAGCATGTGTTGGTGCGGACCGACAACACTTCAGTGGTGTTCTTCATAAACCATCAGGGGGGAACACGATCTGGACAGTGTCTGGCCCTGACTCAGAAGCTCCTCACCTGGGCAGACAGGAATCTACTGTCTCTCAGAGCGGCCCATCTACCGGGGATTGCGAACAGCACAGCAGACTCCCTCTCCCGGGGAGCTCTGCGTGCAGCGGACTGGTGCCTCAACAGGGAGGTGGTCCAAATGTTGTGGAGGACGTACGGTATGGCGGAAGTAGACCTGTTCGCCACCCAGCAATCGTCACAGTGCCCGTCTTGGTTTGCGGAACTGGACGAACCAGGGGCCCTGGGCCAAGACGCTCTGTCTCACGACTGGCCCGCTTGCCTGCTTTATGCTTTTCCTCCTCTCCCCCTCGTCTGGATGACTCTCATGCGAATCCAGGAGACGAACTGCCGGGTCTTGCTGATAGCCCCGCACCTGCCACACAAGCCATGGTTCCCTCTGTTGCTGTCCCTTGTAGCGGCCCAGCCCTGTCCCCTACCGTGCAGACAGGATCTGCTATCGCAGATGCAGGGGGCCCTCTGGCACCCGCATCCGGACAGGCTGAAGCTCTGGGCGTGGCCACTGGGGTCGAGCTGCAGCTCTTGGATTGTTCACAGGGGGTTCGGAACACTGTTCTGAACGCCCGCGCCCCTTCGACACGCAACCTATACAGCAATAGGTGGAAGCTTTTTTCGGCCTGGTGCTCCAACCAGTCCTTGAACCCTTATTCATGCCCTGTGCCTCAGATACTTGAATACCTTCAGTGTTTATTGGACGCCGGTAAGTCCCCGGCCACAATAAAGGTTTATGTAGCCGCCATTGCAGCTCATCATGAGTTCATTGAGGGAACGTCTGTGGGCACGCATAGACTCATTACAGCTTTTCTTAAAGGCGCCTTTCGTCTGCGCCCACCAAGCCGCGTGAAAAGCCCACAATGGGATCTGCCCCTTGTTTTGGAGGGCCTATGCGAGGCCCCCTTCGAACCGCTTGAATCGTGTGACATTAAGTGGTTATCGTGCAAAACTGCCTTTTTGTTGGCCATAACATCCGCTAGGCGGGTCTGTGAGATTCATGCCTTGTCAATTAGCCCTCAGTGCATGCGCTGGGGCCCTGAAAACAGTTCAGTAACCTTGTGGCCTAACCCTGCGTTCCTTCCCAAGGTCATGTTGCCTCAGTTTGTAAATAGGCCTTTCTCCTTGTCTGCGTTCAATCCGGCATCTGAGCCGGGGCGTAGGGCTTTGTGTCCTGTTCGCGCCTTAAAGCAGTATGTTTCAGTTACTTTGCCCTGGCGGACATCCGACCAGCTGTTCGTTTGTTTTGGAGGAAATAACCGTGGCGCAGCTCTCTCCAAGCAGAGGCTTTCACATTGGGTCACAGACACGATATCTGTTACCTATCAGCGTCGGGGGCAGGCTGCTCCTGCACCCCTGAAGGGGCACTCTACTCGGGCTGTATCCACTTCCTGGGCAGCATTGTGCGGTGCTCCCTTGGATGATATCTGTTCAGCTGCTACTTGGGCTTCGCCGAGCACTTTCACGAGGTTTTATCGTTTGAATGTGGCATCGCCGGCCCTGGCACTTGCAGCTAAGCTGCAGTCTGTTTTTCCGGGTCCTGAAATGGCGTCCTCGTGACATGTTGGCATACGTCTTCCACTAGTCTTCGACTGCCTCTGGCGGTCTGTAAGGACTGAAATAGAACGCTGGTTACGAATGTAACCGTGGTTCTATGAAGGAGTGGAAGACCGCCAGAGTCTCTGGTCACTCGGAGTGGCGAGAATGTCCATTGAGACCGTCATGCCCGCGTTATTGGTATTTATACTGTACTTCGCGGTGGCATGGTCACGTGATGACATAATGTTTATACTTTCTCGACCAATGCGCGAGCGCATGGGGAATTCCACTAGTCTTCGACTGCCTCTGGCGGTCTTCCACTCCTTCATAGAACCACGGTTACATTCGT
>JAODXP020000022.1:22486546-22567785 GCA_027497455.2 Sardinella longiceps | reverse complement strand
TTAGATGAGGCTTGGGAAAAGGCAAAAAACACACCCTGTCGCCCAGCCTCTCAGAATACCTAGTGTCTGAGTTGCTTTTGGCCCTTGCATACCGTTTGATCGTTTAAAACTTAACATACCGTGAAAAAACATATAAAACCGAACAAAAACTGGCCAACTGCAATGTATTTCAATGGACGTGCAAGCAGAGAATGTCCGAGTGTATTGGGAACTATGCGCACTGTGATTGGCTCATCGCGTTCGGGGGCGTGGTTTAGCCATAGGTCAATTGGCTGTTGTTTCATGGACACAACTAAAGGGGCCAAAGAACGTGGTGGGATGTAGCTGACAAAGCTCATGACACATGAGCTATTTTAGTTAGGAATTCAGATTATGAACTTGTATGAACAACAGTATGCATGTGTGTTCACGTGTATGTACTGGATAACATAAGGATAACTGCATAATGAATCATTTTCTTCAGATGGCACAGGCAACTTATTATGTATCACTAGGTGGTACATCAATGTACAACTTTCATGAATTATTATAACAACTTTCTGTAATTCTGTTGGTGTAGAAAGTACTGACAGTACTTACAGTACAGTAGCCTACTGTCTTGCAGAATGGACCAAAACAATATTTTAACCTTGTTTATTACTCGTGTGTGTGTGTGTGTGTGTGTGTGTGTGTGTGTGTGTGTGTGTGTGTGCGCGCGCGCCCATGTGCGTGTCTTACTGTGTATATGTATTCCCGAACGTGACGATAGTTCTTGCGTCAATGTGTGTAAACTGTGCAGATGCATGCCATATTTGAAGACGAGGCTTTTTGAGCTAAAACGGGACTTTAAAGGGGAAAATGATAATGTCTTTGTAATCTCCAATGACATTCACACCGTTGATTACAGCTTTGACAGCCTTTCCTTGCTTTGATAAAGATCACTGTAAGAGCTTTAAATAACTAGGCCTATGCCAGCCAAGACACAATATATCAGTTTGGCATTTAAGCATAGAAATAAAGCAACCTAAAACATTCAATTAAAACGGAGGTTTCATTGTTGTTGAACATTTTACTGTAATGCATTGCTGTAAATCTAAACAGAATTTGGCATTCCAAATATTACTATTATGCCAGAAATAGAAGCTTGTTTTTTTTCTTTTTAGTGTATTTAAAAATGGCTGATGTGATTTCTTGTGATATATCTAGAAGGTGTGGCTGAAAATATGAGTCAGAACAAGATGAGAATGACGTTATTTAATCTGACATGCTGTGATTTGTTAATCTGTTGTTCAAATGGGGAAATCTCTTGGACTTCCCATCTGCTTTGTTCACTGCCCTGTCATCGCTCGACTTTCCCCACGCAAATAGAGCCACAGCCTGCGCTGAAGAGCATAATTCCATAGCCATCAAGTAGCGTGGCAAAATGAAAAATGTGATTATCACTATCAATATGTTTTCAAGCAGAAACTTTGCAACCTCTTCAATCTCAAGGGTCCTCATGCTCCCGCCAACATTTCCGATGACCCTTTTGCTTGCCCACTGTGTTCATGAAATGGACTGTTGGCTGTGATTAAGTAGATTATTGGGGGGTCACACAGGTGTCCGATGTAGACTGCCATTCAAGTAAATAAAAGTTAATAGAAAAGTTTGTTCTTTTCTCAAGTATGTGGTGAATACAGATGGAGGTCATAAAGTGTGCGACAATGTGGTGCGAAATGAGAGCTGTAGTACATTCTGAAACTGATTCATGGAACTCTTTATGTGATCTTGAATCAAAATGCAGTGCTTCAATCAAATAAATCTGAAAAGTATCAGCACACCACCGCCACCATATCCACCATCACCAACCAACTGAAAACACAAGACAAACATACACACAAGAAAATGCTGATGACCTAGCCCAAGGTTACAAATGTGTTTTCAAGCAAGAGCAAATGATGTAAGCTAATGATCCCTAGCCCTAAGAAATGCTAAGCATTTACCTCCTCTCCTCTCCTTTAACAAAAACAGCAAATGACTTGAGGCAGTTTTGTGAGAAAAAAAAGAAACACATTTTGTGATGCACTGATGTATGTACTATCTATTACTTCCTTTGCATGTTAAACCATTTAATGATGTCCTTACGATGTCTTACAATAAATAATTACAAGTAGGAAATGTTGTAGATATGTGTATCTCATAAAAGAATAAGAATAAAAAATAGTGTGGTGTTAAAATTCTATATTTTGTTCAGATGGTTACATAATTCAGACAGAATAGGCAGCAATAAAAACAATATTCAACAAAAAAGTATGAAGCGTTGAACTCTCCCTCACCACAGAATGTTAATCTTCATGAGGAGGTGAAAACAATGATTGAAGTAGAGGGGAAGTATTCACTGAACAGGAATGCATGCATGCAAGAATTGGCATACACGTGTGTGTGTGTGTGTGTGTGTGTGTGTGTGTGTGTGTGTGTGTGTGTGTGTGTGTTGAGGGGAGGGGCACATTAACTGTAAATGGAAACATTCAGTTAACATACAATATTGCATCCCTCCTTTTTGTTGCACTGTGCACAAGCAAATAATGATGATGGCCAATTAACGAACCATAAAATTCAATCTGGAAGAGGCATTAAACATGGAAAAAATGAAGTACAGTAATTAAAGTCTCTGTGGCTTCTCTGTGGTGATTAGAAAGATTTTTGTTGGCTATATTACATTTTCAATCAATCGCTAAATCAATTTGAAAGCTCTCTTCTTCCTCTGTCACAGAATATTCTCTCATTGCTTTCATAGTTACTCCAAAATGGAGTGTTTATCCTAAAAATGTACTTGAAGATCCTAGTTATTTTCACCGTATTTAGTGGTATTGTTTTATTCTGTTGATAATATTTCAGAATCTTCAGACAACAGCGTTGTTATAATTTTAATGAAAAAAGCTAGTATATGTAAATCCTATTGCCTTGACTATACAGTACTGTATATCATAATGCAAGATTTAATACAATATAGTCCTATCTTAAAATTATTATTTTAAATTGTTTCACATTTACTTTTTCATCCTCAAAAGGCTAATGCCATACTCTCTTATAAGGACAATGAAGTCTTATTGCCACTGCATGCACAGACACATGCTATTTTAGAATGGTTATACAGTCCTAAGTCCCCTATTTATGCTATTTCGTAGTATCAAGTTGAGAATTTAGAAATGGGGCGGAATCCGAAATTGTGTGATTTTTAATTGTTCCCTTTCTTCTAGGAAAGCGTTTCAATCATGAGTTGGAAAAGACCTCCCTTTGGTAGAGTGTTCAAATGCACACAGCTCACACACACACACACACACACACACACACACACACACACACACACACACACACACACACAGACAAAAAACCTCAAAATGGATTCACAAGCTGAGCTGGAGGAGGCAACTGAGATGGAAACCCCAACCCAATTCAACTCCATTTCTAACTCAACAAGAAGAGAGAGAGAGAGAGAGAGAGAGAGAGAGAGAGAGAGAGAGAGAGAGAGTAATTGAAAAACTGCTGGAGAGATTTGCTAAGCAAATTATTTTCAATGTACTGTATATATCCAATAGCGATACAGCTAACAGCGTATCTCGATGTTGTATGTGTCTGTGTGTGTGCATGTCTGAGTGCATGCCTTTTTGTGTATGTTTGGGTGGAGGGGAAACAGTTTATGAATTGTGTGTGTGTGTTTGTTTTTGTTTGTGTGTGTGTATGTAACAGAGTGCTCTCATTCATTGTATTATTGCTGCAGTATACAGTCATCAGCTCAGTCACTTCCCGTAGCGTTCTTGGGTAAAAACACACAGACCATTATAAGCACTGTGAGCATCAGTACACCATGTACTGACTCACTCAGCACAGTAGAGTCAACTTGTTAAATCTTCAAAATTGAACCTTATTTAAAAGGATTTTTTATATGTATTGTATATACTGTATATTAATACGGTAGGCTGTATCTACTATATACGTTAGACATTCTTTAAAGTATAAAGGTATTGAGAGAGTGGACAGATTTAAGTGCAGATGGCAATAAACAGAGTTTACCAATGACTCAGAGTCTGATTAACTATCTACGTGACGTCACAAAGTCATTATCTTCCAATAACTCATCTGGGTCTCAAAGGCCTTTTCTTGCAGAGACGCCAATTAAGGGCTAGGATCAGTAATGCTGGTCGTGAAAACAGCTCCTACCTTCACAGATTCCATCATACCTCAGTTGTTACTTGTCTGAAAAGATTGCATTTAAGAACAACTCTTCTTTCTTTCCTTTGTTTGTGTTTGTGTGTGTGTGTGTGTGTGTGTGTGTGTGTGTTTTGTGACTTTTTACTTCAATGTGATGTCTTGTACAATTTCCATTTCTCAGAAACACTTTCAAAATGTTGTCACCCCTGATAAAGACTAGTACAGTGGAATTTAAAAAATATATATTTTATGAATTTATTAATACATTATTCACCTCACAATGAATGAGATTCATGAATGTGTAGTCCCACCTCAGACAAAGAGGTTTATTTGGAGATAAACAAGAAACACGTCCTATTGGCTAGAAAATATGATAAATAATAATTTAACGGAATCAACCAATATTCTACTTCTTAAATTTTTGTTGGTCAAGACAAATGATTAGAGGCCGGTTATTATTATACTGGTTAGTCAAGTGACTGATTATAGACTTGCCTGGATAATGACCCATGTTTAGCCTGCCTCCATGCAGGATCGTAAGAGAGGCCAAACATTCCCCAAAGGAGGACAAAGGAGACTTCCAGAAATCACCAAAGGATCTCAAAGTCTTTAAAAAAAAAGCCATAAGTGACCCCTTGTGAGCAGAGCTAGTCAAATACCAGGAACAAACTGAGATTCCATGCATTTGAGATCTTATTCTGCTGGAAGTCGTTATAATAAAATGCCTTTTATAGATAAACACTTTGACAATCCAACCATGACAGCAGGTGAAAACGTGACTGTGCAAAGCAAAATATATTTAAAGTATACTGTATATGATATACATCTTATATGGGCCCAAGCTGATTTCAGATGAACAGAGGATAGCTCACTAATTATTAGATGATTTTTAAAACAGTCTTTACATTGCCTACCATATGTTTTCAGCCAACTTTACCAGGGGTGGCAATAACCGTGGATGATGCTGTAGACTGTAATTCTATTATTTCATTTAAGATGTATGTGTGTGTGTGCATGCGCATAGCACTTTGAACTGCCCTGGTAAAAAATGTGCTATCTACATAAATGTTGTTTTGCCTTGCCGTGTGTGTGTGTGTGTGTGTGTGTGTGTGTGTGTGTGTGTGTGTGTGTGTGTGTGTGTTTGTTCACTTGTTTATGTATGTGGTCAAGAGGGAACAGGTACTACAGGTGAGAATGCTTGTAATATGGAAGTGAAAATGGCATGTCCTCAGCAACAGTTATTCAAGCTAGTGCATTAGATTAACCTCCACTTCATAGCCTGGTGTGGTTTGTGTCATTTTTTGCCACACTAGGTGGGCACTGATCTCGTGGAGTCATTCCTACCTTCATAGGAAACACTCCAGGTTATTTATTCATTTGATATTTCAAGGATATTTCCCTGTGGAACTGTGCATATCAAGTGTATTCCATTGCATCTCCCCGCATGCGTCACTTATAACATGAGCAAGGTAGTTGAAATGTTGCTGTGTTTTCATGAACACACACACACACACACACACACACACACACACACACACACACACACACACACACACAAGTATATCTCATTAGATCCCTCTGTACTATGTAAATGTTATTTACTATATGCCACAAGCAAAGCTGCATATCTTGTCACAATATAAACACTGTAAGCATACACTTTAACCTTCCCTCATTTATCCAATTTACCATTATGTGCACACCCACGATCCCACACATCACACACACAAGCCACAACACGCTAACTTATGTTAAGGATTATCCTGCAAACACACAATGAATTGAACAAGTTGTAGAAGCCTAATCTGTGTGGACAAGACCCCAGAATATTTGACATTTTCTTATTGATGATCATAGATAGCGCAGTATTTATGTACTATCTATGGACATAGAGGGAATGCATACACTGCAAATTCAACTAAAAACATGTTACGAACAGTAAGACTGATATAGTCTGCTGTCCATATACACCTTCTTCGAAAAGCCTACTATGGTAATTGATCCTAAAGCATGAGAGAATGCAGTTAAAGATTTAACTGCTTCTGGTAGCCCCTTGCACATTATTATCTATGATGCAGATCTTACTGTGAAGACATACCAGGCAGGTCTGTGATTTTTCCCCCCATAGCTATTTTCTTTTTTTTTTTAACAACAACATGAAAAATTTTACTGAACAGATATGGTTTAATTCACTTTCAGTTTGATTTGACATGGGGGGACCACCCTGAAACTGCAAGTGTTCTAACTGTGTAAAGAAGCAGCAAGGGTAGCCAAGAGAACCTTCAATCACCCCTTGATAAACCACAGATGTCTGATGTGCTTTTAAGTAGTGACACCATTAAATGAGATGCCAGATACTGTATCAGATTACAGTACATCACACTGTAGAGTCAGTAAATGCATAGATGTAAAAACATATGTAAATGTAAATGTGTAAGAAAAACATGAACTGCTGCACTGGTTTGGGACTCATCCAAGTATGTCTCAGTTATGCAAGACTTCAACAACCACACGAGGTGACAGGCCCTCACTTGACTCTTTTAATGACTTTAAATCCATGTGTCATTTTTCACACAGAAATTTGCACACTAAGTGAACATTTGCGGTTTGCTCAATTAATTCATTCACATGCCATGCCATACACTGAAGCGGCTCTCTAATGCACGCATGTTTACCACACACTCTGGTGTCGTAGGAGAATGGTACTATCATGCACATATGATGAGAATGGATGAGGATGACATGCAAGGACGGAAAACACATCCAACAACTTTGCACGGGTAGCCGATTGAACTGTTTCAGATAAATATTTTCTTTAGGCATAGGGACTTGACTAATACAAATAAATGTAGCTGACTCATGACTGTTTTTGTGTTTTATTAGCTCTCATAGTATTTCCTTGCCACTGAATAAAGACATTTGTCCAAGTTTTCCTTTGATGGGGCTGTTTAATATAATTCATAATCTGATTATATTTTGAAAAAATATTTTTTGTTTATTTATTAAGTATAATAATAAATTGAGTTATAGTGTGCACCCAATCCGCGCTACAATAACATAATCTATGTATAAAATATATAAAGAAGTGAATAATTACATATCGGCGTTTAAACATCCGCCGATTGGGGAGCTGTCCATAGGGTTGTGGTGCTGAAATTGTAACGCGTATAGAAGGAAACAGCAGCTATTGAAAAGTGACGGAAATAGCCAAGTTTTCACGTAAAGGAAACAAAGCAAGTAGAAAATGTTTGAAAACTTGGCCTATATCTGTACAGAGATACCAGAAAGTCATTATTTTCATGAAATAGACAACAATTACAATGGTCAACAAGAAACTCTAACATAGAATTCAAGAAAATGTTTTTTGTTTTTTTTAGTAGCCTACAGTTTGACCATATCAAATCTATCAATGTTTAGCTTAGGCCTAATTATCATGAAAGGCACAAATATTCTGTCTCAACATGGCTATAGCCTATTTGCAAATGGGCCTACACACCTTTGGAATAAGGCTTGTCTTAATGTAATGACCTTTCAAAAATATTATTGTTGGATTAAGCAATGTGGTTTTGATAAGTTCATAAATCACGTGCTCATGATGTAGACTGTCATATTATGTCATTGATGGATACAACGAAATTATCTCAACGGAAGTTTGTTTTCGTGTGTATAGGCAGGCTACAAGTGTGACGCCATTTGCTGTCTGCTGATGAGTAAAAGGAGGGTGTGACCTTCTAACGCCTCCAAATTCCTCTGGCAAAACGTTAAAAATCTGGCATCAGAAGCTTGCAAGTAAGTCAACGCAAACCTACTTGGGCGAGTGAAAAGCTCCTATCACACACCTTGCTGAAGATGAGAACCCACCAATGTCCCAGCGGAACCTCCCACAGTTCCAGCAGCAACGGCAGCAACTACAGTACGGCCAGCTCCGGGGGTCTAATCAACACCATGAGTTCACCGAACAGCGCAATCCTGACGCTCGCAGTGGCTTTCCTCCTCTCCGCCTTACCCCTTTGCAAAAGTAAGTTTGACACCTGTTGCTCCATTCAGACAGTAGCTCTGCATTAGGAGAAAAAGCAAAACGGAATGTTGTCAGAATTAGCAACTATGCAAATATGCATGGATTTTATGTTGTGGATCTTATGTTGCTTATACTGTTTCAAATAGCCTACTTCATGTGTAGTTTAAAAGGCCGTTCTGCATTTAGCATAAGATAGCTGATGACATGTGCCTTGTATTTGATGCAGTAGTTATGCAGGAGTAAGCCATCCTCTCTCTCTCTCTCTCTCTCTCTCTCTCTCTCTCTCTCTCACACACACACACACACACACACGCACGCACGCACGCACACACACACACACACACACACACACACACACACACACACATCTCTCCCCCTCTCCCTATTTCTCTCTGTCTCTCTACCAACACCTTTATCTGGAGATCTGAATTTTGTATGAGGGGCTCAAGAGCAAATTATGAACTTGTAATCAACTTAAAGTTGGTTTTGTATTTAAAGTTAATTAAGACTAATTAAGTGATATTCAGCATTGGCTGGGGGTGTCAGAAAGGAGGGCTACACCTTACTGTTATATGAGATCTTATGATTTGCTGCTCTGCATTTGAGCCAATTGTTCTTTTGGTGATTGCTGTAAGTGCAACTGGCTACTGTGTTTAGTGCCCTATTGCCCTATTGCCTCATTGTGTAATAGTGACATGTGCCCCACATGATGTGTTTCTTTTTAAGGTGAATATCAAGTGTTTCAGTGCAAGCCTTTTATCAGAAGTGATGTTTTATCAGAAAAAAACATGCATTTTCTAAAAGCCAAAAAAACAAGCGTAATGAAATGATACTTTGGAAAAGAGGAAAACCAACATAACCAACAAAATCAATATGTCCCTGGGTGTACTGTATGATTGCTACCTTTGGGATTGTTTTTTTTTTTTTTTTTGCCACAGACCATGGAATATACAGTTCTGAGATAGTGAAGCTAAAAGACCATTTCATGCAGACCCCACTAATTTTTATTACAGTGTTTTGATCTGTTAATGACATTGTTTCCTTTCTCTGAAATCCCTTCCGCTGTGTATGTAAAGGTTTCAAAGCTGGAAAGGGGGATGATGTTTGAGGTGATTTAATTGAGACAGGGACTATGGAGAGATGCACATAAATGTCAGGGAGAAAAGCAGGTTGATTAGGGGATTAACAAAGATGGCTCAAAAATGTGGGGCGAGTAAAGAGAAGAGATAGAAAAGCTTTCCCTGTTTTCTTGCCATATGCAGAGAGATAATTCCTGGAATCTCTAACCGAGTGAAAAACAGTCAACATCGCTCTTGTTTCTGCAAAACAATGAGTTAACAGTTACAGATTTTTTGTCACAGAAATTTGGAAATAGACCTACACAGACCTACACAGGCTTTACACAGACTTTAAGGGTTTAGTGCTATAAGTCCAGTTAATTCACTATTTGGGCAATTCCAGTGTTATGGAGGTGACATGCATGCATGCATTATTAACAAAATGCCACATAACCTTCGCAAACCTAGCAATATTTCACAATTTTGTTCATATTCTTATGCAAAGTCCATGGCTAAATATAGGCAAACACAAAAAAATGTATATCATGATTTACATTATAAGAATATGAGCCTTTCAATTTGCATTATGGATGTGACGAAAAACGGACAAACTTTTGAGAGAGAGTAGTTTTTGCTGTGAAGTGTGTGAAATTTCTAGACAAATGTAAATATTACTACATTCATACCAACAGGACACCTCAGTAAAGACAGAGAAAGACTTCATTTCAAATGTAATGTAAAAAAGTTGGTTTTCATTGAGAGAAATGGCGTTATGGATGTGACATTATGGACGTGACGTCTGGAAAAACCTTCCAAAACGATACAAAACAATTGTGAATGGTGGATTTTAACCTGCACGACAGAAATAGTAATATAACAATAAAAAATAACCGATAGCATTGCAGTTTTGTGTGTGTTATCACCCACTTATGCCCATTATAAGCCCCTCCATAGACTTACATTATAGCTGAATAGGGTAAAAATTTTAACAAACAGATATCCTTTCGAAACTTGCTCAGTTGAATATTTACATCGAGACGATACTTTTTTGTATTGCAAGTTTTCTGAAAGAATTTGTATGTCCATGTAGATGAGACTTGAAGTTTTAAGGTGAGGTTTACTTTTTCATGGAATTGCCCATATATATATTTAAAAACCATAGATGTAAGCTACCATCTATCATATTTTGCTGTGTTTAGACAGAAGTGTCTGAAATGGAAACAATAGTGGTTTTCTATATCACATAGGCTAGCATTCACTTCACACGTACATTATCTAAATACATCATTATAACATACTGTTGGTCAGTCCTCTACAATAGTAATCCAATTGGAGCTATTGACAGTTGTATCTAATGCATTTTTGTTGTTTTGTTTATCTTTCTGCCACATGAAAGGTGCGCCAGTTGTCCAGCAGAGACCCACGATAGACTATGACCAGCTAGTAAGCCAGGTAACACCACAAATGCTTTTTGCTCATGCCACTCTTATAATTAAGACATGTTGTGCACATTTATCTAGTCCTAAATTGTACTGGTAGCTTGGAACTGTTAATAAACTCGGTCACTGCTGCCCCTCTCATCCTTAGGTAGATGATATCTGCACATCCTTCCTCTCTGAAGACTTTCCCGACAGGGTAGGGTAATTTGCATGATTTAATTTGATGTTGAGTAATTGAATTCACATCGATTTGTAATGACAATTCACATTTTCTATGGGTTGTCCCTCTTTTCTCTCTCCCTGGCTTTTAAATGGTCTTAAAATTACTCTAGGCACGTGAGACGTTGGGAGAAGTGTGTGTCTTGATGTTGGGAGCTTTGCAGAAGGCTCAGGTATATTATTTCCTCCACCCTCTCAAATATATCTGGGAAACATTGTTGTCATTAGTCACTTGAGCTGACTATTTTTTGATCTGGTAATGCAGGATTTGACACCAAGAGATAACAGTAAAAGGGTAAGTCCACCCCACTGACATTCAAACATGTTTCAGCTGTACATTTGAACAGATACTAGATTGCAGCAACAATGTTAAATTCATGACATCAATTGTATATCTGTAAATCTGTGCACAATGTGATTTGCTTGTCTGCAACCAATCTGTAATTAGGGGTCCAACAGAGAAGATGCTGCAAAGCTGAAATTGTGATAGGCATAACAAAAGCTATGTTGGAAACTTCACCAGCTACTCTGGCACATGAAATAACAAATGCTATATCCTCAAGTTGGTGCTGTTAACAATGAAGTTTACACTTGAAGGTGTATCTGAAAGGGTTTGGCCCTGATTGTCAAAGATTTGTCTGTTTCAGAATCAAATTTCAGGTTGCGTCAAGTAATGAGTTTCATACTTTTATCTTTTGATCTTTTAATCTTAACAAATGATAGTACACTCACCACCACATTCTGTGGATGCACAGCAAATTTTATAAAATTCAGTCCTAAGGGAGGAGTGTATCAACTACGACATGTCATATCTCATCAACCAGTGAGCATCTTTTAAATTTGGTACTCTTGTAGCTGGTCTCATTTGAAAACATTTCCTAAGGATACAGTCATCACTTCAGCAGTTTATATTGATTGATACGAACTGCTTGGACCCCTCTCATTGCCATTTACAGTCATAATTTTTGAATCTGTATATGCAATGCGTATATAGATTGTACATAACATATATGTGTTTAATATACATATGTATCTGTGTATATTGTCCTGTACATATGTATGTGTGTTCATATATGTGTATGTTTGTATGTTTTATTTATGTACTGTATGACGTCTGTGTCTGTCTGTGTATAGTTTTTATTTCACTATGCTAAAGCAAGAGCAGATGAGAGTGAGAATGAAACGGTAAGTTGATGACTGTGCAGTCTGTCTGCCTTTCAGCTTGATCTCAGAGAAAAAAAAGAAAACCTTGCTTCCTAAAGATTCATACATAGAGAAACACAGCCAATTTTTGTTTTTTAAATCATTTGCTTTCTAAATAATTTAAGTATTCTATTTTAATTTGCATATGAATATTATTATTTATTTTACAGTCTGATGATGAGAAGATTTTGTTACTTGGAAAAGGAAATGCTAAGAAGTTACCAGCTTTAAAGGTTATTTACAAAAGTCTGCCTGCCCTTGCTTTCTCGCATGGAATTTAATTCTGAAGTGCTCTAGTGAGAAGTGCTTTTCCAGAAATCTGAAATTTGTCTTTTTTCATAATCTTATAAATGAAGCAGTGCATGTTCTTTAAGCAATACTGCAGTCCAGAGTCAACCAACCCTTAACCCTGTTATTTAAAGTTTGGTAAACCACATAACAAAATCAATACCAAAACTAACTGATGAGGGCAATATGAAAACCAATTTTCCTGTGTCCCATTCAGTTAGCATGACAAATTCAGTTTGCATTGTATACATCTCTTAATCCTACTGATAGCACTCATCAACCTTGAACCGCAGACTGACTCTGGACAATGCCTTTAATGCAAACAGAAATTGACCAGTGTAGGATAAAGAAACAATATGACTAAATACAATTCATTTTAATTTATTCTAATTTGGAGAATAAGAGCAATCAGAGGATGAGCAGGAGGGTGGATTTTGAGGGCTGAAAAATGTCTAAGTTGAGATTGAATGAAAGAGTGAATGCATACAGTATGTGTGCACGCATGACTGACTGAATGAACGAATGGGTGAATGAATGGATTTGTATGCTTTTAGAGCCGTGGTGGGTATGTGTGTGTGTGCATGCTATCCTCTCTGCATCCAGCCGGCCGCTCACTGACGGTTAGAGCTGGTGTTCATGTTCCCCATGTATTTTCATGTCTGTCCATCTCTGTGTTTGTTTGTTTCTCTATCTGTTTGTCCGTCTGTCTGTCTGCCTGTCTGTCTGTCTGTCTGTCAGTTTCCCGTGCTGCATCCACTGATACAGCTGGTTTCCGGCATCCCTTCTCAGAAGCAAGTGAGAAGAGCTGCAGCAAGAGTATGTACCTCACACATCTGTGTTCTCTCCACTCCGTTCATCAGTCACAGCTTCTATTACATCAGACAGATGTAATAAAGTCCTTACATGATATCTCTGTCTTACATTAATTATCACAGTAGAGTTGTATGTGCAGCAAGGCAACATTAATGGACTCATATCACAGCAGACAATTAGGCTCAGAAAATAGCAAGGAATGCTTTGTTGTTACTAATGGCATCAGTTAAGATTGTAGAATGTGACTGGACTAATAACACCTTGCTTGCCTGTTTCCTGGACGTTCTGAATTCTGGAATGAAAGTCAAAATGGCTGAGATGTCGTCAAAATGACGTTGATTGTAAATAAAATCAAAGGAAACACTTTATGGGTAAACTAGTTAGTTAGAAGTCTTCCTGTTTGTGAAGTGCCTACAGGGCTGAGTGGGTGGGTGAGAGATAGAGAGAAAGCTAGATAGAGTAAGAGATAGAGAGAGAGACAAATAGAGAGAGAGATTTTATGCACCTGTATGTTTTAAACTTGAGCGGGTTTCTTTAAGGGGACATTTAGTATTGTACCTTGTTCTCATATTCAATTGTCAAAAATTAGATGAAGCGATATTTCCAAGATTTCCATATGAAAGAGGGCAGAGCCATGCCTCATGTTCATGATAGCTTTTTGACCATGCACAACCTCTCTTAATTCATCGAAGCCAATGTAAAAGTGGTTTTCCATTCGATGTCTCCTTCAAACAAATCTTATTCACATAGAAAGCAAGACACCTGTATAGGATTATATGCAGGGCTTACTTATACCGAGCCATTTTGTGTCCGCCATGCAGACGCACATTTGATACAGCATCACTCAGTGTGCAGAAACCCTCTCTGCACTAACCGTTCTTTTCCATTCGGATGGGCGATAATTAGCGGCTAAAATTAGTGTGGCTGAGCAGCACAGTACCTTTTGACATACTGTGTTTTAATGATGATGTCATTCCATGTGCTGCTATTGGTTTCCACAGTGTGGTCCAACACATGGTAGTGTTATATAGGACTTGTTTATCCACAGATGGAGGTGAGTTGTTGAGAAGCTTTCTGCTAACTGCTGTGTTGAGCTTGTCAAACCTGGTCAATCTACCCCCATAAAGCTAGGCTACACCAGAGGGAGTGGACACAAACAGTCATTGCTTCTGTTACTATGTTACAATGCTATTATAGTCAATTAGAGTATTAGGCTTCATAAACTGGATGCACAAGGTATTTAGGATTCTGGTGTTAGAGTAGATAGAGTAAGAGAGAGAGAGAGTAGAGCCATTAAAACAAGATGCCGTTCTGCTCCTTCTTAAACCAGCTTCTTTCTCTAATTGTTATTAAGGGTGCAGAACCACAATAATAGAGATGTGTGTTATAAATATATAGGGAGTGTTCCAAATGGCATACTTAATTACATTTTTCCCCCCTAATAAATAATGAAACGGACTAACTAAAAGTTGTCACTTTTGGCTTAGATTTAATTCTGACATTTCCCTGTCTTTAAACAAATTGCATTTCTTCACTCTAGATTGTTAAATGGGACATAATACTTGTATTTTATTTTGTATTAAAGTAGTAGTTTCGTAGTTTTGAGTTAAAAAATCTGCTTGTTTTTCTCAGAATGATGTTCAGGGACCTGGAGGAATACAGAGCAGAGGATACTTTCTTTATCGGGTAAGATCAACTTTTTGGCTGAGATTTGTTTATATTAATTCCTAAGCACTCTCCATAATTCAAATACATTTTTGTCCAAATGGATATACAGTAATTGCTTTCCTTTTAACAATCCTTTGAAATGCATCTTTTTTTCACATGCAGCCAAGAAATGGAAGAAGATCTGCAGAATATGTGTAAATAAAGGCAGCAAAAAGGTATTAGATTTCACTTGGGTTGCTCTTGTCTCTGATAGGCTACTCAATCATTTGCTTGATAAGAAGTGCAATGAACAAAGTATGCTGTAAAATACAATACAAAACCAAAAGCTTTTAAAATGATCTAGTGATGAAAAAACAACAACAACAAAAAAAACAAAGATTAAAAGCTTGTGTGTCCATCAGTTGTCACCAGCTGGACCCACTGCACAGACCTGACCTGAGATCCCGAGGGAGTCATGGCCTTCCCTGCAGCTCCCCTCACCTCTCTCCCTCTTGCCCCCCATGACCGCTGTATCTGTCCGCTGTGCTGTTGAATGTACTCAAGAATTCTCCAAATAAACTTCTTTTTGACCCCCAACTGTTTGTGTAAAGCTGACTGTTGTGACAAAGCTGTCTGTGGAATTAAAAGCATCTAGAAATAGTCCCTTATTGTGGTGGTATGATTTCACCATTCAGTCCCAAGTCAAGAGAACTTGAAAAAAGAATGCATGTTTGGGTGTGAGAGAGAATTATAAATATAGAAATAAATTAAGAGAAATAGCCTATTAAAAGTAATTAAAATTAAAAGTAATTTCAAATGATGTGTTAATATGAGCGTATGCACAACAGAATAATCAGCCTATTGTAGAATGGTTTTAGAAAAGATGAATAGTATATAGACCAGCCACATAAGACAATTTCTTTGTCGTGTTGACCTGGGGCAATGCCGTAGCAAATGTTAGGAGATCCTCAATATTCTTTGCTTTTGGATGGTCTCAAATAGACTAGCCTATTTTAGTGAGCCGCATGCAAGATGAGCTAGGCCTAGCCCTATTGAGTCCGTGTACGAATCATACAAATTTTACAAATTATACAAATTATACAAAGAAGACAAGTGAGCTAAATGTTCACATTTTTCCTTATTACTGCAATACATTTGTCTTTCCTGTGACAGCTCCACTCTAAGTAGTCCAGAGATAGATCTCCTGGGTCTCTCCAATCAGTTTTAAGTATTCAAGAAAGTCTATTGGGTGAAAGATGAGACGTCTCAAAGGCTCAAAAAACAAGTCAAATTAGAACAACTTATGACATGGCTACCATGGCCTGGATAGATGAAAATCCTCGGCAGTCCCCTGTTAACCTACAACTGACCGAAAACTCGATCACAACCTAGGCTATATTGCCACCTAGCGTTTTTTAAACACACTTTTTCTTGAGAGATAGCCTATAGCCTAGAACTATTCTATTTCTATATTCTACGTGCGGGTGCAGGTGTGTCTGACCTGTAAGATATGGCCCTCAATGAATTCTTAAATTGTTAGTAGTTGATGTTTACGGAGCTCCAATGATGTTGGTATGACCACGAGCAATTTGAAGGACTTTAAGTTGAGGGGTTTCATCTTTAGATGTCGCTGTTTCTCTTCATATCAGCTCCAGCTGCGCTTGTTTGTATGTTGAAACCCACTAATGACAAGTTGTAGTTTGTCAGTAGGCCTAACAACAACAACGATAGGCCTACTGTTTTTTTCCCCCAATTAAATAAAACATATAGGTAGGCCTTCCCTAATAGACATGGCCATATAGGCCTAGGCTAGCCTACTTCATCAAAGAAGTAGCGTAGCTCCGTAAACGGGCTCTGGTAGCTCTTTACACATAGGCTGTCTAAGGTTAGTCTGGCAAATTAACATTTTGTACAAATTCTTAGATGCATAGTTATAGATGCAAAGTCCAAAGTGCAAAGCACAGCATTCTCACTTGTAACGCATTTACTTCACTCTCCCATGTGTTGGCATTTTATTTGCTTTTATACTTTTATCATGAATAAATATTCTAAAATCTAATTGGTCTGCGATGTGGCTAAAAAAAACACAGGTATTTTGTAGCTACACACGCACAGAAACGTGATTGGACGAAGTTTGTGTCAGTTGAGACAAATGCCGCCCCTCGGTTTCGCGCGCTTCTTTCAGTCAAGCTTGGTTGCCCTGCGCATTTGACCTAATTGGCATTCAGCCAGAGGAATGAGCGACACATGAAGGCCAAAGATTGGGAACATTTGTGTAACAAAAATGTGACAGAAAATTGGTTTTATAAATAAAAACACGATGTTCCCACGTGTTATTAAATACAATGTGCTAAGAGATTATTTCTAACTCATCAGACATAGTTTAGTTGGACAACATATAATTTCAAAACATAGTCAATTAGAATAAGAATTGCCCACTGGTATTATAAATTATTTGGCTAGATGTCTATTAATATCTATAGGCCTACAAAATGTTTCAAGATTAAATTCTGTAGCCTATATTTGCATTTCATTTAATCGCTGATTAATTTTGTCCCGCTTTATTTTGCGATTCATGCCATCACAATTATTCGCAGTAAAACGCTTTTATATCGATGTTCGTGGCAAGACAAGACATTCACGCACGTAAAAGGTATGCCTGTGTTGTTCCGCCAGGTTGTATACTCATCCGCTCTTGCGCATGCTCTTTGTGGGTTAGTTCGAGCTATAGGCCTTGGCTGTTTTTCTAACTCCAGTTCAACCCACCGCGCAGCCATCTAGCCTACTACCAAAACAAGGAGCACTGAAATCGTAACAATCGGACTACAGACAAGGTAAGAGCCGTTTTGAAGACGTGCATCATTGTGTCTATTTGGAAATAGCAATTGACTCACTGCCCGGATAAGTTTATTGCAAATATGACCGAAACGAGAGTATACGATGCTGTTTTTCTATGCTAGCTAACGTTACGCTTTGCCTAGGAAGAATGCGAAGGCCCGGTGACCCACATTCGCTCTACCCCGGTGAGACAGGGGAGGGGACTATATGGTGCTACCAAATGTTTTTAACCGGTTGAAAGCCCGCATGTTCTTCGTGTTTTAAATGACTTTGGTGTTAGCGGTAGTGTTTTATTTCTCATTTCGCATTTTAAACTTTGTTGCTATATTTAGCACGGTTAGCATGCAGTGACCCCTGATTTGAGTGATTAAACACGCCGCTGGTTTCGGGTGCGCATTCGCTGGATGGAAAACTTGCGCCTCTTCTCCCGAACAGATCAACTGGATGTATTAATCAGTCTGAAAGGTGACTTGCGTTTTAAATCTGAAAAGGTGACGGCTGACATTAGTTGTTGTTTTTTTCTGTGCAATCACAAGCTTTCCCGGGGATTTGGACACCACGGGGAAACCAAATCCAATTTAACCACACCATTTTTCCAGAGACACTGCTAGAGCAACCTGTAGCAGAGGCGTCAAAGCTAGCAGGGATCCTTCAAACGCTTGCGACATCGGGTCTGTCTTAATAGGCTATATTTTATTTGCCGGCTGGTAGGCTATGTTTGTGACAATGCACGGTTGACAACTTATAATGTTTGTCTTTGTTGGGCTAAATCCTAGTCTTGCCAGGCTACTGCAGAGGAAATACCGGTTAGTCATTCCAGCGCCTGTAACGTTAGGATACAGGATCATGGTTGTTTGAGGGTTTCCAATAAGCCGGCATGATATGAATATGTTGGATTTAATTTCGCAGAATGGAATTCATTTATAACCTAGTCTTGCGTGATGTGTGTTTTGTGACTTGTATGTCAGCCGGCAAATTCTGGACTGTTCGCACCATCTTGTCATATCGTGTTTGGAGATCACGTTCATTTTCATGCTATGAAAACAGGACAATAAAACGGCTCTCTTGCATTTTCCTTATCGCTTGTTTGTGTCCATGCGACAATCCTCTCTGATCTCTTGTAAATAAGTTGAGGAATAACCGGCATTTATGGTTATTGATGCTGTGAAGAGCGCTGCTGTAAGTGCACAGTTCGAACGACTGTATGCCTCCAAGCTTCAGCATTGTTGTTGCGAATATATTTTTATTGCACCGAATTGCTGTTTTATCTGTATGGCCGACATGGCTTCACGTGCAGGCAGAGATTGATAATGTCATGTGTCACACAGTTCATGGGCTATTCTTACCAACGCTCCCCTATCTCCTCACAACATCTAGAAGCTTGTAAAAAATGTAAGGTATTCGTCTTCAGACCCTGACATCGTCCTCAAGAAATCGGAAACAACTCTATGACTTTGTCAACAAAATTAAAGTCACCAAAACGGCGACTTTACAGTCGATCTTTACAAACCAGTGTCTAAGTTTTCTATAAGCAAAAGACTCTGCCCAAAACATGATTATAGTATGAGACACTTCCTCCGTGATGGTGAACTGATAAAGGCGTTCTAAAAAAGCACTTAATACAGCCGTTGCTGCCTATTTACAACATTACTTTATCTTGGTGAAGGTATGTCAGAAGTTAGTAGCCTACGCCTTAGGTCAGCTGACATAAGCCACTGGGGACACAATCTATATCTTTCAGTTTGTGTGTGTGTGTGTGTGTGTGTGTGTGTGTTTCGTATTTCATATAACCATAATTAATGTCATGGAGGAAGAGGGATACCCTGACTTATGTCTTGTTTCTGGCCTACTAAGGCCTTTGTAGATTGGTTAATTGGTACTATACTTCCTTTTTTACCATTGCTGATTACTAGAGAAGTGTCTGTGTGTGAAAGGTGATCACGTTGATTGTCCTTGGCCTGTTTACTGGCGACAGGAACTCCCAAACTGTGTGTGTGTGGTGTGGCCTGTGGTGGACCTGCCCTGCCTAGACGTGCATCCTCTGGCTTGTAGCTGACGCTCCAATATCAATCTCAACCTCTGGACCCTCAGTTTCTGTGTCTCCACGTCTAGAACCCACTATTGCCAAGTGTGTTATCTCAGGGCGTAGCCCCATACAACACACACACACACACACACACACACACACACACACACAATTTTATGAGAAGATGTGGGATGTTTAGAAGGAATGCAATTTGGGTGTCTCCCCTTAGGCTTACCGGGAGCGCACACAGGTGAACATCAGTTTTGCAGAGGAGTGCTGTAATTACTCAGGCGAAAATGGTCATTGTCAGCCAATAATTGGCTAATTATGCCATAATTGCTAGAGCAAAAAGCTTTTTTTTGTCGCCTCTGCCACCGCCTAATGATGATGACGCTTGCAGTCCTCAAAGGTACAGCCCCAAGATGTACTTCTGAAGAATTCATATCATTGCCCACATTTGCAGCTTGAAAGTTCTTTAGAATAACACTAACTGGGGCTGGATCTTAGATATTATTAGCCAATCCCAAACAACACGAGTAGCCGTAGGTCATTGTCAGACAGCTGAGCCCCAAGGCTGATAAAGATGACGAAGGTGGTTAATGTGGATAGTAGTGCAAACATTTTTTATTTCAGTAACGGTGGGAGAAAATGCAGGCTGAATATTTCAGAGTTGAGTTTAGGTACTGTACATGGTTAGAAACGAAATATGACCCATAGCATGTTGTTTCCAAAATGGCGTCCAGCTGTACTGCTTAATGTATGGAACCAGCTTTACTATTTAAATCATGTAGCTTTGGATGTATCATAATGCCAGAATTGTAAGATGTGCATTTAGGCTAAACGTTTTAGAGATGAGATTTGGTGTAGAGTGGAGAAGTGGTACAAGACCGTAGATGTGTGCAAGACTCATAGACTGTGGAGTTAATTCCAGTTTGGGTTGTTAATGTTTCAGCACCAGCTGCCTCACTTGAGTGTTATTGTGTGAAGTTGCCCTTTGGTGGTATAAATGATAGAATAAGACATTGGTGTAATATGCAAGTTAATTTGTGTCCTGACGAACATTAGTGGCTTAATGTTTGCACTTCCTTCAGGACCTTTATTAGATTTTGTTCATCTGTATGTGGGATGCAGGGGTGGGTGATGGAGACGCGAACCACAGAGGAAATGGCTTTTTAAAGATGGCGGCTCGAGGACAGACTGAAGCCAGCATATGTGTGGGCGAAGCTGTTACTTTGTGCGTTTCTTCCAGCCTGACTCACTGATTCGCCACCCTGGCACGGAATATTAGGTGTTTGTGGACATGGAGTTTTAATTTTAGGTGTATGTGGGTTAGCTGCTTGTGCTCTCTCTCTCTCTCTCTCTCTCTCTCTCTCTCTCTCTCTCTCTCTCTCTCTCTCTCTCGACTAATTTGAACTTGGCAGCATTAAAAACATGGAAAGAGTAAGAGAATAATGGCTCCAACAAGTTCTGCCATAAGCTTACTCACAAGATGCTTGGCCTGTGTTCATATCAAGTAAAAAAAAATCTAGCTAGCAGCACTTCAAAAAATGACATTCTGTATATTTAAATGAATAACAAATAAACAAACAAGCAAACAAAAAAACAAAATAAAGTGCATGTATCACACCATTTTTGTCATGTCACTGGATCCTTTCAGTTGTGGCATCTCCTTTGTGGAGACAATGGAGGTTAGGCATGATGGATATGTCGCTAAGGATGGCTATCTGTTCAAAGGTTAGTGCCTGTCAGCTCTTTGTTGTCACCTTGCCCCAACCTCTTTGCCGCGGTTAATGAAAGCAGAGTCTGCGAGTTTCATTGATCACTGTCCCCTTAGAGGCATAATATCCTCGAGTGCTGTCAAAGAAGCAGAGTGTCTGTATTTATTTGAACTGTATGTCTTTTTTTTTTTTTTTTTTTTTAAATGTAGCATTTGTGGACACAGCGCATTGGATTTTTTTTCTTTGCATCCCACCAAAAGTAAAATGCATGCCAAATCAGTTCCGGAAAATTATGTTGTAATTAAACGTCAATGAGTTTTTCAAAGGCGAAACGGCAATGTTTGCACAGCTGGAACGTTTCATTCCTGAACCGTATGTGACGGCCAATTGTTTAGTCTGCACCAACTCTCAAATAGCCCCTTTGTTTTGGATGCTGAACTGTGCCTTGAGTTTCCAGACGGTTGTAGGGTATGTTTGTGTTTGAAGGGTTTTTTGTGTGTGTATTCCATTGTGGAGCTGCCTGGACCACTGGTTTGTGTCAGTGCCTGCATGTATAGGCAAGATGTAGTACTCAAGACTTTGTCATGCCTAGTTGTAAGGCTAGCTCTTGCTTATTTGAAGCACAATTTGGCACACACACACACACACACACACACACACACACAAATTGACAACAACTACAGAACACACGGATGCTCTATGCCTATTCATCACGAGCTGATGTCCGTCGTTCTTGGCGTGGCCAGCCATTTTGGGTCCTAAGGCTGAGGGCGCCATTGTTGGTCGTGCCCATCTGGAACCAAGGCAGCGGTCCCACCGGCTTGACTCAGGGTCCCTGGGGGGGGCAGGAAGTGACTGGAAGGCGGTGTGCGCCCCCGGGGATTGTGGGAAGGTGTGAGGAGGGCCTTATGGGTGCCTGGAGGCTGACTGCTTCCTCCGACGACACCCCCGCCCTCCATCTGCCTCAGTGGCCTTGTTTTTTTGGCCAGCGGAGCAGAGGCTCCTTCTGATTCTGTGCGCTTATTTTCTCCTCCCATACTTAAGCCAGCTATGTTTGCTGTGCCGAAACATCCAAATAAAATGGCAACAGAATGAGAAGAAACAGCCCTATTGACCTAATATCAGAAACGCATAACATGGTAGTCTCTGAATTCAGAATAATAGAATTCTACTGTGTATGCAATCCAATGCCAGGCTGGTTTACGGTTTGTGACTGTTGTTACAGTAAATGCAACTCAAGGTCATGTAGAGCTGTGTTCAAGACGGCTGATGTGATGTATTGTGAGGAGTAGATGGTCATAATAATTATTAACAGTAGAGTGAACTCCTCCTCTGAGGTGAGATGTTTGGCATATTGACAGCGTGGGAAGGTCTCTTCTGATGGAGGTTTATGTCTGGAGGTCTGAGTGTATCAGAATTCCCCAAATCCCAGTGAACTCAACTTGCTGCGACACGGGTTGAATTCCAAGAAAGCTGTGTCGTAATGTTTGCTGATCCATTCTCTATCTTTGTGTGTGTGTGTGTGTGTATGTGTGTATCGATCATGTTTTTTCTGTGCACAACAATTTCACTTTGATAGAGGAATTGAGTTTGAGGATCGTAAGGTAAAAGGAGCATATTAAGTTCTAATAGCTTCCCAATAGGGTCATGTATGAATTTGCTTGGCAGATCTTTTGACCGCAACCTTTCAGCAGAATTGAATACTCGACCTTTAAGATGTTTTCATCAACCCTCAAGGTCAGAGGTCAATCCTCTCAATGTGTCTCACTGAACACCTTGGTCAAGAAAACAGATGAAGAGATTACAAGGCATTCACTGAAGGGTTTTACTAAAGAAAGCATTGCTCTTTGATTAGGCATGAATCATGTGAAAGGGGGTGGGAGGGTGTATATGTCATCTCCTCTGCCTTTACACCCACATTTGTCCCTGTACAGATGGAGGTCTTGTGTTTACATTCTGGGAAATTGGCATCCAGACCTAACCAAGAAATTGTGTGTGTGTGTGTGTGTGTGTGGTGTGTGAGAGGGGATGTGCGTCATTGTTGAAGAGGTTAAAGTATTGGGTTTATGATAAGACAAGAGAAGAAATTGTGTCAGAACATTGCTGTGTGCAGGTCCTAATGATGGAGAACTGTAAATATGTTGTTGTTTTTTGTATCACAAGTGTGTGTGTGTGTGAGACAGAGTGAAAGATCTCGGTGTTCTGGTGCCGCCCGCTAGCTTCACCAGAAATCCCAGAGGTTCTGATTAGAGATGAATCACAAGTAAAACATCTGGGTCATCCTGAAGCTCACATCTCTTTGTCACACACAGACACACAGACACAGACAAATGCACTCACACTCACACTTGGATGCTCTTGTACAAAGATATTCGGAAGCCTAACCCTGACAAGATGGCACCAATACAAAAGCTCTTGCTCACCCTGACCGGTTGATGGGAGCTTTCGGCCAACCTACACACACTCACTCACACACACTCACTCTCACTCACTCACACTCTCACTCACTCACTCGCACTCATGCTCACTCATCCTTAGCCTACAACTTTTTCTTCCCTAAAGTGGTCCCTCCCTCTCTGAAATTGTGTGTGTGTGTGTGTGTGTGTGTGTGTGTCTATTCGTCCAGCTCTCAGGTCTTTCATTTCCTCTTTAGACCTTAGCCCCAGAGAAAGAGGGAGGGAGAGAGTGAGAGAGAGACACAGAGAGGGAGGTAGACGGGCGGGGTGGGGTGGGGTAGGGTGTAGATTTACTCTCTGACAGAAGCTCCCTCACTGCCATCTCTATTACTGTCACGGCCATTAAGCAGTCAACCTGTGGTTTTAGCGGTCAGGGTGCCGTGAGTTGTGTTGACTACAAATAAATAAATAAATAAATAAATATATAAACAAACCAACCAAAAATGGCTGTTGTCTTCTCACTGAATGCTCCAGCACTGAACATTTTATGAGTGTTTTATGATCAGACTATGGCAATTCATCTTGGTGCTGTGCATCTTTTGAATTCAGGTTATAGGCTATTTATTTAATAGCTCCTTATTGTGTAGGCTAGCCTTACAAACCTCAAGCTATTTACAAAGGACATGCTAGTGTCAGTGATGGGTTGAATGTTGATTTTTTTTTTTGTGTGTAGCCTCAGACCACAGTATATACTAATGGCAGCGCAAGTATGCTATGTGGGGTCTTTTGGTTCCATTTTATCTTTTCCCACAACACAAAACAGTCGGCCTCACCCCTTGGATACTGCTGACTGAGAAAAGTTCTAGAGCTTTCCCTGATAATTGATAGAAGCAACGTTACATTTTCCCCCGTAAACTGAGTTGACTCAGTGAATTCATTTGTTTTCAGTGTTAATTGTGTTTTATAATGCATTTGAAGTGGTGTGCATGTGTAGTGTTTGTCCAAGCTGTTTCTTGTTTGGGTGCTGTGTGATGGCGGTGTGAGTTGCGATGACTGTGGAAATTGCCATTACGTGAGCAGTGAAGGACACCTTAGTCACCGGTGTTATAAACAAGATGCACAATCCATTGTGCCCCGATATGTGAGCTTAGCTTCAGTGAATGTTAGGCTGTGTTATGACGTGAGCTGGTCCGCACCATATGGTGGATAGTACAGATAAAACAGTTGAAAGGTGACCTGGGGTCTGTCTCTCATAGCCATGGTTGCTAACTAACATAGTTGCATTTACATTTTCCTAAATGATTAGCTATGCTTTTGGGGAAAAGACGGCAGATCTAACCAATGTCGTTGAGGTTTTTTTTGCCGTTGCTAAGCAAATTGGGAGGAATGGGGGGGTGGTTGGTCGGTGGTGAGTCATGTCAGTCAGAGCCTTTACTCACATGCCCAACTTCAGGATAAAATCTCTGACCTTCTTTGTCTATCCCTTTTGGAATGGGCACCCATTTTGAAGTGGTCGGTTGATGGGCGAGCTGACGAGAGACGAAAACCGTTAGTTTGCCAAGGCTGTTTATTATTGTTCCCTGGACTCAGTATGCTCATGCAGGACTCTGATTGGTTGATGTACGTGGCTGGCTTTGGGTGAGCATGGGGTCGCCACGGTGATGACCTTTAACCCATTCTGAGGATGGCCTCAGGCAGTAGTGCATTAGAAGAAAGATGGTGGTTTGTTGGTCTGGCTGCTTCTCAGGGTCTGTTGTTGTGCTGACTGTGTCAATAGGCTTGAGGGAATGCTAACAGATTACTGCAATTGGCTTGAGAGAACTCCTGCAGATTTTTGAGGCCCAAGGTCGCTAGTCTTTCTCGCATTTGTCGGCAAACAGTCTTTTGAAACCAAGTAGAGGTGTGCGCACGTCTCATTCCATTTGTGTGGCATTATCGAACAAGTTGGAACAACGCTTTGTGGAATCACCTGAAAAGCTTGTCCTCTATTCACCTTCAACCCAGCCTTGGTTTGCAGTTAGCTGTAATGTGAGAAAGGAATTGGCCTCTGATTTAGGTCTAGCCTCTAGGAATGTGATGAATGATGCCTGCTTGGTTTTGAGAGTGTGGTAACCTACGGTACCGAATACAATGTTAAAGTGATATTCCACCATTTTGGGAAATATGCTCATTTTCCACCTCCCCTCGAGTTAAACAGTTGAGTCATATATTTCTCCAGTCCATCCAGCCATTCTCTGTGTCTGGCGGTAGGACTTTTAGCTGTAGCTTAGCATAGATCATTGAATCAGATTAGACCATTAGCATCTCTCATATTGTCTCTCCTACAGGTCTCCTACTGTCTTGTTCAAAAGTGACTGTGAATTCTGGTAGTTTTGCTGAATCTTCTGTAGTTGAAAAGTGTACCAAGACCAACAATATGTTATTTTCTAGCCTGCTATGGCATGGAACTAATCTCATTCAACATATGAAGGGACTATTTTCTTGTCGTATCAGCCCAGAAAATCATTTTGGGTTGGTGTTTGGACAAGTTGCAACTACAGAAGAGTCAGGTGTTAATTTGGGACAATCTCGGAATTCTTAGTCACTTTCACAAGGCTATAATAGGAGAGAAGCTAACAGTCTAATTTGATTTAATGATCTATGCTAAGCTGGAGCTAAAAGTCCTACCATCATATTCAGAGAGCGGCTGGATGAACTGAAGAAAGGTAAAACTCAGTTGTTTAACTTGAGGAGAGGTGGAAAATAATTGTATTTCCCCAAATGGTGGAATATCACTTTAAGTGAATAAGAAAGGGAAAAAAAAACATAGAAAATTCTTTTGATAGACTTCTGCTGAGTCCAGTTGGACAACAAATATCTGTCTCTGTAAGCACATTTTAAACAACAACAACAACAACAACAGAAGACAAAGTGAATGGCATGGCCAAGGTATTTTGTATCTTGAGACTGTGGAAATTATCCAGACTATGTCTCCCTGACAAAGGTCAGTCACGTGTCTGTCTGTCTTTCTATCTTTTTCTTTCTCCTTCCTTCTCTCTGTCTCTTTCTTCCTTTCCTTCCTTTCTTCCAAATTCCCCCTCGTTCTTGCAGTTAGTCTCACTTTGCGGTGATTGAATAAAACATTGTACTGCAGAAGCCATCTGCTATTAATCGCATGTAGAAGTGCTTTCCTCTGGCTTTTTTTCTAACACTACTCTTGTGTTTCAGCACGAGAGAGAGAGAGGTTTGTCCCAGATTCTTTTTTTTTTCCGAGTGGCATTTAGTACACAGAGCACAAGGAGTTGTTTCCCTCGCCTTTTTTTTTTTACAAAGCATTTCCAGGCCAAGCTGAAATGTTTTCAAGGCACTCTTTGGAACCGCTTAGTTCTGTGTAGGCCACTTTTATTCAGATGTGCACAGAGGTGTTATCACTGCTTTGCGTAAAAGGGGTAATATACTTTTTATATATATTTTTTTACATTGCCTTAGTTTAATTAAGATAGCTTGTGCATGGAGGCGTTGAAGCTAAGGCTTCACACCATAAATCCAGGGACCCGGGTTCGAGTCCATTTCCTGATCCCTCCCTATTTCTCTCTCCCCACTCATTTCATGTCCATTCTCCACTGTCCTATCTGAATAAAGGCAAAAAGCCCAAAAATAAACCTTTAAAAAAAGATAGCTTGTGCATAGCCACAGAACTGGCGAAATTGCATTTGGAAAGCCAACCAAGAAAGTATAGGCTAATGTTTTCTGGATGTTTTTGTCCTGATGCTATTGATCACCCTTTACCCAGAAGTGTTTTGTGTGTTTGGCTAGGTTTACGGTGTAGAACATTGTAGATTATTTGCTTACATTACCATTCAGGTATGGGTGTGCATGCCACCAGACACAAGGCATGCGTGTGCTCTGGTTTGCATGCTCTTTATCTGGCTTTGAGCTCTACAGAATCTACCTCGTTTTCCACAACTCCCAGCAAGCTTGCCTATCTTACCCATGAAAGACTGAGAGTCTCTCTCTCTCTCTCTCTCTCTCTCTCTCTCTCTCTCTCTCTCTCTCTCCTTCCCTCTGCCTCTCGCCTCCCCCCCCCCCCACAACATGTTCTCACTGTCTAGTCATCACACTGACCACAAAAAACAAAACAAAACAAAAAAAGCGTCCTCTAACTATTGGCAAAACTCACCACCGTGGCCCAGAACTGAAGGACCATAACCATGCGCCTGACAAAAGTGTCATCGGGCTCTGGTTTAGTTTCGCGCTCCTCTGCCAGAGGTCCTCTGCATATGGAATGTACTCATCTTAATATAAAAGCTGGCGCCGCGCCACACTCGCTGGGTGCATGACGGCCCCTTTATAGACCAGCATGACGTCTTTGCTAAGAATGGCTTCTGCAGGCAAGCGCCAGCTCCCTTGGTGCTGCTGGTGGTAGTGCAGGGGAGGTGGTAATGAGGGGTCGTAAGCTTGACCGCCGTCCGCTGAGGTCCGCCCCAGGAAAGGGCAAGTGGGCTCTACTGGGTTAGGCAGGAGGTCAGGATTAGAGGTGAGAGGTCAGATGGTTGGCTGACCTTTCAGGGCGAGGTTTGTAACTTGTTCTCAAGAGGTGAGGTTAACAGCTGTTCTGTGTGTGTGTGTGTGTGTGTGTGTGTGTGTGTGTGTGTGTTAGAGATTGCCTATCCAGCTGTCAGGAATGCTCTAGGTCAGGCCATGCCTTGATTGGAGAGTGGGCTGAGCCCTGTGCTCCTCGAGTCCGTCCGCTTTTGGGTGTTTCTCACAAAAAGGCCAATCCTGATGGGAATTTTCCTTGCTAATCCAGAGGGGGTTTGAATGACCTTAAATCGGGTGGACATTTTTAGCATGCTTCTGCAGAGCGTGTGTGTGTGTGCTTGTGTGTGTGTGTGTGTGTGTGTGTGTGTGTGTGGGTGGCTCTGCAGGCAGAGCAGAGCTTTGTGGGGATCTAGAGGGAAACGGATCCCAAATCCAGCTCCTCTTGGCTGCATCAAAAGCGTTTTTTTTTTTTTTTTTTTTTTTGTTCTCAACCCAAACCCGCAGAACTGCAGTCTGCACTCAGCAGTTTTTTTTTTTTTTTGGCGAGTGGCATCCTCAAACGAGAGCACGCGTGTCTGCGGTGCGTGAAATGTAAAGCACTTCTGAGTGTGGGCAGAGTGGCAAAAGTGTTTCACAAATGCAGTCCATTCCTCCTTCACTGGTAAAATGGCGTCGTCGCCATCCTCCTCCCTGTGCTGTTTAAGCTCTCCGCAGTCGATGCGACCGCGCAGTCGATGGGTTGCCGGGGTCCCTCTGATGCTTTCCTCGGTCTTTGGATCTCACCACCACCACAGAGACTGCGGCACCTTCTCAGCTCGGCGTGGGAAGTAAACGGCGTAATTACCTCTGGAGTTCTGGCCCTCATTCATCAGATATTCACTGACTCCGTTTCCATTTATATATTTATTTGCTACAGGGGCCTTTGATGTGCAGCTTGTTTCTGGCTGGAAATTGGGGCATATTTTTTGGGGTAAGGGGGGGCGGGGGTTGTGCTGGTACTAGGGAGGAAATATGAATATGAAATATGATCTGGATTTTCTAATACTCCGGATGATGGCTCTATAATTATGAATGCACACACAACTAGCAAAAGCATAGAAAGTCATTATTATTGTTATTTAAATATTATTTTTTTCTAACAATGATAATTTTGTAGGAGTGTTTCTGTTAACATGCAGTGTGTTTGAAAATATGTCCTTAAGGTTCAGGTAATAACGTCTTTATTGTTCTGCAGTTTCTCTTAATTAGAGTGCAAGAGCAAAGATAAGAGAAGGAAGTGTGTGTGTGTGTGTGTGTGTTTCAAGGCAGGTTTGTTCAAGTTCTTGATGAGATTTTCAGGTGCACCCAAATGAGTTTTTGTGGCTGACTTGGAGTAACCTTTGCTCATGGCTTGTCTCACGTGCTGCTGAAAGTACTTGCGCGCGCACACTCACCTGCACACACACTAGATCTGATCAAAACTTGCATCCATTGATCTCGCTTTCTCTTCAGCTCTTTTTTTTCTTGCATACACACAATAATTGAGCTCCATATTTTCCCCTTGTTGTGTGTGTATACACACACACACACACACACACACACACACACACACACACACACACACACACACACACACACACACACACTCTTACTTGCTCGGTCCCACCCGCCCGCCTGCCCGCCCACATCCTCTGTGATCCCATCATCCTCAGCATCCTCACCCCCCACCTTCCCGCCTCCCCAGTCAGGCCCTCAGCCCCACTGACCCAGTTGGCCCCCGCTGCCTCCTGCAGTTGGCACGCCATCCCGCCCCTCCGCTCCCCTCCCCTCTCCTCTCTCTCCTCCGCAGCAGCAACAGCAGCAGTAACTGCATGAGGATCTGTAGCAGCAGCAGCAGCAGCAGCAGCAGCCGCCTCCGCATTAGTAGCAGCAGCTGCCGCTGCAGCCGAGGCTCAATCCGAAGCGGAGTTCTCCGCCATGGGGTCGGCTGTGTGTTGGCAGCTGCTGCGCCGTGGGGCCTGGCTTGGCTCGGCTCCGCCGTGGGGACCCCGTGCCAGCTGCGCCGTGGGCCCCTGGCCTGGTGGAAAACCGCTGCTCTGCTCAGCCCTGCTCGGCTTGGCTCTGTGTGGCTGGGCTCTGCTCTCAGACGTTTTCCTGTCTGCCGACCGAGCGGGGGGGAGGACGGTGGGGATGAGGGTGGGGGGGTGCACCCAAAACAAAGGGGCCCTTGTGAAAGTGTGTGTGTGTGTGTGTGTGTGTGTGTGTGTGTGTGTGCGAGAGAGAGAGGGGGTGGGATTGAGGGATACTCTGGCTGTCCCTCTGGAGGAACTCTGGCACTAAGGGTGTTTAGATGAATGTAAAGGTGAGCAGATAGGCTCCACTGTGGGGACTGGTGGTTCTGGTGGAGGTGGTTGCATCGGTGGTTGGGTGGTGGCTTGGCTGATGGGTGCTGAGACTGGGACCTTGCTGCTCCATCCAGCACAACACTTGGCGCTGCACCCAAGGCTGTGGAAAGGAAATTGCGTCTGGAAGTTTGGAGAGCCGTAAAATGCACAAGCTTGAAGTCCATGTTATTTTCCTCTCACTTCAAAATAGTCCCTTTGCTCACTATAACTCTTTGACATTATAATGTGTTTGGTGTTTCAAAATCTCAGTTAGATTCCAGAGACCTGAAATTAGCACCAGCCTCCAGCCAAATGCTTGTAAAAGTAGAATTATGACTTAAAATAATGATTTGGGCTACTGTTGAGTGGTCGGAGAATTTGACCATTAGCCTGTCAGACCCTATATATTTTCAAAAATCATTTTTCAACCCTGGTTAGATGTGTAGGTGAGATTTATGAGTGAAGGACTTTACAAAGAGATATGAAAGAAGAAATTGTCTTTCTAGAGGCGTGGGAGAGGGATATGATACGACTGTTGTGACTGTGAGAACTGTCTCTTTTACAAATCTGCTGACTTGGAGCTCTTTACCTTGTGTTTGTTTTCCTCCCCAGTGTGCATGTGTGTGTGTGTGTGTGCGAGCGTGTGTGTATGAGCGTGTGCGCATGTCTTTCACTGTGAGCGTGGCTATCACTGTGCCTGTGTGTCCTATTGCCCTGTGAATGTCTACAATGAAACGGTACATTGACACTTGTCGTGTGTGTGTGTGTCTGTATGTGTGCGTGCGCTTGCTTATTTTTTTCCCTGACTGCACATTTCACAGGTTTAACAGGCTCCAGGTTTTAACCGTCGGCTGCCGGCCGATGATGGAGGAGTTGCCATGGTGACAGCAGCCCTGCCGTCCCCCCCCCTTCCCTCTCGACTTTCCCGCGCCCCACCCCCTTTTTTCTGCTGTGTGGTGACACTTTAAGTAATGGACGCTGCGGTAGATCCTCCCCGGTATCCTCGCCTGTCTCCTTCACCACCATAACTCAGCCCTTCTTCCTCTGACAAGCCAGCTAGGCTAAGCTAATAAGCTATTCTGCTCCATGCTACGCTAGGCTAATCCAATCAGGCTTGTTCACAATGGTGCCATGTTGGGATGCCCTTTGTGTGGAGAGCATTCTTGTTCAGCAAGCTTGTTTTGGTTGCAAGTGAGCGCTTCCACATTAGTTCCATCCCTCCTCTTCCCTTTAACTTCTCAGGTTATCGGTTTTTGAAGTCAGCTTTTAGCTGTTGACTTGTTGTTGTCTTTCTGCTTGTTCGCCTGGTCCTTTTTTCTACAGACAGTGAGCCTCTGTGTTGCGCCTGTAGTCTCTGATGATCAAAGGCTTGGCCTTTAGAGTGAAACCTCTCTCTCTCTCTCTCTCTCTCTCTCTCTCTCTCTCTCTCTCTCTCTCTCTCTCTCTCTCTCTCTCTCTCTCTCTCTCTCTCTCTCTCTCTCTCTCTCTCTCTCTCTCTCTCCCTCCCCCCCCCCCCCACCTCTCTCTCTCTCCCCCCACCTCTGTCACCCTCTCTCTCAGCTCACTGTGTCCCTTGTGAGGGTCTTTTCTCTGGAGTCAAGGAGCGGGTGTACCACTACTTAAGAGTGCTCTGGGTTGGTAGGAGGGGCGAGTTTTATCTCCTCAACGCACAAGGGACCAGGCTCTTGAAATCCCCTCAAGTTCCTTGACTCAACCATTAGTAACATACACGGAAAATGACGCAGTGGGATTCTTTGATGTAGAATGGCTTAGGATGTGCTGCACTTTGAAGTCACATCTCTCTCTCTCTCTCTCTCTCTCTCTCTCTCTCTCTCTCTCTCTCTCTCTCTCTCTCTCTCTCTCTCTCTCTCTCTCTCTCTCTCTCTCTCTCTCTCTCTCTCTCGCCTATAACCCCCCCGCCGCCCCCCCGCCTCCTGCCACCACTCTAGAATCAGACCTTTGCTTAGTCGTCTGGTAGGGAGGAGAGTGATGGGCGCAGTGGAAGTCATTGTGCTCCTTCCCAATGCCACAAAGAAGGATTTTCAGGGGCTCTTTAGGAGTTACCCTTCAGCAGCCTAGCCTAGCCTAGCCTAGCCTAGCCCAGCCCTTGGTTCCCAAATTAGCTCCGGTGGGCCCCGTTTATGTCGGGTAAAGGGCTCATCTGCGAAGCACACTTAGCAGTGCCTAAACATAGGACGTGATTTAAGATGCAGCCAAGGAGGCTCTCTGAAGGGGAAAGAAGGGGATTCTCTGGCCCAAGCACCAGGGGCATCACTGTACTGACTGGTGGTGTGTGTGTGTGTGTGTGTGTGTGTGTGTGTGTGTGTGTGTGTAGGGGTGTTTCTAATGCAGGCTGGTGATACCAGAGGAGAGAGAGAGGGTGTGTGAGTGAGTGAGAGTCGCCGCAGTGGAGGAATTCAGTCTTGTCTATTTTTACTCCGCCTGGTGCGGGCGGTTGCTATGGCGTCGCCGGCGGGCACTGTTGTCATGCCGGTGTCTGTGTGTGTGTGTGTGCATGCAGAGGCGTGCAGAGGATCTGCTATATTGTGTGTGTGTGTGTGTGTGTGTGTGTGTGTGTGTGAGAAAGTGAGTGAGTCACATCCTTACTGCGTTGACCTACATCCGAGAGAACGAAAGAGGCGTTTCATGCACACACACACAAACACTCTTTGCCAGAGTTGGGTGTGTGTGTTTGTGTTTGTATGTATGTGTTTGTGTGTGTGTGTGTGTGTGTGTGTGTGTGTGTGTGTGAGTGAGGGTGTGAGTGAACACAAAATGGTGTGATAATGGGTGTGCTCATCTTGAAATCTTGTTGAAAGAAAGAGGTGTATTAATGACAAAAGACATTGACCACACCTCTCTCGTGTGTGTGTGTGTGTGTGTGTGTGTATGTATGCGACACCCATGCACAAAGTGACCCCAATCTTGGGACAGAGTGTTGTGAATGCAGGAGAATTAGCTGGTGTGTTCAAAATGGAAAAATGGACAGAAACATGGAGAGGGGGGGAGGAGAGAGCAGGAGAGAGTGCGAGGTTAATGGCGAACGAGTGAGATACAAAAAAAAAAATCTAGCAGAGAGACAGCTTGAGAAACTCCAGAGTATTAGGGATTCTCTGTGCATTCGATTCCGTCAGCACTATTTGTAGGGTATATGGAAGAAGAACAGAACACAATGTGTGCGTCACGCAGCGATCAAGCATTTAGCGCGACGCTGTGTGTGTGTGTGTGTGTGTGCCTGGGCCGTTTGCACGGCCGTGAGAGGAAGACACTGTTCTGGTTCTGAAGACCGGCAGGAATCTGGTGGGTGTGGAGATTAATTAGCTGCAAACCAGCTGCCTGCTTGCTGCCAGTGTGTGTGTGTGTGTGTGTGTCTGTGCCATAGCTTAACTCCCAGCGCTGTGACTTAGGCACTCACAAAAGGGGACTGTCATCCGCAAAAGCTCTCAAAGCAGGTCATGGAAATGGCCAGTGCAGATAATCCACACGCATTTCGTTTTCTTTCATTCGCTTTTTGTGTCTTCATCTCTGTTGATCGCTCTCTTCCATATGCTACTGTTTTGTGTGTGTGTGTGTGTGTGTGTGTGTGTGTGTGTGTGTGTGTAGTTGGTGGGGGGGTCTCTTGATCCCTTGGTTTCTTGTTTGTCATTCACATTGTTTGTCTTTAAGTTTCTCACTCTTGACTTCTCTTTCTTAGCCTTTATCTTTCTTTCCTTCTGTCTTTTTGCATTGTGATTCTCTCTCTCTCTCTCTCTCTCTCTCTCTCTCTCTCTCTCTCTCTCTCTCTCTCTCTCTCTCTCGTTCTGTGTTTACTGCTTTCACTTCCTCCATTTTGGGTGCTGCGGTTGCACAGTGCATTATCTCCATGTCCGATTGGCCAGAGGGCTCAGGCATTCACCCGCCCACTCTCTGATTGGCTTTTGCCCCGTCTCACTGGTGAGCTGCTTCGCTTCCTGATTGGCCAAGAGCCCTTTGCGATGAGCCGGGCCAGGCTCTGATTGGCTGTGGCAGGAAGCGCTGCCTGTTGAGCGGTGATTAAGGCGCAGTGGAAGCTAGTGGAAAGTAGGTCATTGGGTCAGCGGGTCAGTGAAGCATCCACTGACATCACGGTTACAAAACCGCTGCCTGCCAGCGCTGCTGCCTCCTCCTCGGCAACCGTGGCTCTGCAGGAAACCCAATGGCTGCTCCACTTCCTTTCTCTTTCTTTTTCTTTCTTTCTTTCTTTCTTTCTTTCTTTCTTTCTTTCTTTCTTTCTCTCCCTCCTTTTTTTCTCTCTTTCAGTTTTGTAGTCTTTTTTTTTTCTGTCCCGCCATTATTGCTCTGCATAGCTGTCTTTGTTGTTTTCCGCGAGTGCATTTAGTTTTCTTCCCTCTCCTTCCCACTCTTTCTCTATATATCCCTCTCTCTCCTTCTCTCTCTCTCTCTCTCTTTCCCTCTCTCTCTCTCACTCTCACTCACTCACTCCTCCTCACTCATTCTCTCTGCCCACATATCTACTCAACATTTATTTTCTCTCCTGTCTCAGATGTCGCTCAGTCTTTGCATGTCTTCCCCCCCCTCTCTTCTTCTTCTCTCTTCTTCTCTCTCTCTCTCTCTCTCTCTCTCTCTCTCTCTCTCTCTCTCTCTCTCTCTCTCTCTCTCTCTCTCTCTCTCTCTCTCTCTCTCTCTCTCTCTCTCTGGTTTGAGTCTAATCACCTGCTTTGCATAAACACTGAGCGTCTCTGTAGTGTGTGCTGCAGTGGATAACCATATGGCTGCTTCAGTTGGAAGAGACACTATAAACGTATGGCTTAGTCAAGCCACGGGAGTCCCGTCAGTTGGAAAGGGGAGATGACAACCAAGAGACCCCACACGTGCACATCACACACACACACACACACACACACACACACACACAGGCATTTCTAAAGGCGTTCTTTTTCTGGCTACAAAGTGAGGTCCCCCTGGCTAGGCTAAAGTTGTGGTGCCATAAGGATACACAGCACATGAAAATTGTCCCTTTTTCGGGCACAAGTGTCCCAAGTCACCTCGCTGGCCTCTCCCTCCCATTTCACTCTCTCTCTCTCTCTCTCTCTCTCTCTCTCTCTCTCTCTCTCTCTCTCTCTCTCTCTCTCTCTCTCTCTCTCTCTCTCTCTCTCTCTCTCTCTCTCTCTCTCTCTCTCTCTGCCTCTATTTTTGTTTTATTCATCGCAGTCCCTGTATGAAGGACAGCTTAGGTTTTTTTCTTTTTCATACTCTTTGAAACAGAGCCTTGAGGAATAGGCTGTCCTTGTGACCTGCTGTATGAGTGTGTGTGTGCATGTCTGCATGCTTATATATATTGTGTGTGTGTGTGGGTGTGTGTGTTTTTGCTTGTGTGCACAGTGCTAGCTAAACAAGGGAATGCCTCTTTGGTGCTAGCTAAACAAGGGAATGCCTCTTTGGTGCTAGCTAAACAAGGGAATGCCTCTTGAATGCTAGCTGACCTCCTCTGGTCACTGCTAATCTCACTAGAATGACATATTTACGTGTGCAGCTGTAATCACGTTACTACACCTTTTTATCTCTCAGTTCCCCGTCTCTTTTGCATTCTCAGTCTTTGCAGTCTTCATTTTTACCTCCGTCAAGGAGGTTATGTCTTCACCTATGTCTGTCTGTGTGTGTGTGTGTGTGTGTGTGTGTGTGTGTGTGTGTGTGTGTGTGTGTGTGTGTGTGTGTGTATAGGTCTGTCTGTGTGTGTATACAATAACTCGAAAAGTACTGCACGCATTTGGATGAAATTGTCAGACAACGTGTGTATTGGAACAAGTAACAACTGATTCAATTTTGGTGGTGATTGGTGATCCAGAACACGATCTGGAATTTATATTGTGTTTGTGACCACATTGCCTTGGCGGAGGTCTGTGCTCTCCAAATGTGTGTGTTTTTTTTTTTTTTGTTTGTTTTTTGTTTCTGCCTTCTGTTTTTAATTTCTCTTTTTTGGACAATGAAGAGGGACAGGAAGGGAGAGGGAGTAAGAGAGTGAGAGTGGGTGGGGTGGGACGAGTTTCATCTGTAGAGATTCATTATGGGCAGAAAGATGTGGAAAAGCAAACGGCTTCCTCCCTTATACTTTGATTTGCTCTTTGCCCTGCCCCTTTCTCTAACTCTCTCTCTCTCTCTCTCTCTCTCTCTCTCTCTCTCTCTCTCTCACACACACACACTCTCCCACACACACACACACACACACACACACACACACACTTTTGATCAAATCTATTCCCATAAACATTAGGACTACTGGAAGACTGCCTAGTCACTGAGGTGACCTAGCTAGAAGTGTGTGTGTGTGTGTGTGTGTGTGTGTGTGTGTGTTTATTTATGTGTGAGTGTGTGTGTGTGTGCAAAGTTGTTTGCATGCCTGGCCTTTAACTTGACCATCCAGTGGCTGAAAATATGGCAATACGATCTTCTACAGGGAGCGTGTGTAGTCTAATGTGAATGAGTGTTTGGGTGTGTATGCTTTCTATGTGTCTGGATACGATGTTTGCTGTATATTTATCAGAAGTGTGTGTGTATGTGTGTGTATGTGTGTGTGTCGTAGTGTGGGTTAGAATGTCATCAGTCACGAGCAGAAAGCAAGAGACGCATATCTGACCTTCAGTAGGCTGTGACGGACATGCAGACCCACGTGTGTGTGTGTGTGTGTGTGCGCCAAGATTGTTTTAGCACACCCCTTCCTCTGTGTGTGTGTGTGTGTGTGTGTGTGTGCCAGAGAAAGGGCTTTGTTGTCACTGCCGGTTGGCAGGTGTAGAGGACTCTCCCGACATTACACTGGGGCTCAAATAAATCCAACAGTTATTGGACGTGGAAGACCTAATATCCACCGGCTTCATGCGTGATGGGAAACAAATTGACTGACTTTAACAAAAGCTTTATTGCTTTCGGTGCCTGTCCACGTTTAGCACCTCCCTTATTGATCTCTTCTTCATGCCCTTGCCTACGGTTTTCTTCTGCAGCCACTGAAGGGAAACAAAGTGGATTTTGACAGGACCAGAGTTTAGATTTAAATCTCTGCTATACCCCAACTTATTTAGTGTATTGTCTTTGATGTTGTTGTTGTTGTTGTTGTGTGTGTGTGTGTGTGTGTGTGTGTGTTTTGAACGGACAAGTAGCCTAACGTCCATCAAGTAGCCTAATGTCCATTACACAATTTGAGCTCAATTCACCGCTCTCTCAAACCCATTCACTCTCCAATCCATCTTCATGAAGACGTAAATAAGGACTCTAATGACTGCCTGCTTTATTGAGGAGAGTCAGTCTGAGAAGCCTCCCTCTAACCCTTGGCTTCAGGCAGACTGAAGTGAATGAGAGGCCTCAATGGTGCCTGCCTTCTCCAACCCCCCTAGCTGCGTTTCTGACATTCCATAGGCAGGCAAAGCCCCACTAACCCCCCCAATAAAAAGAAAACGGATGCCTAAAGAGGTCAGGCGACCCCTAGGCGGTCGTTTGGAGGTCAATGGTTCATGCATAGGATGTGAGTGTGGGTCATGGTGTGACGTCAGGATGTTGTGGAAATGTAGCCTAGCTGTTTGGGGAACCATGCTGTGATCAGAATGTGTGTGGAGGGAATGGGAGAGGTTTCTGTGGACTGTGACCTTGCAATTAGAATAAATCTGTTTTTTTTTTCTCTTGTTTTGTAAACCAATACAAGCATAGACCTACACACAATGCATGTGTCTGGTATCTGGTACCTGCATAGCAGAGCTTTTCAGGTATTTATAGGTTGTAGGTTATAATAGGTTGTAGGTTATAATTGACCACTTTGGTCAACATTTGGTTGTTTTAAAATGTGCTTTTTAAATAAACTTGACTATGACTATGACTATATTTTTAAAATAGTTTGTTAGTCCTGTCTGAAGCAGTTGCCGTTTGTGCAACTGGGAGAGTTTTAGGAACCCACTCTTAAAACCAGAGGAAGTCTGGTTTCTTACAGTTCTGCTCTTGTGAAAGTGTCTGGTAAGACAACGGATATTTCTGTTGCATACCATTGCGTGTGTGTGTGTGTGTGTGTGTGCGTTTGTGTGTGTCTGTTTCTTAACGGTTATCATAAAGACTATACAGGACAGGAGTAGACACACACAACTTCCAGTACTTAGAGTAGTGACTGCATACAGTTTTGTACATTTCAACTTCACGTCAAGACAAGCAGCAGTTCTAGCATGCAGTAGCCACTTACAAGACATCTCCCCACATGTAACTTTTGCTGGCACAGATTAAACACTTTTAGGCTATATTTTTCGTGCTCTACAAACCTTTCCTGCATTTTTGCTGGACAATCCCTCCCACAATACAGGACCACATAGGATACTGCAGTGGTTGGCAAACTTGGATGAATTTCAAGGGGTATACAAATAAATCTATGACTCCCAAAATACAGTTCTATTACCACTACATTGGTATGTGGTAAATATTGCATGTTTTGCATGTATTGCATATGTTTTAATGAAAATATGCAAACATTTTGATTGTTGTAGCAATCTGTCTGGGTACTTGGTACCAGATTTTGCCCCTGGGGGATTGCGGTTGGGAATCACTGATTGTATGTTTGGCCACTGCACAGACACACCAGTTGCGTTAAGATGGTAAATCTCTATGAAAGTACTATGGACCTGCTTAACAAAGCGGTTAAATGTTGCGCAGTATAGCTCTCTGATGTCTCACTAATCTTGGCTCCAAAGAGCTGTAGTCGACACTCGACAGCAAAACTGTGCCTGGTCACTCACTGGTAGACTGGTGCCAAGCCTCATTCTGTCCATAATGATGAGCTGTATTGATGTGGATTACTGCTTTCTTTCTTTCTTTCCTTCTTTCTTCTTTGTCACTTTGCATGACTGCCCTGGGGCGATCTAGTAGTCCAACCATGCCAAGATTTTTGGGTGTTTTTTTTATTTATTATTTATTTAATTTTTTTTAAAATGGATTTTATCCCATTTTTGACTCCACCGCTGTCACATTATTTTCCATCTCCTGAGGCTCTCTGTCTCTCTGTGTGTCTTTTGTGTTTCTGTGTTTCGGAGTTCTTTGGTTTTCAGTTATCATAAATCTTAAACCAGTCTGTCCCTTGTCATCGAGCTCAGTGGCCTGTTTTGTCCTGAACACACATCTGCGCAGTCCCAGCGGAGCGCTCCGAGATCATAGCCAGAGATCTCTTCTCTTCACACTCTTGACATCCTGTCTAGCCAAGCCCGAGTCCCCATTGTCCCCTGTGTGTGTCTGTGGGGTGGGTATGTAAATTACAGCGCACATTTGTTTTGTAGTCCTTAATCGACTCACGCATGCCGCGCCCTCACAATTTTGCAAGAGAGCGATCAGAATGTACTGGCTCACTCGTACTTTTCAAGATGGTTGTGACTTGACTGTTGTTACCTCTGCCAAGGAGGTTATGTTTTCGCCAGCGTGTGCCTGTCTGTGTACCAAATAACCCCAAAAATACTGCACGGATTTCAATGAAATTTTCGGACAACTGATAACAGAGTAGCAAATGATTCAATTTTGGTGGTGGTCGGTGATCCAGAATACCATCTGGAATTTATAGTCTCTGTGACTACATTGCCTCGGCCGAAGTCTGTGCTCTCCGAGTCCTTTTCTAGTTTTTTTTTTCTTTCTTTCTGCTGTTCCCTTCTGAGATGTCTAAGTATTAAAGGCCACATAGCCAATTTTCCAGTTGTCTCACTGAGAAATGCCCTCTTCCCTGAGCCTGGTGCTAGTGGTGGGATTTTTATGTGAGCCGTGACGGCCATTCTGATAGTTTAAGCTCTGTGGATGTCAGGAGAGAGCCGCTGAAGGGGACAGAGAGAGAGCGAGAGGAAGGGACAGAGGGAGGGAGGGAGAGAGGGAGGATGAGACGGAGAGAATGAGAAACTGAGTGGACCTCCTGTGTCTAAGCAGTCACTGGCAGCCTTGCCCCCAGGAGTTCACCTCAAGCATTCCTGCTAGAAATATCGGGTTGCGGCCCCTTTTTTCTTCTCTCTCTCTCACTCACTCACTCACTCACTCACTCACTCACACACACACACACACACACACACACACACACACACACACACACACACACACACACACACACAGACACAGCACATCACACACACACACACACACACACATCACACAGACACACACACACATCACACACACACACACACACACACTCTCACACACACACACACACACAGTCAACACACACACTACACTCTCACTCACACTCTCTCACTCTCACATTTTCACCCACACTCACAGTCACTCACAAATAGCCCAGACTCTCTCTCACACTCTCACTCTCACTCACACTCCTACTCAAAAACACAACTCTCTCTCTCATATACTCACACACACACACTCTCACACACTCTCTCTCTCTCTCTCTCTCTCTCGTCTCTCTCTCTCTCTCTCTCTCTCTCTCTCTCTCTCTCTCTCTCTCTCTCTCTCTCTCTCTCTCTCTCTCTCTCTCTCTCTCTCTCTCTCTCTCTCTGTCCGTGTCTCTGGAGATTGGGGGGGTATTTCCAGTGCAGTGGGATGTCTTCCATATGCCTGTCAAAGCCGGAGACGGGCCTCTCATGGCAGCGTTTCAGTCCATTAGCAAAGCATCGGGGATGAAAGATGAAGTTTGACCTGACTCTGTTTTCCTTCTGCCTTTCTCAGGAGGGGGAAGAAAAGGAAACCCGAAACGGCTGCCCACAAATGCTTCAGAGCAACCGTAGCACTGCAGAGAACATGTGATGGGTAAGTGTGTGTGTGTGTGTGAGAGAGAGAGAGAGAGAGAGAGAGAGAGAAAGGGAGAGATGGGGAGGGTGGGGAAGAAGACAAGAAGTGTTGTTCATTTATTTAGGTCTCTCTGCCTTCATGACTTTCCAGAAGGTGCCATTTCCAGTTGTGTGTGTGTGTGTGTGTGTGTGTGTGTGTGTGTGTTTTGTCTCCCCTTCCAAAGCTGGCTGTGCGCTACTGACCTGGAAAGTAGTTGGCGCTGCTTAATCCTCCAAATTCAATCCATTCCGCTCTAATGTACATGCTGATTGGGAGGTATATGGGGATGTTTTAGAGCTTTTTAATGCACATTCTCATAATGGGAGCTGCTCTGTTGAGCAAATGTCTCATTTGTTTCTGTAATGCGTCTCCCGGCTCAGACACCCTCCGCTCCTGCTCGTGCTCAGTCTCAGTGGCTGGGCTGAGTCGCTCGTTTCTTTCCCTAGGTGAGCCAGCATGGTAAAGGTGTGTTGGACTAACAGCTTTTTTCTCTCTCTCTCTCTCTCTCTCTCTCTCGTGCTCTCTCTCTCTCTCACTCTGCTGCAGGCTTAGTGTGACGCTGTCATGTGGTCTCCTCACTCTCACACCCGCCGGAAAACCACGCCTCCACAAGGACCCCTCTGAGCACGTGTGAACTCCTCTGACCTGTTCCCCTCCTATCCTCTGATCAACCGGGGGGTGTTTTCCCCCCTCCTTAAATCCCCTCAACCACCCTCCCCTCACTCACACACACACACTCACACTCTCTCTCACACACACACCCACCCAACGCATTCTTACTGATCTCCGCCCTCACCCCTCCACCTCCCCCTTTCCCTCCACCTCCGCATCCACTCTCCTCTGGATTTGGTCTTCAGCTTGTTGCAAGATCCTCATCCTCTGGCGGAGCTGCAGGTGAGACTGGGCTCCCGCCTCTCTTACAAATAGCCTTCCATGTGACACTTTCACAAATTTCTGTTGAGTTGACTTTCAACCTTCCAGTTGGCCTTCCACACAGCTTTTGCAGTGGCATTGTATAGGCACAATCTTAGTGTTTTGCCCCGAGCTCTCATGGACTTGATTGTGTCACGCTGTTAATGAATGAGTTAGCTAGGTTGGGAGTGTCCACCTTGCTATTTGCATAATTGGTATACCACCTGTGCATATTTCCAAACTTCCTAGCTGTTAGCCTAGCCCTGCACGGACCCACATCAAGATGTTGGGTCAAGGAAGGCTCCATTTGCAGGAGGGGGTGGCATAATCATTTGTCTTTCAAATCCCTCTGCATTCATCAGGATAGCTCTATCACCAACCAGAGCAAAGGAGAATTCGCTCTTCATAAGCTGATTGGCCCAGTGAGTTTTGGGGGATTCAGCTCACAAGACAAATCTAGAGTCGCTAGACATCCCAGGCAATAAATTATATTTGCTGCCGCTTGGGGCATCTGGATTTCCAGGCTACCAAACTTGACAATATTTGACAAAAAATGAAGCCCTCATGCACTGAAGTTTCTAACAATGGAACACACCTAAACTCTCCCAAACTTGTGCATTTATGTCTGTGAGGGTTCAGTCTTTGGTATATAAAGCTGTAAAAAGTAACAGTATATTTTATATAGCTATATGAAGCTATATAAAAGTAGCTGTCTTATAGAATGCCTGTGCAAGCCCACAGCAAGTTTAAATTTACTCAGCTAAAACTCTTAGCTAAAGTAACTCAACTTAAGGTGAAGGCGTTTCTTTTATCTGCTAGCGTGTCCCCTGGGAAAGTCAATACTGACCTTGTATTTTTTATGATATGATACTTTTACTCTCTCCAGGACTGAATGTGATGTTCTTGCTGCTTTAACAAGCTGTTTTTATTCACCCTTCTGTGATTTTCTACCCCCCCACCCCCGCAGGTTTGCGTACAAATGTCTACCTCACGATTAAAGGGCGTCTCTCTACCACTGCGACCCTGAACACTCTACAAAATGACCTCCAGCATAGACCGGTGAGTGTGCCAGCCTCCTGCGGTAGCCATGGCCTCTTGGTAACCACAGGAAGTGCCAGTTCTCACAGGCCCAGACACTTTGTATTATCAATGTATTTATTTATTCAAAATTGCTGGCAAATTCAAGGCCAATTGTTTTTGGATGCCTCGTTTGAATGAATCTATTTCTTACTAAACATTTGGAAAGCCAGTACATATTTGCCCTTCACTTTGTACACAAACACACGCACGCACACATGTGTAGCCATCTACCTACGCATGCACACACATACACCTTAACAGTTGTGATATCATTGGCCCACCCCTTCAGGAGCTATATATAGGTCAGTGGCCATAAAGTTCACCACCTGATCCTGTTTCCCACCCTGCACAAATGCCACACTTCCATGAAACAAGCTGTAGTTCATTAGTCCATTGCCTCTGCAGTACCCAGTGCCTGTGGTAGCATTTAAGGTTCATAATGACCAACCAGCTCGCCTGTTGTTGGGAGGTGGTGGATTTTTGGGTGTGGCAATGTTGATAGAGGATGGACAAAAAATTGACTGTTTTCATTGGTTGTATTCTAGAGTTAATCCCAATCCCCAGCCAGCCCTAAAACCTCAGCTCTTAAGGAAGTCCAGGGAAATTCAAGGAAATTAAAGATTAGGGGGAGCCGTTTAGATTGCCTTACAGTGTGAGAAGTGTTAGATTGCCTTACAGTGTGACTGGTTCAGTGTACCAGTGTATCATTCATCGTTTGTGTACAGTGTACAGTCATGTCAGTCACAAACTGCTGAAGAGAACTGGCGTATCCAAAAGCATAACTGAGTTAGCAACTGATGCAATGCAATTTCCCATTGCCAACTAACTAAGTTAGCAACTATGCTTTTGGGAAACGGACGCCTGGTTAGGGCTCTCCAAATGGTGCAGTATTGGCACCTTCTCTCTGCCATACATGACACTCTGCAGCATGCTTAAAGGATAGCTCCGGAGTGGAGCATGCTAAATGCACCAGCTAGCGAGTGGAACAAAATAATTTGGAACAGCATAGACCGAACGCAAACGCAGAAGCGAACAAGCACTTTACACTGAATCAATGGAAACTGATTATTCGAAACTGAAAATAAGATCTGAGGTACCTTTTGACTCAATGTACAGTGCTTCGCGTTCGGTCTATGCAGTTCAAAATTATTTTGTTCCACTCGCTAACTGGTGCATTTAGCAGGCTCGTTCATCAGGGCCTTGCTCGAATTCACTCCAGAGCTTTGTGCAGATTTATTGGTGGCCTCATATGAATTAATATAACATTGTAGTTTTAAGAATTGCGCTGTTACGCTGGAGCTAACAGCATTGCTCCAATGTATTAAGATGGTTTGGCTGACTGGTTCTTGAATGGATGTTTGGTTGAGCTTCAGGCTGTTCGACCTATAGATTTCTGATTCTAGATGCACAGATTCCCAAATACCACCCTTCTTCTCAGAAATCATTGGCAGACCTTGGAGTAAGCCACTGTGGCTTGACCTTTTAAGGTGCTGACATTTTAGGAATAAATCCTCTGTGATCAATAAAGCGATCAATGTGTGTTATCAACTATGGCTGTAATGTAGCAAAGATGTCATGAGGGGTAGGTGATGGGGGCGGGCGGTATCAGCTCTGTGTGGTTTACCTGTGTGTGTGTGAGCGAGAGTGTGGGTGTGTGTGAGGCAGAGGCCGCTGAATGAGCTCCCATAACACAGACGTCAGAGGAGGGCTTTCACACACCGGGGCTTAAGCCATGCTAAGCCTGCACACCGTGCAGATGGCTCTACCTGGCAAGCTCCAGGCCACCACTTCAGATTGGACCTGTCTGTGTGTGTGTGTGTGTGTGCTTGTCTGTGTGTGTGTGCTTGTCTGTGTGTGTGTGCTTGTCTGTGTGTGTGCGTGCGTGGTTGAGTGTTAATTTAAGTGGGTCTTTGATTAGGAAGAAGAGAGTGTTGGGTAACATGAGGGCATATATTTGTATTTGAAAGAGTGAATGCATTAATGCAGAATGTCTTCAAGAGGTGTGCGTGTGTGCACGTGCATGCACGTGCATGTGCTTTCCTCACTTACACTTAGTGGTTTGTTTACGTGGGCGCCATTGGTGAGGGCAATGCGTAGTGGACCAGGAATGCTTTGTTCGGCCCTTTTCCTCTCCCAAGTTCTTATCAGCCTCTCATTCACACCAGTGTTGGCAGCCCACATCCCATTAGGGTTAATGATCAACCCTGCAACAGGGCCTGCCACTTCCCTCCATGTTTGCTGTGGGATATTTATACACACACACACACACACACACACACACCACACACACACACACACACACACACACACACACACATGTACGTCTGACGGCAAGCTGCAGGCCTCGCAGTGGCTTCTGAGTGCGTCTTTAAAAGATCATCCATATCCTAATCTGGAGATGGCTGAATGATTCTGTATAAAAAGCCTTGCCTAAATACTCGGGTGCCCTTACCTATTAGGCAGTTTGACAACAGACTCTCGGGGTTGCACGTGAGGTGTGTGTGTGTGTGTGTGTGTGTGTGTGTGTGTGTGTGTGTGTGTGTGTGTGTGTGAGAAAACACTCATGCCCATGAATCAAATGGAGGAAATAATACCTGTTTTTTTTTTTTCATGTGCAACCTTGTGTGGGAGGAAACACACACACACACACACACACACACACACACACACACACACACACACACACGCATGGATGCAGTACAATACAATACAAAGGGAGACAAACAAGGCAATGAAAAGCATACTTTGTAAAGTGGGCCCAACCTTACAAACATGCTAATGTGTCTCACGGAGGACATTGGTCAGAGCTGCAGGACCAAGCGTGGATGGACGCAGGCGAGGTCACACGTGCACATGCTTTGCTTTGGGAGTGGAGTGCTCACGTGAGCGCTGAATGACCCCATGCAATAGCCCGTGGAAACTGAAATTTCTCATGTTAATGTGGATAGACACACACACACACACACGCACGCTTTCAGGCCTGGTTTTGCATCCTCCCTGGTTTGCATCTCCACTCGCACTCGCATTTAGGCTTATGCACACACACACACACACACACACACACACACACACACGGTCATGCAAACGTGCTGTAGGCCCTTGTAGCAGTGACCCACTCGGGGCCCTTTGGTCATGATTAATGGATGAGCCAAAGCAGGAAGTGATTTTGAAGGTCCTTTCCTGACTCACTGTGTAGACAAGCAGGAGTGAGTCTTATGAACATAAACCCTTTATGTAAACACATACATTACATATACATGCACGCACACACACACACACACACACACACACCCCTCACTGTTCTCACTGTGTAGAAAAGCACTAGTGAGTCTTATGAGCATAAACCCTTACACTTACACACAAACCTTCTAAACAGTCACACACACACCCTTGTATTTCTTGGGTGTGTCCACATGTTGGCATGCTGGGTATGCTAAATGGGTAGTTGTTTGTTTTATGGCCAATCACACGTACTGATGACTGATGTAGTACACAACCCTGATGCACAACAACAGATGTAGTGTACTCGATGCTTGTGTTGTCTTTTCAGCCACTTCCAGTAGCTATTTATAGCAGGATCCCTCTTCCCCTCCATATGGGCATTCAAACATACACACACGCACATGCAGATACAGTACTTGGGCAAGTTGAGTGATGCATACTAATTTACTCACCAAAAAAACACACAAGTGCGTGTGTTGTACAGTGATGCAGTCATTTGGATGCTAACATATTTGACTCAAAGATCTCCCCAGGGCCTACATGTGACGTGTGTGTGTGTGTGTACACACACACACACACACACACACACACACACACACACACACACACACACACACACACACACACACACACACACACACACACACACACACACACACACACACACCAGGGTACATATGGAGTATCCCATGTTAGAATATTCTGATGTTTCCTCCTTGTTGTCCACAATGCACATAAAGCAAGCTTCTTCATGTCCTTTCTTCCAGGCTCTCTCTCTCTCTCACACACACACACACACACACACACACACACACACACACACACACACACACACACAGGCGAACACTATAATCACACTCGCACATACTGTACACACACACACACAGACACTGTGATGACACTCAAACACACATGCACGCACACACACACACACACACACACACACACACACACACACACACACACACACACACACACACACACACACACACACACACACACACACACACACTATAATCACACACAAGCACTCTAAGCTAGAGGGGCTAGAGGCTCTCTGCCTCAGGCTGAAAATGGCTTGCCCCAGTGTATTGTTTGTGACCTAAAAAAGCCCCACTTCACTTTGAAAGAAAGCAAATGCTTTGGGCTCCATTAACCCTCCCTGGCTCACACACACCTCTGACCATCTGATCAGCTGTGATCTCTGTGTGTGTGTGTGTGTGTGTGTGTGTGTGTGTGTGTGTGTGTGTGTGTGTGTGTGTGTGTGACAGTGAGTGTGTGTGTGTGTGTGTGTGTACAGCACAAGAGTGTGTTTACATATGTGTGTGGATGTGTGTGTATTTGTTGGTGAATGTTTGTATGTGTGTGTGTGTGAGATTACATACACTCCCTCGCACTGGCTTACTTGACTAGCTGGACGGCGACTGGCGTAGTCGCTCGCTCGCTCGCTCCTCCTCCTTCCCCTCTCGCCTTTCCTCTCTCCTCCTTGCATCGGCACCAGCTGAGTCACTTGACGCCCGACCAGGGCTAAATATAGACCAGCGGGGCCGCAGGCCCCCTCTAGTGGCCCTTCGCTAGCAGCGCACCCCCTCTGCAGGCTCCTCCACTGACCTACAATCCAGTTAAAGAGACAGGCGCCACCAAACAGCGCAGCCGCAGGAGCACAACTTCTGGGTCAGGCGGCTGTTAGTTAACCGAGGCAAATGAGGCTCTTTTATTTTTTTTTTCTATTTGTTTATTTATTTATTTTGCAACCTTCATCTCTGAACGATGGCTGCCCTTTTGGGAGGCGTTGGTTATTCACTGAATAATACACTATAGTACAGTCTGTTTAATAATACAATACAGTGGCTGAATCCCAATAGAGACCCTAATCCCAGTCTTAAGTCCTGATATGAACCTTCTAATGTTTAACTGGCATGGATCATCCTCATGATTGGCTGGTTCAGTCCGAATGATTGATGGAATGACACCATAAGCTGACTTTACAATTTAATTTACCACAGTGCTACTCAGTTGGCTCAAGCTTTGCTCTACAGTATATAATAATGATAATCCTCTCATGTTAGATCCCATAAGGGATATTTTTTTGACATCTGCATTTAACCCAATTGTGAATTAGTGATATACATACTGTACACTGCACTTTAGTGAAGCACACACTACCCTGGAGCAGTGCACTACCTTCTACAGCAGTGCCCAGTGAGGGGGTTGGGTGCCTTGCTTAAGGGCACTTCAGCTGTGGTCCAGTGGTCGGGAATCGAACCAGCAAACCCTTTGATTCCAACCCAGAAGCCCTAACCAGTAGGCCAAGGCCGCCCCTTTAGTCTTTGTTGTTCCAAATTCTCTCTCTTATTCTTCCTACCCGATAGTACTTGGTGAGCTCAAACAACAGGGCTGGGGTTGGATGTACTCCTGACTTCTACTTTAAGGCCCTGAGGGATTTTGGCTTGGGTGTTGAGGTTAGGGGACACATTGGTATTCAGCCATAGTCACTGAGTTCTGCTGTGGAATGCTACTGTACTGTACTGTACTGTGTGTGCTGGAGGAGAGGTAAAGAGTGAGTCTCCTTGTCTGTGATTGGCTGTGATTGGCTGTGGAGATGAGAATAGTGTCTGGCAGCTCTCTGATGCAGTACTGTATGTCCTGATCCCTTCCTGTCTCCTCTGTGTGCTCTCACCCTGCAGGGATGACAGCAGTATCTTTGATGGGTTAATGGAAGAAGATGAGAAGGATAAAGCAAAACGGTATGGATGTGGAACACACACACACACACACACACACACACACACACACACACACACACACACACACACACACACACTTAAATGAACATTAATGCATTTATCAGAGATTAGATTAGCTTTCAAGCTTTCACTTGTATATGTCAATCTCTTCAAGGCCACCCCTCTTTCAATCAACTTGCTGAAGTGCCATGGCTTTTACCATGCTACCCATATTCCTTAACCATTAAGTGGAACACACACACACACACACACACACGCACACACACACGCACACACACAGAGAGTAAGACAGAGAGGCAGAGATTTCAGCCATGGGGCCCTGTGGTGCACTGATCTACAAGCGCGGAGTCTCCTGAGCTGCGAAGAAGCACGCCGTTAATTTAATAACGCATGACGCTTGTGTACGCCAGGGTGAAATATTAGCTGATTTAGACACGGCGGTTTCTAAACAGTCAGCCCATTAGTCTGAGAGGTGGCTGCCGTGTGTTGAAACTCAGGGCTGATGTTTAGCCTCTCCAAGGACATTAAGTTAAGTCTGGAGCTGAGTGGGAAAGCCCGAAGAAGCATTGCAGTGTTAAAGGCCAGACTCAATAAGAGTGTGAGAGAGAGAGAGAGAATGTTCAGCAAATGTTGCAGGGAAGTGTGTGTGTGTTTGAAGTATGCATGTAAGTGTGTGTGCGTGTGTGCAAGACGGAGGTTCAGGAGATTGCGTGGGAGTGGTGTACTGTATAACTCTTGTCATGATATATCTTCCTGGTGTTTACTGGTTGAGTTCATTGCCTCGTTTGAACTGTCTCCTTGCAGCGATTCGAGGAATAAGTCGGAGAAGAAGAGGCGAGACCAGTTCAATGTCCTCATCAAGGAACTGGGCACCATGTTGCCGGGCAACACCCGCAAAATGGACAAGTCCACCATTCTGCAGAAAAGCATCGACTTCCTGCGCAAGCACAAAGGTGAAGATTTATTTACTAATTGAGCCAGCCAGCTCTTTATGTTAGTCTCATGTTTTAGATCAGTTTGCTAAATAATAATAATAATAATAATAATAATAATAATAATAATAATAATAATCTCTCTCTCTCTCTCTCTCTCTCTCTCTCTCTCTCTCTCTCTCTCTCTCTCTCTCTCTCTCTCTCTCTCTCTCTGGATGTCTCTCTTCCTTTATCAGAAATCGCTGCTCAGTCGGAGTCCAGTGAGATCCGTCAGGACTGGAAGCCACCCTTCCTCAGTAATGAGGAGTTTACCCAGCTGATGCTGGAGGTCAGTCCCACCACGCCGCCTCCCTCTCCAAGTATCTGTATTGCTTTTAGGGATATTCAATATCTGCTAGCACTTTATAATAACCAGCCCATATGAATGGTTATTTAATAGCTTGTTAACATAAATAATGAGTTCATTTGAAAGTTCTTTTTTTATCAGTGAATTCCACTAACAGTTTTTCCATTGTATCATTTAGGCAGGTTTAATTTCTGTAAATTACTGTTACCTAACTGTTATTTAATAACACTTAATTTACTAACTAGTGTCAATAAGCTATTTAATATCCCTTTACATGGCATAGTTATTATAAAGTGGTACCCAATATCACCTGAGAGGCTGAAAACATTGGAACATTAATTGTTATATTCAGAGCAGTTTGACACAGAAATCAAGACTGAACCGGAATATCTGGACAAGTATTGTCTTGCTGACTGAGTCTTTCAACCACAGTTTTCATTACAACTTAATGAGCTTGAATTCTCTTGAATTCACCTCGCTCACTGTACATTACAAATCATTGGTTAGTGTTTGGGAAATGAAATTCAAACTCTGAATGTTCATTACTGTATCCTGAATTGAACCTAGACTTCACAAGACCCAATGTCACATTTTTATGAGGAATTCAAGCACTTTATTTCCCACTCATCAATCCTAGAACAATTAGTATTTCTCTAGAAACATAGTTTAGCTAGCATTTAGTCTTTTTATAACCATAGCATATATCCATAGTACGGTCTTTTCTGTTTCATGGGCCCTTTTATAATTGAATGTAATTCTTTTACGCTTATAAACCCCCCCTTCCTTCTCCTTTGTGTTTGAAGTTAGAGTTGTGTTGAGAATATGGTTTAAATCCCCATGTTCTTGTGTTGACCCTCTACAGGCACTTGATGGCTTCTTTCTGGCCATTATGACTGACGGCAACATCATCTATGTGTCAGAAAGCGTCACATCTCTACTGGAACATCTGCCTGTGAGTAGTACGTGTGTGCGCGTGTGTGTGTGTGGATGAGACTGAGAGTGCTCATATGTATATAGGGCACGTAGCATTGGGGTGCAGTGCATCGTTAGCTCGTGTGAGGAGAGCAGTAGTGGCTTTAGTAACGTGGGATGTGTCAGAGATGTGGGTCAGTTAAGGTCAGGGAGTGCCATGTAATGACTGAGACTCGGGACTTCAGGTAGGGATTAGCAGGGATTTGTGTTTTTTTTTTTTTTTCCCTCTCTCTTTGGAATATGGAACACTGATAAAAAAAGAATGCAGCACATAACACCAGGATCTATGACCAAAGTTGGGTAAAATGGATACCGTTATTGAGAAGGGGGTGTTTGTCTCTGGTGACCGACAGAATCATTACGTGTAGCTTATGGGAGAGAGAAAAAGAGAGCAAAAGAGGTGTGTGTGTGTGTGTGTGTGTGTGTGTGTGTGTGTGTGTGTGTGTAAAAATGTACTGATGGAAGCCTATTCTTCTGTTTCAGTCGGATATGGTGGACCAGAACCTGTTGAACTTCCTGCCTTTGGGGGAGCACTCTGAGGTCTATAAGGCCCTGTCTGCAAACATCCTGGAGGGGGAGACCCTCACGCCAGACTACCTAAAGAGTGAGCACTGCACTCTCATCCTCCACCACCATCACTCTATCCATCACTTTATCACTCTCTCAGTCTCTATCCATACATCTGTCTTTTTTTAATGCAGCCCTCCATTAAGACTGCTCAATCTCTCTCCATTCATCTATTTTTCATAAGCACGTCTTTAAAGTTTAAATGATCCATAAGAACTGTTAGTTAAATTGACTTGCTGATGACATTCCTGTTAAGTATGATTTAAAATGCGCTTGGCCAACTCTGGATTTGGCCAACCGGCTTTGGCTGTGTTCACCATGTGGGTCAGCAATAGGCTGTTCAAAATCCACTGGAAAAATCTGCAGTCGAAGGGTTTCTCTGCCAAAAGTGTTTTTATTGACCCTGTAAAAGAACATGAAGGAGATTTTTGTTTACAACCCTGTCCCTGGCTTACTGCATCGCAGTCGAGGCTTTGCCTTCTGGTTCAGGACCGAACTCAAAAGATCTTCAAAGCAGCTGTCAACAACAGAGCCCCCAAGCCAGACCTGTTTCTAGAGCATTCTCATCATTCGACCTGACATAGACCTGGGGGGTATTCCAAGAAGGTGTTTAAAACCTGGCTAAGTCAAGACAGAGGGACTGTACTTAACAACTCAAAGTCATCAGATTCCTCTATTAGCAGCTTTACCACTCTCTCTAGCTAAACTAAGCCAGGTTTATCAGTTGACCACCATTTTGGAATCCCCCCCTCCCCTCCCGGTTTTAGATCTGTCTATAATTGGATCCGACAGAGCTGTGTTGTAGATCAGGGCTGGTTCTGATTTTGTTGTCTGGGAGAACGTTCTTTTATTGTGTTCTGGAAGCTCTTGGGCATTCCATGTATTTCCTGTTCAAAAGATGGGTATTTGGTGTTTGTTTCCCATGGGTGCTGATTTGGTGTATTTTTTTTTTGTTTTGTTTTTGTTTTGTTTTTTTCTCCTGGGTCTCGTTTACAGCAAAAAACCAGCTCGAGTTCTGTTGCCACATGCTCCGGGGTACGATAGACCCCAAGGACCCGCCTGTGTACGAGTACGTCAAGTTCATCGGAAACTTCAAGTCCCTGAATAATGGTGAGGAAAGCACTACTCTGCTGAGTCATAGTGACTTTGTCTCTTTCACTCGCACTTTCAGTCCTGCTCTGTGTTTCTCGCTTGCGTCTGTCTTGCACTTTTACTTTTGATATCTCCCTCTCCCTCTCCCTCTCCCTCTCCCTCTCCCTCTCTCTCTCTCTCTCTCTCTCTCTCTCTCTCTCTCTCTCTCTCTCTCTCTCTCTGTCTCTCTGTCTCTCTGTCTGTTCATCGAGACTTCAGGGATCAGTTACCACTATAATTACCACTGAATAAATGTTTTGGTTTGTACTCCTTCTTCCAAGGCTTCAAATGTTTCTGTGGCGCTCCACTTACAGGGCTAGTGCTAATTAAAAAGCGCTCTGTCGTCTGTAGTGTGACCGTAATGGCTCATTTACAGAGCCCTTAATAGTATAACGTGTGAGGCTCATAAGCAGCAGTAAGCTGTTGCTCTCTCTCTCTCTTTATTGCTCTCTCTCTCTTTCTTTCTCTCTTTCTCACACTCTCTCTGTCGCGCTCTTTCTCTCTCTCTCTCACTCCCTCTCACTCACTCTCTGTCTTTTCTTTTTCCTCAGTGCCTAACTCAACGCGTAATGGCTTCGACGGGGTCATCCAGCGATCGCTGCGGACGGCGTTTGAAGATCGGGTGTGTTTCATAGCAACCGTACGGTTAGCCAAGCCCCAGTTCATCAAGGTAGGTTGATCTACTCCCCCCCCACACACACTCCGCCATTCTTTTGTGAATTCTGTGTGTGAATAAAAGCCTGTGTGAATCCAGTTGGACTGCTTCACTTCACTATTCTCTGTATGTGTGGCAAATGAGATGTAGGTCTCCGTTTGCCGGATGTGTGGGCGTGCAGCTGATTGATGCTCTAGTTAAAGCCCAGTGTTTTGCCAACTGTTCATTTATCAGTGCCTGCAGAAAAAGAAAGAAAGAATAAAAGAGAAAGAAAGAGAGAATGACATGCAGGAAAGAAAGCGAGGGGGGGGGGGGCAGCAAGGGAGATGGAAATGACTGGAATGCAGTTGCATTTGTCTTTGTTTTCTTGTTGCAGCTGGGGAATGTAGTTTTTGATTTTTATATTGTGCTCTGTTTATTTTCTTTCTCTCTTTCATTCCTGTATTGTGTGTGTGTGTGTGTGTTGCCCTGCAGGAGATGTGCACGGTGGAGGAGCCTAATGAGGAGTTCACCTCACGACACAGCTTAGAGTGGAAGTTTCTCTTTCTTGACCACAGTGTGTGTGTGTGTGTGTGTGTGTGTGTGTGTGTGTTTGTAACTAAGTGACTGTCAATGGAAAGGGTGGTGTCTCTCGCAGTAAAATGTCTCTTCAGATCCCTTGTGCATACACACCCACACACACACACCCTCGCACACACACATCTCACTCACAGGCAGCTCCTGGCTATGTGAGCTAATAGCATCCAGCGCCCACTCTCTCTGCGACTGTTCGAAGTTCAGCTCCCGACAAATGCACGTGTGTGTGCGCGCGTGCTTGTGTGTGTACGCACATTTCTCTCTCTTTCTGTGTGTGTGTGTGTTCGCACTCCCCTGAGGATGCTGCACTGGGATCAGTCTGACCCGGAGGCACAACACACACACACACACAGCGCTGCTCAGTTGGAAATACTGAGTCACACTTACTCCACAGCAAACACCTCTCTCTCTCTCTCTCTCTCTCTCTCTCTCTCTCTCTCTCTCTCTCTCTCTCTCTCTCTCTCTCTCTCTCTCTCTCTCTCTCTCTCTCTCTCTCTCTCTCTCTCGCTCTCGCTCTCAAGCCGAGTGTCTCTCTGGAGGAGCTTGCTGTGCGGCCATGCTAGTCATGTCCTGGTTTGCCCCAATGACTTGCATTATTTATGAATAAACCATGGTCACAGCGAATCCTGGGCTCTGATTGGCTGAGCAGTGTATTATGCTATGCATTATTTATGAGCGGAGACTGATTGTGAATGTGATGTTTGCCCCTGGCTACTTGTCCTTGTGATTATGCATAAACACAAGCTTAAATACCTCGGATAATATGCTCCGTTGTTGTTCTCTGTATTCAAACCCACCCAACCCAATTTTAATGAATAACAAAATAGTTACTAGACAGGTACAGTAGGAAGGAAGCAGACTGGCAATGTAATGTTGACGACAAAAATTAAATGTTTGTTTTTATGTTTCGTTTTGTTTTGTTTTCTTCTCAGGGCGCCGCCCATCATTGGCTATTTGCCGTTTGAGGTGCTGGGTACGTCAGGGTATGACTACTACCACGTTGACGACTTGGAGACCCTTGCCAAGTGCCACGAGCACTGTGAGTCATCACTTACACTCTGTGTGTGTGTGTGTGTGTGTGTGTGTGTGTGTGTGTGTGTCGGTGCCCTTGATGTGTGTCCTTTTTTTTCTCACATTCCTTTTTTGTTTTTTTTTTCACCTTTGACCCTCTTGCTTGCAGTGATGCAGTATGGCAAAGGCAAGTCGTGCTACTACAGGTTCCTAACGAAAGGGCAGCAGTGGATCTGGCTGCAGACGCAGTACTACATCACCTACCACCAGTGGAACTCCAGGCCTGAGTTCATCGTTTGCACACACACAGTAGTCAGGTAATGGGACCACACACACACACACACACACACACACACACACACACACACACACACTGGCAGTGTGGCGGCAATGTACGCCACATAGACTGTCATGAATGACGTGTTTGTCAGTTAACACACAGAAGCCCTTTATGAGTTTCCCTGAGCGACTTCTTGATTGTGTTAGAAGTGTGACTGGCCTTCTTTGGAAAATAAAATTGATCCCACAGGTTGGCACTGATCAAATAAAGTTTGTGATCCATCTTGATAATAATATTTACTCTCTGTTGCTTTTTCTGCCTCTCTCATTCCCTCACACTTTTTCACTGTCACTCCTTATCCCTTCTCCTCCTTCTCTCTATCTCTATTTCTCCCTCTATATTTCTCTCTCCCTCACACAGTTATGCTGAGGTGAGAGCGGAACAGCGACGAGAGCTTGGTCTCGAGGAGTCTCCCCCGGAGATCACTGCAGACAAGGTAAACCCTCTATCTCTCTCTCTCTCCCTCCTTCCCTCTCTCTTTTATCACTCTCTCTCGCACTCTCTCTCTCTCTCTCTCTCTCTCTCTCTCTCTCTCTCTCTCTCTCTCTCTCACACACACACACACACACACACACACACACACACACACACACACACACACACACACACACACAGTGGGTTTCTGTCTTCTGCAGTCAGTGTGTGAACCCACTGACCTTTTCTCTGCCTAGTCAGTGTTTTTCCTCTGCCTTGTCACTACTGACTAGCTCAGAAAGCCCATCTAGAGAGTAATAATGAAGCAAACAAATCTCCAGCCTTGTGATTGTGGACAATTACTCTTCAAATATGACCAATAAGGAGAATGAGCCACGACATTGAGTGTGACGCAGTCGTGCTAAAAGTGGCCCGTGGGTCGTGTCCAATTTCCTTTACTCATCTTCCTCCCCCCCTCCCCCTTTCTCTCTTTCCACAACTTTTTCCCTTCTCTTCTCTCTTGCCTTCCTCTTCCCTTTCTCTCTCATTTTTCTCCTCTTCCCTTTTTGTCTCTCTTCCCCCTTTTCCCTTTCTCTCTCTGTCCTCTCACCCCCCTTCTCCCTTTCTCTCTTTCCCCCTCTCCCCCCCTCTCTCTCTCTCTCTCTCTCTCTCTCTCTCTCTCTCTCTCTCTCTCTCTCTCTCTCTCTCTCTCTCTCTCTCTCTCTCTCTCTCTCTCTCTCTCTCTCTAGCAGAGTCAGGACTCAGGCTCAGAGTCGCAGCTCAACACCTCCAGCCTGAAGGAGGCGCTGGAGCGCTTTGACTGCAGCCACACACCCTCGGCCTCGTCGCGCTCTTCTCGCAAGTCTTCAACACACACCGCCGTCTCTGACCCCACCTGTAAGAGACACACACACACACACACACATACACATGCACACTCACAGTTTCACCGTTGTATGCAAGAACATGATTTCTAGCATCACTTTATTCTTTGAATCTTATCCACCACATTATTGTCTAATAGGGTTTATAACAGCAGAACAATGTGTGGCTCTCATAAGCACCTACCTGCCCGTGTGTGTGTTGTGTGTACACACACACACACACACACACACACTTCACTCTCATGGGTTCAACATCCTCTCAGTTGTCTTTTTGATTGTGGAGCTCTTGTGCACAACAGCTCCTGTGCGTTGTCCTGCCATGTGTTGCCTAATGAGGCCTCACTAGGAGCAGATCAATTGGTTGTGGTTGTGTCAGCTGAGCTGAGAGCCGGGGGTGCGGAGGCGTAGTGTTGGTGGCAGGCTGACGAAAGAATGCCTCTGATGATCAATGATCTCTCATCAGCTCCAGTGACACAGCCAGCCTGCACACACACACTCACACACACAAGGCATGTGTCAGCTTAGTCAAGAAGCTGACACCTCATTGGATCACACACACACACACACACTCACTGTATTCACAAACACAAACGCACATACAGTATGCACACAGTGGCAGTCTAGTGTAGATGAATAGATGTCATCCAAGGACACCAGATCAGGGACGGCTATTGAGTGACGGGAGAAAAAGCTAGTTTACTCATTTGAGAAATTCATATTGTAAGTGCTATGCTATAGTCGCTGTTAAAGGAGAAATCCGATGTGAATCAGTCAATAGCCCTGTTGTTCCAGGTACCTAAATACTGTCTTCAAGAAAAAGAATGAGAACATTTGATGCTCCATAGACAGAATAACAAACCAATTACTATTGCTGACTGAATGGGGCATTATGAGATGTTACTGTATGCCCCGTTCACTTAGTGTTAGTTGCCGGTTCACTGCTCGGTCTATGTTGTATCAAATTTTCTTATTCTTTTTCCTACTTACATTACTTTTGAACAACAGGGCTATGGATTGATTTACACTGGATTAATCCTTTAAACAAGCAGTCATGTTTGAGTTAAGATTTAAATGTATGATTTATAGTGTTTATTTCCTTTTTTCGCCTCCCATTTTAGCCACACAGACGAAATTGCAGACGGATCGCAGCACACCTCCGCGGCAGTCCGTGTCCGCCCTTGAGCGCCGCCCCTCAATCGGCAGCCAGGTCAGTTTCCATCCATCGTGATGGGAGATCTCCCATTGGACGAGAAGTTAACGCCTCTAACTTTGCGACTGAACGAAGATAAAACACCTCAGACACACACACTTCCTGATTTTGGATAAGGCTCAGCGTCCCAGATGTGTCATTGGACCTAACCGAGCCTGTGAACATCTGTATATGAATATAAATGAGCTGGCAAAATGCAAACTTAATAAATCATGTCCAGAGAGCTCCACAGTATCTTGGCCATCTTTAAAGAGGAAATTGCTACCAGGCCAGAGCTCTCTGTCTCTCTCTCTCTTTCTCTCTCTCTCTCACACACACACACACACACACGCACACACACACAAAGGTCTCCCGCTTAGGCACATTGACCTGGGGCCAGTGTGGCAGGATTCAAACACAGCGCCACCTACAATATATAGCCCAGTGGAATAGTAAACCCACACTGGCTGTTTGCTATATTTCTATTTTCACATGGGTTGGGTAGCTTGTTTTTTGCTGTTGTTGTTTTTGTCCTTTCTGTCGTCTGAATGAAACCTTTCGCATATGTCCCCGTCTCCGATTACAGTCGATGAGCTCGCAGAACACGGCACAGACGATGGCCACGTCAGTGGTCTCCCAGCAACAGCAGCCTCAGCAGCAGCAGCTCCAGCCAACGGTGCAGGTAAGGGAGGGCCATGGGGGGTGCAGGGCTCCAAAAATACAGAAATAAAGGCAGGTCATTGACAACAAGGGGAAAGGGAGCAATTTTCCACTCCCTGGTGCGCCACATGAACTGAGTACAAATTGGACCTCTTGCTAGGCTCATTTGGAAGACAAAAGCAAGGCTTTCGGGAGGGAGGGGGTGTCAGTTCGATGGGCGTATGGGTCGCTCACTGTCGACAGCCTTGTTGAGTAGGTTTTATTTCGAGTAGTGTAAATCAGTGTACTCAGTCGGAAGACAAAAGCAAGGCTACTTATTTCTATAACTGTGGTTGGGGGGGATATTGATTTGGCGGGCGTATGAGTTGCCTTGTTGAGTGTGTTGTATTTCAAGCAGTGTAAATCATCCCCATGACTTCTCAAGTCACGCCTTGGTTCACGTTACACATCCCATGTCTGGGTCACATGGATTAAACCAGACTTGTTATTGTCCAGTCCAGTCATAAGACTGTTATTGCCCACTCCTCTGGCTAGCATGACCTCAGTTGACCTCCAAATCCCCTCACCCGCACCACCCCACATCCACCATCACGACCCCCAGTAAGATGGTGCTCAGTGAGTGTTTTCCCCCTGACCCTTTTGTTTACGGCGCCGTCTTGTGACATTGTCGTCACGTGATGCTAATTGGGTCTTCTGATTTGCTTGCTTGTGCAGTTTACCACGCAGTTGGACGCCATGCAGCACCTGAAGGAGCAGCTGGAGCAGCGGACGCGCATGATCGAGGCCAACATCCAGCGCCAGCAGGAGGAGCTGCGTCAGATTCAGGAGGAGCTGCAGAGGGTGCAGGGACAGGGCCTGCAGGTGAGTGCTGCCCCCTGCTGCCCCGGAGGCCAAGAAGAAAAACACTCTGTCTGTGTCTGTCTGTGTCTGTCTGACAGTCCGTCTGTTATTAATGAGGTCAACCTATGTTGCTTCAGCTATATGCCTTATTTGTAAATTGCGAACATTGAGAGAAAAAACTGAATTGGAATTAATTGATACTACAAGACAAACTTGTTGTCTGAAAATTATGATAATTTCATGGCTCTTGAATATTTATGCATCATTAGATAGTTGTTTACACACTTTTAATGATCTCAGATGTTTGGGCAGAGTGTGGCCATAGGCTTTACCTCATTAACACAAGTAATAACAACAACTGCATGCGATTATTATTATTTATGTATTCATCGGTCAACAATTATAGTTCTTGTGGAAAATGTAAAGAATTCTGTAGTAGCTCAGTCTTCTAGCCTATGCTAGCATGTGTTTTTGCTAAACAAATAAGGTCCTTAGTATAAGCAGTTCCGGGTTATTGGGTGTCCCACACTCATTTGCATGAATGAAAAAGAACAGAGTTGCTCTGTTGAGCCCAACCATCAGTCCCTCGGTGTGCCAAAGACTTCCTGTGTGAAGATATGGTTGGATGAAACTAATCCAACCATCAGCAGCATCTGTTTGTGGTGGGCTTTGCATATTAATCTTCTCTCTCCCTCTCCCTCTCTCCCTCTCTCTCTCCCTCTCTCCCTCTCTCTCTCTCTCTCCCTCTCTCCCTCTCTCTCTCTCTCTCTCTCTCTCTCTCTCTCTCTCTCTCTCTCTCTCTCTCTCCAGATGTTTCTCCAGCCTGGCGCCAGCGGACTCAACCTGGGCTCTGTGCAGTTGACGCAGGGGACAGCCGTGCAGGCAGGGGGCACTCTGACCATGCAGGGCCAGGTGGTGCCCGCAGGCACCCTTCAGGGCAGCCTCACCGCCACTCACCAGGCCACCCAACACGCTGTTCAGCAGCAGCAGCAGCAGCAACAACCGCAGCAGCAGCAGCAACAGCAGCAGCAGCAGCAGCAGCAGCAACCTCAACAAGCCCAGGTGCAACCTCAGAACCTCTTGCGAGATCAGACTGGTGCCCTCGCACAGGTACGCTTCCCTGGTTGCCATAGAAACTCTGTACATGGTGCATCATCACACCTAAAAACTGAGCGTCACTGGACAAGATTGGTCCAGTTAGTCGCTCCTTGCACATAAACATTCTATATGGCTCTGAGATTTTCATTGCCCACAGAAGTCACGTTAGAATGTTAGCAGCTTGCAGCTAGCGTAATTTTAAATGAACGATTAGATGGCTACTGTTTGAGGGGTTTTGTTTGACTATGACCAGAGAGGACAGATCCTGAAACACTAGTCAGCTAACATTCAAATGCTGGTTTGTTTGAGTTTTCTGCTATTGTGATTGTTATGCAGCCAATGTAACTGGAAATAAGTGATATTTATGTGGTTTAATTAATTGTTTGCATATTGTTAGGTTCACAACGTGTGGCTATAAGATAAGAGTAAAATGCTTTGTTACACAAAGCCTAAAAAGGAAATCTGGAATAGTATTGTTTGTGATTAATGTACATCCGTTCATGAAAATGCTTCATTGCAATTGGCTCTTGACAAACCTTGATGAAGGTGTTGTAGGTGGTGTATGTTGGAATGTGATCAAAACATAGATTTTTTTTCTAAGTAAGTTTGTAAGTGTTGAACTTGGATGATAAAATTATTCAAATGGTGAAGTGAGTGGTTATTGTCTCATCACACATCTGATGTTAACGTGTGTGTGTGTGTGTGTGTGTGTGTGTGTGTGTGTGTGTTTTTGTCTTCAGCCTCAGCGTTCGGCCCACACGCTGCAGTCGCCTCAGGGTGCGCTGCCGGCCTCCCTCTACAACACCATGATGATTTCCCAGCCTGGGCAGGCTAACGTGGTGCAGATCGCCACCAGTCTGGCCCAGACCAACAGTCCCAGTGGTGCTGCTGTGGCCACCTTCTCCCAGGACCGGCAGATCCGGTAAGAACACCCCACAGCACACACGGGCAGACACGGCAGACACAGGCTTCTCCACACACAAACACACCCACACTCTTCTACACACACACACACTCTTCTCCACACACTCTTCTACACACACACACACACACACACACTCTTCTCCACACACACACACACACACACACACACACACACACACACACACACACACACACACACACACACTCTTCTCCACACACAAACAAACACACACACACACTCTTCTCCACACACAAACAAACACACATATACACACACACACAAATAGACACATGCTCGTCTAAGCTGCCTTTACACACATATACACACACACTCACTCCGTAAAACATTTCTGAGTTTTCCCACCCACCCACACATTACTGCTGTAGGCTTGAGTGTAGTGGTTGTAATCGATGGCCAAAGCCACATGGCCAAGAGGCAGAGAGTGATGCTGAACGGACATGATGAGATCTCTCACTTGGGACAAAGAGCCATCTCTCTCTGCCGCTAGCCTCACCCACTCACACTCTCTCTCTCACACTCACTCTCTCTCTCTCACACACTCTCTCTCTCTCTCTCTCTCTCTCTCTCTCTCTCTCTCTCTCTCTCTCTCTCTCTCTCTCTCTCTCTCTCTCTCTCTCTCTCACTCACTCTCTCTCTCTCTCTCACACATGGGTCCTTGAATCGCAGCAGATCTCGGTCTCATGAAAAGCTCTATTTTTGTCTTTCTAATCCTCTCCATCTCTTCATTATTTCTTTGCACTTTCCTCTGTTTCTTTTTTTCTGTCTTTTTCTTGCGTGTTCTTTCTTACTGTCCTTTTTTTCTGTCTCTCTCTTTCTTGTTTTTTCTCTTTCCCAATTCTATCCTATTGCCCTCCCTCCCTCCCTCTGTCATACTGTATCTTGTTTATTTTCTTCCTCAATCTCTCTTTTTTCCCTCTTTCTCTACCATTCTCTGTCCCCTACTCTCTGTACTCTTTTCTCTCTCATTCTGCTCTGAACATTAAAAAGCAGCAGTTTTATAAAGAAGATACTGTTAATAACGTATATTCTATGGGTCCCGCCTTAGAAGATTTTTGACTTTTATTAACCCATTTTAATGTTCTAAAACTTATGATCCTTTTCCTTGATTGTGTTTTTAAGAAATGTAATATTTATTTCTAACTAAAGGCCTTAAAATAGCCTTTGGATGCTAACCTGGCAATAAGCAAGCCAAAAAAGCAATCTCAATCTCTCTCTCTCTCTCTCCCTCTCTCTCTGTTTTCCCCTTGCTTGTTCAGTTTCCCAGCAGGCCCTCAGCTGCTGACTAAGCTGGTGACGGGTCCGATGGCGTGCGGCGTGATGGTGCCCACCACCATGTTCATGGGCCAGGTGGTGACTGCGTTTGCGCCGCAGCAGGGTCAGCCGCAGACCATCAGCATCACGCAGCAAGCGCCTCAGCAGCAGCAGCAGCAGCAGCAGCAAGCGCAGCAACAGCAGCAGCAGCAGCCCACGCAGGAGCAACAGGCGCAGACGCAGGTGGCCCAGGCGGTCGCACAGCAGCAGGGTCAGGCCAAGGCGGCGCAGATGGCGGCTCAGCAACAGCAGCCGCAGTTCCTGCAGGTGACCACCAGGGGGCCAGGCGTGTCGAAGGTCAGTCTGGGTCCCCGGACGGAGATAAAGATGTAGATGTAGATGCGGCTTTCCGAAAAGCATACTGCTGTACTATATACTTCATACAATATATACAAAGCCTGAGACGTGTGAAGAGGTTCATTTGACCCTTCAGTATTGTGCACTCTTTCTTTCTTTTTTACGGTCTCTCAGTCACATATGAAATTAAATGAAGGCTCTATACTATTGATGGTAGTGCACATATTCTCGATAAAATGTGATTTAAAATAGATATATGGATATAGATATAACTTGCATATAAAAACTATAAAAATAGCACAGCTCAGGCTCTGTATGTATGGTATGCACTGTGTAGAATTGGCAGTATGGCATTTTGGAAACCAGTGTAGAATCCTAGGCTGTCCCACACAATAACTGTGTGTGTAAATACTACACAGTCAGTGGCCTAAATCATAGAGTTTGTGAACGAAATGTGCACTCTGGGGTACTCGGGCCACAAAGGCAGTGAAAAATCAGTCCAAGATAAAAAATAGGGCTGGGTCCAGGGATGACTGGGTCAATGAGTGTGTGATCGTGTCACTGTTACAAAGGTTGTTGTCCAACTTCCTTGTAGCACACTTCCTTGTTTACATCTTCACTGCCCAAAATTGAGCCTAGCTTACACTAGCATTCGGTAGTAGCAGCACTAGACAAACAATGCTCTTAAAAACAGACCAATTGAAGTGATGATGAAATGATTATTGATAATGATAATTCCAAGCCTAATTTGTGTGAATGTATGTTGTGTCTACAGTATGTTTGAGAGGCAGTATGTAGGCTACTGTATGTTTCATATTTCTCTGTCTGACATGTTGGTGTTTCATCTCCTCTGTCTCTTCCTCCACAGGCTCCCAGGCTTCTCCACAGTAACCAGTCCACTCAGCTCATCCTGCAGGCTGCCTTCCCTCTCCAACAGCAGGGGGCCTTTGCAACCACACAGCAACTGCAGCAGCAGCAACAACAACAGCAACAACAACAGCAACAGCTACAGCAGCAGCATCAACAACAACAACAACAGCTACAGCAGCAGCTGCAGCAGCAACAACAGCAGCAGCAGCAGCAACAGCAGCAGCAGCAGCAGGCAACACACAGGGCTGACAGCATGACGGACCGGTCGAATGCGTCCACCCAGTAGCGTGGTTGAAAAAGCCCGCAAAAGGATGCACGGTGGAGGTGATGGTGATCATGGTGGTTATGATGACGTGACGGTGGTGGTGGTGGTAAAAGAGGAGAGTTGAACCCATCTAGTTGGTGTTTGTCAGTGGACAGGGGGATTGTGTTTTTTGTTTGTTTTTTGTTTCTCAAAGCTAACATTAAGAATAAGCAGTATTTGGGACTGTTGGGTCTCTTTGTAGACCCTAGCCTCTTCCTGCATTGACTTCAGGGGAGGTGGAGGAGACGAAGGAATGAGGAGGAGTCGTCTTCTGCTGCACCCCCTCCCCATACACCCCTGCCCCCCTGCCCGTCACAACTCCCTCTGCCCACCCACCCCCACGTCACTTAACGCCACCCCCCGCTCTCCTTTGGGTGCCAGCCTACCCTGATGCAAATTCTGGAATGCTCCAGGAACATGTGGCTATGCGACGCGTCGGCTGTCCCATCACCTTGCGACTTAATGAGCGATGATGCCTCGCCATCCCTTCACCACACATCACACGCGACCTCCTTGTCGATGTGGAATCCTGCTCAAGAGTCGCCGTCATCGGAAGGCACGACGACCTCAGAAGAGACACCCGTCACCACAGCTGTCGTGGAGACACACTTGGCAGCGGCGTGCCCCGCCCTCCTGCTTCCTGCCTCCCTTTGTCCTTGGTGTCTCGTGTGCTCGTCACCTCTAACAGGTTTTAATTTATGCAGAAGGTTCCAGACTTCCAGACTGGACTGGAGCTGATCAGGCTTCAAAGAAGTCCTGCTGAGCAGACGACTGCTTTATCCCTCCTTTTATTCTCTTCTTTCCTCCCTCACTCTCTTTCTCTCCATCTCCCCCCTGCCCCCTTCTCTGTTCCTTCTTTTTTTTCATGTCAAAGTAATTATGGGTCAGAAAATATTTTTAAGAATGTCATGTGGATTGAACTTTTATTGTACAGAACACCTGTAAAATAATCTGTAAATATATGGACAAAAGGACAGAGAAACTAATATTTTATATGATGCATGAAATGAAAAGCGTAGTCTGTTATTTGTAGCTTTGAATATACTTTTTTTCTAGTATTCAAAGAAAAAAAGAGAACTTAACACGCTTAATGGCTGATATTGTTCACAGACTTGCTTTTCCTTGTGGGTTGTGTGTGTGTGCGTGTGTGTAAGAGTGTGTGTGTGTGTGTGCGCGCGCATGTGTGAAATTAGTATGTATGTGTCTAAAAGCAGGCACTGCTGGTTTTACAGATTGTGTCACAGTTTGTTTAGTCCTCAAACGCATAATTTATTAGTATTGCTGAGCTTTTTTAAATGGAAATCGAAATGTTTTTTAAAGGAAATATATATGGCTTTGGTTTATATACTGTAGTATAAATATACTATTCAACATTTTTAATTAGTATATACAGATGCAGATCAGATGGAAGTGACGTGTGTGTGTGTGTGTGTGTGTGTGTGTGTGTGTGTGTGTGTGTGTGTGTGTGTCGTGCTGTATTGTGTAGCTGTTTGTGATGTGTGTACTGCTGACTGTGTGATGCGTGCATGGTTATGTGACTGTGTGTGTGTGCGCACGCATGCCTGCATCAGTGAATCTGAGGTGTTCTGGACCTCACCTGAACATTTATGGGAGCTTGACAGGGAGAAGGAAAAAAAAAAAAAAAAAAACCTTTTGAATTTCAGAGGGTTTTGGAAAGAGTGCACGTGATATTCATGATCTTTACAATAGTGCCAAGTCATGACTGTTGTAAGTTAGTGCTTTTTAGGAAGAGGAGAAGGAGACAACCACCATCATAGAGACCTTATGATTTAATAGAGTGCAGCATCAGATAGAGATTATTATGATGATTATTATTAATAAGCGTAGCTGCAAGTTCTCAAAACAACAAAATCTACCTTAACGAACTAAACCTCATTTGTTATAGTAATTCAACACATGTATATGTGTGTGTCTTTGCACAGAAGATTCTTAGTAATGTAGTACCTATCTGGCTCAACTGTCCTGTGTGGTACAGGTTGCCTGACGCAATGATCCCACAATAGCAGTGTCCTCACGGCCCCAGAATAGCATGGAAGTCCCTTTGAATCTGCGTTGTCATTTCCACCACTTGTGTGTGTTCAGTTCATGATTTATTTTATTTTTTTTTTACGATTTTTTTTTTTACCCCCAAAATGGGCAACCAAGGCTTTCATGTTGGCCTATCTCTTGCCTTATCAGAGGTCCTCACTATGAGAGGTGATAAGTTAGCCCATTGACTTGTGGTCTTTAAAATAGACGTATAGCACTTATCAGTTTTGGAGTAGCTTTAAAAGTTGAATTCTCCATCTATCTTTTAAGAAAGATCTCCTTTTAAATCCTCAGATAATGTGGAATAAACGTATAGCCTTGCATACAGTTTCTTTATCAGAAACAAAGCTAAGGGAGTAAATTTCTCTCCCCTCAAAAAAAAAGGTAATTGTCGAACTCCTGACAAAATTAATTTGTCTCTAATTTCGTCGCACCATCTTGGTGAGCTGCACAGAGTAATTTTGTGTCATCATGGTGCCTCCAAGCAGCAGACGTTTGACTCTGCACTTCTTCGGATGAGTTGTGCGGGGAGCAGAATAAGCTACTTGAAGGATCCACCTCTGGGTCATTTAAAGTCACCTTGTTACCTGGGTCACTGGCAAACCTTCTTATTTTCGTTGTATATTGTCACCAAGGTAACCACATTACGGTGACTGGGTAGAGCCCCTTTACTCCTTCAATGCCTCGTTAATGTAGCCATACATTTCGTGTCATCGTCATTTGAAGTCCTTTTGTTAAGTCCTTTTGTTTAATGACAATCTGGGATCCAGACTGTGAGGGCCATTACACTGTTTAGGTTAGCTTGAGTCAGCCTTCGGAGATGTGGTCATGTAGGTCTTCAGGGAGTCTGGGAGTGGACTGATTGTTTTGCGCATAATCCATATCAGAAATTGTGGTGGAAACGGCAGTATCTTAACAGATTGAATGTTTGAATGCGTTCGGAGGATGTACGTCCTTTGGAGTCGTTCTTGCAGTAGGAAGTCACAACATAAGCCTCAACCAATCATGGTTCCGGATGCAGTACCCCATAAAAAAAGACTATGTGTTGATATTATGCCACAGGAGAAAGTCTTTCTGTTGGTGTACTATACCACACATTCTCTTACATAGATTACATCTCGTCCTGAACTACAAGAGAATTTCAATGGACATCTCCATTGAGGATGGCCTGTCAGGGAAGTGGCAATGGTGGTTGGGGATTTTGGTTTTCATTCTCCACTAATAATTGGCAAGGTCCTTTGTGGGTTAATGTGGGTTACTACCCCAAGCCACCACTTTTCATTGGCGGGATTTATCAAACTTGGACTTCTCGATATACACCCCAACGGTGGTTAATTTGACCCTAGATCTGAACCTGCGTGGTCCAGGCATTAGGTTATTGAATGAATGTAGTAAAATATTACATAGCTTTATAACAAGTGGTAAGCATGAATGCATTTTAGCTGCTGAAAACCAATTTCAGAATATATTTAAGTAATAGACATGTAAAAATTATCAAAAAGGTATTATTTTTCTATGGCCAAGCCATGCTGATGGGTATAGAGTGAAGTTTAAAGTGTAGTTTAGAGCTGTATGTGTTTTTAAAAGAAAGGGACCTTAAGTAACTCAGCCCGATATAGTAACTAAAGTGAGGATCTAAACAAACTGTGACACTCTGTATCACTGGCTTTATTTGTTTACCCACAATGCAGTTCAATTCAGGATGTGGCTGTTTTGAAGTGTCTGTAAAGTTCAAAGGTTACTGGTGGCATATGTTCTGGGTTTATGCATAGGTGTATGAGAAATCTTTCAAAGCCAATCACACTTTGTTTCACCCCCCTCCATTTTTAGATTTGCTTTTGTTCAATGATTTCCCAAGATCAAGAACTTTCCAGAATGTATTTGAATTCATGTGATTGATTTTTGCTAATTGGTGTCGTTTCTGAGCTGGGCAAGCTGAGCTAGTGGAACTCTCTCAGGTTGGTCAATGCTGCATATTAAGGTGCATTAACAGGGGATATTGTACATCTCCTTGCAAAAAAAGAAAAAAAAAAAAGGTGAAGAAAAAGCAAACCAGCGCCCCCTTGTGTTTGTACAAATGGATACTTGAGTCATTACCACCCACAAAGCCCAGTCTCCTGTGACCTGTGTGAGTCATGATTGGTCATTCTCTTGCTTGTTTGCACATCAGAGTATTCACTCTCCCTGTGCGTTCAGGTTATTTCTGTCATACATCCTTTTGCTATGTACTCAGATAATACCCATCAGTGTCATGCACCTGTGAACTTGCAAAACCTCTCAAAGCAGCCACTTCTGTATTCCTGTAGTTTTCTTTTTCTTTCTTTCTTTCTTTCTTTTCGAAATCACAAGAAACCAGATGTCCCTTAACTTGTGAAATGTTCACATACAACACATTTCCCCTATTGTTAGGCGTTGGGAAAAGAAGTGATGGCAAGTATTTTGTATCCAAAGAGTTGTATAGAAGATGGAAAACAAGCCTAAAAAGAAATCCCTAGCAAATTTGTTTATTTTTTTTTATTATTCTTATTTTGTTATTCTGATGGAAAGCCCATACGGAGAAGAGATGGTAAATCATGTTTAAATGTTCTGTAGTTCTGATGTACGCAGTAGAAGTTCTGAATGTCTATCAGTGTCCTCTATCTTGCTATCATTTAATCTTTGTATGTGTGACGTTCTTTGCAGAACACTTGTGTTTGGCTCATGAAATTGATCTGGTCAGTGCACATAAAGAAAATAAACAAAAAATACAAACAAACTTAAGTTGCATTGTAATTAGGTGTCTCATTTTTATTATTTTAAGTATGTTGCCTACCTGTGACAAAGTGACAATGGTAACACAAGACCACGATGGAGTCCTAGGCCCAGATCGAAGGCATTTATTTGGTACCAAGCGGTGTTGTATTATCACTGTATAAGAGTGTGCTAAATTGGGTTCATTTCACGGGCCAGGCCATTCTTGCATAATTAACAAAAATTGAAACATAAAGGAGGATCCTTTTGAGCAGACCTTGACGTTTGCCCTTCCCCCCCCTTATTCAATTTTGAAAAACAAACCTATACACTGAAAGAAGTCTAATTTGATGCAAGGGAACAAGTAGTAACCACCATTTTTGCCATACTATTTAATGCAGTTTAATTCCTTAGTTCAATGATTCAAAGCACACGGAAACAAAGCACATGGTTGAGACTGACCGGCTTTATTGAGTATTTACAGGGGCTCAGGATCTAACAAGCAAACTTCATCTCCACAAAAGCACACCTGTCACCTTCCAAATACAACATGGCCTGTCAAATATTGACAAGTCAGTCCTCTCACCCTGAAGAAAAAAAAAAGTTTACAAAAAGAGGATCTCTTCCCAAAGTCTACAGTACTTTATGTAAAATAAACAAAAACAAAAACACAGACCAAACAAAACCAAACGGCATATTCACCCAAAGTTTTTAATCTCATGACATCTGTGCTCATAGTGACATAAATAAATAAAAACACTTGAGGGGGGTTATGCTTGATTCACATAGCGGTTGACACAGTCCACCAACCACTTGTTATACATCTTCGCATAGGCTGCTGTACTCTTGCTTGGCTGGCAGTAGGTGTGTATCTCACACATGATTGACGACTGGCCCAAAAGAAAACAACAAAGAAATGCCCCCAAGAGGTGTCTCCCCCTAGTGGCTTAGAGTATTCTTACATTCTTACACCTGACAGACAGGATTCTCACGTGAAGTTTGTCTTCGGCTGAATGTCTCTCTGGGTCATACTTTTGTGTATAGGAATGTAGACAGTGTTGACCAGAACAAGGCAGTCTAAATGTTAAATATTAGTGGATAAGCTAGCCATCACTGTTTAAGGAGGGGAGGAGGGGACAAAACTATAACTGATGATGATATAACAGTTGTGCCAAGAGTTCGGCGTGTACATGTGTTGATTGCACAGAGAAGCCAGGTCGGAGACAAAAAAAAAAAAAGAGGAAGGGGGCAACCGGGTGTAGCGTGGGTGTAGCAACATTGCTGCAGTGTAGGGTGAAACTGGTGTTCTCCACTGGCACAGGTTGGGTGGTTATGGGCCAAAGAAGGAGGAGGAGGATTATAGAATCTCAAACTCAAGGGGATGAGGGGAGGGAAGAGGGGGGGGGCAACAATAACTAGCAGTGAGTGAGTGCTTTCAGTTCAGTCTGTGGGCTCACGCTGTGTTGAGGGGAACAGATTTGTTGTGTGGGGGGCTGGGGGGTGTAGTATGGATATATAGAGATGAAAGAAAGACTTGAGTCAGAATGCGGTGGAGTCCGAATCACAGCCATATGTGAAGACAGGACTGCAGTGTGAATGCAGAATGAGACCAGGGAACAGGAGAGGTTGGTTGAGCAGAGTACCGTTGGGTGCCCGCCAATGAGGGCAGTAGCATTCAGAGTTTCAGGGCCACAGGGCTCATTAAGACACAAACTTAAACACACACGCACATACGCATACGCATACACACACACACACACACACACACACACACACACACACTTTTTTCCTCACGGTCAATCATACTTAACATTCTCTCTCTCACACTCACACGCACACAGTTCAGGAGCACATCCCCTCTCCATAGGAACGCTGCTGTGTCATACAGATATTTACAAGAGGAGCCCGCTCTCCTCCAATCAGAACCCAGCATCTGGTTTTATGAAGAGGGCCGAGAAGGCAAAGGCAAGGAAGACGATGCCTCCGATGATTGTAACTGTAAATGAGGAAACACAAACACGCAGGTCAACAACTTTACACTGCAGAATTGTAATGCACAATAAACACACAACATATTGAGTAGCGCATCATCCTGACATCAGTAATGTTAAACATTGGGCATTTAGGCAGTATCGATAATTCTGCCACCCCAATCCCGGATGGGTGTTTGTTGTCAATACATTCTGCATCGTCATGCTTTGTGAAGCCCTTTCTTTTAGTTTGGTGACGTCCTTCCCTAAAGGCAGAACTGCGGGTCATTATCCTGAATGACTAATGGGAATAACACTTATGTGTATCCAGTACTTAGAGGACTATATTCCATCCAAATTCATATAGGGATGGTAAGTGGTGAAAATCTACAGTGATGCTTTAAGTTCCAAATATCATGACGCTTAGGCATGAGATCACATCAAACTCAGACATTTTGGCATTATGATAACAATACAAGACGATATACAAGCAATACTCTTGTGGTGTGTTCCACAAATGCACAGAACAAATCTTACCAGTCCTGACGGAGATCTTTTGAGCAATCATCCGTCCACCAATCACAGCCAGCCCCGTGCAAAGGCTGTGGCCGAGCGTCCCGCCCACAGCGACTCCAAAGGGATCCTGGGAGATGAGACATCAGAAAGGTCAAACAAATTTACTACAATGTTGCTGGTCTTGCCTTCTGGCCTACTTTTGTTACTTAATCAGCAGAAAGAATTCAAGGACACACAAATACTCTGTGAACATCACTGTTCCCCAGGGAGAGACGCTAGACTAAACAGGAGCATACAGTATGCCTACTGCATACTCCACAAGAATGAAAGCCAACTAATACTGCAGGTGTGGATAAAAATACTCCGCTAACTAGGAGTTATCACATCCCCCAATTAAGCAGAATACTATTTACAATACGTAACCTAGCTTTTTATTCCCAACTACGGATCAAGGTGTCCAGAGTAAAAAGACGTATAAGACCAAGTCACTTTCCTCCTCCTTAACACACAGGATGAATATAAAATTTCCTCTGCATTCGAAAACCTCACATCCTAAAAATTATATAATTTGGAATAGCCCCCTAACTAAGACACTTTTAGTCTGTAAACACAGGCATGCTCATTGGAAAAAAGAATTGTCTTTTTGTATGTGCATACCTGAACTAGCAATCATCTTTCTTCCGTTATTGGACTGTTGCTGTGTAAACTTGCACGGTATCCTGGCCAATCCTTCCAACAATTTGTTCTAACTGTACCTGACCTTGCTCCAGTTTAAGGGGTGACAAGCACTTTCCCTTGCTCTTAAAACTGTGGGGACACCCTACCCTTACATGAGATTGCACAAAACTTAATCTCAATGTATACAGTGTACGGTATATGTTATAAATGACAATTAAAAATAAAAAAGTGCTAGTGCCAGAAACAAGTGGAACTGGGCAAAATAGGACAGGGCTTCATTCATCATTCATTTATCAGTATCTATTCATACAGATTTTAGCCCAATGTAGAATCAGCAAAATCACAATCAACTTAGCAGTGAAGCAAGCCTGGTGCTCGGGCCTCACCTCTCGAGCAGCGAGGATGATGGTGGTGAGCTGTGAGCGGTCGCCCCACTCAGCCAGGAACGTGAGGGTGAAGGCCTGCAAAAAGATGGGCGAGATGACGCCCCTCCAGCCCCTCTGGGGAACGGCGGTCGCCGAGCCCGTCTCCACATCTGGGGCCCCGTTGACCAGCTTGGAGCGCTGCAGCTGAGGAGGAGGAGGCATAGAGAGGGCAGCAAGTCAGTGAAGAAAATATTAAATGACTGCCTTGCTGAGTAGGACTGAAACAAACACTGACTGCGTTTACATGGACATTAATATTCGACTTTGATCTATTCTGAATATGACCATATTCTGATATATGCTGTTTACATGAGCGGCTAATAGAATATTCCGTTCATATTCCCCGTTTACATGCAACATCATATTCTGATTAACAGAGTAGAGACGGTTCACCAAAGTTCTGAAGAATCTTTTTCAACTATCGTTTAAGTTCCATCCACGATTCTTCTCGTCTGTGAAGATTCCAAAAGGTGAATAATGCGATCATAATGCGATTAAGGTGTTTACATGACCAGAACGCACCTCAATAATCAAAATATGATCGGTATACTCTACGGTATACTCCACTACCTTATTCTGATTATGCTTATTTCGGAATATGACCTTATTCGGAGTTAAGGTAATCAGAATATTGCGTTTACATGGCACTTTCATATTTCAGAATAAGGTCATAATCCGAATAATATCGGAATATTAATGTCCATGTAAACGCAGTCACTAATGGAGGACATTATATTAAGAAGTTATATTCAGGGACTCTTTCACTTTTATTCTGGTTTTTGGCAATATTTGGTTTGCACACCAGTCATTTAAGCTTTTCTGATTGACATTAATCAATTAGGCTGCATTCCTGTATCAGGCGTAAACAAAATATCGCCAAGATCCTATTTAACACTGGAATAGTTTATTGATTCTGTGTAGACACTAACTGACTAATAGACACCAGGGGTACATTTCCAAAAACCACAGTTCCTAACTAAGGTAGCAACTTGGTGGATTGGCAATGGCCAACTGTATTGCAAACATAGTCTTTGGCCAATTCACCCCAGTTCTGTCCTACAATATGTACCGGATCACTCATCCTAACAATCCTAACTATTCCACGACGATGCAGTTAGTGAGACACTAACTCAAGCCATGCTGATTATTTGAAAAGTTACAAACTGCGTGGAGTAGATAACCAGAGACACATAGCCTGCACGTGTGACACATTGAAAGGCATGAAAGTGCAGGAATGCAGGAATGTGTTTGCTGTGCAGCGCTAGCTGTAGAGAGGTTATTGAAGAGAGCAAGCACATGTCTTAGCACAAGTAAAGGGAGCTACTCAGACATTTGAGCAACAGAAAGGATGTTGTGTGAAATAAATCGCTGTTCAGTGCTCAATGTGCCTGAGTCTGCGTAAAGTTACCCATCAGCTAAGAATGACTGCTTAGCTGCCAAAGCACTATCTGTGTTCTGATCTGGGGGATGGTTACGTGCAAGCGTGCCTGTAAACGTAACCAAATTTGTGACCATGGAAGCACAACAAATTTGCCTATTCAAATATATGAGGTCTGTGCATGAGAGCAGTGACTACTTTGTTAATTTGGTTGTACCTGCAAATACAACTTGATACATTGGTACTATTTCCAAATACTTGACATCTCAGTGATAACTGCCATCTGCCTCGGAGTTTAAAGGGTTTGAGAATAGACTGCATAAAAAGGGTCCGGGCATGATTTAAAAGGAAGATATAGCTCTCAGAACAAGATAAAGGGCCCCACATTGTTGCTGTACACTTTAGAATTGTGTCTCTCTGCATTAGCTTCCTTTCGATCTGATTAGGACTCAAATATTATTTTGCTTCTTCATGTAACGGATGCCACCACAGACTACACCACTAAAGTAATGGGCCCAAAGAGAAGATAAGAATTACAAAACAAGATGAGACAGGGGTTGGTAAAGAAGCAAATTCTTTCGGCCGTTCCAAAAGGAAGTGGGCCGGCTGGCGGCTGCTGAAAGAGGAAGTGACCTCACCTCCTCATCCTTCTTTTTTATCTCGGCCTGCACCTCCTCCAACTCTTCCTGGCCCTCATCGGGGCTCATACGCAGGCCCTCGCGCAGCATGCGCACGCCGAAGATGGCGAAGAGCGCTGTTGACACGTAGTAGGTGTAGATGCGTGGGATTATGGTGGTGGCGTAGCCAAACAGCACTGTGAGGACATGAGGCACAGAAGCACAAGAGTCAGTGACAGATGCAGAAAAGGAGAGAGAGGGAGACAGAGAAAGCACAAGAGAGTGGGCTCAAGAGAGTGGACACTTTTGAATGTGACTTCATCCAAGAAAAAAAAAATTCCCTCACAGCACAAAAATCATTCTCCTCTCCAATCACTCTCTCTCTCACTCACTCACACTCACTCACTCACTCACACACACACCATTAACAGAGCAGAGCAAAACACAATGAAACAGGTGTGCATCTCACCCTCCCCAACTCTACTTTCACACATTTCTGCACTGGGTGACACCTCACAGGAAGTGTAACTGCACATGAGGTGATATCATAAAACAAGCAGACACTGAGTGTGAGACCCTGTTGACCCACCTAGTTTACCCAAGTCCTGGTATGATGACTTCCTAATCACCTATTGTAAACACCTTAAAGTGATAAGATAACATTACCACTCCTTAGTTTATACTAGTTTCTAAACGGACTGAAAAGGAGGGAACTACACTTTTAACGGAGCTACACTTAACAAATCTGAAAAAAAAGTTCTGTTTTCTTAACTTTAGCCAGTGTACCCAGAAATGAGATATGGACTATGGTTATGGTTGGCAAGGATGATTTTTAATAAGCCGAGTGGGTCGTCTGAACATGACAGAGGTGTCATCCTTGGAAAGAGGTCTCTCAGACAAGAGTGTCTACTACAAACTACAAACACTGTCATTTCTAATGGGCTCATTCTGGTTTCAGTTTTATAACTTGCTTTCCCACACAAGGCTCAAGCTCAGCTGATCACGGACTGTCTGCCAAGACAAGGTCCTGCCTCCTGATCTCTTTTACACATCATTATGATCCTGTTTGTACAAGGTGCCACACATCAGTGCTAAGACATTTACCATCTCCTGCCAACAGACAGTGTGTGACACTGTGCTGTGCCAGTGATGCCAACAACAAAGAGAAGCATAATCTGAGCATCACATGCAAGTCAAGACTCACCTGAGAGGCACGTCATGAGGCCCAAAGCTAACATGGCGCCTGCCAGGACTGTGAGGCGGTTATAGCGCATGGCCATGATGGCGGCGATGAAAAAGGTCTTGTCCCCCAGCTCGGAGACGATGATGACGGAGATGGATGCCACAAAGGCATGGATGAAGCCCAGGTCGCCCTTGTTGGGGTCCTCGGCACTGACAACTGGGCCATTTGGTTTGCCTGTGGGGGCTTTCTGCAAAGGGGACAGATAAAACATGAAATACCAGTTAAGGCTCTGTATGTGAGTGAGTGTATGTGAGTGTATGTGTGTGTGTGTGTGTGTGTGTGTGTGTGTGTGTGTGTGTGTGTGTGTGTGTGTGTGTGTGGTGGTTGGATGTCAATGGCAACTTGTCTGAGAGTGTGCATTTCAAATAACTTATGTCATAAAGTACTGGAAGGATTCTGAGGCAAGGACAGTACAAAAAAGACACTCCCATAAGGGCTTAACAGGTACAGTGTTGTTCACAGAGTTCAGGAATTCAGGTGTACAGCACAGAGGGCATGAATGGTGCCACAGACAAACCTACAGTAATCGATCATCCTAATGCCAGCAGTCAAACACACTTCAGGTGTAGATATCGGCTGTATGAACTTGATAAGGTAACCTAAGCATCACACCAGGAAGTTACCTTCAAATAAAATCACCGCGATGTACTGAGAGTTCTAAATACTGATCCTGATACAACTTTATTGTATACCAGTTTAGCAAGTTCACTGTCATAAGGCAAGGCATAAACCAGGAAGCAACGTGGCCATGCAACACAGCATTCGCGGTCATTACGAATAGCTCTCATGTAATGTGACATCCGATGCTTGGACTTCATCTTCAATCTATACAATGTAGCTATAGTCTTCCTGTCCGTGTTTTAAAGTTGCAAGCTGAACGCTCCAATGTTTATCAAAGACTAAAAATAAAATACTGTGAACCAATATTGCTTCAACAAAAGCTGGTCACATTAGATACTGGCTCCAGTGCCGTTAGCTATTTCAACAGATACAACTCCAACGTTAAGACTGGCTGCCCTAACTCGGGGACACTTAATGTCATTAAAGTCTGTTCCAACATGTCACATCGATCCCATTCCAACCAGTTTGTTGGAAGAGCAAGAGCATAACCAGCTAGCCTACAGCTAGTTATCGCTAGCCAGGTGAAGATCAGGGGACCATTATCTTGCAGCTAACTTTAGCTGGCTAGCTACCAATGCATGTTTATGTATTATTCCGTATACTGTGTACAAGGGCTGTCTCGGATCAAAATTGGATGGCATCTGATTAGCGAACTGTTCTTTGTCCTCAGACTGGTCAAATTACCTCTACAGACAGTTGTTCTTGTGCAGGTTTCTCCTCTTGAATGCCCACAACTCCAACCGAAAACAACACGACAGTGAGAGGCAGCAGGACGGAGATCAAACTAGCCACACCATGCCAACCAGCGGCACGGATAGCCATCTTCAAAACAACGTAGCCGCGCTAAAGGTAAACGATCAAGAAAGAACACCCGCACATAAATTTGTGTAGCTTGTTCTTTCGACTTATTTCCGATCGTCAACAAGGTACGCGCACTTCACCATTAGTTCTCCATTTCCTAAGTTTACTATGGAGGTTTTGCTCCGGACTCTAACTTGCTACCCGAGAGAGAGGGCGGTGATGTTTCGGAAGCGCGTGACACAATTGGTTTTCTGAGTTCAAGACGTGTACATATAGATCTGACGTCACGTGAACATAATGTATTTATTGGACAATTCACCTATCATTTATATACATCATGGAAACTGTTTCCAAGTTAGAAAGGCAGCAGAACCTTTCTTCTATTATCTATGAACAGAACCTTACCAGAACCACGAACAGCAACATAATGATTATCCTTTAAGAAATTTCAGTGAGACATTTAGGCTGAATGACATGAAATACAGAAGAGGTATTTGATGAACAGAGCACTGATTTTATTGGGTTATACAAAAACATGCATTGTCAGTATAAATACACTAAAAGCATTATTATTGCAAAAAGTTTATGATTTAGTGGAGATCAAGCACAAATTAACTGCAAATTCACAGTCAGTTTTTCAGGTTAAACAAATTACAAGGTTCATTTCAGAACAGGGACACATTGACATCTGACCCCCTCTACTCTACTAACATTTGTTGACACAGCAGTCATGTGGCATACAGTATTTTCAGTGTGTGCTTAAGTGTGTTAAGCTGTTGCTGTCTATTAAACACTTTCCCACCCAGACAAACTTTCACATAAAATTACCATCACTAACACCTATTCCTTATATATTTTATTTCCCTTTGACCTGAGTGTTACTTGACAGACATGGGGATTTTTTCCATTCAATTCAAAGTGTTATACATTAGCAAGTAGCAAAGTTATATTCATATTCAGTTCACACACAAAAAAAACCCACTGAGGTTTAGAATTACAGTACAAATGGAATGAAGGCCTTGCGTTGTGGTGGGTAATCTTCAAACTTGTTCTGGTAGAACTCATGACAGAGCTGAGCAGCAAGCGCTTGGTTAAAGACTACGTAAAGCACAACAAGCCACCAGGTGACTGAAGTGCTGCCCAAGCAGAAGGCCATGGATATGTAGATGAGGACCTCAGCAAAGTAGTGAGGGCAGGAGACAAGGTCAAACCAGCACCCATGCGGCATACAGTGGGCAAGAGTCTCCACTGCACCTGAACAAGAGATAGAGGGGTAAAAAAATCATTATTCATCCCCCTAACAAACTAAGATGTATGTTGTTGAATAATCAATAAATTCTATTAGACTCCAACCACTATAATGGTCATCACTACTTATATGTGGAATGTCCGACACATACTGTATCCATGCACACTTTCATACTTCATCATACATAAACTAAAGTCCTAGTGCATACTGTATGCATGTACACATTCTGTGAACTAAATGTAGCAGAGGTTGTTTTGACCACTCACAGGTCTCGAACCCAACACCTCATTAACTACAACAAACCCACATCATAAAAGTGGACATGTTAACCATGGAACTGAAAAGCCCAGGCTTCCAACTCAGTGGTTAGAAGCATTCTTAAGGTTAGAGTGGTGAGGGTTTATCATCTACTGCCGTCAGCAAGCCCAAGCTTGTTGGCATCCGTTACATAAATATAATGAAAACGAAAACGAAATGAAAATGAATTCTCCACAGTGCACACTCATCTCTTGGCCTCTGGCTATTTCATCCTCCTGTAGCCAGTGTAGACACTTACCTGTGTTTCCAGTGCGCAAGTTGGCCAGCAGGGCCAGGCTGTGGTGCTGAAGCCATGATGCCCACATAAAGAGCCCTATTCCAGCCACATGGTGCCAGTGCAGCTGGCTAAGCAGAGATGAGCCTGGATGACAGAACATGGGGCGGTTGAGAAATGGAATTCTTCACTGACACAGCAGAATCATTAGGGTTAAATTCATTTGATCTGTCTGTTGGCAGCACAATGGCATTAACCAAATGGATGTCTGTTTAATTATAGGATTAAACAGGAAGGCTTGCCTTCATCTGGGGATGAAATGTCAACGCAAAGCACGGTCAGGCCCAGGAAGATGTAGTAGCTCAGGCCAAATGCATATTGGACTATATGGATGACTCCATTGGAGAACACACTGACAAACAGGCACTCCAGGAGACGTCTTAAACAATGGACCCATAGCAAAATGTGAACCAGCAGGACAGACAATGGATAATCTAAGGGGAGAGCAAGAGCAAAATATTACTTAAAAGCAACTCTCAATGATGAACTGATGAAGCGTCCATGTTTTATTTTCATAACTTACCTGAACCTGTGTCAAGTTGTTCACCTTTCAGGAATGAAAGTGTGCTAACCAACCACTGAGGAAAACCCTGCTCCAACAAAATTGTTCTGAGGAGTAAAATAAGGAGGAGCCCATTCCATACAACAGAGACTGCGTAGAAATGCCAGAACCATCTGTTGATGGGCGGGGGGAATTAAAGATATTAGAAAGACAATAACATCACAGAATATACAGAACGGTATGTCCCAAGTGAGATCCTAACTTAAAGTCAATTAATCTTTATCATAACAATTCAGGAGGTCAGGTTAGGTTGATTACAGGTGGCAGCAGCAGACGTAACCATACACTAAACACTGTCAGTCCTGACTCCTGACCGGTACTGACCATTGCTTTGACACTCTGTCACCCCATAGTTATAACGTTAGTATGGCAACCCTATCTTGCCTGTTTTTCCAAACTAACGTTAACGTTCCTAAAGGGGAAGTGAACATGACTGGCTAAGTTATTTGAAAGGCCGGTATTGGGCACGTCAGTTTACAAGTATTTGACCAATACACATAAAGCATTAATGTGAAATCTCTGTTCTCTGCAACAATTTCAACCATAACGTTGTGGTTTCACATCTCAGGTAGGCCTATAATATAACAGGAAAGTGGTGTAACGTTAGCTGTCACCTCTTGGGCACATCAAAGAGTCGTAGGAGGTCCGATCGCTTTATTTGTGCTTTGGTTTTCCCGTATCGGATTATATCCTGGAAAAGCTGGAAAATATGGGATCTCTCAAAGTCATGAGGTACATAATACGAAAATCGATGCAGACAGAAGGCCAGTAAAAAGCTAAATGCCAGTGAAAGCCATGTCACATCTACTACTTGGATCCCACCAGGCATCGTACTGCATCACGACGCACTGGTCCAGCATTCAAAACGGCTCGTTGGGACAACAGAAACAATAGTTCCGCTTCGACTGCGCACCCAGAGAACCGGCGATGGACGCTGTAATAACCAAAAGTAGACAACGGGTGGCAGCATATGTCCGGAATCTTTACTAGGCGTCAAAACGAAGGTCTAGGCGCAAAATCAAATCAAAT